>OZ038395.1:5143267-5743267 GCA_964036045.1 Eutreptiella sp. 'Long Island Sound 2002'
AAATGCCCTAACAACCAGATTGTCACACTTGGTGCCCCCCCCACCCCCCTGGAATGGTGATGTGTGAGCTGTCACATGTGTTGTGTTGTTTGAGACGACGTCAGCACAACATGCAGCACATGCAGTTCACAAGAATGAGAGAAAAGCTTGTCAAGAGCCTGAAAACGGCCCTAGGCGCCTTTCACAAAAGGTGGCAACGGAATGTGTGCATTGACCTTTTGCGGGTGAGAGAGAGGGCAACATCATCGGCATTGGCAGCATAGTTGGTTAAGGCATGAACATACAACAGAGTGCAGGCTGGAAACGCCGGCAACGAACAAACGAGACAGCCACCACCGCAGATTAGCTAGCTGTGGAGCACCGCCATATACTGCACCAAACCCAGCGTCAAACAGCAGCACCCTCCCCCTACCCCCCACCCGTAGGTGGGAGTGAGGGCAGGCTGTGTAAAACGAGCCAGTCGTCGCTCCAATCGCCACACCACGCATTATGGTCGCCCAAGTGATGTACATGGAATGGCGCGTAGCCCCAGCCATCCCAATGGGCACACCGCTGTAACCAACGACATACGAGACAAGCAATAGCAGATTTTGTCGCTGGCAAGTGAGGTATAAGATAGGCGACGCACTTTGTGGTGGGTCTAATAGCATATGGGGTCCGCGCTGCTACCTAGGTGAGTGCTCGATGGGCAGCACGCAGAGTGCCCTGAAAGTAGTCCCATGCACATCCACGCCGCACAACTAAGGAGGAGGCCTCCCCAAGAGCGAATGAAAGGCAAGGCATATATCAAAACATTGGTGCAGAGGTTGGCAAGACTGGCATCTTGAACTGCCCATGCAGACTGTAAGGGAGGCCAAAGTTTCAAGGTCCACTTGTCATCAAATGCGAAGGGATAGGCCACACAAGAGCCTTGCCTGTGAGCGCGGTGCATGCGAATACCAAGTGTACGGAGCTTCTGTGATATACAGGTTTTTGTGCACAGGTTGGTGTTGCTATCCCCATGGGGGGCTCTTTCAGTGCACAGTTTGCTGATTGATATTGTATTTGGTCCTTCCATTTAGCAAGCTGGATCGTGACAGTGGGGTACTCTTTCCATGTCTTCTGAGGGCTATCCTCTGTGGCGTAGTCCCACAGGTCGCACAGTAGCCATTGCACAACTTCGTGGCAACATCGTCATCGCATGCAGCGGACCCCGCGCTGTACACTTTGAGCGCGAAGTCGGCGCGGGATGACTGGGCGAGCGACAGCGCAAATGCGGCGCCAAATGATCTTAGGCAACTATATCAGTGACTTTCCTTAAACGATTAAATATAACAGGGCTACCCTTGCATCTCCATACCCCTGCCACCCTTTCTGTGTGAGCAGTGCCTGTAAACCTTTGATAATTTGTTTATTCGTTTTTGAGGTGGATCGGTGCTGCCCCACGCCCGCTGTGATGCCACGACTGCAGAGTGGAAGTGTGATGGGGGTTTGGAGGTATGTACTACCATGGAGGGCAGGCGCCTTTTATAGTCCTGGACGCTCTTGGATCAGGAAGGGGCCTTAGTGGTTCGGCTTTGGGGTTACCTAAGCCCTATCCCCCTCGGTATGTTGTCGTGTAAGCTGTCACGTGTGTGGTGTTGGTTGAGTTGACGTCAGCACAACATGCAGCACGTGCAGATAACAAGAGTGAAAGAAAGGCTTGTCAAGAGCTGTAAACGGCTCTAGGCGCCTTTCGCAAAAAAGGTAAAAAAAATAGACACCCAGACACTTGCCTTCCCCCCCCCCTTCACGATCCGGTGCGAAGGAGGACTGGGCCACCGACGTCAGGTACCCTCCCCCTCTGCCCTCCCGTGCGCCATGCCTGTACTACCAGGGAGGAGGGAAATTATGAACGTGCGAAAACTGGAATGGCAAAATTTGGTGCGGAGAAAATTGGGCAGCAATTCTTGAAATACCGCTGCAAAATTTGGGACAAATGCCCAGATTGTGGCACCAGCATAAGCATAGACTGTGAATTGTGGTTGCTATTTCCTCTGGGCTTTGGTTGGTTGCTGGCATTCCCTTGAGGCTGTTGGGCACAATGGAACTGCGCATGTCACGAGCACTAAAAATGACACCTGGAAAAATGGCTTCGGACCTTCAAATATCGTGGCATAGTTTGTCACACTTTTGTTGTGCCAAAATTTGCCATTCCAAATTTTGGCTGCTCTGAATTCCCCCCTCCCTCGGTAGAAGAGAGGGAGGGGGGGGGGAAAGGGGGGGGGTCCCGAACCCAAAAGAGTGTGTACCAAAAATGGCCCCCATCGATTTTTCGTCAGGTAAATGTCATTTTTCACACGTAAAAATCTGGGTCCGGGACGGGGGGGCAACCCCTCTCCTCCTCTGATGGTCATCCATTCTACTACATACATCCTTGGGGGTTTGCTGCGGGTATTGCATACAGCCTCAGAAGCTGGTGGAGCAGTCAAGTGCCCTGCCTCGACACTTTGGAGCATTCAGGATGTTGTGCCCTGGCACGATCACGGTCAGTCCCGATAAACTGCATGTTCCTGCCTTCAGACCATGTCAGCCATTGCTTGTCAAGTCTTCAGCGTGACCTGCTGATGATTTTAGAATACAAATAAGCGGGAAATCTGTTGTGGAAAACCGTTTTACGGCCCACCCATTGGGTGATCCCAGAGCTGAATGGGGGGGCTGGGGGTGCAAACCAGTGTTGGGTGGTGGGTGGTGCGAAAAGGTGAAAAAAACAGTTGCCAGGTGCCTTTGACGCCGGCATTACCTGGGCCAAACCCCGCCACCCTTTGCAACCGACTGGGCCTGCAGGACAGGGGATGGGGGGGGGGTCGCAGATGGAAACAGAGGAGTCGCCCCTGATGCCCATAACCCACCAGAGGCAGTGTACAGTGTGTTCAAAGAGGACACGTGGGAGTGCTCCTCCTTCAAGGCCATCAACCGGATTTGTGGCCATCTACGGAGTGTGTGGCCACATGCCGCATTTTGGGAGACCTACCTGATTTGTGGCCATCTACCGGAGTTGTGGCCATCGACCAGATTTTTGGCCATCGACCAGATTTTTGGCCATCCACCAAAACTTTTGGCCATTGACCGGATTTTGGGATTTCTACAGGATTTGTGGCCATCTACCGGATTCGTGGCCGTCTACCGGATTTCAGGCCAAAAATCCAGTGGTACATGGCCATCTACTGGATCTGCGGCCGTCCACTGGATTTGTGGCCGTCTAGAGAATTTGTGGCCATCCAGCGGATTTTCGGGCATCTACTGCATTATGAGCCATCTACCTATTCTTCGCCGACTTAGGGCAGCACCAGGGCCCTGGTTGCAGAGGCCCTGGCACAACCATCCCCAAAAGGGAACACATCCACTTCCCACACAACCCCCCCCCCCTCCTCTTCTCCCCGACACACTGGCCACACACGCCCCCGTACCTCCCAATGACCCTCGCATGCCCATCCCACCCCCACACACCCTCCACGCATCCCACACACCTCAATCAGGAGAACAAACAGCACCATGACCACAGGGAAGGTGAGGATGCAGCACAAAGAGCAGTAGGAGTTGCGCTGGAAGGTGGCGTTCTTGCGGAACAGGGCCCGCATGGGGTAGGACTTCAACTCCCCGGTCGGCTGCCATTGCTTGCCCACTTCGGCCTCCTCGTGACCTGCATGCCAGTGACAGGGCGGCGGAGGGTTGCGGTGCACGTTGGGCCGCTGTGGTCCTAACCGCCAGCGACAGAGCGACACACACACCCCTTTGCTTTAGAGCAGAGGTATCCAGAGGCATGGGCTGGTGACGCCGACAAAATACAGTGCCTCACACCCGTGAAACCCGCCCAAGCCCACGCCCACGCCCACGCCCATGCCCAGGCCCAGGCCCACGCCCATGCCAATGCCAATGCCAATGCCCATACCACTTCATGATGGCACTGGCATTGGTAATCGCCTATGCCCATGCACAGGCCCATGCACAGTCGCGTGCCCTCTGCAATTGCCCTAATTCGGGGACTCCTGCCGCGGAGCTCAAGAGCCCGGCAGACCACATGCACACGCTGTGCGAACCGCCGCGCTGCCACGGAACACGCAGGAGGGGAAGGGGGGGACCTTGGGGCTGTGGGCTGCTGGGATCGTGCGCGGGGCTGCCCGGGCCGCTGGGCATGACCACCGGCTGCTCGAAAGGCCTGTTCACTTCCATGAACACATCTTCAAGGGTCGTCTGCGAGATCCCCCAGTCAGTGACCAACCGCTCGTCCTCCGGCTGTTTGTTCATGCCCTCGAAGGCCTGCAGCAGTGTGCCGCACAGTCGGACCCCGACCCTGCGAACCCCCGCCACCAACACACGGCAGAACCCTTTTTATGTGAGAGTTTGCCGCCAACCAAACCCCAGGCATTACCTTCTGCTTCACATGGGGCGTCACAGAACCTCACCACATGCCCCCATACAGTGCGCTTGACCGCGTGTCTCCTGAAGCGCACCGCGCGTAGCACCGCGCGCCGGTCCTTCATTGCCATTTTCCTTCGGGGGCGTTTTCGCACAGCGCGGGCACAGCGCCGATGATTCCGTTGTTCGTCCCGCGAACACCCCTGAAAACCACCCACCTGTAGATGCCTGATCAATTCAAAACAGCATTGGGGTGCAGAATTTAGGACCCTGGGACCCCTGGCAGGCATCAGACTAAAAAGAAATCCCTGGTGTACCAGCAGGGGCTGTAGGGTGCAGAATTCAGGACCCTGGGACCTGTGGCTAACGGTGGTGGAAAACAGCCGACTTTTCGCACAGCGCATGGTGCGCCCCCTTAGTCGCCTTGGGTGGATCCACAAAATACCCCCAGATACCGTGCGCACGGCGCGCGCGTTTCCGTCTCAGGGTTGCCTGTCGACTCAGACCCACATGGCACGTGTGGCCACCTACCTCCACACGGTATGTCTCACCAAAAAGGGGTGGGTGAGGGCTGAGGGCAAAAGCAGGGGCATCGAGACGAAAGGCCTTGCAAGGGGCGGTGCCTCCCCTTCGTGTTGGCGGGGAGTGCCATTCAGAGTGCGCCCTGCGCGCACTGCGCATTGCACCGTGTGCTCGTTTTTGGTTCGCGTTTTATGTATTTTTGGCAGACTTTCAGGGTGGCAGGGGTGCGGTGGCAAAGGGGTTAGCATACAACAACGGAGGCCTCCACTCTACCTCCTCACCAATGTCATGGTGGTTGTAGCTGTCCACACCCCCTACCGGGGGGGGGGGGGGGGTTGAGCACAAAGAAACCTCCTCGGCACGGCCCGCACTGAAGAGGGTGCCCCACAGGGTGCCCAGGCCTGTGGAGCATTCGTTTCGACATGTTTCCGGTAAGGTGCCCCTCAGTTGGAGTCCTCCTCCTCGTTCTCTTCACCCTCCTTCTCAGCAGAAGAATAGCACAAGAATAGCAAGAAAAGAGATGTGAGCTGTAGTGCAACGGAGCAAAGGGGTGAAGGTAACCAATCTGAAAGAAAAGATTCAGCACCTTGAGTTCTGCGGTGGTGGGCTCACGACTCCACACCCATCATCGTTAGGGGCGACGGTCTCCAGGTGTGCCTCCCCTTGCCGAAGGAGGTGGGTGATCGCAAATTTTCGATCCCTCTGCCCACCCACAAGCTCTACGTATGCTTGTGGGAGAGTGGTGTTTGCAACCCGCTGTGACTAAATGAAAAAATGGTGTGTTCATAAAACAACCCGCACCAAACCGTGCGCACTGTGTGCGCCCCGCGCGTTCGTTTCTCTCCATGCCAAGGAGTGCCTGACCTTCACCCTTGGGGCATCCGGGATGGAGGGGCCCGTAACGAGTAACCGTACCCGCAACCAGAACAATCAAATGATGGATAACCCTACCCCTACCCCTACCCCTACCCCTACCCCTACCCCTACCCCTACCCCTACCCCGGAGGGACATGACTGACCATACACGGAGTGAGGGAGGGAAGGAGGGAGGGAGGGAGGGAGGGGGGATGTGAGGGAGGGAGGGGGCTGATCCGGCAGGATCCTGCAGAGGCGTGCGCACATCTCCACGAGCAGAGGGGCATTGTGCCAGTACACCACCTTGATGAGGCCTGACAATGCAGTGGTCTTGTCGGCATCCAAATGATAAATGTGCGATCCGCCGTTGTGTGCCACGAACGTGGCCTCTGGGATGGTCGTCTGGAACAGATGGGAGACTTTCTCAGTCAGGCCCTTGGTGCTGACCGCCTTGATCTGATAGCCTGCGGGATGGGAGGAAGAGGGCTCTACATGGGCAATGGATGGGCAGGTGGGCGTCGCTTTGTGCGCCCACCGTGACATGGTCCCGACAATCGGCAGGCGCTGTCTACGAATGCCGCATGTACTTTGCTCACACACTTTGCTCCAACACTGTACAAATGCACGGCAGATACACCGTGCACACATGGCGCCAGCACCGTCAACGCACTGAGCGCGCACGCAGGCAAGCGGCGGGTGCGCAAAGGGGGGCGGGGGCGCGGTTGAGGGCCGGGTGCCACGACAAAAGGGTGAATAGCATTGGCATGGGGCTGGGCTGGGGGCACAGTGCACAATGCAGAGAGGTCTGCACGGCAGCGTGTGGTACAGAGGGGGGGCAGTGGAGCCCCCTTCCCAAAAAGGGCCCAATTCGGGGGTGGCTGCAAGCCCAGCAAACCCGCCCGCCTCGACCACCTGTGGCTCCACCGGCAGATTGCTGTGAAGGGCAGATAGTCACCGGGCACTTCTGGCCTCACAACCGCCAGACCCACAAGATCACGCAGCTGGTGTCCCCCAGCAACGCCGCACAACCCCTGTTACAGTCCGGGCCGGTCCCCCTGTCGCTGACCCCAGGCAACAGCAAGCAGCAGCAGCAAACAGCAGGCGAGCTGGCGCAACATGGGGAAAAATCATGGCGCCGCCCATGGGGTTCACATCCAAAGGGCGGATGCTGCTGGACTACGAAACTGAGCGACACAAATTCTATTGCCTTCGGCAAGGCACCTCGAAGAGGGGAGAGGGGCCAAAACATGCTTTACATAGGATATTTGATCTTTTTGGATGGCCAAAGTATCAAAAAAATCAGTTTCAGAAATTTCTATTTTTGAGTTGCCGAGGCTTGAAAACTGCATAAGCAGGTTGTGTGCCCTAGACCCCTTGGTACTCCCCCCCCCCCCCCGCCACACCCAAATAGGGTGAAAAACACATGAAGAGGGTCCCAAACATGCTTTACATAGGATATTTGATCTTTTTGGATGGTCAAAGTATCAAAAAAATCAGTTTCAGAAATTTCTATTTTTGAGTTGCCGAGGCTTGAAAACTGCATAAGCAGGTTGTGTGCCCTAGACCCCTTGGTACTCCCCCCCCCCCCCCGCCACACCCAAATAGGGTGAAAAACACATGAAGAGGGTCCCAAACATGCTTTACATAGGATATTTGATCTTTTTGGATGGTCAAAGTATCAAAAAAATCAGTTTCGGAAATTTCTATTTTTGAGCTGCCGAGGCCTGAAAACTGCATAAGCAGGCTGTGTGCCCTAGACCCCTTGGTACCCCCCCCCCCCCCCGCCACACCCAAATAGGGTGAAAAACACATGAAGAGGGTCCAAAACATGCTTCACATAGGATATTTGATCATTTTGGATGGTCAAAGTATCAAAAAAATCAGTTTCGGAAAAATTTCCATTTTTGAGCTGCCGAGGCCTGAAAACTGCATAAGCAGGTTGTGTGCCCTAGACCCCTTGGTACCCCCCCGCCAGACCCAAATAGGGTGAAAAACACATGAACAGGGTCCAAAACATGCTTCACATAGGATATTTGATCATTTTGGATGGTCAAAGTATCAAAAAAATCAGTTTCGGAAAAATTTCCATTTTTGAGCTGCCGAGGCCGGAAAACTGCATAAGCAGGTTGTGTGCCCTAGACCCCTTGGTACCCCCCCCACCACACACCCAAATAGGGTGAAAAACACATGAAGAGGGGCCAAAACATGCTTTACATAGGATATTTGATCATTTTGGATGGTCAAAGTATGGAAAAAATCAGTTTCGGAAAAATTTCCATTTTTGAGCTGCCGAGGCCTGAAAACTGCATAAGCAGGTTGTGTGCCCTAGACCCCTTGGTACCCCCCCCCCCCCACACCCAAATAGGGTGAAAAACACACAAAGAGGGTCTAAAACATGCTTTACATAGCATATTTCATCATTGTAAGTGGTCACGATATCAAAATTTTTTTTGCAAAAATTTTCCATTTTTGACCTGTAGAGGGTGGAAAACTGCTTAAGCAGTTTGTGCACACACCAAAGGCCATTGAACCACCTACAAACAGCAATTTCGAAGCTTTTGGGGGGGCCATGGCTCGGGCTAGATGGGCCCAGTGGCCACTACGTGGGCCCCCATGGGTGCTCAAGCACCTGCATTGTCACCAAATGATCACCCAAACCCATCCTAGGGGCAACAGAAGGGTTTCGGAAAAAGTGGAAATGTGAAAAACTTTCAAGTGTCACTAAACAGCCTGCGCAACAGCAATTTTGGGGCTTTCGGAGGGCCCATGGCACGGGCTACATAGGCCTAGCAGCCACTACGTGGGTCCCCATGGGTGCTCAAGTACCCGTATTGTCACCAAATGATTACCCAAACCAATCCTAGGGGCAACGGAAGGTAGTCATGAAAAATCGAATTTCAAAAAACCTTCACGTGCCACTAAACAGCCTATCCAGCGTGAAAAACGGCTAAGTCCTCATTGGCGAGGGGCCATATAGGGGGGGGTGCATGGGGGTACCTGGAGTTGGGACCCGGGACCCCCGCCATGGGTTAGAGGGTCCATATACAAGAAAAAAGTTCTTCAGGACCCAGGTCCAAATACACACACAGCGGCCACAATACACAAAGAAGTTTTGCCCCCCCCCAGCGCCAGCGGCCATGTGCGGGTGTGGAAACTTGAGCAGGTGGGGTCCCACAACTGTCAACGGTGGCCAAAATTGGCGTTTTCTTTCTGAATATTTTCGCCGCACGTCTGTGGCGGGTACCGCTCAAACCAACCCAAATCAGGCACACCCCGTCACAGTTTGTCACCCGCTTGACTTCATTACGTCACTTGAATCCCCTGTTTTGGGCCCAATATGGCCGGCATAGGACAACAGAAAGACGCCAGATGAACAGCTGCTCAGGACGCGACCGCCTCTGACAGCGCGTCAATGCCCATAGCCTCCACCGGGCCTCTAAAACAGGTGGACTGACGGGCATCGGACCGGGTGCGGCACCGCAGAACCCGAGGCACCGTAGCACAGACTGCCACGCAAACCCCAACGCTCCGTGACCGAAGCTGCTGTGGACCGTGGCTCACGCGGCGGCAAACGGAGGATCCTTTCTGAAGGAGCCCATACCTTTGCCAAACTTGCGCTTCAACGCCAAAGAGCCTCCAATGCACCGCAGTTGGCCCTTGGCCATGATCCCAATTCGGTCGGCCAAAGCGTCTGCCTCTTCCATGGAGTGCGTGGTGAGCAGAATGGCACGCCCCTTCTGCAGCATCTGGATGAGCTGCCACACTTGCCTCTTGCTGTGAGGGTCCATTCCGGTGGTAGGCTCGTCCAGGATCATGACCTGCAGATGGTGAGACGGAAGGGCTGTTGTGGGGTTTTGGACCACTGAAGCCCCCACCCTGCACACCCTCCGTGAGCCGTCCTGCGGTACTGCACGGGTCCCTAAGCACAACTCAACTCAATCTTTTGGGTAGCGCTTGTCACAGTGCTTGTGGTAGTGCTTGTCACAGTGCTTGTGGTAGTGCTTGTGGTAGTGCTTGTGGTAGTGCTTGTGGTAGTGCTTGTGGTAGTGCTTGTGGTAGTGCTTGTGGTAGTGCCTGTGGTAGTGCTTGTGGTAGTGCTTGTGGTAGTGCTTGTGGTAGTGCCTGTGGTAGTGCTTGTGGTAGTGCTTGTGGTAGTGCTTGTGGTAGTGCTTGTGGTAGTGCTTGTGGTAGTGCTTGTGGTAGTGCTTGTGGTAGTGCTTGTGGTAGTGCTTGTGGTAGTGCTTGTGGTAGTGCCTGTGGTAGTGCTTGTGGTAGTGCTTGAGGTAGTGCTTGTGGTAGTGCTTGTGGTAGTGCTTGTGGTAGTGCTTGTGGTAGTGCTTGTGGTAGTGCTTGTGGTAGTGCTTGTGGTAGTGCTTGTGGTAGTGCTTGTGGTAGTGCTTGTGGTAGTGCCTGTGGTAGTGCTTGTGGTAGTGCTTGTGGTAGTGCTTGTGGTAGTGCTTGTGGTAGTGCCTGTGGTAGTGCTTGTGGTAGTGCTTGTGGTAGTGCTTGTGGTAGTGCTTGTGGTAGTGCTTGCGATGGGATGCAGAGCCTCCCCGGTCTCCAGGTCCCATAGGCCGGATCGTTCTCTGCCTCCCGAACGTTCGCTCGTGCGTCCCCAGGGTCCCCCTTGGTCCCTGAGCAGGTCATGCGCCGTTGCACTCCAAGAGACTTGGGGTGGGGAGGCTGCAGTTATGAGCCGTCCGTCCCTCTGCCAGCCTCATCAAGGCCCTGACTGGCATGCATGTCCGGTCCTAAGGCCCTGTCTGACCGCTGACAACCCCAGACAGCTGCCCCACATGAGCGAGCGGAAAATACCGCTGGGCGCCAGGAGGGCTTGGAGGGGCGGGGGCTAAATGCAGCAGAATTGCCCCCAAAACACGCATTCGTTCATGCGCAACCCCAACGCAAACAAAACACTACTCAAAATGGAGGTGTCTTGTACGTGCGCAACCCGAGGAAACCTGGAAATGTTGAAAACGTCGAGAAAAAAAGACACTTAATGGCGACCATTGGTTGGGCCACCCGAGAGCGGACAGGGGCCTGCCACAACCCAAAGCCGGGCTGCTGACGTCGTTGCACAGCATCGAGGCACCAAACCTGACTCAAAGTCGAGAGGTGTTGCGAATGCATGACCCCGAGACCAACACCAACGTACGACAAAGCACCAGTTACCCCAAGAGCAAACAAACGCGCTGTCCCAAGCGAAGCGGTTTGCGATCGTGCAATCGTACAGAGAGAGAGAGAGAGAGAGAGAGAGAGAGAGAGAGAGAGAGAGAGAGAGAGAGAGAGAGAGAGAGAGAGAGAGAGAGAGTGCTATGGTGTGTGTGTGTGTGTGTGTGTGCGTGTGAGAGAGAGAGTGACTGAGAGAGAGAGAGAGAGAGTGAGTGTGAGAGAGACAGACAGAGAGAGAGAGAGAGAGAGAGAGAGAGAGAGAGAGAGAGAGAGAGAGAGAGAGAGAGAGAGAGAGTGATTGTGAGAGAGAGAGAGAGAGAGAGAGAGACAGAGAGAGAGAGAGAGAGAGAGAGAGAGAGAGAGACAGAGAGTGAGAGAGAGAGAGAGAGAGAGAGAGCGAGAGAGAGTGAGTGAGAGAGAGAGAGAGAGTGTGTGTGTGTGTGAGTGACAATGAGAGAGAGAGAGAGAGAGAGAGAGAGAGAGAAAGAGAGAGAGAGTGAGAGAAAGAGAGAGAGTGTGTGAGAGTGAGAGAGAGAGAGAGAGTGAGAGAGACAGTGAGAGAGAGAGACAGACAGACAGACAGAGAGAGAGAGAGAGAGAGACAGAAACAGTGACTGTCTCTGTCTCCCTCTGTCTCTCTGATATGTATTCGGACCTTTGGATCTCCGATATTGGCAATGGTGACTGACAGCCTCCGCTTCATGCCTCCGCTGTAAGTCTTGGTCGCATCATTTCCAGCCTCCAGCAATCCCACCTGCAACCAGGCATGAATGACGGATGGCTGCTGGGTCTACGAAGGGGGAGGGAAGGCACTACCTGTGCACGGGATGACGGAGATGTGCTGCTGCTTTGCGTGGCGGACCTGCGACGCGGTCCTCACAACTCCTGCCCCCATGCGGTGCCCAGGGCGGTACTTAACGGGAAAAAGAAAACCTGTTCCGGAACATGGTTTTTTCAAAAACGACCGCATGTAGCTCATATGTTCAACCATGGTTGGTGGCGATTGGCGGTTGGCGGCTGGTGGAGATTGCTGGTTGGCGGTAGGCAGTTGGTGGTTGGCGGCGGTTAGCAGCGGTTGGCGGCAGTTGGCAGTTGGTGATGGGTGGTTGGTGGCGGTTGGCAGCGGTTGACGGTTGGCGGTTGGTCGCGGTTGGCGGTTGGCGATTGTCGGTTGGTGGTGGTTGGCGGTTAGCAGTTGGTGGTCCCTTGGGGCGGTCCTTAAGGGCAGTCCTTAACAAAAAAAAATCTGGTCCCTTAAGGATCGCCCTGGCGGTGCCACAACACGAACACGGTGGAGTACCATGGTCGGACGCCCCACGCCCCAGTGCGCAGGCGTGGCCCGGCCTCCGGAAACCAACCCGTAACACGGGGTCATGGTCAGGGATGTGCTTATCCACTGGGTATTGGGATTACGTGACCCACCCACCACGGGGTTTGGTAAAACCCAGGGACCCAGAACTGTCCCACCCCCACAGGGCTGTTGGACACCCACCCACCGGTGCAGTACCCGAGACACGCGCTTGGGACGGAGTTTCAGAAGAAGCATACGAGCCATTCAGGCCCCGTTGCCGCTGCTGTCACTGTCTGCAGACTTGCAATGCCCCCGTCAAGCATTCTCGCTGGCACTGTCAGACACCCCACACCAAACCTTTGCTTAGTGATACTGCAGGGGGGAGGGGGGGGAAAGCCCCCCCCCCCCCCCCCAGCAGTTTGGCTGACCCAGCCACCCACCACCCACTCACCCACCCACCTACATCAGAAACATGGACATTGCTGCTGTGCAGGTGCGCATGTGGAAGGGAGGTGGGGCCAGGGATGTATTAGAAGGGGGGAGGCGGGGGGGGGGGGGTTTGGCTGGGAGCCCCCCTCCTCCGAGGGTCCTCCTATGGTCCCCACCGAAGGCGGGCCAAAATTTTTGAAGTGTAAATCCTCTTGACGCCGAAGGCGCCGAAGCAAAATTTTGGCTGGCAGCCTCAAACAGAAAATTTTTCATCAGGGCCGTAGCAGTGCCGGCTGTGCAAAAGCCGTGCTCATGCGCAGACCCGAAGGGGGTGCGTGTTGGGGACGGGCACATCCGCCATGGCCCCCAATCACATCTGAACCCCTTCACAATGGCCTCGCACTGCAACGCACAACGCTCTGCTGGGCACGGGCCCTGACACGCACACCCCAGGCCCTCTGCCGACCCACAGCGCACGCACGGTCCCGTGGCTTCGATTTCCGGGCCACTAAAGTGGCGATCCCGGAACTGACGGCCGCACGGGCCGCCGTTCTTTGGACAAAGCCACGCCTGCGAAACGGGGGGTAGCCGTTGGAGGAGGACGACGTGACCGTGTTCACTTGGATGGCACATGACATACGCAGCCCATGAGGGGGGGGGGGGAGGCGTGTTGCTGAAGGCAAATCCGTGACCCTGAGCCCCCCCCCCCTTCCCCGTTCACTTGTGAAGGGACGCCGGTTGGGGGGGTCCATAACAACGAAGGAAATCCGCCGGTCGGTGGATCCGGACGTGCGCAATCGCCCCGGCTCTGGAGAGGACATGGTAGGCCTTGTGTCTGCCCCCCCCCCCCCCCACAGACGGCGGGGAGACGTACTTTGGCAGGCGAGAGTGCGAGGGGGTGGGGGGTCCGGTTCAGTTCCGGACCCCGGACCCCGCGGCGTGGGCAGGGGGGTCCAGAGGGGGGGGGGGGGGCTGGGGTCCGGCCCGGCACGTACGCCACCCCCCCGCCCCCCCGCCCCCGCGAGAGTCAGGCAGTCGCCCTGCCCACAAGGGGTGCTGCCGCCCCCGTGCCGTCCACTCCACAGCCGGCGCCGGCAGCCTCTGCTTTCAGTCAGCCATCGGTGGTGCGCCACAATTCAAGGCAGTCTGCCTCTGCGGGTGCGGGTGGTGCGTGTGGTGTGCTGCAGGTTTGGGGGGGGTGGCCTGTCCCGTCGGCCACACCCACATACATGCGGCTTGGGGATTGGGGATGGTACATGGGCGGTCAGCAGGGCGCGGGGGTGGGCAGGGCTGTCCTGCACGGGGGGGGGGGGGAGGAACCGGGTTTGTGACGCCAACAGAAACGAACGTCCACGGGGACGCTCTCTGCTTCATGGTCAAAGACATGGGCAAGGCACAATACCGTACAAACAGTATTGAACAATGGTTGGTGGTTGGTGGTTGGTGGCGGTTGGCGGCGGTTGGTGGCGGTGGGCGGTTGGCGGCGGTTGGTGGTTGGTGGCAGTTGGCGGTTGGTGGTTGGCGGGTGGTGGTCCTTGGGGGCTGTCCTTAACCACAAACAGGGGGTTCTTAAGGACAGCCCTGCGCGCGCGCTGGAGGGGGGGTTTGGCGTGGAGGGGGGGGGGGGCGCAACCCAACACGTCACTGCCCCGCGTGGGTGTACCGCAGACCTGGTCCAGCAAGCGGTCGATCTCCGTGCTCGGGTTCGTCACCCCCCGGAAGTTGGCAAACAGCGTCAAGTGCTGCCGCCCCGTGAGCTCGTCCCAGAGGATGTCATGCTGCGGGCAGATCCCCACGGACTTGCGGACCGACGCCAGGTTCGAGCTCACCGGCCTCCCGCGGATGAACGCCTCGCCGAAGGTGCTGGGGAACAGCCCCGTGAGCATGTTGATGGTCGTGGTCTTGCCTGTGCCATGGAGGAGGGGGCAGAGCTGAAGCCGGGCGGCAGCCGGGCATGGGGACCACAGGCAGGAGGGTTGCTGTTCCGACGGGGATGGGTACAAGGGGGGGGGGGTGAGCCCCAGCCGCTCTACCCGCCGTCGCCACTCCACCCGCTGCAGCCGCTTTAGCCGCTACAGCCGCTCTAGGCGCTCCAGCCATTGCAGCCGCTCCAGCCGCCGCCGGCAGTGTCTCTCTGCCCCCCCTCCCACATGTGCATGACAGCCCCTCTGTCTCCGCAAGTCCTGTCATCAGGTATGCCTCGCTGTCGGAGACGACCATGAATGGTGGTCAGATGGGCATGCCACGCGTGTCAGACGAGGGATTTGAAGTCGTGTTGCTGTCGCAAGTCCAGTGTACGTTACTCGGCGTTGATGGCAGCGGACGATGGGGTGACTGACAACGGAGGATCCTGCTTCCCACAAGGGGAAGTGAAAATCTACTGCCGCATCCAAAACAGGCCCGAGATGCAACAACAACAACAACCGTAACCAGTTCGCGCAAGCTTTGTTGTTTTCCTTTTGGTCTGCATTGTTTCTTTGTTCTTGGGTTTTTGTTGCTTTGTTTCTTGTAGTCACATTTCTCGTAGAGTTTTGTGCTCTCCTATTTGTGTTTGATGTTCACGGCCATGGCGAAGTTGTTGTGTCTATGTTGTTGCTTTTGCGGTTGTTTGTGAAGTTTCGTTGTCTTTGTCTGTATTTTGAAAAGTGTTTCTTTGTTTTGCTTATTGCTGTTCTGTTTTGCGCTTTGCTGTCTCTGTTCTGTTCAGTATGTGGGATGCCCTCTTTGGCTTTATTGCACAGGGCTTAGGTATGTATGTGCCCCCTGCTTTCAGTCAAAATCCTTGACACTGAGCCCCCCCCCCCCCCACACACTTTCCCCAGGCTTCCCCCCCCCCCCCTTCTGTAGGGTAGGCCACGCACCAAGCCCATCCCTGCACGCCTCCCCCGGGTCACACCTGCACCATTATGGCCCAGGAGGGCAAAGAGACTCCCCTCCGGCACCCCGAACGAGACCCCCTCCACCGCCCGCTTCTTCGTGCCGAAGCCGTAGTCCTTGATCACGTTGAGCACGCGGATGACGTCCGTGTTCTCCGGCCCGAACACCCGCCGCGCCTCCGCCGAGACGTCGGTGTCCAGGTACTCCAGGTAGTGGTCCGGGGGCGGGTGGGCCTGCTGCTGGCGCCGGTGCCCCAGCCAGAACTCGAGCGTGAAGGGGAACCACCAGGGCCGGCTGATGCCCTGGTTGCCCGGCCAGCAGCTGTCGAGGTACAGGGCGACCAGCAGGAAGAGGCCGAAGTTCGCCAACATCCACAGGAACGAGTCCCCCGTGGGCGGGGGGCTGTACGACAGTTGGTACCAGGACGACGTGGACAGGTCGGTGGTGAAGTTGAAGAGGTCTGGCGGAGACGTGAAGGAGGGGTGGCGAGGCGCAATGTTTGGGGGGGCTTCGGGGGGGGGGGGGCGGGAAGGGGGCGTGTTCACGGGCATTGATGGCGGGAACGCACAGTGCAGGGGCGGTGATGGCGGTTAGGGTAGGGGCGTGTTTGCGGTCGGATGTGAATGCGGAGGAGTCGGCGGAAGAGTTAGTGCGCGGTGGTGACCCTGCACCCCACGCAGGTCATTGCCAGAGGGGGGAAGGGGACCCCCTGTGTGACATTCCGTCTGGTCGCTGTTTCTTTATGGGGCCCTGGACAGCCACTCTTTCTTCCCTTTGCATGTTGCGTCGGGTTGCTGCTTTCTGTCGGCCGCTGCAGCCGGTGCTCTTGCTGGTGAAGCCGACTCCCCCCACAGCCCGCCGCCGGAATGCACCCAGCGGGGGATTGCTTTGTGATACTGGGGGCGGGGGGGTTGGCACAAGGCCTTGGTGGTTGGCTCTGTTAGCCTGTGGCGGCACCTATTGGCCTCTCGCCCTTGAACCTTCTGATATGACAAGCAGGCATCCGCACTACTGCGGGCATCCGCACTGCCGCGGGCATCCCCCTGCCTGGGTGGGAATCCAGAATGCAACTTCTGCCCATGGCGTCCTCCCCTGACGGCCTGATCAGTGCCCGGTATGCGGTCATCACGAAGACCCCAGGCTGGGAGGTGCTCACCAAAACCAGCAACGTGAATGTCACACAAGGCCATGGGTGCTAGCTCACCAATGTGTGACTTGCTGGTAGTGCGTTGCAGTAATATCTTCTGTGCTCTTCATTCATGGCAAGCGCGTTGCAGAAATATCTTCGCTCAGAGTATTCGCACTCTGTCCATGGCAGAGTATCTTCCTTGCTGGCGGTAGTGAGCAGCCCCGCCCACCAACACGCCCCACAAGAGTGGGGCGTGTTGGTGGGGGGGGGGGGGGGGCTATTGTGGCCTTCCTGGGATTTTGGCCGACCCCCCCACCCCCCCACCAGATCAGAAAATTCTATTGCCTCCGGCAAGGCACCTCAAAGAGAGGCTGACAGTCAGCCAATCAGTCAGTCAGTCGGGCAAGCACCATGCCTTGGGGTATGCTACGTGAATGATCCCTTAAAGGGGGGGAGTATGGTGTCCGTGCCTGCACTTGATCTAACAACCTCTCTTCGAGGTGGTTTTCCTCAGGGAAAAAATGAGTTGTACTAAAGGGGCCAGAGAATGGAGGGCGATTTCAGGTACACAAACCTTTGTGTGGCCTCAGACCCCCCCGGAAGAGGATCGACCGGCCATTAAGCAATCCCCTGATACCCACCAAATAGAAAAATTGTGGGAAAATGACCCACTCAGCACATGGCAATGTCCGGCAGGAAACAAAGCAACATCATTGGAGGCCAATTCAGGGTTCCCTCACCGAACACACAAGAAACACAAGAAAGGGGGACATTGCGTATTACCGGCGGCCACCAGCTCTTACTCTGTGTGTGCGGACAGTCGAGTGCCTCGGATGACACTCATGTGGCAGACAACAACCTTCGTGATCTCCTGCTGCCGTTTCGCACGCCACCAAGGCCACATGGCGTTGGAGGGAAAACGCGTAGCTTTATGCTGGCGTCCAGGGATCGCCCGGGCAACTCCTCCTCACCCCAACCCAAACGATCCAAGCGCGGCAATCCCCTGCACACCTTTATAATCAAACCCGGGCCCCGGCACCAGCTCTCCGTTGATCGCCACGGCCTTGCCCGACAGCCGCGCAATGTCGTGGAACCCTTTGGCGAACGAGAACGGGGGGAACAGGATGATGAACAGGTACCTCGGGATCGCGGTGATGTCGGGGTCGAACCAGTCGTAGATGGCCGAAGGGCTGGCGAACATGTTCATCAGGATGAAGCCGATCACGAAGACCAGGAAGCCGATGATTGTGGCGGTGCGGGCCTGGCCGATGAACACCGACACGAGGCAGGCCAGGCTGGTCATGGCCAGGCCAAACAGGAAGAACAGCAGGAAGAGGCAGAAGAACGACGTGTTCAACATGATGTCGAACTGGCAGATGGCGGCGGTCACCATCATGAGGAGCGTGGCGACGGTGTTCACCTGCGATGCGGTGGGGGCACATGGGGACAGAAGCAGGCGATGAGATGTCGCATGGCACACAGGCCCGGCAGTCGCGCCGCATATAGACCACCACAGGCAGCAACACAGCGCCACAGGGATCTGCACAGAGGCACACACAGCCACACACAGCCACACACAGCCACACACAGCCACACACAGTCACACACAGCCACACACATCCACACACAGCCACACACATCCACACACAGCCACACACAGCCACACACAGCCATACACATCCACACACAGCCATACACATCCACACACAGCCATACACAGCCACACATAGCCATACACAGCCATACACATCCACACGCAGGAGGAGGAGGAGGAGGAGATGCGGTCCCCCGGTAGGGCGCACCCGCCACACAACCCCATGGTGCCCACCGGCCCTCACCGAACTGGCCATGATCGAGAGGGAGGCCCTTGTCCCGGCCTGTCCGGCTAAGCATCATGGCGGCGGCTCTCCTCTTCGTCTCCTCCCCATGATCCCCTGGCCCACGCAACGCGTGCGCACTCCTGCCCCACGCGCTGTTGGTACCCCCCAGGGAATAGATAGGGGGGCGAGGCGGAGTGCTGGCTCCATTTCCGGCCCGGTCCGCCACCCCCCTTTTGGGGGAAGGGGACGCAGTCTCACGGGTGTGCGCCCTTCGCCCACGAGGTACTACCAACTGGGCGGCGTTTGGCCGGCAGGTCACGGGGGCTTGGTCCATAGCCTGATCCCCACCCCCACGGCACAGCACTCCGATCGGAGATGTCCATGCGCGGCCTAGAAACACTCTCCCTAGACAACTTTCCCAGCGGGAATGTACCTGAGTTCGAGCATGCCGGGATCATCACCGTGCTGGAACGCTGCCAGCCATGGCACTCGGACGGAGACCGGGCTTGGGCTCTAGCGACCGTGCAGGTGGCAAGGCCCTGGGAAGATGTGCGGGAACCGCGTCTCGACATCATCCCCGGCAGAGGCCCCCACGCCCATGCGGCAGGGGCCTCGATGATCCAAACGCGAAATAGGCCCCCACGCCCTTGCGGAGGGGGCCTCGGTGGTGCCAAAACGAAGCAGGCCCCCGCGCCAACGGGGCGGGGGCCCCCACGTCCTTGCGGAGGGGGCCTCGGTCGTCCCAAAGCAAAGGAGGCCTCCATGTCCTTGTGGCGGGGGCCACAATAGTCCCATAGCGAAGGAGGCCCCCGCGCCAACACGGCGGGGCCCTCGGTGGTCCCAAAGTGAAGGAAGCCCCCACACCCATGAGATGGGGGCCTCGGTCATCCCAAAGCGAAGGAGGCCTCCACGCCCTTGTGGCGGGGGCCACGATGATCCAAACGTGAAGGAGGCCCCCACGCCCATGCGATGGGGGCCTCAGTCATCCTAAAGCGAAGGAGGCCTCCACGCCCTTGCGGCGGGGGCCTCGATGATCCAAACGTGAAAGAGGCCCCCATGCCCTTGTGGCAGGGGCCTCGGTGGTCCCAAAGTGAAGGAGGCGTCCACGCCAACGCGGCAGGGGCCGCGATGGTCCCATAGCAAAGGAGGCCCCCGCGCCAACACGGCGGGGGCCTCAGTGGTGCGAAAACGAAGGAGGCCCCCACACCCTTGCGGAGGAGGCCTTGGTGGTCCCACAGCGAAGGAGGCCCCCGCGCCAACACAGAGGGGGGCTCGGTGGTCCCAAAGCGAAGGAGGCCTCCACGCCCATGAGATGGGGGCCTCGGTCATCCCAAAGCGAAGGAGGCCTCCACGCCAACGCGGAGGGGGCCTCGGTGCTGCCAAAACGAAGGAGGCCCCCGCGCCAACAGGGCGGGGGCCTCGGCGGTCCCACAGAAGGAGGCCCCCACGCCCTTGCGGAGGGCGCCTCGGTGGTCCCAAAGTGAAGGAGGCCCCCGCGCCAATGCGGCGGGGGCCTCGATGATCCAAATGCGAAGGAGGCCCCCACGCCCTTGCGGAGGGGGCCTCGGTGGTCCCAAAGCGAAGGAGGCCTCCACGCCCATGAGATGGGGGCCTCGGTCATCCCAAAGCGAAGGAGGCCTCCACGCCAACGCGGAGGGGGCCTCGGTGCTGCCAAAACGAAGGAGGCCCCCGCGCCAACAGGGCGGGGGCCTCGGCGGTCCCACAGAAGGAGCCCCCACGCCCTTGTGGAGGGCGCCTCGGTGGTCCCAAAGCGAAGGAGGCCCCCGCGCCAATGCGGCGGGGGCCTCGATGATCCAAACGCGAAGGAGGCCCCCACACCCTTGCGGAGGGGGCCTCGGTGGTCCCACACACATCCATACACAGCCACACACAGCCACACACATCCATACACAGCCAGAGACAGCCACACACATCCCCACACATCCCCACACAGCCACACACAGCGATGCACAGCCAACTCTAACCCGAGATGGAATTCTAAATGGACCCACAAGGAAAAAAAACTGTGCTCCATCTTCCCAACTTGATTGCAATTGTATGGGGCCAACGGTGGGTGTGCGTAGTCCTCATGAGGGCATGACCGACTAATACCACCAGTCATGTCGCCACACACATGAGGTGACTGCCATACTCGCGGGGAAGACCTCCCTGAACATACACCGGCCCGCCAATGCCAATACCAATACCAATACCACACACAGCCACACAGCGCCACACAGCGCCACACAGAGCTATACAGAGCCACGCTGCACACACGCCACACGGTTGTGCAGCACGGCGGGTTGTCAAAACGCGCTGTCCTTCTGTCCTGCATCGAGGGATCGGACCCCCCCCCCTCCACGCCGTTCCCAACGCAACGCGCCGAGCACACAACGACAAGCAACAGCGCTGAATGTCCCATAGACACGCGGATGAGGCAGAGACCAGCATGGCCGTCACAAGCCAGTGCACCCAGAACGCGCTCTGCGTCATGCCCATGAGCGCCATCCCACAGCGGAGGTTGTGCTCCTTCTCGCTCACCAGACTGGACAGGATCTGGACGAACTGTGTCATCACTGCGATGTAGAAGAACATCACGCCCCCCAAGGACACCATCACCGTCTGCCCGTCGTAAGGGTCCGCAAGCTCCGGGAAGGCCCGGGTCTTGGCATCGATTGTGAAGCTGCTCACGTTCCCGACTCTTCGAAAGATGGCCTGGCAATGCAGAGCGGAAGGCGGTGGGACTGCGGCTGACTGGGAACCTGCATCGTGACTCCCCAGCCCACCCTTTTCCTGCCTGTGTTTCATGAACCAGCGGTTGGGTTAGGGCCCAGACAGAACAAGTCACATGCACCTTCGGCCATTGCTGATCTGGGACGGGCCTTGGTGCAGCATCACGGGCCAGAAAACGGCCAACAACAGAGCGGCGAGGCTCACAGAACACGTCTGCAGCCTTGAGGTGCTGCAACAAACCTCCTATTCACACATCCTGTGGGGAGGGATTCGAATCAATCATGATTCCCACTGCATCTGTTCGTGGGTTTTTGGTATGCTATGTACAGCTTGGTGTAATGGAGAAATAAGTGATGTGTAGGCATACAGCCAATGTGTAAAAGCTGATCCCGTGAGGACAATGCACAAGAATGCGTAGGAATCCGACAGCAGGTATGGCCGAATGAGTGTGGGTTTACCCGCCTGTCCTGGAGAATAGGAGTACGGTGACATGAAGACAGTGAGCACCTGCACTAGCTGACGCCTTGCCATGATAGCTCGCGCATTGCGCTCGCGGGAGGTAGCAGAGGTGGGGGGGGGGGGGGGTTGCACTTCTTTCCCTAACCACCCCCAAAATGTTGGTGGACGACCGATGCAACAAGGTGCAGGAGGTGGTTTCCCTGACACACCCTTGGTGCTCACCTTGTGCATGAATTCAAAAAGCTACCTTCGCCATGTTTCACCACCCCTTCATCGGATCACGTGGTTCAGCTGCTACATGTGGACAGTTTCGGAACGTCTGGCAGCTCGCTCTAGGTACAAGGTTGTAGCACAGTGCGAAAAGCACACAACGATCAAACCTTGTAGTGGAAACAACGTTCTGAAGCATAGCACAGATAGTCATTGCCATACTGACAGATGGTGAAACTGTCGAGTTTCACCACGTTGCACCCCACTTGAACATGGTGAAACTCAACAATATGTACAAAATGAGCACCCAGGGCAGCACAAATCTCTATGATTTTACAAGTAAAACCGGCGCCATCCGACAAAACAAATCTCTCCAAACGCTTTGAGCAAACTATTGAACATGTCAGACGAACACCAACCAAAAAAGGGCTGTTATGCGCGGCAGCGGACGTGGGGTGTGCATACCTCATCAAACGCTGCTTGGTACGAATGCAGATGACCCTCGTGACTTAGATTGGCAAAGAGCCGGTACCTCACGTTCGTGTTACTGACCTCCTCGAAGGCCACGGCTGCCTGCGTCTGGTTCGGATGTGCCATGATGTGTTGAGAAAGTGCCAGAGAGCACTCACTGCCGATACAGTCCAACCCGTGGGTGTCCGCCCAAGACAATGAGTTGGCCTGAAAATTGGGTGGGCATCCTAATGCATGGCTCTGTCCCTCTCTCCAGGGCCGTGTGTCGGGATTGTATCGAGGTTTATCGTGCGACCTATCAGGATTGCATCCATGTACCTACTCACCCCATGCCCACAACCACTCACCCCATGCCCATACCCACAGGGCTGCTTGTCATGGTCATCGTTTCACCATCCTCGTGCGCCGATCGTTTGTTTGCACAAGGGCGGGGGGGATTGGCGCTGTTGGCGTGAACCTGCTGGTGCACGCCAACGGGGGATGAGTGGGCAGGGGTGGGGGGAGGGGGTGGGATGCAGTTGGCGCAAGAAAAGGGCTTGCCGCAAGAGCTGAGTGGGCAAGACGGGGGGCTGTCGGCACAGTTGGCACAAGGGGAGTTGGGACCCAGGACCCGAGACCCGGACCAAGCAAATGTGCCACAACTTACGAGCCGCACCCCATACCTGCAAGTGCCACTTCTGAGTTGCTGTACCCACAAACAGGTCAGCAACCACCACCCAAAGTTAGCCCAAACCCACAAACAATGGAGTGGCGTCCAACGAAAGTGAAGCCGCAGCCGCCAATAGACAAGTAAAAGTAAGGCCTGACAACCCTCGAGTCCCTACTTGGCAACCACTTGGAGGTCCCACGAACAGTGCCAGGCAGGTTGCAAGCCATACTGCGGGCGGGGGGTTGGCACAGTTGACGCAAGTAGGGAGGGGGCAGGAGGAGGTTTGGCGCAGTTGGTACAAATGAGGAAGGAGGCCTGGCGCAGTTGACGTGTGGGAGGGGATTGGCAGGGGGTTTGGTGCGTGTGCCAACCATGCCAAGCCCGTCCCCCCTCCCCCTTGCGCCAAACCGCTATTGGCGTGCAAAATTTATGAACCTCTCGCCATGGTTGTATCTATGTCCACAGGGCAGCGTGCCATGGGTCTATGTCTGGAAAGAAAGCAGCCCGTCATGGCTCTATCTATGTCTGCAGAACCGGCTGGGTTTCCCCTTGTCAAAGAGCCCTTTGGGGGAGCACCGTGCGCTGTGCGAAAAATCGGCCATTTGGGACCCGTTCCCTCGACACTGCATCGGTTCTGGTGATACAGCTTCATAATACAGCGTTGTATCTACGTCTACTGGACAGCCTGTGGTGCTTTTTTTGCATTGTGGCCTCATGGGCCTTCTATCTCAGTTCCAACAACCAATGTTCTCCGAAGGACAGCCGCAATATTTACAGCCCGTCCATTGGGCTCCCAAACACAGCCACTTAGCTATCATTGAATTCAGGGGGGTAAAAAGGCATATAAGGGTGAACTTTGTGCATTGCAAAACCCACAGGGCCATGGTGATCATTTTCTGCCTGTGGTGCCTGTGGTGTTTGCTATTTTCGTCTACAGGGCAACATGTAATGGTGTTATCGATGCCTGCAACAACTGCGCCAACCCCCCTCCCCTCCTGTGCTAACTGTGCAAACACTTGCACCAGCCGGTTTGGCGCGCGCGTCAACTGCGCCCCCATGGGGCATATACAGCACGATGTTGCCCCCCCTCCCTACCCTGGAGGTATGGGTGAAAGAGGAGGGTACACAGGGTATTGAGAGGGGTTACAGGGATACGTGGGACGCTTCGTTTACCACGTGGCACAACACCCTAGTGTTTACACCTTGGGAAATGAGACCGACACAATCTGTGGCGATTTACCCTTTCTATGCAGCAAGCAACAAGGTGTGGTTAACACTGTGAAGACCCTCCTTGGGGACAAGCGATCCCTTGGTTGGGACCCCTGAATGCTCCATGTTTATCACAAGGGTTTCTACCCTTTCCTGTTGATGCTAAGGCCTGCACCTTACCCACTAAATGTGTGTGTGAGTGCGCTAAGCGTGTGGGGCGAGGTCATGCCGACTATCACCTGGGACCCACTCCACAGGGCCCTACCCTTTCTTAGGTATTTGCAACACTGAGCAAAGCCTTGCCACGGCCACACCTCCAGAAACGATTCAATGACACGGTCGACGATCGCGCTCGTTCCGCGTTTCGGGGCAAATAGCAGAGTGTGGCAATCCTCGTTGTTCCATGGCTTGCACCTTGTGATGGGCTGCAGAGAATTTGCCGCCGGATTTGTCACAGGGTCAGTAGGCTTGATCGCTTTGGAGAGGAGGAACATCAGAAGAATAAAAACGGATGGAAGTAGCAGCTGCACAATGGTACTGAACTTGCGGGCCTGCAGAAGGGATGCGTATGCCGCATTGGAGGACAAGCAGTGCACCTTTGGGGGCCGGGAGAAACGAGAAAATAGCCCCTTGGTCCACCAGACGTTAGTTTTGTGGAACCATTCATTTCAGTCTAATCACCCTTTGAGAAGCAATGTCTTTCACCCTCGACCCGTTTTTAGCCTAAAACTGGCCCATTTTCATGGCTTTTGGGACACGGTTGAAGGGAGACCACCAACTCCCCAGCCAAAATCAATTGAGCATGGTAGGTTTTGAACAAAGCATGGTGGGTACAGAGTGAGACACAATGGTAGAATAATTGCAAATTTTCTGCTTCGTATGCGAAGGTTAGGGCATTCACCATCACTATGCGACATGGTTTTGAACAAAACATGGTGGGTATAGAAGGCCAGGGGATTCACCATCACTATGCGACATGGACAAAACCATTTCCCCACCTTTATGTTCTTCCCCATCCCTTTCGTGGCGGCGTCAAAATAACCCGCGGACATCATTTCGCATTGAATGATCAACATCAACCCAAGCCCTAATTTTGATTGATGGGATTGTGTCACAAAACTTGTCATATGGGCACCGATATGCGTCATATCGAACACAAAGAACATATAAATATCAAGAAACATGGCATTAAGAATGCTGCAACCCAAGACTGATGAGTCGCGACAAAGAGCATTGTTGCTCGCCTACTTCAAAGGCGCCATTTATCGGACCAGTGGTTGTCCAAATGAGTCAGGTAGCTCAACGGGTAACTTTGTATTCCCAACACGAGTGATAGGGCAGATCGCATGTAACCTTGGTACGTCCATTCCTTGCGCGCCGCAAAGAGAAAAACACAGCAAAGAGAAAAACACAGACTACACACAATGGTCTTCTTGTCACTTCTCCTTCATTTCCCTTTGCACGCAAAATTTTCCTTGGGGGTTACTGTAAAGTACTTTTCCTGAAAGTCCACTAGGAAATGAACAACGGAATCGGGCGAATGCCTTGCACTAACCCTAATCCCACAAAATCAAAACTAAAACACCAAGGAAATGTGAGTACTCCAAACTAACATGTATATGGGTCGAAGGCATGGAAGGCATAGCAAGCAAACACAACACCAAAACACAGGTATTTGGGATAACCTTGCAAAACCCTGCTAGCTGCATGGGGAAAAAAAGGGACCCACTGTACATACACTGTGTGTTTTGGCTGGTTTTGGTGGTTTTTGAAAATTTTTGATCCGCACCCCTAGGCCACAGAGGGGGGGGGGGGGTTGCCGGACGTCCGATCCACGATCCGCGCCGATCCTTGGGGGGGGGGGGGTTTCCCGGACCTCCGATCTGCCGCGGATCGGGTTGCCCAGTCCGCTTGCCTAGGTCTTTCATCGACGGCTAGGCCCAACGCTTGTATACATGTGCATACGGCCCGGCTAGCCTTGCCACATTGGCCCACTGCAACCCACGGCACGACGTGCACACTTGCTTTGCCCCCCGCCCCCCCCCCACTCCTAGGAATGAAAAATACCGACCCCCTGCACCTAAAGCGATTCGGATTATCTGAAGGATTGGAGTAGGGTATGGGTGTATGGTCAAAGGGAGTTATAGGGGGAGCTCACGGTCGCAAGCGGTCGCAGGCAGTCGCAGGCGCTTGAGATGCCCTTTTTTGCTGGAAACCCCCTTTTGAGGGCTCCACACCAAGTGTAATACTATGGGGTGTGACCCCTCTACTGACATATTTTCTTGTGCTCTTTGCCATGAAAGTAGCTTTTACAACACTTTTATTTTAACCGAAAACCCCGTTTTTGTCCCCGAAGGTAACGGTTGCACAGGCTCAGTGACTGGTGACTATAACTCACATCTAGTGGAAGTCAACAATGTGCGTGTTGAGCGTGCCTAGCGACGAAAGGCCAAGGTTCCATGCCTCCAACCACTTGTGCTTACAAGGTGCCAACGAGCCATTGCCGATGCTACTGTTTAGCGCAAGGGACAATTGCGACATGTCATTCCGTCACTGACTTCACACATTGCACATTGCACTCTCACTTGTTGACAACTTGCAGGCAGGGAGGGACTATAGGTGGCGTGAGGTGTGTGTTATGCCATTAGCCGCGAAGTGTACAAAAATTATCTCCACGGTCGCAGGCGGTCGCAAGCGGTCGCAAGCGGTCGCAGGCGGTGAGCACCCCCATAGGGTTACGGGATCTCACACTCTTCCTCATATTCCATACAAGCATGATACCGGCATGGATCGAGCCCAATTTTATCCGGGCATGGATTCGAAAGGCAAGGGCCACGTGAAGACTCGCTCCCAACTCACCAAGACCTCCCCTTCGTTGGCGAGCCACAACGAGAGAATTGATGCAACCGTTGATATAGGTGCTACGCCCATGGAGGTACTCCCAGTACACGCACAAAAGAGGGGAACCCAACTGCTCCCAAAAAGGATCAATCTCAAAATCGATCCCAACCTTGAAAGAAATGATGCACGGTGTTTAGTTATAACCCGGATGCACAAAGCAAAAAATGATCCACAAAAAGCTTGTGAAAAAATTGTGCAAAGTGCATCGGGTGTTATGGAGTGCTTCTTCTTGAGGTTTGATGTAACAACAAAGCAAAAATTGATCCACGAAATGCTTATGAAAAAATTGTACAAAATGTAGTGTGCAAGCACAAAGGCAAACACGATCCACAAAATGCTTCTAAATAATTGTTCAAAGTGCATCTGGTGTTATGGTGTAGAATGCAAGCACAAAGCAAAAAATCATCCACGCATGCTTCTTGATTGAAATTTGTTTTTCCAATTTCTGCACAATGAACAAGTTATGTTGCAAGTTCAGTCCAATTGGCAACCTGTCTCCTCACTACACTTTGACCGTCGAAATAGATCGGACCGTGGATCGTACCATGGATCTTGGATCGAAGCTCAAGAAATGCCCCCCCTGCCCCCCCCCCCCCCCCAAGGATCGGCGCGGATCGTGGATCGGAGCTCAAGAACCCCCCCCCCCCCCTGTTGCCTAGTCCCCATGCACATCCGTACATGTACAACTATCACCACTGGTCTGCTTTGGGGTCGCCGGCCCAGAGCAGCCCACTGCTTATGGTGGGAGGAATTTTTTAATCAAGAAGGGTTGCTTCATTACACTTTGTTGGTGAAATAAAAACCGTGTCATTGCTAATAAAATGGTCAGGAAATGCTTTGACAAATAGCGCAAACATTTTGCTTCGTTGCCAAGCAAGTCCAAAGGAAATGCTTGCGTGGCTCCACCCAGAGTGTTTAAACAATTCCGGCTCTACTCTATATGTGCATCTTGTGGCTTCACAAGTATGGTGCCTCGGTTTCGAAGGGGTCCATGGGCATGGCACACTTGTCATGTGGTCCAGGGTTTCCAACCTTAGAATGGCTGCAATGGACGCCTCGATCCCTGTGCCATATTGTGTTGGCTTGTGCGAACACACGCAATATAGCGCACATCGGTTTGTGCATATCATAACACACCTTGTACACGTAGAAATTCTTTTTCATCAGCACCAAAATGTGCCAGCCAGTCTGCTTGATTGACGAAAGACATCCGTCGTCGTTGATGACAGGGATGTCAACAGGTTGTACCGCCGAGTGTGGCGGTTTGGGGCTATCCATGGCCTTTGACAAAGATTGAGACACGAAGGAAGTCAACATGCGGCACCTTCATTCGAGGTATCCACCACAACTGTACCGGCAACAAGCGGCCTGAATCAGAGAAACACCTTTCTTCACTTCGTAGCGCACGGATTCAATAACCCTTATCCCTAAGCCGTTCTGCTCTGTTCTGCTCGCCCTGCAGATAGCATGGCGACAACTATCCTAGCATTTTTTTTTTGCAAACAATGCCCAGGAAATTGGGGGCGACATGCCAATGCTTCCAATGATGGAGCTGTGACACTGCCACATCCCGACACTTCTCAACATCTTGTTTTCCGATCAACTTCTTGCTTGGCGCGATTGTAAACCTGCCCAAAAGTGTGCGTTGGCCCCGGCGTTCCCACCTAAAACCCAACGTGCAACCACTTAATGTAGCCAATTAGGTAGTTTGACAACCACCGCGCTATCAGTCGGTGAATGCACATGAAGCAAATTGGCACAATTGACAGAAAGACACATGAACCAAATCAACCAAAGCTAAAACCGCAAAATTCATCAAAGTTCCATCAAATCCAAGATTCAGGTTGGCAAACAAACCTTAAAGCTCCCAACGCGTTGATGTTTTGGCATATGAAGAAACTCTTTTTGGAGCTATTATCAAGACTATATACCTGTAGGGTTCATAGCCAGTTTCACCGATTAGTTGGAAAAGCCGGTTATCGGCAACAATTGGAGCTCATTTTTGAAGCAATCTGCACAACCAATTGTTTCCAAAACTAATTTAAACAAAGTAATTAGAGTGATTACTCATCATTGTGATTTTTTTCACAACTACCTTGTGTCCGGTTTTTGCAACAAGAGAAAGGTGTCTTGACAAGTGCCAATGGATTGAAAATGCAGCCGGGTATGTGGTATTTGCCGTCGTGCTTGGACTTATATGGTCTCGTTTGCGGCTATGTTGAGGGTGTTGGTGACGAATGGGCGAAACAAGCTTATTTTCAAGACTACCAAGTTCTAAACTTTACATACTTAGTGATTTAGAAGTGTGACGGGTTCTGCCCCGGGTTGGCATGGCCTCCACCACCTTCGGCCCTGTTCGGCAAAAGCCCACCTTCGGTTTTTTTGGGGAAGGTCACCAAAGCCCACCTTCGGCTTTTTTGGGGAAGGCCTTAGTGAGTCAAACCCTAAGGAGGGAGCACAACCTTAACCTTAAGCCTCTCGTGAAAATTTTTCTTTCGCGCCTTCGGCGCGTGGGAAGGAAGACAAACACAATGACAAACAAAGGCAATTGAAAAGTGGCAAAGTCGGTCAATTGCATCTATGTGATGAAGTACACCATTGTTGGAACATACAACATACACTTCACCTTGGCACCACTATAGGTATTGGTTCAGCATCCTGCCAAGCTCCTCGGACCTTTGCATAACAACTTTGATGGTATGAAACTCCTCCGTTGTCCACGCCCTTTGGTTACCAATGGCATGGTAGTGGGCAAGCTATAGGTTAGTCGCAGTGAGTGCCCTTTGGGTTTGGTCACGGACAAGCACACGTGCATTCTCAGTAAGAAAAAGTGCTTTTCCATTGCTTTGAGGCATACTCTAGTTGTATTAGAGATGCACTGAGCATCCATGCATTTTTATCTTAGTATTGGTCCAACCAAAAGTGGTGATAACACATTTAGACCTATGGAACCAAACACCCAATCAGGATATGGAGTGGACCCCTTAATCCCCTTTCAATGTGAAGTAAAACATCTTTTCCTGAGTTGACTGAGCACTGACATACCTAAAGTAGAGCCTATGAATTTATCTATGTTTTTCCATGAATTCTTAGCTATCCTAGTGGTATGCACCCTAGGGGGCTGGGCACCTCTTTTTGAGAGGTCCTGGGTTCAATTCCTGGTCAGCCTAGCTAAGTAGGAAGATCCCATGTGACATGGCAGTGACCTCATCGCCACATACCATGCCACCTCAGCACATATGGGACCCAAAACAAAGAGTGCACATCTCCTGAGATTGCACTATGGAGAGAGAGTGACCATGGGGCAGTTTTCTAACTCTTTTCCCAAAACATTTCAGCTATCTTTGTGAGTATGCATTCATTTGTGACCTGAGTTGCAGTTTCTGTGAATATCCAATCATCTTTCACTGTTTACACTGCAGCCCTTCATGCTTTGATCCTGAATCCTCTTCTCTTTGCATACTATTGGCTTGGGCTATCCTGGAGGACTTGGAGTGACTGTATTTCATCAAAACAAAAGCTTTTCATCTCCAAAAACAAGCAGCAGGAAACCCTACACCAACAGCAAGCAGCAGGAGAGGCAAAACACAGTGCTGAAAACATTATAAACTTTTCTGGTAGCAAGAGGCAGCCTGTCTCTGTGCACCGGTAGCGACCCCGCGCCGTACAACCAGTGCTCCGAGTACAGGCAAACATAAGCAGAAGGGCGGACTAAGATGGATCCAGGAAAGGAGGACGCTGACGTGAAGACAGCGCCAGCGCCTGAGGCACCGGCAAGGCCGGCACCTGGCGCCGTACCTTCGGCGGAGCCCTTACATGGGCCAGTGGATACGGCTGAGGACTCCCTGGATGGGCTTCAGACGGCCTTCGGGGCCCTGTCTGTCGAAGAAGTGGTCTCTCAGCCTCAGCCTGTGAAGAGGAAGAGAGAGAACGAGAGCGAGAAGGATGCTGGAGGAGAAGCAGACGAAGGAGAGGAACAAGGGCAAGACCTGACGAGTATCCCTACCTTCGAAGGCGCACCAAGCGCTTCTGGCCTCCACGCATCACCCTCTCCCATAACCACCACACTCCCAGCCGCCGCAACATCCACTTCCACAACCAACCTGCCTATGGCAGAGGGCACAGGCTTTACTGGCATGCCTCCCTACCCCGCCTATGGTATGGGCCCACCTACCACTGCGCTCCATGAGGCAACTACTGCCAGTGAGCCTGTGGCTTCCAACGCTGCGCCGCGATGGTATGCAGCTGATTATCCCCATCCACCACATGCTGCTGGAACCTATGTGGATGTTCCTGGGTATGCACCTGGGTATGCACCCTTGAGTGGGTTGAGGAGAGGACCCGAATCTCTGGGTGGCAGGAGTAGAGGATCGGGAAGATCCACCAACAGGTCCCTGACGCGGTCGGAGATCAATGAGGTGCTCCGAGGAGCCACTTCAAAGATCGTGGGCGACCTCACACAAGAAATCCGTGAGAAGCCGGAGCCCCTGATGATCCCCTCCCATGCGTCACCTACGACGGTGGGAATGTCACCCCACCGAGTACAGGCTAACCACCCGGCGGCAGGGTTGACAAATACCCTCGGGAGCCTGAGGAGCCGACCGATGCCGACTCGTGCAGCAATACCGAGAAGTCCATTCGTCCCGAGAACGGCCCAACCGCCCTACAGCCACGTGACGAACTCGACGAGGGCCGAGCTGGACCAGCTGGGGCTGACAGCCTTAAGGGCTATGGTGGACGTAGAGCCTTATGGCTCCAGTGATCTAGGCGGAGACCCCTCCGATGACGAGCCGCCGTCGATGGATTCTTCTTCACCCTCAGATGACGAGGACCCTGAGGACCTCGAGGACCCCAAGGGTAAGAAGAAGAAGAAGAAGAAGAAGAAGACCCGACGCCCTGAAGGACGCCGAGCTCAGGAGGCGAAGGCTATTGCCACCTCCAAGATAGTGGTGAACCTGCCTGAGTTCACAGGCAAGGACCTCACCGAGTTCGCTGAGAACTTTGGCCGGTTCCTACGACTGACCGGCCAAACCCACGCGAGTGGGCGAGTGAAGTGCGATCTGCTCCTGCAGTGCTGCAAGACCAAGTACCTGGAGAAGCAGGTCAGGCAGATCGTAACTAACTCCGCCACCTTTGCCGATGTGTTGGTTGCCCTGGAGAGGCAGTACCCAACCTACGAAACCGACCTCTCCATCAGGGCCGAGATCCAGAACCTGCCCGTGCTGCCCAACAACCCCAAACCTGGCAGGGTCTCCGAGCTGTTGGCTGACCTGGATCACTGGGCTGGACGACTGACGCCCGGTTCCTACAGCAGCGACGACCTGCTGTTCTGGTTGTGCGCCAAGCTCCCCCGAGAGCTATGGGACGAGTGCCGTTTGACGGCTGAGCGCAAGGCTAGATCCCTCCGCTACGAGGATCTATGCGTGCTGCTCCTGGAGATGGCGCTGGAGAAGGAGAGCGACCAGCACTTGAACAACTACCGTCCTGGTGGTGGAGGTTCTGGAGGCAAAGGGTACCAAGGGTCCCGACCTGGGCAGGGGACTACCCCCAAACACGCCCACGCCCGTCTAATGGAGAACGTGAAGGAGCTATTCTGGTGTGATGCCAGAGAGGAGCAGGGCCACCTGCAGCACGCCTCTGGCTGCGAGCAGCGAGACTGCTTCGTCGTCCAGGGGAAGCAGCAGGAGAAGAACACCGGCGCCAAAGCGAAGCTGCCGGATCATTACCGCTGCACCATCACGTGTGCATTCCGCGGTAAGCGGAAGCACTACGAGGATGAGTGCTACCATAAGCAACGCCTATCGGCGAAGCTTAAGGGGGAAGATCCTGGCAAAGGCTCAGGCAAAGGTGGAGGCAAGGCCAAAGGCAACGACTCCGGCAAGGGCAAGTCGAAAGGACGTGGTCAAGGTGGTCAAGACAAGGGTCAAGGTGGACGAGGAGGAGGCGCTAACCGCCAGACCGACAACAAGAACAAGGACAAGAACGGAGGCAACCCCAACCCTAATCCAGGGGGGAACTCCGAGCCCTCTGGAGGGCAGTCTGGACCTACCACACGCTCACAAACGCAGGCCCAGCAAGAACAAGGAGCCAAGCGTGAGCATGAAGGTGGTGACGACGGCAACGCTAAGAAGAGGAGCCGTTTCATGAGGATGGCCCGCAAATTGCGGAACAAGGGGTTCGAGGTGACCTGTCCCGCGGAGTTCTGACGGGGACGCTCTGGTGGCACCCAAGACCTGGTGTTTTGGGTACGTATCCGACTAGGGGGACGTGAATACCTGGGGGTACTGGATACTGGCGCCACAATATCTATAGTGGCCAAGAAAATTTTACCTTGTGGGAGCCTGAAGAACACCATGACCACCGCTGCTATACGTATGGGGGATGGACATGTGGTGCACAGCTGCGGGGACTGTGAAGTGGAGGTACCTATGGGCTCTGGGACTATCGCCCATCGGTTCTATGTGATGGACACTGAGGCCTTCGACTTTGTACTGGGTACTGACTTCTTCGTGCAGCACTCCAAGATACAATCCCTGACGCTGCAAGCGCCCTACCTCCTGTACGTGGACCACGGCAGTGGCAGAGAGTCTGTGCCACTGGAGCAGTCGGAACATACCTCGAGTTACCTGAGACTATCGAAGGAGGAGCCCTCGAACATGATGGCGGCCTCCAAAACTGAGGACTATCAACTATTGGGGGAAGTCCTAGACCAAGGTCTGAAGGAGTTGGGTTACTCTCGAGAAGACCTAAGTGTGGAGTTGTTCGCCAGCGACAAGCAACATGTACTGGGCCTTTACTGTAGCAAGGGGAAGAACTGCAGCTACAAATTTTACTGGCCCTCTTTCGGGATGGCCTACGGGAACCCCAGGTTCAGTGAACTGGGGAAGGTGCTGACCAAGGTGGCCTTGGAACGTTCCCGTATGGTCCTGTGTTCCCCCGATTGGGGAGCCCATGGGGGCAACGAGTACTGGCGAACCCTCCTTGACAAGCTGACTATCAGCTCTGTGCGGTTACCTGATGAGGCCATCTACGTGCCTCTGGGACGCAAGACGCCCATTGGGAAGCCCGGATGGGGGAGTATGCTAAGCGTGGTGGACGGAGGTCTTACCTCCATTCCCTGGGAGGACCTGGACCCGACTCTGGTCCAGGCTATACAACGAGAAAGCGATGGACTCGCCTTGGGTGACTTGAAGGATCGCCTACGACCTCAAGATGCTGTTGAGACTACACCCGGAGGAGATGAGTACGTCGTGACCGATACCAACGCCCCCAACTCACCCTGCCATGTACCTGTACCTGATGGAGTCTCTGAGTGTGGACTATCTGAGCTACCTAGCTCTATCCACTCAGATGACGAAACTGAGCACGACGCCTTCTTCGTGCAGACCTGTGTGGAGGAAGTGGAGAACGCCGAGTACGTCGCCCCACTAAAACCCCTACTCTCCATGAGGGTGGAAGACCCCGTGGATGAGGAGCTGGACCCTCGATCCAGGCTCAGGGAGTATGTGGATTCCAAGAGGAAGTTGGTGGCGAAAAAGCTATGCTACGCGAAGCCTACCCGCAGCTCATGGCCATTGAAGCAAGGACGTATGGGAGACCTATCCCAATTGAAGGAGGACCTCGAACAGAAGATCACCACCTGGCAAAGGGAGGTAGATCTTAAGCTCATGAAGAGCGTGTGGGGTGCCCATGTGAGGACCCCAGAGGAGGACGACCTCTCGGAGGAATGTGTATGTGAACCCCCTCGAGCGTGCCTATGTTGCCATCGTCCACCGGAGATGGTTGAACAAGACCTTCTATATGCGTACCAAGGGCTGAAGGATACTACCGCGGGCGAAGAGTCGGTGGAGGACCACCTCCCGACGTCTATTCAAGGGGCAAGCAACTTACACTCCGACGAGGACATGGAGGACAAGATCAAGGTATTGGACCCGTGGGTACAGAAGCTTATAAGGACCTATCTGGAGGTGTTCGGAGAACTACCCCCTCCAGCCTCATGTGACAAGCTGGTACAGATGGACCTCAAGCTGAAACCCGAGTTCGTGGGTCACAAGATCCGGAGGAGACCCTATCCAGCTCCTAAAGAGCAGGCCGATGAGATTGAGCGACAGATACAAGAATGTATCGACGCTGGCCTAGTCCTGGAGTACAAGGACGGGGACTACCCCCTACACTGCAGCCCCTGTTTCCTGGTGGCTAAACCTGGGTCTTCAGCCAAACGGCTGGTAGTGGACTATGGAGAGCTGAACAAGAAGACGTTGAACCACTCAGGGTCCATTCCCAATATGGAGTCTACCCTGGAGAAGATAGCCTCCTGTCGCTACAAGACCAAGATGGACAAGCGAAGTGGATTCTGGCAAGTGGACCTGACGCCCAACGCGCAGGAACTACTGGCCTTCATCACCCCTCAGGGGAGGGTATTCAAGTGGAAGGTCATGCCATTTGGCGTGGCTAACGCACCCGCTCTATTCCAAGAGCTGATGAACAAGATCTTGTCCATCCTACGAAGGAGACCTAAGGTGCAGGAGCTCATATCCCGTGGTGCCCAGATGGAGGCTCACATCGACGATGTATGCCTCGGGACCAATACCCAGGAGGACCACCTAATCCTCTTGGGTCAGTTCTTTGCGGTCTGCCAGGAGAACCACACTCGACTCAAGCTGGAGGAGTGTGAGTTCATGCAGGAGACCATGCAGTACTTGGGGTTTGACGTTGGCTATGGGTGGTGGACCCCAGCGGCCTCTAAGGCCAAACCCCTGATGGATGCCAAAGTACGACACGAAGACCCCAAGAAAGGACTTCATGATGTACGCAGTTTCATTGGGGCGTGCAACTTCTATCGCCGCCACATCAAGAACTTCACCTATACCAGCGCCGTACTGACGGCCTTGATCAAGAAGAGTACTACTTGGCGCTGGGGCCCACAAGAGCAACAAGCGTTTGACGAGCTCAAAGACAAGGTAGCCAACGCTAAGTGCTTGGGCGTGCCTAGAGCACAAGGGGAGATTCTCCTGGTGACCGACGCCAGCAATGTGGGCGGTGGTGGAACGTTGTTCCAATGGCAAGCACTAGAGAAGGAGGAGTTCGACTCGGCCATTTCCCAATGGGGGACTGAAGGTCTCAACCGAGATGGAACCCTCAAGCACAGCTACCCTGACGACAAGTGGGTCCTAGTACCTCTGGGCCACTGGAACTGGAAGTGGAACCAGGCCAGGGGGAACTACTCCACCTATGAGCAGGAATTGCTCGCGGGTATGCTGGTGCTATCCTCACAAGCACGACTGTTGGGGAGTAACCCTGTGGTCTGGCTGTGCGACCAAGAACCGGTCCGCAGTTTCCAGAAGGGTCCCCCACCTGAGAAGGCCAAGCTACGACGCTGGTGGACCTACCTCAGTCAACTACGGCTGACGGTACACCATATCCAGGGAGTGAAGAAGGAATGTGCCGACTATATCAGCCGCAACAACTTCGACGCCCTGATTGGTGCCCGGTCTGAAGCGCTGGCTAAGGAGGCTTTCAGCCGTATGGACGTACACCTGGACCTGAACATGACCATGATACGCCCCCTGGATGGACTCCAGCAATCGGAGTAGCTGAAAGAGTTCGGGGATATCTACAAGCGCCTGGAGAAACGCCTTGAACCCCTCCTGGTCAACCAAGACCAGTGGAAGAGGGACAAGAGCTACCTATGGCACGAGGACCGTATTGTGGTGCCTAGTGACCGAGTCCCAGCGCTGCTGAAGTGGACCCATGAGTCCAGTGGTCATGTGGGTGCTGACCGTACCCTGAGGCTGTTCAAGCAGTGGTTCCACACTACGTGGACTGACGACCAACTGCGGAAAACCCTCCAGCCTATCGTGGACAAGTGCCCGTGCAGGTCCTGTAAACCAGGGGACATCAGGGACAGAGGTCTCTACTCGACCCTGCCCATCCCTCACTGTGCTAACAGTGTTCTATACGTGGACTACACGGAGATGCCGAAGTTCGGGGGCTATGACTTCGCCCTCGTGGTAACCTGTGGGTTGACCAGGTTTACCAGGGTGTTCCCATGTACCAAGCACATTACCGGGGAGGAGACTATCAAGATACTCCTGGAGGAGTGGTTTGTGTCTATGGGGCGCCCAAGGAGATCAACTCCGATGAGGACGTGCGAGTACGCTCAGATACTGGCTGGTACAAGAGGGTCCTGAGATCCCTCAATGTCCAGGTGTCTACGGGGATTCCCTACTCTCACACGAGCAACCCCCTATGTGAGCGACAGATTCGTGTCCTGAAGGAGAACGTCAGGATATTGTGCAAAACTGAACGCACCAGAGACTGGGTGAGACTACTCCCCGTCATATCCTTGATGATGAACTCCCAAGAGAGTTCAGCTACTGGCTACTCGCCACATGAACTATTCATGGGGCGCCCGGCATGGTTCCTACATGCCCCCTATCCAGAGGACACCCATTCTTCTGTGGGTGAATGGGTCCAAGAGCAACAAGCGAAGGTGGACAAGGCCAAGGCTATGCTCCAGAGAGTGAGGCAGCGTCAGTGGAACAAGAAGAACAAGCACCGTGTACCGGCCACCTACCAAGAGGGGGACTGGGTGCTGGTGCACCACAGTCGACTACCCGCCTGGCCTCGCTCTACCAGCGATGACCCATACTTCGGGCCGTACAAGATCCTATCTGTGGATGGACACCGTATCACTGTGCGGTGTTCTCCCCGTCTAGGGGGGACCCTGGTGTGCGCTGCTCAACACCTGAAGCGCTACCATGATCCTGAAGACCTCTGTGGGGAGGAGTGGGAGCTGAACGACGAGGAAATCGCCGCTCTGGACCTACAAGGGGCTGCCAGCCCTATGGAAGTTGAAGGTGAACTCCCCGACATGAACGCCGAGGAGATGGCTAAGGAGGGCTTCTACCTGGTGAAGTCTGTCCTACGCCACCGCTATGGCCAGGGTTGGCGCTTCCTCACCCCCTGGGAAGGGTTTGGAGTCGAAGAGGCCACCTGGGAGCCCTTCTCTGCATTTGTTCTACCTGAGAGACGCCTAAACTCAGTTCTGGTTGACTACTTGTCCCAGAACAACCTTGGTGAGTTGCTGAGGCTCGCTGAGACGCTTGCCTCCAAGACTAAAGCTAGGGACTGAACCTTACCCTTACCTGCCAAAGCGTATGTGTGAGTGTGGTATTCCTAAGGTCCTGAGAGCAAGCCGCAGAAGTGGTGTCCTAATTATACCCAGGTCTGCGCCCTTGCTAAACCTGGAGGGTTGGCTTATTGATGCCACGGGGTACGCCCCGGGTCTCCCCTCCCCTATGCGCCCAATTTCTGTGCTGGCGCAAAACCTTGGGGGAATACCCAGCGTGCTAATCCAGGTATTGTTTTCCCTACCTATCTGTCTACTACAGGGAGGGGTGGCCAAAAGCTATGAAGGCATGAAAACGCCGTTTTGCTATGTGGCCAAAACACTGACCTAACCACTGCCACAGCCCACCAACCCTGCTAAAATTGCAGGAAACGGGTGGGACAGTGACACACGCACTACAGGTCCTACACACCCTACAGTGGCACCATCCTGGTGGGCGAGCACTGGGGCAACTGGCTCAAGCCCCCACTCAGGACTACCACTCCTACACGCACACTCTACTGGGCGTTGCGAAGTCAAAGGTGTCGTGGGTCCTAGCGACCCTCCTGTGAAATGACAAGAGAACACAGCGCTGCTAAGCAACTGTGGCCTAACAGGGGACGCCACAACGCGTTTCCCCTGCTAGGGCTTGGAGGGAAGGAGTGCTCTCGCGTGCAAGGCGCAGATGTCGATGAAGTCGGACTCCCTGCTCTGCCACAGGCGGAGCGGAGTTACTTGTTTGTGTGATCTGCGCCCTTGTTTAGCAGGGCATAAAAAAAGGCTGCTGCACCAATCACCCTACCTGCCCACCTGTAAAACAAAGGCAAATGAAAGGGCGTTTGCGGCGGAGGAACCAAGCCACACTCCAGGTATTATACCCTTCTCAGTGTGACCTATAATACACTGTCCGCAAACACGCTGGAGGACCAGCTACCCTTGTCAAGCAAGCAAGCTTAAGGGACTCCTCAGGTTCTCTTAAAGAACGTACCGAGGAGCCCCTGGGTAGCCTAAACAAGGTTTACCGTGCGCACTTCGCGTGGCCTACCCTTTAATGCGTGTGTGCATGCACGAGTATGCACGTGATCTTGGGCAAACCTGCCCATCTGCGCGTCGATCCCGAACTCCACCAGGGGGTGGCCCCGCCTGGGCTTACTCACCTTACCTACCGTTGGAGAGTGAGAGCAAGAGAGGGGCGCACGCGAAGAACGTTGCTATGCACTTGTGTGTATGTCTAATCACCCTGATCTGACCGCTAATCATCTGCAATCTTTCTAATCAATCCCTCTATCGCGTTCTCTCTTTGTTATCGCTGCTACAAGGCTCGTTCACGGGGACACGAGACGAGCAATGTGTATGCGGCATGCGAGACGAACATACCTGTAGTTTATACCTGATTCATTGAAGTCTTTTCATTCATTTTCGAATTCTTGAATTTTGAAGCTTCTATTAGTGTGGGTGGAATCTGTATGTTTATTTCCTAATGTGTGTCTCGTCATTTTCAAGACTACGTGAGACATACGTTTATAATTCCATTATTTCTCCATTTTCCGGCGCTTCGCTGGGAGCCGCTCCTGCGCGCCGCCATTTTATGCGTATGAATTTCTGGATTTAAAAAATCCAGAGATGACTATAATTTCTATAAAAATGTGCTTCTGATGCACAATTGGATTCTGCCCAGGTGTGTCGTTTCAGAAAAATTCTACGCCGTCATTTGACGGATTTTGGTGTCGTCGCTTCGTTTTTGCGTGGATTCGTCAATATTTCTCCCATTCCTGCCTCTGCAGATACCCACGCGCAGCCTCGCTGAGTAGGCCGTGTTCGGGCCGAAACGCAGGTGCCTGGAGAGACTGAGCAGAACCAAGACCCCACCAAGGGGCAAATGAATTTCTTTTGAGACTCCCTTCGCCCTAAGACAGGTCACAGGTCGCCAGCAGGTTTACGAGAACCCATGCGAGTGTGTATATGGTGTCTTGCGTTGGGTTTGTGTCGACGCTGCGTCTTGGAGGGAGGGATGCATATGCACATGTTTGGCATGCTCCCATACTAACCCAACCAAGCCACAGGAGCCCCGGCAGCGCCATGAGCGCTGAGTCTTCTGTAGGAAACTGTACAAACAGAGCAGCAGAAGAGCGCCAGTCATGGTGAGCGCTCATTTTTCAGTGTGAGGGAGACTGTAGGTATTTTAAAGTAGATGTGGAAACCAAGGAAAGGCGAAGAAAAATTCCCTTTTTCCTAAAATGCGACAGTGGTGGCCACCACAGCACAAGGGGGGAGTAAGAAAAAGTGCTTTTCCATTGCTTTGAGGCATACTCTAGTTGTATTAGAGATGCACTGAGCATCCATGCATTTTTATCTTAGTATTGGTCCAACCAAAAGTGGTGATAACACATTTTGACCTATGGAACCAAACACCCAATCAGGATATGGAGTGGACCCCTTAATCCCCTTTCAATGTGAAGCTATTCATCTTTTCCTGAGTTGACTGAGCACTGACATACCTAAAGTAGAGCCTATGAATTTATCTATGTTTTTCCATGAATTCTTAGCTATCCTAGTGGTATGCACCCTAGGGGGCTGGGCACCTCTTTTTGAGAGGTCCTGGGTTCAATTCCTGGTCAGCCTAGCTAAGTAGGAAGATCCCATGTGACATGGCAGTGACCTCATCGCCACATACCATGCCACCTCAGCACATATGGGACCCAAAACAAAGAGTGCACATCTCCTGAGATGGCACTATGGAGAGAGAGTGACCATGGGGCAGTTTTCTAACTCTTTTCCCAAAACATTTCAGCTATCTTTGTGAATATGCATTCATTTGTGACCTGAGTTGCAGTTTCTGTGAATATCCAATCATCTTTCACTGTTTACACTGCAGCCCTTCATGCTTTGATCCTGAATCCTCTTCTCTTTGCATACTATTGGCTTGGGCTATCCTGGAGGACTTGGAGTGACTGTATTTCATCAAAACAAAAGCTTTTCATCTCCAAAAACAAGCAGCAGGAAACCCTACACCAACAGCAAGCAGCAGGAGAGGCAAAACACAGTGCTGAAAACACTATAAACTTTTCTTTCTTCTGTGCTTGTGCGTGTTGTATGTATGCATCTGCTGGCCATGGCCGTGGGGATGCTTGTGCTTGTGGTACAGGTTGTGGTGCTTGTGGTGGTGCTTGTGGTGGTGCTTGTGGTGGTGCTTGTGGTGGTGCTTGTGGTGGTGCTTGCCGTGGTGCTTGTGGTGGTGCTTGTGGTTGTGTAGGACCTTGCGTTGTTGTGGAGGATGATGCCCTATCCTCAACTGCCTCCTCAGCTCAAGGCTCCACATCCTGGTTAGGGCGGGTAGGCGGCTCTCCCTCCGGTCCCTCATCCTGAGGAATCCAGTTCCTTCGCTTGGCAGTGTCCTTAACTTTGCGCAATTGTGCATTGGTCCTATAGAGAATTTGTTCCCCATACACGTGCTTCTTCTTCTTTCCCCTCACTTCCATGCCGTCCTTCATCGCAAGTTCATCGACGTCAATGACCTCGTCCTAATATGAGGCCAACGCTTTCATTGCCTTCTTCTCGCGATCTCTTGCACTTTTTTCGCTCTGCTTTGCCTTGTTTGCTTCCTCCTCCCACTTTTTCGCAACCTCTTGTAGCTTTTGAATCTTCTCAGTTCAGGGATCCTTTTCAAGCCGGTGGTTGGCAGCTGCAACCGACTTTTCCTTCCTAACACTATCTCTCTCCTGCTAATAGCGATGCATGTTGTTGCGTGTTACAGCCCATTCAATTTCAACGAGAGTGCGCTTTGCCTTCTCCTCTTCTAGCCCCCTTTGAGTTTCAGCGGCCTGGGCATTCTCCTTTTCATGCGCGTCACGTTTGTTTCTTTCTTCTCGAAGTTGATTAATTGTTAAGACGATCGACTTCAGCTTCACTACTGCGTGTTTCCTTCGTTCGTCGTCAACCTTGCTCTCCAGCTCTTCTTGCATTTTTCTCTTCCGTGTGCACAATTGTTCCAACTCATCCTCATGATGCATCTGGTTTGGCATTTTCTTTGCGGCTCCCCCACAGTGTCTGCGTTCATGCCTGGGAAACAACTTGTTGCATGATAGGCATTGGTACTCATTAGAACTCACGTGCTTCATTGTACGAAAATCAAGCGTATGGTCCGGTAGATCCAAACAACCGGAATGGCATGGAAGACCAACAAGACTCTTTTGGCCTAGGCTCCATCTCGGTATTGCACTCGGTGCACCAACACGAAGTCCCAAGCTGACCGATTGGATCGTAGAAGATGATGGAGGGTAACAAGTAGCTCTCTATGTTGGGTCCCCAACTACGCGTAGGGAATGGCTCGGGACCAGCCGTGGCCATATGCGACCTGGCCTTGCGGAGGCATTCCAAAGAAGCATCCGTAAGTTGGAGCCCAGCCTTGTTGACCCTTGGCTTCCCTTCCTCAACGGCCTCACTAGACCACGGGAGAATGGCCCCGTAAATTAACAAGAAAAGCAAATGTTGCCATAAGAGTTGCAATCGCATTGTATTTCAAAGTGACTAAAATTGAAAGTGACACAAGGTTATATTAACTTTGAACAGAGCACAACGTGAGCAAAAGGTACCAAAGGCATGCAATATGTACAAAGATGGCCAAACCTACACCACAAGACACCTTGCCGTTGGACAGTTCGGGATCGCAAGCACCTGACATGGGGCCACGGGACCACCAAGATGTAATCCCGTGCCCGCCCGCGGTGTCAATCCAGCGTAGTGCTGGATTGACACCGCCGGCGGGCACGGGATTACATCCCGACACCAAAACGCCTGTCCGGATGTGGCTGGAAGAGGAGCGATTCTAACCGCGGCTGGCCGCGGCTGGAGGTTCTGAGGTGACCGGTGACCCCCCCCCGCCCCCCCGACCCCCCCCCCCCCCTCTAGCCGCGGCTAGCCGCGGCTAGTAGAAATTTTCAGGAACCCACAAGAAGGCACCATTTCTGCCACCCGTGGGCACACCCAAACGGCAAGCACAACCCAATTCATCACCACTTCATGCAGGGGACATACAACAGATGCATGCACAGGCAATGGGTGAGCACAACGCAATACTCTTCACCTTATTTGCATGGAAACCGTACCCAAAGACAGCGGGATCAGCGTCCAGCTTTTGGCTGCAGTACTTGGTTGAGATTGTTTATGCCGTTCGGTGCCGGGTGCTTGCTTTGGCAGGCCCCTGCTGTGGGCAGGGCGCCCGTTGCGTAATGGGGGGGGGGGGGCCTCTTTTCAAACTGATGCTTAGGGTTGAAGGTTGAGGAAGGATGGACCATTGGATACACTATTCCAACCAGTTTACACCACAGTGGCTCGACACACCCTGGTCTTGTTCTGGGGCTACAGTGCTACAACCAGGTTAAACCACAGTGGCTCTGGCTGGCCCGTGGTTAGGTGGACTAACCCTGGTCTTGCTCGTTACCCTCCGGGGCCCTTTGGGAGCGGGTTTCCGGGAGCTGGAGCTGGAGCTGGAGGCAGGAGGCTCAGGGTCACACTCTGGCTCCTGGTCGTCGTGGGTAATCCCCCCCCCATCCGAATCGCTAGGGTCATCGAAGTGCTCCGCGTACTGCATCAACTCGTTGCGGATGTCCATGTGCTGGTGGCGATTGTTCAGCACCCAAAGGGCCTGTTAACCCATACCAGCCGCTTGCAATACAAAAGACGTCTCGGTGGCCAATGGGCAGCACCAACACTCAGGAGCTATTGGCTGAGGATGGCCTGTAACCCCATGCCGAGCGCGTCGAAATCAGCCACCACTGAAGGAGGCATAGAAAGGGTACAAATAAAAGAGAAAGGAATCGAACCAACTGCGCACGGGCCGGTTGCGACGGCTTCAGGCCAAGAAACAGCACAACTGCAAAAATTCTGAGTATGTACACTCTACATTTGGTCTGGAGCCGCCATCTCGGCCATATGTACAAGCCCCAGCCAATCTAGAGATTACTCCCTTATGAGCAAGATGGCGGCGGCACTTGGATCCATGTTGTCGAGTTCATGTGCCTCACATTGTCCGACCCCGACCTTCAACTCTTCAACTCTTCATGGATCCGGAGAATACAAGTTGCGAATGAAGACGAGGAAGACGAGAAAACCGAGTTGATTACTTTGGTCCGAGACATGATTGACCCATAAAAAAGCGCACCCGGTGATGTACGGCGCTCCTACCATAACATGCAAGCCGACAAACAATGGTACATCAAAATTTGGTTGCCACGCAAAACGGGCAATATCGAGCAAACGAAACATGGAAGGCACATGGTTGCATCATGGTGCACCCGTGTAACATGTGAAATTCCGGGTTCCAACCATATTAACAACACCCGAAATTGGGGGGGTTCCGCACCACGCCCTAGAATGCTGCATCCCATAGAAGCCGCAAAACTCAATGTTTTTCCTCATGACACCTTGTGACAAATATTTGGCCAGCCGTGGCTGGAAGCCACCGCAGTGAGGTGGTGACCCCCCCCCCCCCACCCCCCCCCTTGGTTAGAATCGGTCCAGAGGGTTTGCAGCAGAGGCTGCACATGTGTGGGCCCACACACCCCTCAACTTGCCTTGGAGCTCAAGCCACCAAGTTCAGTTAACAACAGAGAAGAGAAATGTGGGTACTGCAGTTTCTCAAACACTGGCACTAGTTGCCAGCATCCTTTAATCCGCTGTCATCCGGACAAGCTACTGTAGAAATAAAGTTAAAAGAGTATATTAATGGTTTCCCAAAAGGCTTTACTTAATACTTATTACTTTTTTTTTTAATTCATCTTGAGATGTCCCTACTCCTTACTTATTTTTTAATGTTCCCGCTCCTCCCTTACTTAATATGACCCATACAAGCAGAAAGCCACGAGCACAACAAAACATCGTCCCATTTGATTGCTGAATTGATGTGCCGAAGAGTGCTAAGTGTACTTAACCGGAACCTTTGTCTGCCGCCCTCCACGAGTGGTGTAGGTGTTGATATGGAAGCACTCAGGCAGCTGATCAGGGAGATGAGTGTCATCCTCACCCTCCTCATCTCGATCAACTTCCTCTGCCTCTTCCAACACCTCCAACTCTCTTAACATGTCATCATACATGGGGTCATTCACATCCTCTGCCGATTCCTGAGACGCATCAGACTCATCATCATCATAAACATCATTATCCTGAGAGCGAGAGGCCTTGCGCGCACGAGCAGGGTTAAGAAGTGTCTGGGTAAGGACACCATCAACTGCAGAATCCTTGCTCTTTCCACCTTTCACAACAAACAACTTCCCCTCCCTTTGCAAAGCACGTGCGTTATCATACATAGCATCTCTCTCATCAACAGCTTCTGGAGAAACCGGCCAACAAACCGAAATACCGGATTTCACCCAACCGTCACTCAACGCATTTTGCTTAGAGACAATGGTCTTCTTCAATGCGGAGTGCACCCATGTAATGAAGGGTACCCGAACAGCAGATAGGCGGAAATCGAACTTCAAAGAATCACATTGAACACCCGCCAACAGCTTGTTCCTCCCTCTCCAGCTCCTCGCGTGATTGCTCAATTTTTTCCGCATCTTGCTTTGCACGAAGCTCCTTGGATTCTTCCTCACTCATTCTACAAAAGGAGCATACAAATTAAAGAGCAAAAGCGAGAATGCAACCTTAGCACTTCAAATGAAACAAGTAAATACCTTTGCATTCCCTAGTAACCCCTTTTGCACACCATGGTGCCATGTCCCATGTTCAACCGGTGTTCAACTGACTTCACCTGGGCCCTTGAACCACCCCTGAACAGCGGTTGAACACCCCCACCGCGCGTAGTGCAATTTTACCAAAAATTAAACTTTTGACGTATCACCATGCCATTCCAAACCATCCATGACGATGTACCATGCTTTTGACAACATACTAATGCCCAATGCACTATTCCATGCCATACCCCTCACATTGCCACTCCCTTTCTATCATGTCCAAGAGTAGCGTCAACGCCGCCTTGGTGTTCAACCATGCGGTTGAACACCCCACTTGACACATTCCCCTAAGCTTTGACCTTCATTGTGGTCCTTTGGCTTCCATTCTATCGTGGATGGTGTTCAGAGGTTTTTGCAGTGTGCACCTGCCTTATCCAAATCAATTATAACCACAAAACCATGGATTTTCTGCTACTTTCATATTGCCGCCCATACGCGTTCGGCCATGTTCAACTGCGTGTTCAACCGCGCGGTTGAACACGGTTGAACACGGTTGAACACGGTTGAACACACACTGGAGCGCGTTAGGAGAAATGCCGCACGTAATCGCAATCACACAACAATGGCACCAACAATTCACGTCAAATTGGATGAACAATCCCAGTGCCTGTCACCATGGGAACCCCAGGTCGGTCCAGGAGTTCAGTGCGCATCGGAGCGGGAAGGCGGTGCCACGCGATAGATGTATACGCCACGGTGGCATACCTTTCACCCTCCCATCGCTCCGGCCCATGCGTACGCCACGCATTGAAGATCACCCCCTTTTGTGCATCCACAACAACCCCTTGCACAATTTGACGCCCACATTGCATCCATGCTTGACGCTGCGCCCCCCCCTCCCCCCCACCACCCATCCACGCCGTAGTAAAGAAACCACCACCACGGAAATCACCCACTGCCACCACCCCACTCAACGCGGAGTCATCCCTTGGATGTTTGTGTACATCCATGGGTGCACATCCGTTGCCCCACACGATGGAAATTGCGGTGTAACTGAGGGACGGTAAACAAACCGTGAGGAAATTATTTACAAGGCGCACAACATGTGCATCATCATGTGTCCTCTTAGACATGCCCACGTGTGTAAACGTCGGAAACTTCCTTGTTGCTCCCCATAGGATCCGGCGGTACTCTCCTCCATGTTTCTTCTTGTGGAGCCATCCCTTCAAGCCTTGTAAGGCTTCATGGACCTTGTCGGCTAGTCACTTTGAGTCCACGGCCCATAGCGCTTGCGTCTCCGGTCCGACCTCCTCCTTCCCATCATCGGCACACTCCTTCTCCCTTGTGCTCGCCATTGCCCTTTCGCTCCCACCTTCGTGCATGCCGTCTTGAGGTCCACCTTCCTCCTTTGCATCATCTGGGATGGCAAATCCTGCGATGGAGGATTGCACCAGTGGCTTGTGGGTGGGAGGATTTGCTTCTTCTTCATTCACTTGCTTCAACCACTTCAACATGGTACCTAATGAATGAATGAATTCGCGCAAGAAATCTCACAGACGGGTAGGCACTGGTACCATTGAATAATTCTATGTTGCAATTTCTTGCAGACAAGGTGATTTTCTCTGATTTTATTTAAGCACACGGCGCCGTACGGCGTTCCATGCGGCGTACGGAGAAAGAAGTCCTTGATTAGTGCCCTAATGATTTTGATGAAATCCTGCAGGTTCTGATGTTGAAAACCCAAACCAAAGCAGCAAGTAGAGCAACAACAGGATATGGATCGAATTAATGAATAGTTTTGAAATCCAGTGTAACACAGAAGGGCTGCAGATAGACAAAGCAGGCTTAAATACAAAGATTCAATCACAAATGGATAAAACAAATGATTTTAAGTGAAAACTGGCCTGACTCTAGCCTCCAAGTTAGCATCAAGCACTTCATGTGCACTCTTTTGGATGAAATGGTGCTGGTTAGGAATATGGGGCAAAGGTATTAGGCCAGACACAGAATATGACTTGGCCAAGCAACTGGATTCAGAAACAGTTAAAAGGTAGAACCACAATAAGTGGTAGAAGCAGTTGATTATAGGGGTCTTGGGGTGGGGGACCACTAGGCTTAACCTCCAAGGCCTTAGGCATAAAATGCCTACTTTATTTCGGTATAACCTCCATGAAGGAAGATACCTCCGCTCAGTTGAGTGGTAGGGGTGAACTTCATGGGGGGCTAGGGTTATAACCCTAGTTACTTTGAGAAAGTGTACTTTAGGCTTCAAAAGAGAGATAAAAATACTTAAGTAAGTCTTAGCATCAACAAAAGGGTTTTAAGGGGGCCTTGGCCCGGATCAAGCCCTCCCAGAAAGACATGGCAGTGACTTTTTCTTACTCCCCCCTGGAGTACTAGTTGATCAAGCTAGTACGACCAAGGAAAAAGGCGCAAATATATTCCCAAATTTACCTCAGAAAATGCATTAAACCAACCAAAAACATTCCCATCAGTTCATAGAAGCCTATCACACTGTAGGTACCCATCAAAAACAGTGTAATGTAGCATGAATGATGTCCTTTCGATGGGGCATTCCTCAAAAGTCGCCAGCGTGCGACGAAAACTTTTGGTAAAAATTTGGGGGTACTGGGGTTTGAACCCACGACTCCCTCCCTAGAGCACACATGCTTGCCCACTAGGGTACAGTCGAACACTCTAATGCGGACGGCTATCGCTGTATAAACAGCGATTTAGTAAAAGTCCTGACCATGGGCCAGGGCGGAGCAATACTCCCAATGGAGGACACAACTCTCCAGGAGCTGAAAAAAATAGAAAATGGAACCAACAGGGAGTGAATTCTGTGGTTTAGCGAAAGGTGTAGCGATTTACGAAGTCAAATCGCTAAAAATTGACGAAACGCCGCGAGAAATCGTCATTTTTGAACTAAAACCTAAAGTCGCAGACAAGCGCAACAGAAGCGGACTCCAGAAAAAAGGGTTGCGCAAGCGTAAACGGCCCTAGAAAAATTTCTTTTTGCACAGTTGCATCAATATGGTTATAAACTTTAGGAAAAAGTATTGAAAAGAAACCCACACCACAGAGCACGTGGACAACCCACCTCTTAGGTATGTTAGTATCATTTCATACGCATGCATTGCGTTTTTGTTGTTTGTTTCGTTAAAACGTTAAGGTTGCCACCGCTGTGTTCGTTGGAGGTTTGGGTGCGCAACTCTTTTGCTCTGCACAGGTCAAAACAGAGATGAAAGGTATGCGAAGGGAATGGAGCACGCAGCGCGCACGTAGGATCAGAGTATGCGCTGTGCTCGCGATGCATGTGCCTAATTCAGGCATTCACACGTTGTGTCGCTTTCCCTGTGCCCCAATCCACCCTTGTCTTCTCTTCACAGGTTAGAAAAGAAAGTGCTTGCTCGTGTTCGTGTTGCCGTAGCGCTAAAATAGAGGTGCTTAAAACGCTTAGGCTTGTTTTGCGATGCGCAGTGCGCCATTCTCTCTCCTCTTTCTGCAGGAAACAAAGTAAGAAGAGCGTGCATGACACACAATGCATTAATCGGTTAGGGTTGTTTATAATTCGCCGTAGGATTGTTTAACCGCTTAGGGTTGTTTTGCGCTCGTGTTACCTTCGGCATTCACATGATGCGTGGTGAGTAAGGTAGGTAAGCCCAGGAGGAGCTCACCTCTTGGTTGAGTCAAGCTGTGGTTTGTTGTGATGGATAAGATTAGGCGAAACAAGAAGGTAATGAAAAACCTGTGCATACCTGTGCATGCATATGGCGCATTAAAGGGTAGGCCACACGTGTTGCGCACGGTAAAACTCTTGTTTAGGTTACCCAGGAACTCCACCCTACGTTCTTGAGGAGAACGGGTGGAGTTCCTTAAGCTTGCTTGCTTGCAACCTGGTAAGTGGACATTGTATTATAGGGCAGCCTGAGAAGCGTATAATACGTGGAGGCTGTCTTGGTTCCTCCGCCACTTGCCAGGTCCATCAGCGTTTGTTTTACAGGTGGGCAGGTTAGGGTGATTGGTGCAGCTGCAGTTGCCTTCGGCGACTTTGAATTTTTCTGCCCAAGCTAAAACGGGCGCTGATCACACAATCAACAAACTGCAACTCAGCCGTGAGTGGCAAGTGCAGTCCGACACCTTCGACATACACGTTGTGCACGCAAACTGAGCACTCCTTCCCTCCAAGCCCTGACAGGGAAACACGTAGTGGCGTCACTGTTAGGCCACAGTTGCTTAGTAGTGCTGTGTTCTCTTGCTCTTTCACAGGAGGGTCAATAGGGCCCAAGACCTCTCTGACATCAACCTACAGTAAGGGGTGTAGGTGTGAAGTGAAAGCGCGCGCTCACCACAATGGTCACAGCAATTTACGACAATTACGACAATGTTTCGCAAAAGGCAGAAGATGGATTTTAATACAATTTTTTTTCACTTAACGTGGACGCTATATTATTACCAATGTCGCTGAATCACTCCGCAACGCTGACGGCGATTTTGAATTCAATTCAACTCGTACCAGCGGATCATCACATCTCAATACTCCTTCACATAAATCGTCTGCTTTCTAAGAGCCTCGGTAAACAATCTCCATGTCCGTTTAGAGAGCGCTGCCGCTTTAAACACAACTGCTGGTTTTCTCACAACAATGATTTATCACTCTGCAGTCAAACACAAACAAACACGCCAAATCACGTTTCTACTCATTCCCCGTACGCCACAGGCAAAAATGGGCTTCCGGCCGAAGAAGAACTGGATGTACATTCATCTGGCAACCTTTCCAAAGGTACTGTCCCCTCCACCCTTGGCGTGCACACTGGGCCATCCACAACCACCTCAACCGCCGATAAACACTCCGAACACTCCTCCGCAGATTCATCTGCAAGCTGGACTTCAGTACGGAGAGTCAAGCATTTCCGACAACCCAAAGTAGAATTACCAGATCAAACGAAGAGGTGCAAAGACTGTCAGTCTACCTTTGAACTCGAACAAGCGGCAGGGGATGGGGAAAATTGGCTTGCGCCCGGGGGGGGTCACGGCTGTCGCCTGAAGGAGGGGGGGGGGGGGGGTTTGGGAAATGGACACCTGTGACAGGACCTATGTATGGTCCTCATTGTCAGTCTTTTTTTTTTTCAGTATGCTATACACTCTCTGATTTTTGATTTTAGCCAGATCCCGACTTAGCTTAGTTGGTAGCAGGCCTAGACTCTGATTCCAGAGTCCTGGGTTCAATCCCAGATTCATGTAATGTTTTTTTCCCTTCGCTTTTTTCGTCTTTTTTATGTTTTCATGTTTGCATGTTTGCATGTGCATGCCCCCCCCAAGACAGTTTTCTACAGGTCCCCCCATCAGGGGCGACCCTTTGTGTCAGTCACAGGCACACATACCCCTTAAACCCCTCCCCCCTGCTCTCGACCCCTTCCCCAAAGCAACCAGCCCCTGACAAGGAAACAAACAAAAGTCAGTTAAACACAGGGGGCCACATGTTCTGATTCTGATTCATCGGAGTCCTCTGATGTGTCTTCCTTGACATCTGCATCAGACTAATTTGCCAACGGGAGGCAATGGTGGGGCGTTGCATCCCCCCCCCCCCCCCGTGCTATGGGATGCAACCGGAATAGACCGGACATAAGTACCACCACCGTTGGGGGTAGGGGGGGGGGACCGGGAAGCTGTGTATACCGGTTGTCACTGCCCCGTCACGGCGGGCCAGAAGGGGGGGGGGGGGGTTTGGGAAATGGACATCCGTGACCCCCCGTGGGCGCAAGCCAATTTTCTCCCACCCCAGCACAATGGTTTTTGGACCGCGGACTACATCTCCCACTGCGCTGCAAGCAATGCAGAGCAGCAAAAAAAGAGCATCACCAAAACCTGCAATCGGCGCAACCTGCCAAAGTTATCCAATACCACCAAGGCCGTCAAGTAAGCGAAGCTAAAGCATGGCACCCTCAAGTCCAAGCAGCATCTCTGTTATTCCCGAGCAACGACTCCAAAGATCCAGCGGATAATCCCACACACTGCCGAAGTACCTCAAGTCCAGAAGAAGTCACTTTTCAGAAAAATGACCATGATTCGCTTTCTGAGCACTCATTGCCTCTCCTCAACACGAGAGCTGTCGGCAAATCCAAGGAAAAGAGGAGCGAGCCTCACGTGGCCCCTGAACCCATTCAGGACGACATCGGTCGTACTCCAGCAGAGGAAAAAGCCAGACTTGATTTTCATCAATCATCGGACAACAGTGACGAGTTCCGCGCTGCCTCTGAGCCAAAAGGGCGTTTTTGGGACAGCTCGTCAACCGACAATGAGCCTGAATCCGTGCCATCCGCGGCATCAGCGCCACCAACATATTGGACATCAAGAACAATGGCCATATACGACAGTCCCAACGAACAATGCCAACTCTTTGAAGACGCATCGCTGCACTCTGCATCAAACTCCCTCCCTGCTCTGGAGTCGTCCAGCAACTCGGGCGCAGACGAACACGATCTTGCACTCCCTCACGATCAAGCAAATTCTATCACCGCTCCTGAGTCTCCAAGCAACGTTGAAACAGATAAGACTAGATCCACCCTTCCTCTCAGTGATCAATTTCAAGTTGATGACAAACGTCTCAAGTCAAGACTTTGGCAACTACTTCACGACCGCCCTACATACTCTCGCTTGATGGCTAAAGCTTGGGTAAATGTGGTTCACGAGAACAACATCAGCTGTCACACAAATGTGAAAAACAAAGCCTGGATGGCCATCCAACTGGTTCGAGAATATGAACACTTACGCCGAACAGAACCCCATTTGATTGGATAATTGTTCACTGTCGGTCTTCACTAATTCTCACACAGATTGGCCCAGTGTTGCTACGCGAGGGATGTGATAAGATCGCGCGCACATTGCTGCGATGGGATCGCGCGCACAGTGCCAGCATGACAGTAAAATAGTACTCAGAGAGTTTGTATTATAAAATCGCCGTTTGTTACAGATTAACAAGATGAAATTATGTAATGTGATCAAGTTGTTCATTGCACGCTGGATTTTGAGGGATTTCAAAAATGCATGAAGGATTTCCAAAAATTAAGTCAAAGACAAGATCATTATTAAGATCATTACAATCTTGTTAATCGAGCTCGGTATGTCTGTTCCTGCTGGTGCAGTGCGAGATTCGTCGCAAAGTTCATCGCAATCGAGGCCTTTGTCATGGAGCAGTTTGAAAACTGAGTGGCCAACTGAGATTTGTGGAGAACCGATGCCGGATCAGCCCCGTTATCGCGAGCTGCAGATTGAACAGTGGCGGCTGACGTGCCGCAATGAGGAGCTGCAGCTGCGTACTGAAGAGCTTCAACGCGAATTAAAGCAGGAGCGCAAGCACTTTGATAGGACATTGAAAAAACTGCATGCTCAGCTCAAGTTGACAAAGGCACAGCTACGGCAAGCGCAGGAGGCGCTGAACGACGAGCAAGACAAGCTGCTGGTGGCTGAACGCCGGGAGCAACTCCTGGAGAGGGACAATGAAGACCTGCACCGTGCTAATGCGGCGCTCCGTACAGAACTCATGCAAGGAGGCATAAGCGATACACGTAAGTATTTTGAAGTGTTGCCGCGTTGTGGCACGTTCACGTCGTTGTGCAGTAGTTTTTTTTTTCAGGGTAGTTATTGTTTTTTGCGTTTCTTCCGTTGCCTCCGTTGCAGGGCAGGGAAAAAATTGAAAGCAAGCCCTCAGGGCTGAACGGCATGACGGCGCGTGAACAGTGTGGTGAGCGGCAGAGCACCCTGTTTTCAGGTGTGTTTATTGTTGCATGCCCGCTGTGAAGTGCATGAGGCGGAATTTTTGTTTGGGTCATTTTCGTGTTTCCTTGTAGGTTAGCAGTGGAGATACGTTTATGGGGTTTGAAGGCAGATGTTCTGGAGACGCCAGTGTTGTGCGCCAATGGTGTGTTCTCCCGTTGCATGCCTGTGTCCTCATTTTTTTTCATCGCGCCTTTGGTGCTTTTCTTTTTTTTGTGAGCCTGAATTGGTTGGCCACCTCCGCCTTTTGCGCATGGCCACGACCCTATTCCTTTTCCTTTTAGGGTGCTTCTGTTTCAGCGTGAGTATGTATGGTGTTTGGGCTTTCTTTCTACCTTTGCCTTTATTTTCGTGCCGTGGCTTGTTGATCGCCTTCGGCGGCGGCCGCCCACTGTGGGCGATGTTCAGAAATTTACGGTAAACCCCCTACTGTCTAAGGAGCGTGAGGCTCCAAACCCCCAAACCCTAGGGTGTGCGCATGATGCGCTGAGTGGTGCGTGAGGCACCCCGCCCGCGCTGCGTGATGCGCCGATTTTTTTGTGTGGCGTGCGAAGCGCCCAGTCCTTGGGGTTGCGCGATGCTTCCCCCGGACACCCCTCCCTGGACTGTGTTTTCTTCTAGGGTGATTTTTTTCTTTTCGGTGGTGCAGCGTGAGTTTCGCTGCGCGCCCTGGCCTTGGTGCGTGCTACACATGGCCTGATCGACAGGATTTGCAGCTGTTGGCCGGCGATGAGCCATGGTGGCGTGGTTTACTATTGCTTTATGCTGACAATGCCCGTGTGTGTTGAGTGATTCCTCGTCTGCTAGTCCGGTCTTGTTTTTGTTCGTTCATACGTGTGCTATTATTTTGCTATAGGTGTGTTTCAGGTATGTGCATTTGTGCAGACACGGCCTTTTTTTTCGTTGGTTGTCTTTCGTTTTACTTTGTTACTGCAGTAATGCTTCGTGTAGGTAGCAAAGTATTTCAGGAACGTCTTCGAGTGTCTGTGGCATAGTGCCTGCTTGCATAGTTGCAGTGTTTGGGTCGTAGATTTTGTGTATCGCTGCTGTTTAGGAGGTTATGAGAAATTCAGAAGTTGGAGGTCAGAAGTACACACTAGAAAATTCTTCAGGTATTTGCTCATTCATTCGCAGTCGGACACGCTGCGCATTTTTTTATATGATATGCGTGTTTGTCCCTTGTCACTGTCTCTGCAGGGCCAGAACGAAGCGTGGATTGAGAATCAGGTTAAACAGGTTAAGTGGTTTGTTGTACAGAAGCTGCAGGTTTTTGCACGCTTGCTGATACACATGAAAACCCACTGATATCCACGTGTTGTTGCTGGTGTTTTCTGCAGGGCAGGCAGGGATCTTGTATAGTTAACCATTTTGCAAATGGCAGAAAATACAGCAGTTTTGTGTTTTTGAAAACTGTTTGTCAGTATTTTTCTTCCTCTTTTAACTCTGTATGTTTTCCAGTTACTAGACACGGCTTAGCCCCCCCCCCCCCTCTTTGTGTATGACTGAGTGTCTATTTTGTTTTGTGTGCGCGCGCTTAGGTTTTCAGCCATTTGCGTTGTATTGCACCCACCTGCAAATGTCTTGTGCGGAGAGTGTGATAAGATTGCGCGCACATTGCTGCGATGGGATCGCGCGCACAGTGCCAGCATGACAGTAAAATAGTACTCAGAGAGTTTGTATTATAAAATCGCTGTTTGTTACAGATTAACAAGATGAAATTATGTAATGTGATCAAGTTGTTCATTGCACGCTGGATTTTGAGGGATTTCAAAAATGCATGAAGGATTTCCAAAAATTAAGTCAAAGACAAGATCATTATTAAGATCATTACAGGGACAGGGCGACTGCAGGTTTTCTTGTGTTTTCACATTCTTGTTTTTGATTTTAGCCACGGATTTTTTCATCGCCTCTGACCACCAATAATCGCCAAAATCCTGCACAAAAACTGCACACTCAACTGTTTCTTCCCTCTCACTGAAACAACTTCAGTGACCATCCGGCACAAAACCACATTGCAACTCACCAGGTCCACATATTGCAAATTTAGGAAAGCCTGCTTGTAGCCCATGGTTTCAGTTATGAAAGTTTAAACTTCTTTTTGTACATATGCGGCTGTCCGTCGGTGAACCTCGCATGGGAGCAATGTTTTGTGTTTCTTCGGCGGGGGACCGCCATGCCTCAAAAAAAAAGAGGGGTGTAGGTGCTAGGGTCAGCAAGCTTGGCAGGTGATGAGTGCAAGTGCTGAGTGCTCACCCTGCCTTCGAAGGCTGGTGCTGGCGTTAGTGAGTGTAGTGTAATGGTGTCTCGTGTCCCGTGTGCTTTTCCACGTGGGCAGGGGAGGGCGTTAGCTTTTGGCCCTGAGAAAAATGGGCGTTTTGTATGCCCTTAGCACACATGGTCACCCCTCCCCTCTAGTAGGTAGGGCTTTTGCCGTCTTTCCCCAAGGATAGGCGCCAGCACAGAAATTGAGCGCCATAGGAGTGGTAATAGTAGCTGATTAGAACCTTCGGTCGGACGTCAGCGAAGCCCGGTCTCCGGGAGCCACGACGGGGAGAGAAGTGACACACATACAGACATACGTAGCACACTTAGGGGTATGGTAAACCCTGTAAGGAAGGGTAGAACCCCATGGGTCTGGGCCATTTAGGGGTCCTAACTGTGGGCACGCTTGTCCCCAAGGAGGGTGGACACACCTTGCTGCATAACACCTTGCTTGTCATTCCCCCCTGGAGTAGTAAGCCACCGTTCTTCGTTGGCTCCCCAAGGTCATTACATCAGGGCAATTCCCATGCAACACCCGGTCAACCAGGCACACACTCGCTGGGTGGCGCCAAACCTGATAAGCGGTTATCTGGCTCACGCTGGTAACCATAGGTATGGGGTTGCAGGGCACAGCCAGGGCAGGAACAGTGCTCCGCAAGCAGCGGATGTGTAGGTGTTTGGACCGCCGAACCGGATTGAGGGTGGGAGTTAGTACATTCACCGTAACTGGAGCTCTACAGGAGTTCTGAACCTGTCCTGGCACACACTGAGTAGGACTAGCTGTTCTGCACAAGAGTGCTCACCGCCCCTGGAAGGTTAGAAGACAGTCAGTAGACTGACACAGTGAAATTAGTTTTTCTTTTTCCGCTGGGACAGAGTCTCAGCACGGGTTAGTAACTGTCCTTCGTTGTTCGCAACGAGGTAGGAGCGGAAGATGGGGTTGATAATCCCATATGGTTGTATAAAGGCGGACATGGGTTCCCAGGTCGCCTAAGATAGCCCATAGCCATCCCATAGGGTTAGGAATTTCTAGCCCTGCTTATACTCGTGGCGTGCAATACCTGCAACCACGTAGTAGCCATCGACAGCCATCTCATCGGCAGTCATCTCCTCGAGTTTGTCTCCTCTGGGCTGGCAGCGTTCTCTAGGTGAATACGCTCGACGTCACTGTCACTGAGGCGCCACTCATCCCAGGACAAATCATCAGGGGAGTGATAGTGCCTCAACTGCTTAGGCGCACAAAGTACTTCACCACCTAGACGTGGACTGCACCTGACATGGATCCTAGATCCATCTATCCTGATGATACGATAGGGCGCAAAATAAGGGTCCTGTAGGCAGTTACCAGGCCAGGAGGGTAGGCGTGAATGGTAAACCAAAACAAGGTCGCCAACCTTGAAGCTGGCAGGTCGCCGTAGGCGATTCCGTCGGCTCAGTTCACGGTCACGGATATGTCTCAGGTTAGTCCCAGCCTGGTTAGCCATAGACTGCCTGTGTTCCAGCCAATCCCCAACAGGGCTCTTGAAGTCCTCAGGAAAGGGGGTTTTGAAGAACCAAGGAGGTCGTCCTCCATGAAACAGCTCGTCAAGGGTGAAACCGGTAGAAGAGCTCCTCTGAGAGTTTATGGTCAGCACTGCCCAGGGCACTAGGCGTACCCAGTCTTTGGTACGTTCCTGTTTCATCAGGATTCTCAGGTTCTGTTCCACCACACGGTTTTGTCTCTCACAAAGAGGGTTAGACGTGTGGGTATAGGGCACACCTGTGGTTACCTCAACGTTGAGGGCATTCACCACTCGTTTGTACCATCCAGTATCACTGCGGATGCGTACATCGTCATCAGAGTGCGCGTGCTTAGGCGCTCCATAGGGTTCGAACCACTGTTGGACCAACATTTCTACAGTCTGCTCACCAGTGATTTTCTTATTGCAAGGGAACACACGCGTGAAGCGAGACAGGCCACAGGTGACCACTAGGCAACTATCATAGCCGCCGAAGCGAGGTAGGCCGTGGATGAAATCCACATAGAGAAGAGAGTCAGTACAATAGGGTATGGGTAAGCTGGAAATCTGTCCCCTATCCCTACTGTTGCTCTGCTTGCTGGCATGACAACCTCAAGCATCCACAATGGCCTGCATACGAGACCTCAGTTCACTCAGGGTTAGACTAGAGTAGAAACACTCGCGGAAGAAGTCCACTGAGCGATTAGCGCCAGTGTGACCTGAGCTGAGATGGGACCACTGTAGGCACCCATCAAGACAGGCCTCAGGCACGACAATACGGTCCTCGTAGAAGAGGTACTGGTTGTTTTTATACCACTGGTGCCCGTCAATGACACGGGGTTCGAGACCAGTGCTGAGGGTCTGGAGAATCCCTTTATACTCTGACTGATAGTCAGTTAGGCTCCAACCCTCGAGGATTCCGACAGTCCGCATGGACGGGTCAAGCTGGACATCCATACGCTGGAAAGCCTCTTTGGCGAGTGCCTCAGAGCTCTCACCAATAAGCGCATCGAAGTTATTGCGCGATATATAGTCAGACAGTTCATTTTTATACCAGGGACATGATGGACTGTCAGCCTGAACTGGCTCAGGTACGTCCACCACCGCTTTAGTTTCGCTTTATCCGGGGGTGGGCCCTTCTGAAAAGACTTCACCGGCTCCTGGTCACAGAGCCAGACAATAGGGTTAGATCCCGATAGTCGGGACTGTGATGAGAGCACCAACATACCGGCCAGGAGTTCCTGGTCGTAGGTGCTGTAATTGGAACGCGCTTGGTTCCAGTTCCAGTTCCAGTGTCCCAGTGGCACAAGTCGCCACTCACTGGTAGGATAGTCATGCTTCAAGGAGCCATCACGGTTCAGTCCGCTAGTAAGATAATGGCAATGGGTTAGTTCAGCTGGGTTAAGCTCCTGCCATTGGTAGATTGTTCCACCCCCCCCTACATCACTGGCATCACTGATCAGGACTATCTCGCCCTTAGGGCGAGGTACTCCCAGGCAGTTGGAGCTGGCAATTTTCTTCTTCAACTCCTGGAAACACTCCTCCTCTCTGGCGGTCCACCTCCAGGGAGTAGTTTTCCTGATTAGGTCAGTGAGAGGGGCAGAGGAGTAGGTAAAGTTGTGGATGTGGCGCCTATAGAAGTTACAGGCGCCCACAAAACTCCCCACGTCGTGTAGACCCTTCTTAGGGTCATCGCGAATCTGCATGTCCTGCAGGGGCTGCATCTTAGACGCGGCTGGTTTCCACCAGCCATACCCCACGTCGAACCCCAAATACTCCATCTCCTCTTTCATGAACTCGCATTTTTCGAGTTTGATTCGCAGATGGTTTTCCTAACAGACAATGAAAAATTCACGCAGGAGAAGGACATGGTCCTCTTGGGTATTGGTACCCAAACTCACGTCATCGTTGTGGGCCTCCATTTCTGCACCTCGAGAAATCAACACCTGTACTAGAGGTCTGCGCGTCAGTATGTACAAAGTTTTGTTCATTAGTTCCAGAAAAGTTTATAGTGTTTTCAGCACTGTGTTTTTACTTCTCCTGCTGCTTGTTGTTGCTGTAGGGTGTCCTGCTGCTGGTTTTGGATGATGAAAAGCTTTTGTTTGTTGAAATACAGTAAAGCCAACTCAATCCAGGATAGCCCAAGCCAACAGTATGCAAAGAGAAGGTAATTCAGGATCAAAGCATGAAGGGCTGCAGTGTAAACAGTGAAAGATGATTAGATATTCACAGAAACTGCAACTCAGGATACAAATGAATGCATATTCACAGAGATAGCTGAAATGTTTTGGGAAAAGAGTTAGAAAACTGCCTCAGGATCACTCTCTCTCCATAGTGCCATCTTAGGAGATGTGCACTCTTTGTTTTGGGTCCCATATGTGCTGAGGTGGCATGGTATGTGGCGATGAGGTCACTGCCATGTCACATGGGATCTTCCTACTTAGTTAGGCTGACCAGGAATTGAACCCAGGACCTCTCAAAAAGAGGTGCCTAACCCCCTATGGTGCATACCACTAGGGCAGATAAGTATTCATGGAAAAACATAGATAAATTCATAGGCTCTACCTTAAGTATGTCAGTGCTCAGTCAACTCAGGAAAAGATGTTTTACTTCTGATTGAAAGGGGATTAAGGGGTCCACTCAATATCCTGATTGGGTGTTTGGTTCCATAGGTCAAAATGTGTTATCACCACTTTTGGCTGGACCAATACTAAGATAAAAATGCATGGATGCTCAGTGCATCTCTAATACAACTAGAGTATGTCCTTAAGCAATGGAAATGGAAATGGATTTTCTTACTCCCCCCTTGTGCTGTGGTGGCCACCACTGTCGCATTTTAGGAAAAAGGGAATTTTTCTTGGCCTTTCCTTGGTTTCCACATCTACTTTAAAATACCTACAGTCTCCCTCACACTGAAAAATGGGCGCTCACCATGGCTGGCGTCCTTTTGCTGCTCTGATTGTACAGTTTCCTACAGAAGACTCAGCGCTCTTGGCGCTGCCGGGGCTCCTGTGGCTTGGTTGGGTTAGATTGGGAGCATGCCAAACATGTGCATATGCATCCCTCCCTCCAAGACGCAGCGTCGACACAACCCAAACGCAAGACACATTATACACACTCGCATGGGTTCTCGTAAACCTGCTGGCGACCTGTGACCTGTCTTAGGGCGTAGGGAGTCGAAAAAGAAATTAATTGGCGATAGCGGTGGCGTAGGACAGACTTCACCAGGTAGAAGCCCTCCTTAGCCATCTCCTCGGCGTTCATGTCGGGGAGTTCACCTTCAACTTCCATAGGGCTGGCAGCCCCTTGTAGGTCCAGAGCGGCGATTTCCTCGTCGTTCAGCTCCCACTCCTCCCCACAGAGGTCTTCAGGATCATGGTAGCGCTTCAGGTGTTGAGCGGCGCACACCAGGGTCCCCCCTAGACGGGGAGAACACCGCACCGTGATACGGTGACCATCCACAGATAGAATCTTGTACGGCCCGAAGTATGGGTCATCGCTGGTAGAGCGAGGCCAGGCGGGTAGTCGACTGTGGTGCACCAGCACCCAGTCCCCCTCTTGGTAGGTGGCCGGTACTCGGTGCTTGTTCTTTTTGTTCCACTGACGCTCCCTCACTCTCTGGAGCATAGCCTTGGCCTTGTCCACCTTCGCTTGTTGCTCTTGGACCCACTCACCCACAGAAGAATGGGTGTCCTCTGGATAGGGGGCATGTAGGAACCACGCCGGGCGCCCCATGAATAGCTCATGTGGCGAGTAGCCAGTAGCTGAACTCTCTTGGGAGTTCATCATCAAGGATATGACGGGGAGTAGTCTCACCCAGTCTCTGGTGCGTTCAGTTTTGCACCATATCCTGACGTTCTCCTTCAGGACACGAATCTGTCGCTCACATAGGGGGTTGCTCGTGTGAGAGTAGGGAATCCCCGTAGACACCTGGACATTGAGGGACCTCAGGACCCTCTTGTACCAGCCAGTATCTGAGCGTACTCGTACGTCCTCATCGGAGTTGATCTCCTTGGGCGCCCCATAGACACAAAACCACTCCTCCAGGAGTATCTTGATAGTCTCCTCTCCGGTAATGTGCTTGGTACATGGGAACACCCTGGTAAACCTGGTCAACCCACAGGTTACCACGAGGGCGAAGTCATAGCCCCCGAACTTCGGCATCTCCGTGTAGTCCACGTATAGAACACTGTTAGCACAGTGAGGGATGGGCAGGGTCGAGTAGAGACCTCTGTCCCTGATATCCCCTGGTTTACAGGACCTGCACGGGCACTTGTCCACGATAGGCAGGAGCGTCTTCCGCAGCTGGTCGTCAGTCCACGTAGTGTGGAACCACTGCTTGAACAGCCTCAGGGTACGGTCAGCACCCACATGACCACTGGACTCATGGGTCCACTTCAGCAGCGCTGGGACTCGGTCACTAGGCACCACGATGCGGTCCTCGTGCCAGAGGTAGCTCTTGTCCCGCTTCCACTGGTCTTGGTTGACCAGGAGGGGTTCAAGGCGTTTCTCCAGGCGCCGGTAGATATCCCCAAACTCCTGTAGGTACTCCGATTGTTGGAGTCCATCCAGGGGGCGTATCATGGTCATGTTCAGGTCCAGGTGTACGTCCATACGGCTGAAAGCCTCCTTAGCCAGCGCTTCAGACCGGGCACCAATCAGGGCGTCGAAGTTGTTGCGGCTGATGTAGTCGGCGCACTCGTTCTTCACTCCCTGGATATGGTGTACCGTCAGCCGTAGTTGACTGAGGTAGGTCCACCAGCGACGTAGCTTGGCCTTCTCAGGTGGGGGGCCCTTCTGGAAACTGCGGACCGGTTCTTGGTCGCATAGCCAGACCACAGGATTACTCCCCAACAGTCGTGCTTGTGAGGATAGCACCAGCATACCCGCGAGCAGTTCCTGCTCATAGGTGGAGTAGTTCCCCCTGGCCTGGTTCCACTTCCAGTTCCAGTGGCCCAGAGGTACTAGGACCCACTTGTCGTCGGGGTAGCTGTGCTTGAGGGTTCCATCTCGGTTGAGACCTTCCGTCCCCCATTGGGAAATGGCCGAGTCGAACTCCTCCTTCTCTAGTGCTTGCCACTGGAACAACGTTCCACCACCGCCCACATTGCTGGCGTCGGTCACCAGGATAATCTCCCCTTGTGCCCTAGGCACGCCGAAGCACTTAGCGTTGGCTACCTTGTCTTTGAGCTCGTCAAACGCTTGTTGCTCTTGTGGGCCCCAGCGCCAAGTAGTACTCTTCTTGATCAAGTCAGTCAGTACCGCGCTGGTGTAGGTGAAGTTTTTGATGTGGCGGCGATAGAAGTTGCACGCCCCAATGAAACTGCGTACATCATGAAGTCCTTTCTTGGGGTCTTCGTGTCGTACCTTGGCATCCATCAGGGGTTTGGCCTTAGAGGCCGCTGGGGTCCACCACCCATAGCCAACGTCAAACCCCAGGTACTGCATGGTCTCCTGCATGAACTCACACTTCTCCAGCTTGAGTCGTGTGTGGTTCTCCTGGCAGACCGCAAAGAACTCACCCAAGAGGATTAGGTGATCCTCCTGGGTATTGGTCCCGAGGCATACATCGTCGATGTGAGCCTCCATCTGGGCCCCACGGGATATGAGCTCCTGCACCTTAGGTCTCCTTCGTAGGATGGACAAGATCTTGTTCATCAGCTCTTGGAACAGAGCGGGGGCGTTAGCCACGCCGAATGGCATGACCTTCCACTTGAATACCCTCCCCTGAGGGGTGATGAAGGCCAGTAGTTCCTGCGCGTTGGGCGTCAGGTCCACTTGCCAGAATCCACTTCGCTTGTCCATCTTGGTCTTGTAGCGACAGGAGGCTATCTTCTCCAGGGTAGACTCCATATTGGGAATGGACCCTGAGTGGTTCAGCGTCTTCTTGTTCAGCTCTCCATAGTCCACTACCAGCCGTTTGGCTGTAGACCCAGGTTTAGCCACCAGGAAACAGGGGCTGCAGTGTAGGGGGTAGTCCCCATCCTTGTACTCCAGGACTAGGCCAGCGTCGATACATTCTTGTATCTGTCGCTCAATCTCGTCGGCCTGCTCTTTAGGAGCTGGATAGGGTCTCCTCCGGATCTTGTGACCCACGAACTCGGGTTTCAGCTTGAGGTCCATCTGTACCAGCTTGTCGCATGACGCTGGAGGGGGCAGTTCTCCGAACACCTCCAGATAGGTCCTTATCAGCTGTTGTACCCGCGGGTCCAGTACCTTGATCTTGTCCTCCATGTCCTCGCCGGAGTGTAAGTTGCTTGCCCCTTGAATAGACGTCGGGAGGTGGTCCTCCACTGACTCTTCGCCCGCGGTAGCATCCTTCAGCCCTTGGTAGGCATACAGAAGGTCTTGCTCAACCATCTCCGGTGGACGATGGCAACATAGGCACGCTTTGGGGGGTTCACATACACATTCCTCCGAGAGGTCGTCCTCCTCTGGGGTCCTCACATGGGCACCCCACACGCTCTTCATGAGCTTGAGATCTACCTCCCTTTGCCAGGTGGTGATCTTCTGTTCGAGGTCCTCCTTCAATTGGGATAGGTCTCCCATACGTCCTTGCTTCAGTGGCCACGAGCTGCGGGTAGGCTTCGCGTAGCATAGCTTTTTCGCGACCAACTTCCTCTTGGAATCCACATACTCCCTGAGCCTGGATCGAGGGTCCAGCTCTTCATCCACGGGGTCTTCCACCCTCATGGAGAGTAGGGGTTTTAGTGGGGCGACGTACTCGGCGTTCTCCACTTCTTCCACCGCAGTCTGCACGAAGAAGGCATCGTGCTCAGTTTCGTCGTCTGAGTGGATAGAGCTAGGTAGCTCAGATAGTCCACACTCAGAGACTCCATCAGGAACAGGTACATGACAGGGAGAGTTGGGGGCGTTAGTGTCAGTCACGACGTACTCATCTCCTCCGGGTGTAGTTTCAACAGCATCTTGAGGTCGTAGGCGATCCTTCAAGTCACCCAAGGCGAGTCCATCGCTTTCTCGTTGTATAGCCTGGACCAGAGTAGGGTCCAGGTCTTCCCAGGGGATGGTGGTAAGACTTCCGTCCACCACGCTGAGCATACTCCCCCATCCGGGCTTCCCAATGGGCGTCTTGCGTCCCAGAGGCACGTAGATGGCCTCATCAGGTAACCGCACAGAGCTGATAGTCAGCTTATCAAGGAGGGTTCGCCAGTACTCGTTGCCCCCATGGGCTCCTCAATCGGGGGAACACAGGACCATACGGGAACGTTCCAAGGCCACCTTGGTCAGCACCTTCCCCAGTTCACTGAATCTGGGGTTCCCGTAGGCCATCCCGAAAGAGGGCCAGTAAAATTTGTAGCTGCAGTTCTTCCCCTTGCTGCAGTATAGGTCCAGTACATGCTGCTTGTCGCTGGCGAACAGTTCCACACTTAGGTCTTCTCGAGAGTAACCCAACTCCTTCAGACCTTGGTCTAGGACTTCCCCCAATAGTTGATAGTCCTCAGTTTTGGAGGCCGCCATCATGTTCGAGGGCTCCTCCTTCGATAGTCTCAGGTAACTCGAGGTATGTTCCGACTGCTCCAGTGGCACAGACTCTCTGCCACTGCCGTGGTCCACGTACAGGAGGTAGGGCGCTTGCAGCGTCAGGGATTGTATCTGGGAGTGCTGCACGAAGAAGTCAGTACCCAGTACAAAGTCGAAGGCATCAGTGTCCATCACATAGAACCGATGGGCGATAGTCCTGGAGCCCATAGGTACCTCCACTTCGCAGTCCCCGCAGCTGTGCACCACATGTCCATCCCCCATCCGTATAGCGGCGGTGGTCATGGTGTTCTTCAGGCTCCCACAAGGTAAAATTTTCTTGGCCACTATCGATATTGTGGCTCCAGTATCCAGTACCCCCAGGTATTCACGTCCCCCTAGTCGGATACGTACCCAAAACACCAGGTCTTGGGTGCCACCAGAGCGTCCCCGTCAGAATTCCGCGGGACAAGTCACCTCGAACCCCTTGTTCCGCAATTTGCGGGCCATCCTCATGAAACGGCTTCTCTTCTTGGCGTTGCCGTCGTCACCACCTTCATGCTCACGCTTGGCTCCTTGTTCCTGCTGGGCCTGCGTCTGTGAGCGTGTGGTAGGTCCAGACTGCCCTCCAGAGGGCTCGGAGTTCCCCCCTGGATTAGGGTTGGGGTTACCTCCGTTCTTGTCCTTGTTCTTGTTGTCGTTCTGGCGATTAGCGCCTCCTCCTCGTCCGCCTTGACCCTTGTCTTGACCACCTTGACCACGTCCTTTCGACTTGCCCTTGCCGGAGTCGTTGCCTTTGGCCTTGCCTCCACCTTTGCCTGAGCTTTTGCCAGGATCTTCCCCCTTAAGCTTCGCCGATAGGCGTTGCTTATGGTAGCACTCGTCCTCATAGTGCTTCCGCTTACCGCAGAATGCACACGTGATGGTGCAGCGGTAATGATCCGGCATCTTCACCTTGGCGCCGGTGATCTTTTCCTGCTGCTTCCCCTGAACAACAAAGCAGTCTCGCTGCTCGCAGTCGGAGGCATGCTGCAGGTGGCCCTGTTCATCTCTGGCATCACACCAGAATAGCTCCTTCACGTTCTCCATTAGGCGGGCGTGGGCGTGTTTGGGGGTAGTCCCCTGCCCAGGTCGGGACCCTTGGTACTCTTTGCCTCCAGAACCTCCACCACCAGGACGGTAGTGGCTCAGGTGTTGGTCGCTCTCCTTCTCCAGCGCCATCTCCAGGAGCAGCACGCATAGATCCTCGTAGCGGAGGGATCTAGCCTTGCGCTCAGCCGTCAGACGGCACTCGTCCCATAGCTCACGGGGGAGCTTGGAGCACAACCAAAACAGCAGGTCGTCGCTGCTGTAGGAACCGGGCGTCAGTCGTCCAGCCCAGTGGTCCAGGTCCGCCAACAGCTCGGAGACCCTGCCGGGTTTGGGGTTGTTCGGCAGCACGGGCAGGTTCTGGATCTCGGCCCTGATGGAGAGGTCGGTCTCGTAGGTTGGGTACTGCCTCTCCAGGGCAACCAACACGTCGGCAAAGGTGGCGGAGTTGGTGACGATCTGCCTGACCTGCTTCTCCAGGTACTTCGTCTTGCAGCACTGCAGGAGCAGGTCGCACTTCACTCGCCCACTCGCGTGGGTTTGGCCGGTCAGTCGTAGGAACCGGCCAAAGTTCTCAGCGAACTCGCTGAGGTCCTTGCCTGTGAATTCAGGCAGGTTCACCACTATCTTGGAGGTGGCAATAGCCTTCGCCTCCTGAGCTCGGCGTCCTTCAGGGCGTCGGGTCTTCTTCTTCTTCTTCTTCTTCTTCTTACCCTTGGGGTCCTCGGGGTCCTCAGGGTCTTCGTCATCCGATGGCGAAGAAGAAGTCATCGAAGGCGGCCCATCATCGGAGGGGTCTCCGCCTAGATCACTGGAGCCATAAGGCTCCACGTCCACCATAACTCTTAGGGCTGTCAGCCCCAGCTGGTCCAGCTCGGCCCTCGTCGAGTTCGTCACGTGACTGTAGGGCGGCTGGGCTGTCCTCGGGACGAATGGACTTCTCGGTACTGCTGCAGGAGTCGGCATCGGTCGGCTCCTCAGGCTCCCCAGGGTATTCGTCAACCCTGCCGCCAGGTGGTTAGCCTGTACTCGGTGGGGTGACATTCCCACTGTCGTAGGTGACGCATGGAACGGGATCATCAGGGGCTGCAGTTTCTCCCTGATCTCTTGCGTGAGGTCGCTCACGATTTGCGAAGTGGCTCCTCGGAGCACCTCATTGATCTCCGACCGCGTCAGTGACCTGTTGGAGGATCTTCCCGATCCTCTACTCCTGCCACCCAGAGACTCTGGTCCTCTCCTCAACCCACTCAGGGGTGCATACCCAGGTGCACACCCAGGAGCATACCCAGGAACTTCCATGTAGGTTCCAGTGGCGTGGAGTGGATGGGGATGGTCAGCCGCATACCAACGCGGCGCAGAGCTGGAAGCCACCGGCTCACTGGCAGTAGTTGCCTCAAGGAGCGCAGCGGTAGGTGGGCCCATGCCATAGGCGGGGTAGTGAGGCATGCCAGTAAAGCCTGTGCCCTCTGCCATAGGCTGGTTGGTTGTGGAAGTGGATGTAGCGGCGGCTGGGAGTGTGGTGGTTATGGGAGAGGGTGATGCATGGAGGCCAGAAGCGCTTGGTGCGCCTTCGAAGGTAGGGACATCCGTCGGGTCTTGCCCTTGCTCCTCTCCTTCGTCTGCTCCTTCTCCAGCATCCTTCTCGCTCTCGTTTCCTCTCTTCCTCTTCACAGGCTGAGGCTGAGAGACCATTTCCTTCACCGACAGGGCCCCAAAGGCCGTCTGGAGGCCATCCAAGGAGTCCTCCGCCGTATCCATTGGCCCATGTAAGGGCTCCACCGAAGGTACAGCATCAGGCGCCGGCCTTGCCGGTGCCTCTCGCGCTGGCGCTGTGTTCACCTCGGCGTCCACTCTTCCTTGATCCATCTTAATCCGCCCTTCTGCTTGTATTTGCCTGCTCGGAGCACTGGTTGTACGGCGCGGGGTCGCTGCCGGTGCACAGAGACAGGCTGCCTCTTGCTACCAGAAAAGTTGATAGTGTTTTCAGCACTGTGTTTTTGCTTCTCCTGCTGCTTGTTGTTGCTGTAGGGTGTCCTGCTGCTGGTTTTGGATGATGAAAAGCTTTTGTTTGTTGAAATACAGTAAAGCCAACTCAATCCAGGATAGCCCAAGCCAGCAGTATGCAAAGAGAAGGTAATTCAGGATCAAAGCACGAAGGGCTGCAGTGTAAACAGTGAAAGATGATTAGATATTCACAGAAACTGCAACTCAGGATACAAATGAATGCATATTCACAGAGATAGCTGAAATGTATTGGGAAAAGAGTTAGAAAACTGCCTCAGGATCACTCTCTCTCCATAGTGCCATCTTAGGAGATGTGCACTCTTTGTTTTGGGTCCCATATGTGCTGAGGTGGCATGGTATGTGGCGATGAGGTCACTGCCATGTCACATGGGATCTTCCTACTTAGTTAGGCTGACCAGGAATTGAACCCAGGACCTCTCAAAAAGAGGTGCCTAACCCCCTATGGTGCATACCACTAGGGCAGATAAGTATTCATGGAAAAACATAGATAAATTCATAGGCTCTACCTTAGGTATGTCAGTGCTCAGTCAACTCAGGAAAAGATGTTTTACTTCTGATTGAAAGGGGATTAAGGGGTCCACTCAATATCCTGATTGGGTGTTTGGTTCCATAGGTCAAAATGTGTTATCACCACTTTTGGCTGGACCAATACTAAGATAAAAATGCATGGATGCTCAGTGCATCTCTAATACAACTAGAGTATGTCCTTAAGCAATGGAAAAGCACTTTTTCTTACTGTTCCAGTAAGAAAAAGTGCTTTTCCATTGCTTTGGGACATACTCTAGTTGTATTAGAGATGCACTGAGCATCCATGCATTTTTATCTTAGTATTGGTCCAGCCAAAAGTGGTGAGAACACATTTTGACCTATGGAACCAAACACCCAATCAGGATATGGAGTGGACCCCTTAATCCCCTTTCAATCAGAAGTAAAACATCTTTTCCTGAGTTGACTGAGCACTGACATACCTAAGGTAGAACCTATGAATTTATCTATGTTTTTCCATGAATACTTATCTGCCCTAGTGGTATGCACCATAGGGGGTTAGGCACCTCTTTTTGAGAGGTCCTGGGTTCAATTCCTGGTCAGCCTAACTAAGTAGGAAGATCCCATGTGACATGGCAGTGACCTCATCGCCACATACCATGCCACCTCAGCACATATGGGACCCAAAACAAAGAGTGCACATCTCCTAAGATGGCACTATGGAGAGAGAGTGATCCTGAGGCAGTTTTCTAACTTTTTTCCCAAAACATTTCAGCCATCTCTGTGAATATGCATTCATTTGTATCCTGAGTTGCAGTTTCTGTGAATATCTAATCATCTTTCACTGTTTACACTGCAGCCCTTCATGCTTTGATCCTGAATTACCTTCTCCTTGCATACTATTGGCTTGGGCTATCCTGGATTGATTTGGCTTTACTGTATTTCAACAAGCAAAAGCTTTTCATCATCCAAAACCAGCAGCAGGACACCCTACAGCAACAACAAGCAGCAGGAGAAGCAAAAACACAGTGCTGAAAACACTAAAAACATTTCTGGTAGCAAGAGGCAGCCTGTCTCTGTGCACCGGCAGCGACCCCGCGCCGTACAACCAGTGCTCCGAGCAGGCAAACATAAGCAGAAGGGCGAATTAAGATGGATCCAGGAAGAGTGGACGCCGATGTGAACACAGCGCCAGCGCCTGAGGCACCGGCAAGGCCGGCGCCTGACGCTGTACCTTCGGTGGAGCCCTTACATGGGCCAGTGGACACGGCGGAGGACTCCCTGAATGGCCTCCAGACGGCCTTCGGGGCCCTGTCGGTGGAGGAAATGGTCTCTCAGCCTCAGCCTGTGAAGAGGAAGAGAGAGAACGAGAGCGAGAAGGATGCTGGAGGAGAAGCAGACGAAGGAGAGGAACAAGGGCAAGACCTGACGAGTATCCCTACCTTCGAAGGCGCACCAAGCGCTTCTGGCCTCCCTGCATCACCCTCTCCCATAACCACCACACTCCCAGCCGCCGCTACATCCACTTCCACAACCAACCCGCCTACGGCAGAGGGCACAGGCTTTACTGGCATGCCTCACTACCCCGCCTATGGCATGGGCCCACCTACCACTGCGCTCCTTGAGGCAACTACTGCCAGTGAGCCGGTGGCTTCCAGCTCTGCGCCGCGTTGGTATGCGGCTGACCATCCCCATCCACTCCACGCCACTGGAACCTACATGGAAGTTCCTGGGTATGCTCCTGGGTGTGCACCTGGGTATGCACCCCTGAGTGGGTTGAGGAGAGGACCAGAGTCTCTGGGAGGCAGGAGTAGAGGATCGGGAAGATCCTCCAACAGGTCCCTGACGCGGTTGGAGATCAATGAAGTGCTCCGAGGAGCCACTTCGCAAATCGTGAGCGACCTCACGCAAGAGATCAGGGAGAAACTGCAGCCCCTGATGATCCCGTCCCATGCGTCACCTACGACGGTGGGAATGTCACCCCACCGAGTACAGGCTAACCACCTGGCGGCAGGGTTGACAAATACCCTGGGGAGCCTGAGGAGCCGACCGATGCCGACTCCTGCAGCAGTACCAAGAAGTCCATTCGTCCCGAGGACAGCCCAGCCGCCCTACAATCACGTGACGAACTCGACGAGGGCCGAGCTGGACCAGCTGGGGCTGACAGACCTAAGGGCTATGGTGGACGTGGAGCCTTATGGCTCCAGTGATCTAGGCGGAGACCCCTCCGATGATGGACCGCCGTCGATGACTTCTTCTTCGCCATCGGATGACGAAGACCCTGAGGACCCCGAGGACCCCAAGGGTAAGAAGAAGAAGAAGAAGAAGAAGAAGACCCGACGCCCTGAAGGACGCCGAGCTCAGGAGGCGAAGGCTATTGCCACCTCCAAGATAGTGGTGAACCTGCCTGAATTCACAGGCAAGGACGTCAGCGAGTTCGCTGAGAATTTTGGCCGGTTCCTACGACTGACCGGCCAAACCCACGCGAGTGGGCGAGTGAAGTGCGACCTGCTCCTGCAGTGCTGCAAGACGAAGTACCTGGAGAAGCAGGTCAGGCAGATCGTCACTAACTCCGCCACCTTTGCCGATGTGTTGGTTGCCCTGGAGAGGCAGTACCCAACCTACGAGACCGACCTCTCCATCAGGGCCGAGATCCAGAACCTGCCCGTCCTGCCCAACAACCCCAAACCCGGCAGCGTCTCCGAGCTGTTGGCGGACCTGGACCACTGGGCTGGACGACTGACGCCCGGTTCCTACAGCAGCGACGACCTGCTGTTTTGGTTGTGCTCCAAGCTCCCCCGAGAGCTATGGGACGAGTGCCGTCTGACGGCTGAGCGCAAGGCTAGATCCCTCCGCTACGAGGATCTATGCGTGCTGCTCCTGGAGATGGCGCTGGAGAAGGAGAGCGACCAACACCTGAACCACTACCGTCCTGGTGGTGGAGGTTCTGGAGGCAAAGGGTACCAAGGGTCCCGACCTGGGCAGGGGACTACCCCCAAACACGCCCACGCCCGCCTAATGGAGAACGTGAAGGAGCTATTCTGGTGTGATGCCAGAGATGAACAGGGCCACCTGCAGCACGCCTCCGACTGCGAGCAGCGAGACTGCTTTGTAGTCCAGGGGAAGCAGCAGGAAAAGATCACCGGCGCCAAGGTGAAGATGCTGGATCATTACCGCTGCACCATCACGTGCACATTCTGCGGTAAGCGGAAGCACTATGAGGACGAGTGCTACCATAAGCAACGCCTATCGGCGAAGCTTAAGGGGGAAGATCCTGGCAAAAGCTCAGGCAAAGGTGGAGGCAAGGCCAAAGGCAACGACTCCGGCAAGGGCAAGTCGAAAGGACGTGGTCAAGGTGGTCAAGACAAGGGTCAAGGTGGACGAGGAGGAGGCGCTAACCGCCAGAACGACAACAAGAACAAGGACAAGAACGGAGGTAACCCCAACCCTAATCCAGGGGGGAACTCCGAGCCCTCTGGAGGGCAGTCTGGACCTACCACACGCTCACAGACGCAGGCCCAGCAAGAACAAGGAGCCAAGCGTGAGCATGAAGGTGGTGATGACGGCAACGCCAAGAAGAGAAGCCGTTTCATGAGGATGGCCCGCAAATTGCGGAACAAGGGGTTCGAGGTGACCTGTCCCGCGGAATTCTGACGGGGACGCTCTGGTGGCACCCAAGACCTGGTGTTTGGGGTACGTATCCGACTAGGGGGACGTGAATACCTGGGGGTACTGGATACTGGCGCCACAATATCTATAGTGGCCAAGAAAATTTTACCTTGTGGGAGCCTGAAGAACACCATGACCACCGCCGCTATACGCATGGGGGATGGACATGTGGTGCACAGCTGCGGGGACTGTGAAGTGGAGGTACCTATGGGCTCTCGAACTATCGCCCATCGGTTCTATGTGATGGACACTGAGGCCTTCGACTTTGTACTGGGTACTGACTTCTTCGTGCAGCACTCCCAGATACAATCCCTGACGCTGCAAGCGCCCTACCTCCTGTACGTGGACCACGGCAGTGGCAGAGAGTCTGTGCCACTGGAGCAGTCGGAACATACCTCGAGTTACCTGAGACTATCGAAGGAGGAGCCCTCGAACATGATGGCGGCCTCCAAAACTGAGGACTATCAACTATTGGGGGAAGTCCTAGACCAAGGTCTGAAGGAGTTGGGTTACTCTCGAGAAGACCTAAGTGTGGAGCTGTTCGCCAGCGACAAGCAGCATGTACTGGACCTATACTGCAGCAAGGGGAAGAACTGCAGCTACAAATTTTACTGGCCCTCTTTCGGGATGGCCTACGGGAACCCCAGATTCAGTGAACTAGGGAAGGTGCTGACCAAGGTGGCCTTGGAACGTTCCCGTATGGTCCTGTGTTCCCCCGATTGGGGAGCCCATGGGGGCAACGAGTACTGGCGAACCCTCCTTGACAAGCTGACTATCAGCTCGGTGCGATTACCTGATGAGGCCATCTACGTGCCTCTGGGACGCAAGACGCCCATTGGGAAGCCCGGATGGGGGAGTATGCTCAGCGTGGTGGACGGAAGTCTTACCACCATCCCCTGGGAAGACCTGGACCCTACTCTGGTCCAGGCCATACAACGAGAAAGCGATGGACTCGCCTTGGGTGACTTGAAGGATCGCCTACGACCTCAAGATGCTGTTGAAACTATACCCGGAGGAGATGAGTACGTCGTGACTGACACTAACGCCCCCAACTCTCCCTGTCATGTACCTGTACCTGATGGAGTCTCTGAGTGTGGACTATCTGAGCTACCTAGCTCTATCCACTCAGACGACGAAACTGAGCACGACGCCTTCTTCGTGCAGACCGCGGTGGAGGAAGTGGAGAACGCCGAGTACGTCGCCCCACTGAAACCCCTACTCTCCATGAGGGTGGAAGACCCCGTGGATGAGGAGCTGGACCCTCGATCCAGGCTCAGGGAGTATGTGGATTCCAAGAGGAAGTTGGTGGCGAAAAAGCTATGCTACGCGAAGCCTACCCGCAGCTCATGGCCACTGAAGCAAGGACGTATGGGAGACCTATCCCAACTGAAGGAGGACCTCGAACAGAAGATCACCACCTGGCAAAGGGAGGTAGATCTCAAGCTCATGAAGAGCGTATGGGGTGCCCATGTGAGGACCCCAGAGGAGGACGACCTCTCGGAGGAATGTGTATGTGAACCCCCTCGAGCGTGCCTATGTTGCCATCGTCCACCGGAGATGGTCGAGCAAGACCTTCTATATGCCTACCAAGGGCTGAAGGATGCTACCGCGGGCGAAGAGTCAGTGGAGGACCACCTCCCGACGTCTATTCAAGGGGCAAGCAACTTACACCCCGACGAGGACATGGAGGACAAGATCAAGGTATTGGACCCGCGGGTACAGAAGCTGATAAGGACCTATCTGGAGGTGTTCGGAGAACTACCCCCTCCAGCCTCATGCGACAAGCTGGTACAGATGGACCTCAAGCTGAAACCCGAGTTCGTGGGTCACAAGATCCGGAGGAGACCCTATCCAGCTCCTAAAGAGCAGGCCGACGAGATTGAGCCACAGATACAAGAATGTATCGACGCTGGCCTAGTCCTGGAGTACAAGGATGGGGACTACCCCCTACACTGCAGCCCCTGTTTCCTGGTGGCTAAACCTGGGTCTACAGCCAAACGGCTGGTAGTGGACTATGGAGAGCTGAACAAGAAGACGCTGAACCACTCAGGGTCCATTCCCAATATGGAGTCTACCCTGGAGAAGATAGCCTCCTGTCGCTACAAGACCAAGTTGGACAAGCGAAGTGGATTCTGGCAAGTGGACCTGACGCCCAACGCGCAGGAACTACTGGCCTTCATCACCCCTCAGGGGAGGGTATTCAAGTGGAAAGTCATGCCATTTGGCGTGGCTAACGCTCCCGCTCTGTTCCAAGAGCTGATGAACAAGATCTTGTCCATCCTACGAAGGAGACCTAAGGTGCAGGAGCTCATATCCCGTGGGGCCCAGATGGAGGCTCACATCGACGATGTATGCCTCGGGACCAATACCCAGGAGGATCACCTAATCCTCTTGGGTGAGTTCTTTGCGGTCTGCCAGGAGAACCACACACGACTCAAGCTGGAGAAGTGTGAGTTCATGAAGGAGACTATGCAGTACTTGGGGTTTGACGTTGGCTATGGGTGGTGGACCCCAGCGGCCTCTAAGGCCAAACCCCTGATGGATGCCAAGGTACGGCACGAAGACCCCAAGAAAGGACTTCATGATGTACGCAGTTTCATTGGGGCGTGCAACTTCTATCGCCGCCACATCAAAAACTTCACCTACACCAGCGCTGTACTGACTGACTTGATCAAGAAGAGTACTACTTGGCGCTGGGGCCCACAAGAACAACAAGCGTTTGACGAGCTCAAAGACAAGGTAGCCAACGCTAAGTGCTTGGGCGTGCCTAGGGCACAAGGGGAGATTATCCTGGTGACCGACGCCAGCAATGTGGGCGGTGGTGGAACGTTGTTCCAATGGCAAGCACTAGAGAAAGAGGAGTTCGACTCGGCCATTTCCCAATGGGGGACGGAAGGTCTCCACCGAGATGGAACCCTCAAGCACAGCTACCCTGACGACAAGTGGGTCCTAGTACCTCTGGGCCACTGGAACTGGAAATGGAACCAGGCCAGGGGAAACTACTCCACCTATGAGCAGGAACTGCTCGCGGGTATGCTGGTGCTATCCTCACAAGCACGACTGTTGGGGAGTAACCCTGTGGTCTGGCTATGCGACCAAGAACCGGTCCGCAGTTTCCAGAAGGGTCCCCCACCTGAGAAGGCCAAGCTACGGCGCTGGTGGACCTACCTCAGTCAACTACGGCTGACGGTACACCATATCCAGGGAGTGAAGAACGAGTGTGCCGACTACATCAGCCGCAACAACTTCGACGCCCTGATTGGTGCCCGGTCTGAAGCGCTGGCTAAGGAGGCGCCCAGCCGTATGGACGTACATCTGGACCTGAACATGACCATGATACGCCCCCTGGATGGACTCCAACAATCGGAGTACCTACAGGAGTTTGGGGATATCTATCGGCGCCTGGAGAAACGCCTTGAACCCCTCCTGGTCAACCAAGACCAGTGGAAGCGGGACAAGAGCTACCTCTGGCACGAGGACCGCATCGTGGTGCCTAGTGACCGAGTCCCAGCGCTGCTGAAGTGGACCCATGAGTCCAGTGGTCATGTGGGTGCTGACCGTACCCTGAGGCTTTTCAAGCAGTGGTTCCACACTACGTGGACTGACGACCAGCTGCGGAAGACGCTCCTGCCTATCGTGGACAAGTGCCCGTGCAGGTCCTGTAAACCAGGGGATATCAGGGACAGAGGTCTCTACTCGACCCTGCCCATCCCTCACTGTGCTAACAGTGTTCTATACGTGGACTACACGGAGATGCCGAAGTTCGGGGGCTATGACTTCGCCCTCGTAGTAACCTGTGGGTTGACCAGGTTTACCAGGGTGTTCCCCTGTACCAAGCACATTACCGGGGAGGAGACTATCAAGATACTCCTGGAGGAGTGGTTTTGTGTCTATGGGGCGCCCAAGGAGATCAACTCCGATGAGGACGTACGAGTACGCTCAGATACTGGCTGGTACAAGAGGGTCCTGAGATCCCTCAATGTCCAGGTGTCTACGGGGATTCCCTACTCTCACACGAGCAACCCCCTATGTGAGCGACAGATTCGTGTCCTGAAGGAGAACGTCAGGATATGGTGCAAAACTGAACGCACCAGAGACTGGGTGAGACTACTCCCCGTCATATCCTTGATGATGAACTCCCAAGAGAGTTCAGCTACTGGCTACTCGCCACATGAGCTATTCATGGGGCGCCCGGCATGGTTCCTACATGCCCCCTATCCAGAGGACACCCATTCTTCTGTGGGTGAGTGGGTCCAAGAGCAACAAGCGAAGGTGGACAAGGCCAAGGCTATGCTCCAGAGAGTGAGGGAGCGTCAGTGGAACAAGAAGAACAAGCACCGAGTACCGGCCACCTACCAAGAGGGGGACTGGGTGCTGGTGCACCACAGTCGACTACCCGCCTGGCCTCGCTCTACCAGCGATGACCCATACTTCGGGCCGTACAAGATTCTATCTGTGGATGGTCACCGTATCACGGTGCGGTGTTCTCCCCGTCTAGGGGGGACCCTGGTGTGCGCCGCTCAACACCTGAAGCGCTACCATGATCCTGAAGACCTCTGTGGGGAGGAGTGGGAGCTGAACGACGAGGAAATCGCCGCTCTGGACCTACAAGGGGCTGCCAGCCCTATGGAAGTTGAAGGTGAACTCCCCGACATGAACGCCGAGGAGATGGCTAAGGAGGGCTTGTACCTGGTGAAGTCTGTCCTACGCCACCGCTATCGCCAGGGTTGGCGCTTCCTCACCCTCTGGGAAGGGTTTGGAGTCGAAGAGGCCACCTGGGAGCCCTTCTCTGCATTTGTTCTACCTGAGGGATGCCTAAACTCAGTTCTGGTTGACTACTTGTCCCAGAACAACCTTGGTGAGTTGTTGAGGCTCGCTGAGACGCTTGCCTCCAAGAATAAAGCTAGGGACTGAACCTTACCCTTACCTGCCAAAGCGTATGTGTGAGTGTGCTAGTCCTAAGGTCCTGAGAGCAAGCCGCAGAAGTGGTGTCCTAATTATACCCAAGTCTGCGCCCTTGCTGAACCTGGAGGGTTGGCTTATTGATGCCACGGGGTACGCCCCGGGTCTCCCCTCCCCTATGCGCCCAATTTCTGTGCTGGCGCAAAACCTTGGGGGAATACCCAGAGTGTTAATCCAGGTATTGTTTTCCCTACCTATCTGTCTACTACAGGGAGGGGTGGCCAAAATCTATGAAGGCATGCAAAACGCCTGTTTGCTATGTGGCCAAAACACTGACCTAACCACTGCCACAGCCCACCAACCCCGCTAAAATTGCAGGAAAAGGGTGGGACAGTGACACACCCCCTACAGGTCCTACACACCCTACAGTGGCACCATCCGGGTGAGCGAGCACTGGGCAACTGGCTCTAGCCCCCACTCAGGACTACCACTCCTACACGCACACTCTACTGGGCGTTGCGAAGAGGAAGGTCTCAAGGGTCCTAGCGACCCACCTGTGAAATGACAAGAGAACACAGCGCTGCTAAGCAACTGTGGCCTCACAGGGGACGCCACAACGCGTTTCCCCTGCAAGGGCTTGGAGGGAAGGAGTGCTCTCGTGTGCAAGGCGCAGATGTCGATGGAGTCGGACTCCCTGCTCTGCCACAGGCGGAGCGGAGTTACTTGTTTGTGTGATCTGCGCCCCTGTTTAGCAGGGCATAAAAAAAATGCTGCTGCACCACTCACCCTACCTGCGCACCTGTAAAACAAAGGCATATGCAAGGGCGTTTGCGGCGGAGGAACCAAGGCACACTCCAGGTATTATACCCTTCTCAGTGTGCCCTATAATACACTGTCCGCAAACACGCTGCAGGAGCAGCTACCCTTATCAAGCAAGCAAGCGTTAAGGGACTCCTCAGGTTCTCTTAAAGAACGTACCGAGGAGCCCCTGGGTAGCCTAAACAAGGTTTACCGTGCGCACTTCGCGTGGCCTACCCTTTAATGCGTGTGTGCATGCACGAGTATGCACTTCCCACGTGGGCAAACCTGCCCATCTTCGCGCAAATCTTGACCCCACCAGGGGGTGGCCCCGCCTGGGCGTACCTACCTTACCTACCGCTGGGAAGTGAAGCAAGGTGAGAGAACCAAAGGGGCGCACGCGAAGAACGTTGCTATGCACTTGTGTGTATGACTAATCACCCTGATCTGACCGCTAATCATCTGCAATCTTCCTAATCAATCCCTCTACCGCGTCCTATCGTGGTTATCGTTGTTAGCGCTGCTACACGACTCGTTCTTGGAGACACGAGACGAGCAATGTGTATGCGGCATGCGAGACAAGCATACCTGTAGTTTATACCTGATTCATTGAAGTCTTTTCAATTGATTTTCGAATTCTTGAATTTTTGAAGCTTCTATTAGTGTGGGTGGAATCTGTATGTTTGTTTATTAATGTGTGTCTCGTCATTTTCAAGACTACGTGATACATACGTTTATAATTCCATTATTTTTCCATTTTCCGGTGCTTCGCTAGGAGCCGCTCCTGCGCGCCGCCATTTTATGCGTATGAATTTCTGGATTTAAAAAATCCAGAGATGACTATAATTTCTATAAAAATGTGCTTCTGATGCACAATTGGATTCTGCTCAGGTGTGTCGTTTCAGAAAAATTCTACGCCGTCATTTGACGGATTTTGGTGTCGTCGCTTCGTTTTTGCGTGGATTCGTCCATAATTCTCCCATTCCTGCCTCTGCAGATACCCACGCGCAGCCTCGCTGAGTAGGCCGTGTTCGGGCCGAAACGCAGGTGCCTGGAGAGACTGAGCAGAACCAAGACCCCACCAAGGGGCAAATTTAATTTTCTTTCGACTCCCTTCGCCCTAAGACAGGTCACAGGTCGCCAGCAGGTTTACGAGAACCCATGCGAGTGTGTATAATGTGTCTTGCGTTTGGGTTGTGTCGACGCTGCGTCTTGGAGGGAGGGATGCATATGCACATGTTTGGCATGCTCCCAATCTAACCCAACCAAGCCACAGGAGCCCCGGCAGCGCCAAGAGCGCTGAGTCTTCTGTAGGAAACTGTACAATCAGAGCAGCAAAAGGACGCCAGCCATGGTGAGCGCCCATTTTTCAGTGTGAGGTAGACTGTAGGTATTTTAAAGTAGATGTGGAAACCAAGGAAAGGCCCAGAAAAATTCCCTTTTTCCTAAAATGCGACAGTGGTGGCCACCACAGCACAAGGGGGGAGTAAGAAAAAGTGCTTTTCCATTGCTTTGGGACATACTCTAGTTGTATTAGAGATGCACTGAGCATCCATGCATTTTTATCTTAGTATTGGTCCAGCCAAAAGTGGTGAGAACACATTTTGACCTATGGAACCAAACACCCAATCAGGATATGGAGTGGACCCTTAATCCCCTTTCAATCAGAAGTAAAACATCTTTTCCTGAGTTGACTGAGCACTGACATACCTAAGGTAGAACCTATGAATTTATCTATGTTTTTCCATGAATACTTATCTGCCCTAGTGGTATGCACCATAGGGGGTTAGGCACCTCTTTTTGAGAGGTCCTGGGTTCAATTCCTGGTCAGCCTAACTAAGTAGGAAGATCCCATGTGACATGGCAGTGACCTCATCGCCACATACCATGCCACCTCAGCACATATGGGACCCAAAACAAAGAGTGCACATCTCCTAAGATGGCACTATGGAGAGAGAGTGATCCTGAGGCAGTTTTCTAACTCTTTTCCCAAAACATTTCAGCCATCTCTGTGAATATGCATTCATTTGTATCCTGAGTTGCAGTTTCTGTGAATATCTAATCATCTTTCACTGTTTACACTGCAGCCCTGCATGCTTTGATCCTGAATTACCTTCTCCTTGCATACTATTGGCTTGGGCTATCCTGGATTGAGTTGGCTTTACTGTATTTCAACAAGCAAAAGCTTTTCATCATCCAAAACCAGCAGCAGGCCACCCTACAGCAACAACAAGCAGCAGGAGAAGCAAAAACACAGTGCTGAAAACACTACAAACTTTTCTGTTCCTGGAAGAGTGCTCGGGCATTAGCCACCCCGAAAGCCATGACTTTCCACTTAAACACACGACCCTTAGGGGTTATAAAAGCCAGCAGTTCTTGAGCTGCGGCGGTTAGGTCTACCTGCCAGAAACCAGTGCGTTTGTCCATTTTGGTCTTGTACCGCCATTTGGCAATACGCTCCAGGGTATTTTCCATGTTAGGAATAGTCCCTGAGTGGTTTTGGGTTTTCTTGTTGACCTCACCATAGTCAACAACCAATCGTAGGGCAGTCGATCCTGGTTTAGCAACCAGGAACTGCAGTGATGGGCGTAGTCCCCTTTCTTATATTCTTCCACGAGGCCAGCATCAATACATTCCTGGATCTGGCGCTCGATTTCTTCAACCTGTTCCTGAGGAGCGGGGTAGGGACGACGCCTCACTCGCGTCTTCTCAAATTCACGTTTCAGTTTCAGGTCCATCTAGACCAGTTTTTTACAGGAAAGGGGAAGCGGCAGGGCGCCAAACACCTCCTCATAGGCCAGGAGCCGTTTCTTCAGTCGGGGGTCACGGTTAAGACTCTCGATTTTCTGTAGGAAATCCTCCTCAGCATGGAGGTTGCTCTTACCATGCTCTTTCTTTTTCTGCCGATGAGCAGTTTCGGCAGGTGCTGAACCATCGTCCCACTCAGGGGGACATTGCTGCCCATAGTGCAGAGAATACACTAAGGGTATCTCTGGATCAGGCAGCGTGTAGGAATCATCGTCCTCTTCAGACCAGATGGAGGATTTCCAGGTCAGTCTGAGGTATTGTAGCCGCTCTTGGCGCTCAATACCTTCGGCCTTCAGGTACAACAGCCGTCGGAGTTATTGAGTGTCATGCTCAGACAGTGGCATGTTATTAGAAGCAGGTGGCGCTAGAGCATCAGGACTCTGGGCCACGGGTTCACCTGAGTGCATATGCTGCATGTGCAGCACCGCTTTCCCAACAGGGGAAGTTGGTTCTGAGGTTGACTCTCGATCTACCTCCTCCAGCAACAGCTGGGCCAGGAAGGCACTGTGTTTTAGTTCAACACAGCTGGGATCAACAGGAGGGATACTGCTGGCGATCTCAGACAGTTGGTCGTCAGCATCCTCCTCTACGGCTGCAGGTTCCAAATAGCCATCGGGAGATTCACACCCTCTAAGTGTGGCAGATAGGTGCTCAAGAGATCGTTTCTTGAGATCAGAAAGGGTCAGGTCACGATTTTCGGCCATGACCTCTTTCAGTAGCACCTGATTCAGATCACACGGGGGTACAGGATTGAGGGATCCATCGACAATGGATAAGAAACTGGCCCACTCAGGGGCCTGCATAGCTGTGTCTGAGTCCTCAAGCACGTAAATGGGACCGTTGGGGAGTTGCACTCTTCCCACGGTCATTCGGTCTAGCATACGGCGCCAATAAGCGTGTTCACCTGAGCAACCCCAGTCAGGGGTGCACATGACAAGCCTTTCTCCTTATAAGCGATTTTGGCTAGAACCTTCGCGAGCACGGAGAAGGGAGGGTTAGCATACGAAGAAACGGAAAGCTTTGTTCAAATGTTTCGAGCAATACAACTGCACGATGTGCTGTTGTTCGCTCGCGAACAATTCCACCTAGATCTCATCCAGGGTTACCTGAAGGGCCGCCAGTCCATTTTCAAGAATGTGATGGGCCAATTGGTAGTTTTCAGTACGATAGTTAGTCTTGGCTGCGTAGCGCAGCCCAGACTCTTTTCGTCCTGACAGCTCCAAACGTACGGAGAAGAGCCCACTGCCAAAGTCGCAGTGCAGAGAATAGGGGCGCTGGAGAGACAGCATTTTTACCTGGGGGTTTCTTCGCAGGAAGTCGGTACCAATGACGATGTCAAAGGCGTCGGTGTCCAACACTCTGCAGTGTTGGGTCACAGTTTCGTCGCCAAGACAAATGGTCACATCAACTCCCCCCAAGGAATGGATGGTACGCCCATCCCCTACTCTTATGGCCACTGTCTTAGCTTTCTTGAAAGTCTTTAGCAGGCGACGGGCCACTATAGAAAGTGTTGCGCCGGTGTCAAGCACTGCTCGAAAAACTTGATCCCCGATTTTCACGAGGATCCAGAAAGCCAAGTCCTCCTCTTCAGAGCCGCCCCCCTACTCCTCAGCAGGGACTTTGACATCCACCCCCGCAGCCATGAGGGACTTGGCCACCCACGCCAGTCGCCTCTTCTTGGAGTTGTTCCCCTCAGGAGAGGCGTTATCCTCCTGCGGGCGCTTCTTGGGTTCACCTTCGGCAGGAGAGGGAGAAGTAGCGGGCGCTGATGAGCGCCTCTGGGAGTTTGGGGTTCCACCCTTGCCACCCCCCTTACCACCTCCTTTACCACCCTCATCCCCATTCTGGGGAGTTCTGGTGGGTGTTTGGGTCTTCTGGCGTTCAGCGTCCTGCCGCTTGTGTTTGTCACTTTCTCGTTTCTTTATGTGGCATTCGTGCTCGTAGTGACGACGTTTGCCACAGTAACCACAGGTGATGGTACACCTGAAGTGGTCCTGATGGGTCATATAGAAGTGACCTGTAGCAACTTTCATCCAATTCATATTTTGTATGTAAACCCAAGTTTTTTTCAAGACCGTTTCAGCAGAAATAGAATCACCTAAAGCATTTTAAGGATGATCTACAATAAAAAATTGATTAAAAACATTAAAACCTTATAGTGAAAAACGCCCTTTATGGGTCTCTGTAACATACGATTAGACCTTCTAACAGCTCGGAAGCACAGACACCGAGCCGATTACCAATTCTACTTGTCCAGCCAAGCTGACCCTAAAGGGGCGTGCCTCAAAGCCATCTAGGGTTGGCAGAGCCCTTGTGCCACTCACAGCCCCGCCACCAAAGGAATCAAACAATTTTTGATCTAGCGTCTTCAGATTAGTGCCCCTAGTTGAGGGCTACAGGTGCCTGATAGCAGTTTTTTTCTGCCCTTTGGCAGGGTCATGCCCTTGTTTTTGGCCCACAAAGCAAGTCAATACTGCCAATCAACACCCACTGTGGGGTGCCACAGGCTCAATCTACTGTTTTGATGAGTTTGGAGCCCGGCCTTGCCTCTTGGCTCCGGATCTGACAACGGAAACCTCAATCAGAGATTTTAGGGTGATCTGAGCTGGGTTGGTAGGGACATAAAAAAAAACCCACCTCCACAGCCCATGATTAGTATCATCTCATCATGCCAATCTGGGGCATTTCTGAGTTTCAAAGTTTTTTTTTCTTTTCAGCCAACACGGAGAACGGGAGGGAGTGATGGCAGGGGGACATCAAGAAAATGGGATCAAAATGGGCTCATTTCACCCATTTGTGCACCCGAAGTGGTCTTGCACCTTGCCGCCGCCTCGTGGGCCTGGGTACGGGTTTCTAGGGGTGCAGTTGGGCAGTTTTGAGGGGAGGTAACCACAGAAAATGAGGGCCGGCGGGTGGACTCGGTGCCAGAGGAATTGCTTTTTTGAGCCATGTAGCCAAAGACATGGCCTGTTCTTGGCTTGTGGCTGTTGCCAGCCGATCTACAGAAATTTTTGGGCTTTTGGGGGTCTTTTGGGGCTGTTTCCGGGACGTATCTTGGAGGCAGGGGGCCGGGCTCGTTGACACGGGGAAGTCAAGCCGCATGTGGAATATGCGCAACACTTCCCTTTGTTTGGCCGTTTTGAATGGGCTCTGGTGAAGCAGGTCACAACCCTACCCTGGCATTTTACCCCTAAGGGAGCATTATTTGGCCCTATATATGGGATATATGTGGGATAGGGTATATCATATTCCATTTCCTTCTTAGGAACATAGGATGTGGGATAGATAAGGCAATCATGGATGTTTAATAGTTATATCAATTAGTGGATGATAGGGTGGATTTCTCATATGTGCATATCAGGTATTTCATTGGCTATGTGTACCATATCTGTTTGCAGGATACTATGCAGTCAACACTATCGTTATGTCTTCTGTGCCAAGCAATGTTGCTGCCCATGCCACTGCGACCTCTGCTCCTGACCACCCGGTCTGGTTTCATGGTAGCAGAGGCGAAAATTTTTCGTCTCTGTTGGGAGTTTGGCATCGCGGAAAGCGATCGGTCCAAGACATCGTGGACCAAATTCAAGTTAAAATCTCTTCCCCGGGAGCGATAGCTGAGGGTGTCCAGGTCCCCACTCTCAGGACCTCCTCGGCCCTGACCCCATCGACCGGGCAGGGGCCGCAAAAACGGGCCAAGCCCCAAGTGGCTACAAATCCTAAGTTTCCGAAATCCCCGAATGTTCCCATCGGGGCCCCCCATCCTCGAAATCCAGCTGGTGTACCTGGGATGGTTGGGGGGGAAATAGACGGCCACCCTCAGGGAGCGATAAGAGGACCACAATCGCCTATTATGGGCTCAGGAACTGTTACTAGCGCCGAGAATCGGGCAGTAATCGACCTATCTACTGGGGTGATCGAGCGTACGAACGCTGCGCCCTCACGCGCTGCCGACTGGGGTACGATGGCTTCGCCAATGGGGCCTATCGTGGTCGACTCTGGCACTCCTCCGTCGCTAGGGGGGTTGCCAGAGCCTCAGGTCAGAAAAAACCTGTTTGCGGCAGGGCCCATCAGCCCCATCGTTGACCAACTCGACGCTGAAAACCGTGGAGTCCTCGCGCTCACGCCTGATCCCCATGGCCATCTGGGTCCGGCTCGAGAGGCCGTGGCCCTGATCCAGCAAGCCCTGTCGGGGACTAGGCAGAACCCCACTGTGGTGGAATCGTCGCCCACTCCAATGAGTGGATCGCGGCGGTTTCCCTCCCTGGTGGAGGAATCTCCTGCTCTGGGAGCGTATCCCAATCCCCCGAGCGGATCCAGGCTAAATCCTACGATCATCGAGGAATCCCCCACGCAAATCGAGGAGGATGAGTGTGACCAGTGGTTCCCCCTGGCGGTGGAGCAGTGGAACGACGATGAGGAGGAGGAGATTGGAGTGTTGGAACGTCATGAACTCCATCATTCCCCTATTTCCGTTGCCTCGTCGCCTGCACCTCCTGAACCTATGTCAGGGACCAGGGATCGCCCCATGCTGGTGGAAGAATCCCCGGCCCCCCACTACATCACGGTGGAGGACTCTCCGGCCCCTCAGTTCATTGCAGTGGAAGAGTCTCCGGGGCCTATGAGCGGCGTCAAAAACCGCCCGTGTCTTGTCGTGGAATCTCCGGGGCCTACGGAGGACCGGGCCGGTACTACATCTCCAGTGCCTATGAGTGGCACGAAAGATCGTCCATCCCTAGTGGATGATTCTCCGGCAATGCCGAAGGTCAACAATCTGTGCTGGGGGGGAGGGAATCCGGTGGAGGGAGGTTCAGCAACCCTCCGGATAAATTTGGTCCCCTGGGGGGGGGGGGGCCAAATTTATTGGGAGGGTTGCTGAACCTCCCTCCACCAGATTCTCTCCCCCCACAAATACATCTCCTACGGAGGACCCCCAACTGCCCAATTGGGGGGGGGGTGCAGAGGTTGCAACGGGATCGGAGCCTGTTTTTGCTTCCCATCCGAGAACTCGATCACCTATGGTGGTTCATGAGTAACCACAGTATATTGTGGTGGACGATCCCCCACCCCCACCGCCGCGACCGAATACTGTTGGTCATGTTTCCCCTCCGCCGTCACCCCGCCACCGCCAGGTGGCTTACATCCCGCACCTGGTTCGGCCATCTAGTGGTGGGGGTTCGGGGGGGGGGACATCCCTCTAGTGGGGGGGCGCCAGCACCTGTTGCTGCGCGCCCCACACCCCCGTCTCGCCCTGCGGGGGGGCCCTCTGGTCCCTCCGTGGCAGGGGGGGCTGCTGGGGGGGGCGGTGGTGGGTCATCTCCTCCTCGTGGAGGGGGGGGTCCATCTTTTCGACATTCTGGGGGCCCCACTCCTACACGGGGGGAGGAAGACCTACAGCACACCTGTGGCTGTCCCCGGTGTGTGGTGCACTACGAAACGTGCATCCAATCTCTGATGGCACAGGTGAAGGACCTGCGAACTCAGAATCTAGAGTTGCAGCGATCCCATCAGGAACTTTCTCAGGCAGTAGCCTCTACCGTGGGCATCAGTCAGTCCTACGGGGACCGGATGACCCAAATCTTGTCTACATTGGCTAAATTTGACGCGGCGGTTCAGGGCTACCGCCGGGATTCTAAGGTGGTGGAGGCTAGCGTGGCAGATAATCTTAAGATGTCCAACGGCAACACGGCTAAGTGCTTTAGCGCAGTGGAGTCGCTCGCTACACGTTACGCCGCCGTTGCATCTAGGATCGATGCGTGGGACCACTGGTACTCCACGCCTGCGGAACCTGTTACGGTGGTCCTACCCCCGCCATCGGCGCCTCCGCCCGTTCCTGATCCTACACCGGCGGCGCCTACGGCGCCCATGGGCGCGCCATCCGGTTCATCCGGTGGTGGGTGTGTCCTTCCTTTCTCCGTCCACCCATCCCACGATTGCATCTACCATCCGAACGCTTGTCCGGATTCGGGGTGGCCGAGGGGGGGGGAAGAACACCACGAACACCCCCACCCCCAAGAACCTACATCGTGGAGGGGAATCGCCGAAAAGCAGAAGGAACGTGCTGTTCCCGAGTGGAGGGCGACGCCTAAGGGCGAAGAACACCCCACGGAGCCTACGGCCCCGTGGGCCAATGAAGAGGAGAACACCTCTTCGTTGGGGAACATTAATCCCCTCACGAAAAATGTTTTCACTTCCCCTGGGAAACCTTCGTACACGCCCTCTCATCCTACGGATACGTGTACAGTCTCTCCAGTGAAGGTTGCACCAAGTGCAAGTGGAGGTGCACCCCCAACCATGGCTCCCCCTGCTTACCACCCGTACCAAATGCCTATGGTGCAAAATAGTTACACCAAAGCGGTGGAGGATAGTGATATGCCTAAACCGCAATTTAATGGGCAGCTAGAGTGCTACGACGAGTGGGCGGAGAAGCTTCAACAATGGTTGGGGGGGTGTGATCCCATGTACCGAAAGGCCAACGAGGCAAAAATGATTTTGAGTACCTTGCCCCCATGGCTAAAGGCGATAATCAACGCCCGGGTTGCCGAGGCCACCCACCACACACGCACGGCCCCCACCCTCAAAGAGTTGTGGGACTTTTTGGAACAACGTTTGCACGAGTATGACCCCTCAAGGGCTGATGAAAGGTGGCGAGCCCTCACCCCCAGGGTGGTTGAAGGGCAAGTGACCCTCATCGACCTTGAAGATTTCTATGCTCGTTGGCAACGTTTGTTGCCTCTGAGCAATGAGACTCGTCCCCACGTGATCCGGGAGCAGCTCCTAAGCAAGCTCCCGTGGATCAAGGAGAATGTCGTCAAGCAAGAGGCTAAGAATAGCCCAGACAGCTATCTGGTGGATTTTAGTGGCCTTGACCCTTCGCCGGGTCGCGCCCCATTCGAAAAAGAACTCAGGAAATATAGCGCTCAAGCTTGCACTACGGTTCCTGAGATTGTTTCCTATTCGGGGCCGGGGGTGATAGTTGACTGCAAAGACCCGGCTCTCCAGGAGTGGATCTTGAAACTCAACAACACACCTCACACACGCGGCTACACTATGAAAGTGGAGCAACGTAGGCCTCGTTTGAAGCCTGCGGAAATCTACGCCCTTGCCCATAAAAGCGTGTCGGAGAGGGAAGCTCTCGAACGCCACAATAAAGGAGACAAGACGACGGTGACGTACACTCATCGCCCTTCTCACAATAAAACCGCGGTGAATGCGGTTAATGCGGAGGCTACGGCGGACCCTGACACCTCCGAACCCGCTGACACCTCCGTCAACGCCGTGGGTCACTCTAAACCTCCGTCGAAGAAACCCGTCGACCCCGGGGCTAAACCGCCACCTACCTTTTGGGTTCCGTGTTCCAAACATTGGAAAACACGTAAACAAACGGAGATGGACATGTCTTGGATTGATTGGGGTGCCACCAATACCACCCTTCGGACGTGTAAGCCTAATTCTCCGTGCAATGACACTCATTGGAACATTGCGGGTAAGTCTAAAGGTGGTAAGCCTAAGGGTGGCGATAAGGGTGGCGGTGGTGATAAGGGTGGTGGTGGTTATAAGGGTGGCGGCGGCAAGGGCGATAAAGGAGGCAAGGGAGCGCCGAACGGGCGCGGACGTTGGTAGGAGTGCCCAGAGGCGCCCCCTTCGAAAGAAGAAAACCTCGGGCACCCCTGTGACACTACCGTGGCTCTCGTTCCATCGAGAGTCATGAAGGGGCATATAGTGACTAGTGAGATTCAAACCGAACTTTCCGTTCAGGTTGTTTTGCCAAATGGAGAACGCAAGGCCCTCCGTGTTTTGGTGGATTTTGGGTGCCAAGCGGTCGCTTTGGCCAACCCCAATGTTTTTGGAGACCAACTCTCCGAAAAATATGAATCCCCTCAACGGAGGCGCCTACTCCAAGCAGATAATGAGACGCCTTTGCCAGGGGGGGACGAGCAAATAGACGTCAAAATTCAATTTACGGGGGTTGTGGATGGTAGTGTTTCACTTCCTCGTGTTGCCCAGTATGGCGTGTCCCCGTACCTTGTCCCGAATTTACCTTGGGATATGGTTTTGGGGCACCCATGGGGTTACGAACATTGTGTGAGCCATTTTGCCCGTTTCAATTGTTTGTACTCTCACCATCCAGTGCACTCCTGTTTTTGGATTGAGGACTTCCGTGAGGCTCCACGAACCGGCAAACCATTTTTGGTGAAACCCATTCATGGTAAGGTGTCACGTCAGTCCGTGTGGGGCCTAACCGTTCCAGTCATTGGGGCGGTCACTCCTACGCACCCTGCCCCGGCCATTGTGGTTACGCCCCCTGGTTGCGAACCGCCTAACCGTGTTGAGGCCGAGAAACACATATCCTATGCCTTGACCGCTTCCTCCGTGGCCCCCGTACAGGACCGGGCTTGTGCTTTGGAGCTCGTTGAATTTGCTCCCGAAGCCCTTGACCGTGATGTTCTACCTACGCGGCGTGATGGGTCCATGTGGACCCAGTCTGACTATGGCCTCACGCCATATTGGGCCGCATGTGTCAAAAAACAATTTGGCAAAAACCCCGACGTAGACGCCTTCAATAGGGTCCCGGGTATGGCCCAGGCTACCCGTTGGGTTTCGCCGCTTGAAGATTTCTTTTCCACTCCCGCGGACCCCTCCAAATTGTATTGGATGTGCCCTCCCTATCATCGGTTTTCCGATTGTGTTCGGAAAATTCGGCAAGAAAAACTACGAGCCATCGTCGTAGGGCCGAAGTGGACACATAGGGAGTGGTGGAAACCCCTTATGGAAATTACTTTGCAAGGGTACCACCTTCCTGGGCCAGAGACTAAAGCCTGTCTCTATCAGAATGACCACCTCACGCCCCTTCCTCAACGGGGTTGGTCCACGGTGGCGCTATACGTGGACGGTGGTATTGCGGAGGAAAATTTGGCGGCCACTAGATGTCATGTGGCCTCCGTTTTGGCACCGGCCGTCTCTAACCCCAACACGGATGGCGAGCCGGGCATGACCTCGGAGGAAGAGTCGGAGGATGAAAGGGTGCCTAACCATTTGGCTTCGGTGCGCACCCTCACGTATCAGGCGACCCATAAAAAACTCCTCGCACCCGTTACTCTTGATCCTACCCCCGAAGATTTGGAGGCACAAGAATGCGTGCGTTCACGCATTGCGAAAATTGAACGAGAGTTATTGGATGGGAGGGCCACTACCGTTAAGCGTTACCGAAAACGTAAAGGCGCCACACGATTGTTGGCGGCTTCTCGTGTGGGTGGCGTTGTCACCACCCAAGAGCCTATTGTGTCTCCGGAGGTGGAGCTCATGAGGAGGCGCATCCTCGCGGACTATGAGCGGGATGTTTTTAGTGGGGAGGTTCGTCTCCGTCCGGGCCAGGAACACCCTAAGGTCCGTGGTACGGAGCGGTTGGGGTTTGCTAAACTTGACCTATACCCGAACGCCGAACCCAAGTCCGTGAAACCTCTACGGTTGGTGGGGGAGCGTGCCGCGGCGGAGCAAGAAATAGTGGAGGACTTTTTGGCTCGTGGCTGGATTGAGCCGTGCCCTGCCTCCGAATGGGCGTCCAACGGTTTCGTTGTGCCCAAGAAAGAGAAGGGAAAATGGCGCCTCGTGGTGGACTACCGCCAACTTAATGAGGCTCCCTTGCCCGACGCACACCCCCTCCCCCTCATAGAAAACATGTTGGAAAATCAATCCAAACACAAGATTTTCACTATTGTGGACTTGAGTAAAGGGTTTCATCAAATTCCCCTTCATCCTGAATCCCGGGCTAAGACCGCCATGAATTTGGCGGGTAAGCGATACCAATGGCGTGTTATGCCTATGGGTATCAAGAATGGGCCCGCTTTTTTTCAACGGGTCGTGGACCATGTTTTGCAGGGTTTGGATTGTGCGGACGTATATATTGATGATATTATTATTGGTTCCTCCGGTGCGACGGAGGAGGAGCTATTGGCTAAGCACGACCGCGACGTGCGTGCCGTGTTGGATAGGCTACGAAAAGAGGAGTTGGTTGCTTCGGTTAGCAAAACCGATTTCTTTGTTCGTTCGGTTGAGTTTTGTGGCCATGTGTTGGAAAATGGCACACGTCGGCCGGCGCCAGGGAAAATGCTGGCGCTTGAGCGTTGGGACAAACCGGATAATGTTCGGGAGCTCCGGGGGTTCTTGGGGCTCGCCAACTATTATTCGGGCTATGTCCAAAACTACGCCTCCATAGCTACCCCTTTGATTAATATGTTGAAGGATTTGCCTAAGCATAAGAATGGCAAAAAGATAGGCCTAACATGGAATGCTTCGGCTAACGAGGCCTTTTTGAAGCTCAAGCGTGCTATTACGGATATTGTTCCCCTCCAACTAGCCGATTGGGATAAGGACTTTGTCCTCACCCCGGACGCTAGTAATTGGGCGGTGGGGGCGGCCCTACAGCAGGAAGGTCCTGATGTTGCCCTACGCCCCCTTGCCTTTTTCTCCCGCAAATTGTCAGGCAGCCAATTGAATTGGAGCCCTCGGGAGAAAGAATGCTACGCCATAGTGGCGGCGCTTTTAAAATGGCATGGTTGGGTGGGGAACAAGCGCGTGGAGGTCCGTACGGACCACCGTAGCCTTGAAAATTGGGCTACGGAGGACCTCAAAACCGTGGGGGGTCCCTCTCCACGCCAAGCACGTTGGCATGAATTGTTCTCTAAATTCGACCTCCATGTGGTTTACACTCCGGGGCCAGTGAACCCCGTGGGTGATTTCTTGTCCCGTTGGGCTTACCCTGCTAACCCGGCGTTGGGTGATGTGTCCATACATGGGACGGCCCAAGCGGCCGGGGATGTGCGGGACATGATGGCGGCCGAGAAGGAGGAACTTCTCGCCCGCCCCCTTGTATTTAGGGCGGTTGTGGCGCCCGTTGTTACTAGGTCTAAAGCGGCGCCTCGGGCTCAAGGGGCACCCGCGTGTGATCCACCCCCTCTGGCTTCGCCTCCAGTGGGGGGGGGGACGAAGCAAAAGAGAAAGCTTCGGAGACTGGAGCGAATTGTCAAGATAAAAAAATCTTGGAAGTCCCACAAGAAAGCAACTCCTATACATGGGGAGGATGCTCCCAATGTTTTTGAGATAAATTGGGCTAAACACTACCCAAATTGTCAACGCTACAAACAAATGTGGCAAGATGCCTTGAATGGGAGCTTCCAAGATGGAGTGAGGTTGGTGGATAACAAGCTCGTCCGTAATGGACGGTGGTGTGTTCCTACGCCGCTAGTGCATCGTTTGGTAGCCGAATACCATGATGCATTTCACTTAACTACCTCCAGTGTGGAAAAACACTGGAAGGAAATTAACTATGGCGCGGAAGGTGAGGGGTTGTACAAAGCAGTGGAACTGCAATGTCAAACGTGTCCCTCATGTGCCATTCACACGCATGACACCAAGCGCAAGCAAGGGTACATGACCCCTATGCCTATACCTATGGAGCCCATGGACCCCATAGCGCTTGATGTGTTTCACTACCCTTCCACCTCCCACGATGGAGAGGTGTATGACCGAATGCTCCTATGTGTATGCCGGCTTTCCGGCTACCTCATCGCGATCCCTATTCCTAAACCCCGTCATGAAGACAAGGATGAAGGGCTAACGGGGAGAAGAGCGGCCCATTTGGTAATGGAGCGCAGGGTGGATAGGTTCGGAGCCCCTCGTGAAATATGCTCCGACCGTGGGCCACAATTTGTGAGCCAATATTTCCAAACCCTTTGTTCTAAGATTGGTGCCCGCTCGACTATGTGTCTCGCGGGTAGGCACCAAGGTAATGGCAAGGCCGAAAATACTGGCAAGCAGCTAAGGCGTGCCGTTGCTAAAGCCATTACCTTGAAGAAAAAGAAAACTAATTGGGTAGAGGTTTTGCCCGCCGTTGTACGAGCGTGGCATGAGACTACAGGTCCTTCAGGTTATACACCTAACGAGATTGTGTTTGGTAAACACAACCGTACTAAGGGGCCTCCTCTTGCTGAGCCTAAGGGGGTGGCCCAAGACGCCGCTCACTACTTCCAACGGCGTGAGGAGCTTATTGCTCTTGCACGGAGGGCTATGATTCAAGTGCAAGAGACAATGGCTCGGAAGTATAATAAGAGTAGGAGGATGTCCCCCAATTTCTCAAAAGGGGACCGCGTATGGGTCCGTCGCCAACGCAAAAATCTTGGCGATAAGACTTGTCCCTATTGGGATGGGCCCTATGAGGTTGTGGCCAAGAAGGCGCACGACCTCTATGTTATTCAAGTGGACCAACGGAGGTTAGTTGACGTCCACGTTGATTGTTTAATGAAAACGGTCAACTCCCCTCGCTCCCCCGTGCCTCTAAATTACACGGAGGAGGTTGCTAGAGTGCCCTCCCAGTTTGAGGAGGACACCTATAATGTCAAGAAAATATTAAGTCACCGTACTTACCGCAAGAGACTTCTCTTCAAGGTGCGGTGCAAGGGTTATACCAAAGATTGGGATACCGAGGAACCCGTTGAAACCTTCTTACCATCCTACAACAAAGTTTGGAGAGATTACTTGCAGAAACAGAATCTCACCCAAACTGTTGACATCCTTGCCCACCTTGGTGGACCGCTCTCATGAGCGTGCCACGAAAAGAAAACCCTAACCAATATGGATATATTATTGTTTGGGGAAGGGAGGAGAGAGCGAGAAGCGGTGGGAGACAGGAAAGAAGATGTGCATGCACGGCGCGCTCCTCGGTTACAAAAATCCCCACCGGAGCAGGGCGGTGGGTACCGCAGGTTTACCCCACCGTCTACCTCTCTCATTGCTAAAGGCTTGAGAGTCCTTGGGGTGGGGTGGCGTGGCATATAGCCTGGGGCGGAAGTGGGACGTGTTCTTTCGGGGGTCTTAATGCCATTCAAACCCCTATCCTTGGGTCTTACTGGAGCACTCCTACCACCACCAGGACTACTGCCACGAGTCCTGCCCACGATGACGCCCCCCGTCAAGGGTGCTAACAACGTGGCGAGCACTTCCCGAAGACTCTACCGGGTTGTGCGCATGGTGGTGTTTGCAAGGTTTCGGAGTGCCGCCCCGTACCGAAACCACGACCCCACGACCGTCCCTGACCCGTGACCCAAGCCAACGAGCTAAATCATTTGCTCAAAATGGCGAAGGCTTGAAAACTTCGCTGGGTTGGCGGGTACAACCCATTTTCCCTTTTTGTGTTGGGCGTGATAGTTTTCCACCGATTTGCCCTTGTCCACACGAGGGTAGGTATACCAGGTACGAAGTACTCGTGTGGCTCACATTACGTGGAAAAAATTTCGTGGCGTGCAAAATTGCCACTACATACGGCGAGGACTTAAGCCTAGAGGGAGGGGTCGTCCTCTACAATACAAGTATTCTAATATGAATTGCAATGGGTGCCTTTGCCCCGTCACTCTATGAGTGGGTGGGGTCTTCAAAGGCAAAGAGTGGCGTTGCGGATTTGGGCCGTCTCCGCCGCCTGGGTATTTGTCCCCGGTCGCTATGCGTGCCCCGGTTGGGAGCGGGTACCCTCCATTGCCATTGCATGGGGCCGCATGCTGGCTGGGTGTGCTCTTCATGTCCTTGATGAATTTCGCGGGGGAATTCCTGCCTGCAACGAGAGGGAACAGACAATATGATGAAAAGGGCGAGTGTGCACGTGCATATATTTATGAGAGAATATGTATATTAATGTTTTCTCTAGAGTTCCCCACGAGTGGACTTGGATTTCCACAACACCCGAGGGGTCCTCTATCGCAACACCCAACCAAACGGGTTGGGATATGGGCGTGGCATTTTTCTTTATAGAGACCCGTGCGTGGAATTTGATTTCCACAACACACACGAGTCTCTCTGTCCGAGACACACCAAAACCGGGTGTGCCCGTGGCCAATGGTAGCGTGTGTGTGCGCATGCCATTAATTTAGTTACGGGATTATATGGTTGCCTATTACGTTGGTTATCACCCGCCCCCCGAACAAGCAAGACCTAGGTTGACACCTACCTTTGGGGTTTTGTAGCCGTGTACACCGGCCCAAGTTTACACACGGAGGTGTAAACATGAACCGTCATACACGGTGTAGAGGGGTTGGGGGAGTAAAACTCCTTCGGGGCGTGTCGACGTGCCCCCGGGGAGTAGGGTGGGCTGATACACCAGCGGGACCGTACGGGCGACCTCCCCAATTTGCAACCTGGAGGTGACCCCCTGCGCTACGGCCCGCCGGTGGCACACCCACCGACAAAGGTAACACGCAAGCTAACCTAAGTGTTTATACGCACGCCCCCAGGACACACACGAACACCAAGCAACAAGGTGGCGTATCTATACACGTGTTCTATTGTGGATATGCTTACTGTTTGTTGTGTGTACGTGAGTAGTTTGTGGAAGCTCTTGCACGTGCCGTATGTGTGGAGTGCCCCCATCACGTGCCCCAAGGCCGCCACCGCGAGACCCACACTCTGTGATGCCCTCCGGGCGAGTGTGTGCCCCCGGGCCCTGCCAATGGGTGTGCGCGCACAAGTGTGTCTTGTGTTTGTCGGTGTGCATCGCTCTATTATGTGTATATGTGATATATATACGTAGTATGGCTCCTAGGTGAGGGGTTAGCAGTGAGGTCAGGTTATTATTACATGGTTATGAGGTTTGTCTATTTAAGTGTGTCTACTCACACCCTCATCCCATCTCCGTACCTCCTCCTTTACCCTCTATGTGGTGCATCACGTGTGACACACATGCTAAGTTAGACATCCACACGGACACGACCCTTGGCTGAGCCGTGCCCGTATCGTACAGTCACAACCGTGACTGGTTCATTCATCCTGGTCCGTTCCACTCGATCATTTTTCTTTGGTGTCTGGTCTGTTTGACAAGTGGGCCTTTGGCTAGGCCTTGTCTCGGTCTTTTACAAGCAAGTAATCACGCAAGTTTACATCTTACAAGCAAGAGCTCACTCATTACTACAAGCGTTACGGGCAAGCACATCCAGAACATCAAGCACATCAAGACCTCATAAACGAGCTAAAGCACGTGGGTGCAAGGTGTGGGCATCGTACCCGTGTTTTGGTTTGTGCCTAAATGATCGTCGATCATTTACCCTGAGGCCATCGTGACCTCTTTCCTCTACTTAGTGAGCTACCGCGCGCACTATGGGGCCATCGTGGCCGTGTTTATTAGTGGGCCTAAGCATGCACAAGAAAGAGGCAGGCACAAGACGGCACCCGGGGTCAAGCATGGCTAGATGTCGGGTATGGGGAACCTGCAACCCTAGAGCACCCGGAGGCCCTCACTGGGCTACGACTCACGATCCATCCCCTAGTCTAGCTTCGCAAGGCAACAATATGGCAAGATCACGGTGTTCACTGTTCCAAAGTGTGAAAAAAGGGCTGTGGTGGCTGTAAGGACTGTTACCACGGTTGCCCCGCGTTGCACTGCAGGACAGGACCGTTAGCCCCCCGTGGTAACAGTCCCCTGGCCGAAGGCCATCAGGTTTTGTTGTGTCCCTTGTGAATGTTTCCCTGGCCTCTACCTCTTTTATCCCTCGTGCTCCCTTGTGCAGGCACGCTCCTACGTTGCTGTTTGACACTCCCGTCAATTCTCCTGGCAGTTTTTTCAAAAAGTGAAATTTTTGCACTTTCGCGTCGCACCGCTTCGCATGTACCATTACCTTCAGTTTTGTTTAAAAGTGTGATTTCACTTTGCCTTTAGTTTTAATTCTTTGAAAAACTACCTGCCCTTACCTGCTGGACCCCACATGCCTCATGCGACACGCAGGGACCAGACTCTACACGCAACAGCTCGCGATTTCGCCTACTACTCATTGCGGGACCTGCGGGATCCCGTTTCGTCAATTTATGTATATCGGCGGTGGTTCGATTCCCACCGATCGGAGCTACTCCAGCGGCCGTGCGGCCGGCTCCGAGATTGCCTGCGTAGGTTCGATCCCCTATGGGAGGGACTCTGCTAACCTGTGATTTGCTGCTGTTTGTGACTGCTACGTTCCTCTTGGGCATGTACTTCCTGCCCGTGGCAGTCGTTTTAAGTGGGGGGGTGAAGCAGGTCACAACCCTACCCTGGCATTTTACCCCTAAGGGAGCATTATTTGGCCCTATATATGGGATATATGTGGGATAGGGTATATCATATTCCATTTCCTTCTTAGGAACATAGGATGTGGGATAGATAAGGCAATCATGGATGTTTAGTAGTTATATCAATTAGTGGATGATAGGGTGGATTTCTTATATGTGCATATCAGGTATTTCATTGGCTATGTGTACCATATCTGTTTGCAGGATACTATTCAGTCAACACTATCGTTATGTCTTCTGTGCCAAGCAATGTTGCTGCCCATGCCACTGCGACCTCTGCTCCTGACCACCCGGTCTGGTTTCACTGGAGGTGCTTTGGGCCAAAAATTGCTTTTTTTGTCGCTACATCGCAGTTTTTGAAACGGACGTCCGCCATGTGCCATACCCGTTCCCGGCTGCCACTGTTGAGTTTCCGGGTTATACTTTGTGTGGTTCTCCCTCACACCCATGGGTATCATCCACCAAGATTTCAGCCAAATCCAACACACCACAACGGACTTCTGATTTTTGCCCCTTTCGCGCGTGCTGCTTGCTTGCTAAACCTGTTAGGTCCACCCTAGAGCCTAAACACCATAAAACCAAGACTGATTCCACCAGCTCGGTGACCCTACCGTGCAAACATGAATATTTTCAAAACACGAATATTTTGAATAAAAAAACAATTAATATTTAGCCAAAATTTTGTTTTTGCCACTAAATGGGCTCAAAATTTTTTTTTTGCGATTATTTTGAATTTGCGAGCCAAAAACTGTGCATTCCACCCATAAAATAAATTTATTTTTTGCGATTAATTTTTGTCCGACTGCCATTTTGCGTTTGATACTGTGTCCTCAATGCTGCTGTTTGCTTCAAATCTTGCAGGGACCAAACTTATTAGTTGTCTTGCAATTGTCCACCTGATGAAATAAATGGGTTCCATGCACAACAAAGCTTGCCACAACATGACGAATACACACAGAACTCTCATCAAAACCTTACTGGACTTCAACACTGTGATCTGCGATCACAACAAACCTTGTACGATTGTTCCCAAACAGTACAAACCCTACACTCTCCGGATTATTTGTTTAATTTACCTAATTTTTTTTTGCGAAATCCTGTGTCCCGAAAAGAAACAGAATTATTTATTTATTTTCTTGTTTTTTTTTGCGCTCAGAAAAAAACACCCTGGAATTAAATATTTGGCAAAATATTGGAGTTTGCACGGTAGTCCTAACCCTAGGCTAGGGTTAGAGGTAGTGTTGGGGTCCAAAATTGAGAGCAATGATGTGGCAAAAGGCAGCCACGAACAAAAATTTGCAGATCTTGTTCAGCCTAAGCAACATGGCTGGCATGGCCGAACGAGCTCGCTGCAAAGGTTTAGGGTTAGGTTGAGGGTGATGGTATGGTTATAGGGAGGGCAAGGGGAGGTCAGGGGAGCCTGAGATTAACCAACGCTTGGCCTTGGGGGCATGTACCCCCCCAAATTGCCCCTCCTGGACCCCTTCCCTCCCAGCCCCCCCCCCCCCCCTTAGGGCGCCTCTCGCCAACATTTTGTGGGGGGGGGGGGTGCGCGGTTTCGGTCAGCCCGTGTCTGGGACACCCCCACTGTGTACTGTGTGCGCCACTGCTTCGTCTGGGCCGTCGCCCAAGACGTGGTGCCTGCTGTGCCCGGACAAGAAGCCAGGCCTACGCTGTGGCACGGCGCCCCCAACCCCCCCCCCGCCCCCACCCCCGGACGATGCAATGCAATGGTTATGTGTGTCCACCATGTCCAACGGTGCTGCATCCCCCAGTGTGAACGCCTATCCACATGCGTGATCTGCATGCCGTAATTGCTACTGGTAGCCACTTGAAGGAAGTACCCCGATAATTGATTCAGTGGTACACCAGGTTTCAAAATAGCCATTGATATCCGCAACATTCCGTTTCGTGATGATCTTTTCCATGATGTGCTCCTTGCTTAAAACAAGGGTTCAACATTCCACAACATATGCAAGGAATCCCTGTTCTGTGATCCACACAAGAGGGAGGCAGGACGCATAGAGCACACTGCCCCAACATTTTTTTTGCTGGTTGTTGCTGGTTGCGTGGCCATGCCAGTTTCAATCTTGAAAAGCACTGTATGCCCTCTGGAGCGGCTCCAGGGCATATATGAATTGCACAATAGACATTTCTATCGGCGCACAGCGCACGGTGCGCGGGCTTTCGTCTCCAGCGTTGGGGGGGGGGTCGATAGGATCCTGTGGCTAGACCCACCCCCCGCTCTCAAAAAGGGCTGAATTGACGGACCCCCCAAATCCTATCGAAACTGACACCCCAGCCTCGGAGGTGACCTGGACCCAGAATTTGGCTAAAAATGAAAATGGAATTTTTGGAATCAGCGCGTCGAGGGGGTTCAGAAAAGTCATCATTAGCCATGTATTTGGTGGGGGGGAAAAAAGACCATTTTCAATGCTCAAATGCGCCGGAGTTCATAATAACTTATTAATGGTCCTGTCAATTGAGCCGTTTTCTAGAGCCCCCCAGTTTTCGGGGGCTCCAGGTTAGGGGGCTCTATCGACCCCCCCCCGACCCCCCCAGAAGTGAAAACCTGACTTCCCCCGCCGCGCCGCGTCGATGGAGGCCGGGCCGAGGGGGTGGGGCTCCCCAACAACACGAACCGCACACTGTCTCCATCGCGATTCTTGACAATGCAATGCTCCTGCAAAGAGCCCCTTCCCTGGGCCCCGCCATCGCCCAGAGGCCCCATTTCGATTGCTGTGCTGGTGCACGGGACACAGACCACTGCACATGCCCCCGCCCCCCCGGTGCACGGACATGCACTGCACATCCGATGTACCCCGCCCCCAAGAGCGGCCGTTGCAGCCCCCCACGCCCACTCACACACCCCCGCCACGCACGGCGTGGGGCCCTGCCCGCCCACAATAGAGCCCCCCCCCCCCCCCCCGAACATCACCACAACTTCGGCCCCGTCGGTCATGGGGCGTGTGTACATTGCGCGTGCGAGTCCCGTCGGCAGCGGTGCTCTCGGCGCGACCGGCGGCCGATGCAAGTGAACTGGGGGGGGTGGGGGTGCGCAGAGGATGCCCCTGGGGCTGCCCCCTCCACGCGCCGCTGCACAGATCCCCCGCAACGCGATGACCACTTCGGGGCCTCTGATGCGGGGCGCATGCCCCAAGGACGTCCCCCCGCCGCCCAGGGCCATCCCCGAAGCCTCGCCCCCCCCCTTCGTCTGCCCCACACAGCGCCCCCACATCCGCACAGGACGGGCTGGGGGCGGGCGGGCGGTGGCGGGGGATGGGCCGCGGTGTTGTGCGCGGGGGTGGGGCCTTCACTGCAGAACAAAGGGAAGGGTCGCGGGGGACGGTGGTGGGGAGGGGGGGGGGGTGGCTGTGGGGCAGAGAGACGGGGGATGGGGGGCAGAGGGACGGGGGACAGCCGCGTGGGTGTACCGCCTCCTGCTCCTCCAGACCCCCCTCCCCAATGCCCCCTCTCATCGGCCTCAGCAGCAGCACAGCCCCCGGCACCACCATCCCTGCCCCTCCACACCCCAAGTGCCCCCCCTCCGGTCACTCGCCGTCCCGCAGTCGTGCGGGGCCCCACATATATAAAAGGGGCGGGCGGTACCGCGGGGCTGGGCCTCCGCCGGCCCCTACCACCCCCGCCCTCCGCGGCCCCGGACATCGCCCGTGCCGCGCTCCCCCGACGGCGATGGGCAGTGCCCCGGGCCCCACGCCCCCCATGTCAGGCGGCCGCCGGGGTATAGAGGCGGCCCTGGCGGTGGACCGGGGCGCAGGCCGAGGGGGCGTCGGGGGGGCCCAGGCCCAGGGCGGCCCTCTCGAACAGCCCCTCGTCCCACACGAGATGCGTGACGTCCGGGTGGCGCTGGAGGAAGCAGCGCGCCTCGGCCACGGCGTTGGGGGCGATCTTCCACTCGTCTGCAGGGCCAGGGCGCGTGGGCGGGGGCGCGTGCGCACCGGGGACCCCCCCCCCCCACACACACTCGATTGCAAGGCGAAACGGGCACAACTCAGGTTCCGAATGCCAGAATCCTCATCAGTTGGATCGTCAAACAAGAAACATGTTCAACGCCAACTTTCTGCAGCACAGGGCGAAGAGAAGGGCAACATCCTGTTCCCGCTGATGACCGTGTCCAGCCACTGGCAGCCGCGCTGAGCGCTAAGCCAGTGGCCTGCAGGAAACAAGCACGTGTATCATGCCATGCTACAGAACCGGACCAATGGGTAAGCCAGCAGCCCTCTTCCTTGCCCCGCACCACTTCAAGCGTCACCGAGGCACGTGGTACCACAAACAGTTGACCGGGGAGAGGGAGAGGGGGTTGCAGAAAGACCAGGCAGAACCGTCGTGAACTTGGCGGCTGCCGCAGACCAGGCCATGTATGCACCATGCCACGCGCACGTGTGATCGCGTCAGTTCACACCACTTGTGGTGATGGCGTTCGCGTTCCTACCGCTGACCCACACACACAATTTGCGCAGCACAGCACAAAGCGTTGTTGGCTGAGTGAAATTCCTCGTCAGTTGGCCATCAGACAAGACAAACAGAGCATGTCCGACGCCAATAGGCGCCTTTCTGCAGTACAGAGCGAGAGGAGGAGGAACATCCTGCACCAGTTGATGAAGGTCTCCAGCCCCTGGCAGCCGCGCAGAGCGCTAAGCCAAGGGCGTGCAATAGACAGACACAGATTTTAGCTAGGCTCACTTCTGGGCGAGGGCAACGACAATTAGGCCCAACCCTCCTCCCTGTCCTGCCCTTGCTCTAACCAGGACTGAATATTGGGACCGAGCTGGTGGGGAAAGGAACATCACCTTCAAGGCATTTTGTGACTTTAGACGGGCCAAAATCGCTTACAATGGGCTCAAAACGGGCTCATTTCACTTGTTTATGCACCCCAAACGGTCTAGTTATTATTCTAGAAAAACGCGTTTTCACCCATTTTTGACCCTTTTTGGTCCCCAAAAAGCCCATTTCCAAGGCTTTTTGGAATTGTGGAGCTTCATAACGGGCCACCATGGGCTCAAAACGGGCCAAAAACACTTGTTTGAGCACCCCAGGTGGTCTGGGAACAAATTTGGAAAAAATTATTTTGGACCATTTTTGGACCCACAGATGACCCCCGTGACCCTACCCTAGCACGTGCACTGTGCGCGCTCAACACCACTCTGTTGTGCCAAAATGGGGCATCGAAGGGTGATGACAATATGGAAAAAGGCTTCAAAGTGATCCCATTCATCGTTCTTCAGCACCACAAGGGTGCCCAATGCAATTCACGGCTAAAAAACACGTTACGAGAACGTGCAACTTGAAAAATTATGCAAAATGGGTGCTTTTCAAGGCCGTTTTTGCGGTATTTTGAACCCATAAAGAGGTCGTTGGACGCACTACTTGGGTGTAAAACCCACTAGACAGTGACCAAAGGTGATTGTTCATCATGTGTATATCAGTTTCCCTGCCAATGCCCCTCTCCAAGGACCTGATAGGCACCCGTAAATGCCAAAAAAAGGCATGTTCTGGCCATTTTTGACAGATTTTGAAACCTAGGTCCGCCACTTGCGAATCCCGTTTCCGGCGGCCACTGTTGAGTTTCTTGCTAAAACTCTGTGTGGTTGTACTTCACACCCATAGGTATCATCCACCAAAATTTCAGCCGAATCCAAAGCACCACGACAGAATTCTGATTTTCCCCCATTTCGCGCGTGCCGCTGCTGCTTGCTGCTGCTAAACCTAAAGCCCATTTTCAAGGCTTTTTGGGAATTTTGGAGGGTCAAAACGGGCCACCATGGGCTCAAAACGGGCTAAAAACACTTGTTTGAGCACCCCAAGGGGTCTAGGAACAAATTTGGAAAAAATTATTTTGGACCATTTTTGGACCCACAGATGACCCCCGTGACCCTACCCTAGCACGTGCACCGTGCGCGCTGAACACCACTTTGCAGTGCCAAAATGGGGCATTGAAGGGTGATGACAATGTGGAAAAGGCTTCAAAATGATCCCATTCATCGTTCTTAATCACCACAAGGGTGCCCAATGCAATCCATGGCTATAAAACACGGCAGGAGAAGGTGTGATTTGAAAAGGTATGCAAAAAGGGTGCTTTTCAGGTTGATTTTGCGGTATTTTGGGCCCAAAAAGAGGTCGTTGAGGCCCCGAATCGGGTACATAACACACCAAACGATGATGAAAGGTGTTTGTTTATCATTTAGGTTAGTTCCAATGCAAATGGACCCCTTCACACATATCCTAGGCACCTGTACCTACAAACTGCCCAAAAAAAGGCATTTTCTGGTCATTTTTGACAGATTTTGAAACCTGGGTGCCCTACCCGCGAAGCCCGTTGCCTGTCCCCACCGTCGAGTTTCTCGCTCAAACTTTGTGTGATTGTACTTCACACCCATAGGTATCATCCACCAAAATTTCAACCAAATCCAAAGCACCACGACGGAGTTCTGATTTTTACCCATTTGGCGCGTGCTGCGTGCTTGCTTGCTGCTTGCTTGCTTGCTTGCTTGCTGCTGCTAAACCTGGTAGGTCCACCCTAGACACTAAAAAGGGTTATAAAACCAAGACTGGTTCCACCAGCTCAGTGACCCTAACCCTAAACCCACCCACACCCACACCCACACCCACACCCACACCCACACCCACACCCACACCCACACCCACACCCACACCCACACCCACACCCACACCCACACCCACACCCACACCCACACCCACACCCACACCCACACCCACACCCACACCCACACCCACACCCACACCCACACCCACACCCACACCCACACCCACACCCACACCCACACCCACACCCACACCCTCACCCACACCCACCCACCCACACACACACACCAGTGCCCAGGCCCCCCGGGTGGTCTGCACTGAACATCGGAGGGGCCTCCGCACAACCGGGCCCTCAACGCCCCCTCCCTCTCTAAACGCCGCAGGGGCACGACGTGTGTCGGTGCCACGGCCCCAGCCCCGGGGACAGGGGCCCATGTGCCCCACTGCACGTGGTCTCTCCCCTACATCCGATGGCACGGGGGGGGGGCGGGCGCCGCAAGCCCCCCCCCCCCTTAAGAGTCCCGGGAATCGGTGTTGAACAGCTTCAGGCGTCCGGCGATGCGGTTCGTGTACCCGGTGCCTCAAGGCCCAAATAGAGGGGGGGGGGGAGGCATGATTCCGGCATTGCACTGCTGTCTGCAGCGGGCGGCGCTCATCGGCCTCTCACCCCCTCGTGCCCTCACCTCCCCACACCCCCTTCCCTTCCCTCGGGAGGTTGTGCCCACACAGCCCCCAGAATGTCCCTATCTCACTGCTCGGTGTCGGGTCCACACGGAGGAGGGCACCGGCCCTCGCCGTTGGGGCGCCCAAGTGGGCACCCCCCTACCGGCGGTGGGGGACCCCTCCCCAACAGCGGCTGTTGGGCCCTGAGATGTCCATTTGCGGAGCCACTTCCCCAACGGGGACACACAACAACAACAGCGTTCATCCTGTGCTTGCCCGTGCTCAGTCCTCCTTGAGGCAAGCGCATGATGTGCCCCCCCCCCCCCCCTCTGGGGTCTGGGGTGTGTGTAGTGTGTGCCCATGCCCTTGCGTGGCGCGGGGGCCACTCACCCGGGGTGATATGGGGGGGGGGGTGATGGGTGAGGATGGGGGGGGTGGGGGGTGATGGGGCGGGTGTAGGGTGATGGGTGGGGATGGCAGTTGTAGTGGGAGTTGCCCCCCCTCCCCCGGAGGTGCCACGGCCCGCGGGCCGCAGGGATGTACCAGAAGGAGGGGAGGGAGGGGGGGTCTGAAGGGAGGGGGGGAGGGGGGTTTGGCTGGTACCACCCCTCCTCCTGAGGCCCCCCAAGGTAGATGGCGCCAAAGGCGCCGAAGCATAAATTTTGTGGTTCTCATTGTTTATTGGTGTGCAATCTCCTGTCAGCCCCAAACCCTAGAAGGGGAGGAGGCGGGTTACCCCCCCCCCCCCCCCCCTCCTACGGTGTACGACCGTTCCAATACATCCCTGGGGCCCAGCCCCCCACAGTCCCCCGCCGTCTGCTCGGTGCCTGTGCTGCTGCACCCGTCGGGGGCCCTGTGCCCGATGTGCTAAGGGGGCCCTCGCCGGGGGGCACGTGCCTCGCACACCGCCCCGCCCCACGAGGACCGCGGCAGTGCCCTTGGGACGCGGTGCGGCGGAGGGAGGGGGCCGCCCCATGCCCGGCGCAGCGCGCGGCCTCCATGGGCCACGGACATGTGGTAGGGCCGTGGGAGGGTGGCGGGCCATGCCACAACCCCCCACACCCCCTGCCACCGGGGGCACTGGGCAAAGGGGGGGCCGTGAAGGCCCTGGACGCTCTTGTGAAAGGGCTTCCGGGGGGGCACCCCCCGTCGGAGGGGCTGCCGTGACGGAGGCCCGTGCCCCTCTGCCGAGTGAAGAGGGGGGGGGGTACATGAGACGGACCGACGCGCTGATAATGAGCGGCGCCCGTGCCATCGGATGTGGGGGACAGACCACGTGCGATGGGGCACATGGGCCCCCGTCCCCTGGGCTGAGGCTGGGGCACCGACACACGTAGTGCCCCCAGGCCGTTTGGAGAGGAAGGGGGCGTTGAGGGCCCGGCGGTGCGGAGGGTGGGGGGGCCTTGTGTGCCCCCCCCACAGCCCCATCGCCCGTGGAGTACTGCACGCCTTCGGGGCCCCTCGTCCGGACCCCCCCCCTTCCGCCACGCGTCATGCGCTTGATCGAGGGAAGAGGGGGCGGTGACTCACTGGGGGGTCGGGGCCGCTGGATGCCCCCACCCACCGCCCATCCAGCCATCGCATCAGCGCCGCCGTGTGCACCGCAAGTATGTACCATAAACCGTCAAAACCAAGACATTGGTCTGAGGGGTGCGGCCCCCTCCACCACAGCCCCCCCCCCCCCCCCGCCCCGTCCCCTGCGCCATCAACGCCGTGCCACAGCCCCCAAGGGCACTGGCCATACCGACGTATGTGCCCATGTGGACTGGGGAGGGGGGGGGCGGGCTTGAGGCATCGCTCCCGGCCCTCCACACAACACGGGGACCCCCCCCCCCCCCACGGGGCAGCGCCCAGTCGGCCCAAATTCTATTGCCTTCGGCAAGGTACCTCGAAGAGGGGAGAGGGATGACCATTTTTGAGCTGCCGAGGCTGGAAAACTGCACAAGCAGGTTGCCCTTGGGAGCCCCCCCCCCCCCAACACCCAAATAGGGTGAAAAACACACAAGGAGGGTCTAAAACATGCTTTACATAGCATGTTTCATCATTGTGAGTGGTCAAAATATCAAAATTTCTTTTGCAAAACTTTCCATTTTTGACCTGTATATGGTGGAAAACTGCTTAGGCATTTCCTGCACACACCAAATGCCATTAAACCACCTACAAACAGGAATTTTGAAGCTTTTGGGGGGCCCATGGCTCGGGCTAGATGGGCCTAGTGGCCACTACATGGGTCCCCATGGGCGCTCAAGTACCCGTGTTGTCACCAAATGATCACCCAAACCCATCCTAGGGGCAAAAGAAGGGTTTCAGAAAAAATCGGAAGGTGAAAAATTTTTGACTGTCACTAAATAGCCTACGCAACAGGAACTTTGGGGCTTTCGGAGGGCCCATGGCATGGGCTACATGGGCCTAGCAGCCACTACGTGGGTCCCCATGAGTGCTCAAGTACCCGTATTGTCACCAAATGATCACCCAAACCCATCCTAGGGGCAACGGAAGGGTTTCATGAAAACTCTAATTTCAGAAAACTTTCACGTGCCACTAAACAGCCTATACAGTGTGAAAACGGCAGAGTCCTCACTGCCAAGGGGCCATATAGGGGGGGGGGGGGCGACTGGGGGTACTTGGAGTTGGGACCCAGGACCCCCACCATGGGTTAGGGGGTCCATATACAAGAAAAAAATCTTCACGAACCAGGTCCAAATACACACACAGCGGCCACAATACACAAAGAAGTTTTGACCCCCCCCACCCCACTCCCCCCCCAAAAACCCGCGTCGGATGGGCCTGGACAGGAGGCCTCCACCACCGGGTTTCGCTTCAGCGGATACCCCTCCCGGGGAAGGTGCGATCCGGAAGGGGCAGTTGTACCACTGCCATAACAAGTGCTACACACTTGGAGCTGCGGTGGGTGTGATGTCCTCTAGCCAACCTCAACAGTCTCAAGACCTGCTGGCCTGGTCCAGTGGTCAAGTGGCTCGGCCGTGACCTTGTGCATCATGTCTCGGACTGCACACCACTCTCCGTGTGCCTCTGACGCTGTGGCACAGTGTGGGACCTGCAGTACTGCCACTGCGTGCGGGTGAGCGCAGATACTCCACTGACTGCTAAGCGTAGGGCACACAGTGCCCCCGGTCAGTACCATGAAATAACATGGTGTGTGTGTGTGTATGTGTGTGTGTGTGTAAGTGTGTGAAGGGGTCGTTGTACCATTTTTACCAGGTCTCCCGGTTGAGCCCGTATAGGCCACACTGGCGTCCTCGGGTCGGGTCGCTTACCCCATCATAGCAGGCCCACGGTGCAGGCCAGGGGTGTGAGTGCGTCCCTGTGTTACCCCTCGACCAGTGCGATATGCACTTGGGCCAGAACCTGGCTCGCTGCCCCAGGACCACCCTGGAAGTGGGGTGGTGGCTCCGTGGCTTCCGCCGGGCCAGTGTAAGTGTGTGAAGGGGCATGAGTGTAGTGTGTGTTGGGATTCACTGCGCCTGGGTCGCCCAGGGTCTGTGGTGTCCTGTAGCCCCGAGTCCAACGCGGGGGAGCCTGAGGCGTCCTGACAAGTCAGCCCAAGGGTCCCTAGGGATCGGCGCTTCAGGATGTCAATACTGGTGCTGGACACTATTCCATCCCATCCCATCCCCCCCCCAAAAAGGGGTACCCAGGTGCGGGGGGGGGGCACGGGGGTCAAAATCCAAAAAATCATTGGGGGATCATTTTTGGTCCTAAAATGATGATTTTATAAGGGGTGAGATGTCAGAAACCATACATTGGGGTATGCTACGCGAATGACCCCCCAAAAAGGGGGTATACGATGCTCGCGCCTGCGCTTGATCTAACAACCTCTCTTCGAGGTGATTTCAGCCACCACAAAGTGAGGGTGCTGGCCGTGGGCTGGACTCCCTGTTGGGGGCCAGAAAGCACGGGGCAGGCTTTTGCACCCCCCCCCCCCCCGACAGGGTACCGCGACACCCCCCCCACCCCCCACACACACACCCTCCCTTGAGCGGACGAGGGTGTGTGGTGGCGAGCACGGCAGAGCGGCGCGCGGCCCGATCAGGGGTGGGCACCCACGGTAGAAGGAGGGTGCGATAGCCCTCCGACGACGGCCAACCCCGTACAGGCCCCGGGATACCTCAACCTCAACCTCAACCCCGGGGCCCGTGGGTTCAGAGGCGGGGCAATGGGGAGGAGGGCGGGTGGGTGTGGGTGTGGGGTGGGGGCGGGGGGGGGGGCGTCTCTGATGTGGGGGCGTAGGACATACGCGTGACATGGGCGAGGGTGTACATGGACGCCATCTCGCGGTGCAGCAGCAGCGGCACAGCCCCGCCCTCCCGCAGCCCCCGCAGGACCCGCGCCAGCCAGCGGTCGCTGCCGTCGGAGGCCGTGAGGCCGTGCACAATGCCCCCGGGCGATAGCCCCTGCTGCCAGTCCTGCAGCCGCTGCCACACGCCCGGCAGCAGCGTGTACTCCAGCATCCCGTGGCCGGACTCCGAGGGGGCGGGCTGCTGCACTACGACGCAGCCGTCCTCCTTATGAAACACGACCTGAAGTGGGATGGCGAGGGCCGCAGCAGCTGTGCGCACCACCGACGGATGGGGGACGTGTTGTGGGGCGTGGGGGGGGGGGCTTTATGGAACAGCCCCCCCCCTTGCCCCACAGCACTGCACACCGGGTGTACTACACAGTACCCCATCAGCCTTTATGGAACACCCCCTTCCCCCACAGCACTGCACACCAGGTGTACTACACAGTACCCCATCAGCCCTTATGGAACACCCCCTTCCCCCACAGCACTGCACACCGGGTGTACTACACAGTACCCCATCAGCCCTTATGGAACACCCCCTTCCCCCACAGCACTGCACACCGGGTGTACTACACAGTACCCCATCAGCATTTATGGAACACCCCCTTCCCCCACAGCACTGCACACCGGGTGTACTACACAGTACCCCATCAGCCTTTATGGAACACCCCCTTCCCCCACAGCACTGCACACCGGGTGTACTACACAGTACCCCATCAGCCTTTATGGAACACCCCCTTCCCCCACAGCACTGCACACCGGGTGTACTACACAGTACCCCATCAGCCTTTATGGAACACCCCCTTCCCCCACAGCACTGCACACCGGGTGTACTACACAGTACCCCATCAGCCCTTATGGAACACCCCCTTCCCCCACAGCACTGCACACCGGGTGTACTACACAGTACCCCATCAGCCTTTATGGAACACCCCCTTCCCCCACAGCACTGCACACCGGGTGTACTACACAGTACCCCATCAGCCTTTATGGAACACCCCCTTCCCCCACAGCACTGCACACCGGGTGTACTACACAGTACACGATCAGCCCTTATGGAACACCCCCTTCCCCCATAGCACTGCACACCGGGTGTACTACACAGTACCCCATCAGCCTTTATGGAACACCCCCTTCCCCCACAGCACTGCACACCGGGTGTACTACACAGTACCCCATCAGCCCTTATGGAACACCCCCTTCCCCCGCAGCACTGCACACCGGGTGTACTACACAAAACCCCATCAGCCTTTATGGAACACCCCCTTCCCCCACAGCACTGCACACCGGGTGTACTACACAGTACCCCATCAGCCCTTATGGAACACCCCCTTCCCCCACAGCACTGCACACCGGGTATACTACACAGTACCCCATCAGCCTTTATGGAACACCCCCTTCCCCCACAGCACTGCACACCGGGTGTACTACACAGTACCCCATCAGCCTTTATGGAACACCCCCTTCCCCCACAGCACTGCACACCGGGTGTACTACACAGTACCCCATCAGCCCTTATGGAACACCCCCTTCCCCCACAGCACTGCACACCGGGTGTACTACACAGTACCCCATCAGCCCTTATGGAACACCCCCTTCCCGCACAGCACTGCACACCGGGTGTACTACACAGTACCCCATCAGCCTTTACGGAACACCCCCTTCCCCCACAGCACTGCACACCGGGTGTACTACACAGTACCCCATCAGCCTTTATGGAACACCCCCTTCCCCCACAGCACTGCACACCGGGTGTACTACACAGTACCCCATCAGCCCTTATGGAACACCCCCTTCCCCCACAGCACTGCACACCGGGTATACTACACATAACCCCATCAGCATTTATGGAACACCCCCTTCCCCCACAGCACTGCACACCGGGTGTACTACACAGTACCCCATCAGCCTTTATGGAACACCCCCTTCCCCCACAGCACTGCACACCGGGTGTACTACACAGTACCCCATCAGCCTTTATGGAACACCCCCTTCCCCCACAGCACTGCACACCGGGTGTACTACACAGTACCCCATCAGCCTTTATGGAACACCCCCTTCCCCCATAGCACTGCACACCGGGTGTACTACACAGTACCCCATCAGCCTTTATGGAACACCCCCTTCCCCCACAGCACTGCACACCGGGTGTACTACACAGTACCCCATCAGCCTTTATGGAACACCCCCTTCCCCCACAGCACTGCACAGCGGGTGTACTACACAGTACCCCATCAGCCTTTATGGAACACCCCCTTCCCCCACAGCACTGCACACCGGGTGTACTACACAGTACCCCATCAGCCCTTATGGAACACCCCCTTCCCCCACAGCACTGCACACCGGGTGTACTACACAGTACCCCATCAGCCCTTATGGAACACCCCCTTCCCCCACAGCACTGCACAGCGGGTGTACTACACAGTACCCCATCAGCCCTTATGGAACACCCCCTTCCCCCACAGCACTGCACACCGGGTGTACTACACAGTACCCCATCAGCCTTTATGGAACACCCCCTTCCCCCACAGCACTGCACACCGGGTGTACTACACAGTACCCCATCAGCCTTTATGGAACACCCCCTTCCCCCACAGCACTGCACACCGGGTGTACTACACAGTACCCCATCAGCCTTTATGGAACACCCCCTTCCCCCACAGCACTGCACACCGGGTGTACTACACAGTACCCCATCAGCCCTTATGGAACACCCCCTTCCCCCACAGCACTGCACACCGGGTGTACTACACAGTACCCCATCAGCCCTTATGGAACACCCCCTTCCCCCACAGCACTGCACACCGGGTGTACTACACAGTACCCCATCAGCCTTTATGGAACACCCCCTTCCCCCACAGCACTGCACACCGGGTGTACTACACAGTACCCCGTCAGCCTTTATGGAACACCCCCTTCCCCCACAGCACTGCACACCGGGTGTACTACACAGTACCCCATCAGCCTTTATGGAACACCCCCTTGCCCCACAGCACTGCACAGCGGGTGTACTACACAGTACCCCATCAGCCTTTATGGAACACCCCCTTCCCCCACAGCACTGCACACCGGGTGTACTACACAAAACCCCATCAGCCTTTATGGAACACCCCCCTCCGCCACAGCACTGCACACCGGGTGTACTACACAGTACCCCATCAGCCTTTATGGAACACCCCCTTCCCCCACAGCACTGCACACCGGGTGTACTACACAAAACCCCATCAGCCTTTATGGAACACCCCCCTCCGCCACAGCACTGCACAGCGGGTGTACTACACAGTACCCCATCAGCCTTTATGGAACACCCCCTTCCCCCACAGCACTGGAACTTGAAAACTTGAGAACAATATATCACACTTCAAATCTGTTTTCACTCAATTCAATGGCTGCGATCCGTTGGGCCCAGGTGCTAATCCGTCCATCCACTCCAGAAGCCTGGGGCTGCCAGCTAGAAGGAGGGGCTGCATGCTGCCACACTTGTCATGCAGTGGGGGTTTCCATGGGGCCACGGGCAGACTATGGCATAAGGTTGCTAGGGAGTGGAGTCGGGGGAGGGGGGGGGGAGCCCTTCAGCCTTGGGTCCTCCATCAGTACCCCCCCCCCCCTAAGGGGATTGGGGGGGAGGGGGGTTGTGAGACCATCAGAACAAAAAGGAGACTGCCATGTTTGAGCTCGCGTCCCATATCCTACTGGTGGTATCTTAGATGTACACCAGTACAAGCCATGAGCCATCAATAGCAAACATGGCAAACCACCAAAAAAAACGAGGCTGCGAAGGTTTCTAGTGGTAAGCAATGCCGTACCAGTGGTATCTGAAATGACTACTATAAGCTATGGTACACCAATTGGTAAACCTGGTGTCCATCACACAAAAAGGGAGTCTACCATGTTTTGTAGTGGCCTCCATGTCTGTTGGATACTACCACAAATCATGGCAGTCTCCCTGCTTTTGCGGTGGTGTCGCATCTTTGCTATAGGACTCCTATGGGAGACCACTACACGACATTGTGGATTCCCTCTTTGTTGGTCTCCCATGTTTACTGTTGGTATCCCATGGCTTCTAGTGGTGTTGTCCAACATATCACTAGTGGCCAGCTTAATGGGACGGGACGGCTGTGCGAATGCACGATTGCCAGGCATGGCTTGTCCTTTGTATTCTACACTGTGTAGCTGTAATGGTCGTCCGCAAGGGGCGTGCGTCTACGTCTTGGCAGAAAGGTTGTCAACAGAGGGAGAAGTTGGGCTAGAGCAGGAGCTTACCAACCACTGATATGGTTGGTCAGTAGTCAATTGCTCCCCAAAACATTTTCAAAGCCGGCGGAGTGTGTCTGCCCACTCCCACACGCATTGTGTTGTCATCGCCATGGGGGCTGTGCCGGGGGCCTTGTTCGGTACATACCAGCTTGAGGGGCTTGCCCCGGATTGTGAGAAGGTCTATCGGTAGCACTGCTGCATCCCCTATGCTGCACCCCATGCCAAACTATTTAGTGGTGTGAAGCAACTGGATGATGATATCACGGAGGATTGCATGCAACGATGTCTGGCACATAATCGAGAAGCTACGGCGTTGCCTGCGGGTTTGTGCACTTTGATGCACGCCTTGTTCAGCACACAGCACCGTGCACCAACGCTAGGCGGCCTGGCAAAGAACTGGACCGATGTGTCCATGTGGAAGCCCCCTGGCTGGCCCAGCGATTGCATGTGTTCAACCACCGCTTCATGTACCAGCCTCCTTAACCACATATGGAAGGGTTGTCCTCGGAGATTCTTACAGCCATTTCCCATGTCTGTCTATTTCCTACTGCCTATCACCGTTCTAAACCCGTTCCAAGATAACATGCCAAGACCGTTCTAAAAAGACGCAACACCGTTTTGTTTATTTTTGCAACACTTTCACAACAAAACATTGGAATCATATTTCGCTCAAAGGCAGTAGGAAGTGCCCTTGCCACAACCTTGCCACAGCCGCTGCGCCACCCGCGGCCGCCCAAGCTCCTCAGCAACCCCTTGCACACTACAAGCGAAAGTGGTCTCCCAAGTCGTACGAGGGATGGCGTAGAAGACACCACTTGAAGCCATGGGACACCAATGGGAGACCACCAAATAAAAGGTGACCGGCAGGATTGTAGGTATCAGCTGTGTCCTACCAGTGGTACCATAGTGGACACCACAAGAAGCGATGGGAGACCAATGGACTACTAGAAGCCGGGGAAGACGAATGGTAAACATGGGCGACCACCATGATTCGCAGTGAACACTCATGTCTTACTATGGGTGTCTTTGAAGTCACCGCTAGGAGCCATGGGTGACCAAGAGTAAACATGGGAGACCACCAAAAAAAGGGAGATCGCCATTTTGTGTACCTGGTGCGTGTGCACCACCACTCTGAATAAGCAACCCCTTTGTGTAGCCCAGTGAGTGCTGCCCCGTGCCGGTGCCGGCTGTGCTCCACACAAAGTCATTCCAGTGGCAATGACGTTCACAGGGTGCCCATCAGCCAATCGGATGTGGGACGTGTACCAGGGGGAACAATGGTCGGTACTGACAGATTGAATGTCCCCGCCACAGACACTTTCAGCCATTAGTGTTGAATGTTCCATATCAGCAGCAGCGTGTCCCCTTCTTGGTTGCTCCACTACCTATGTACAAGCATGCACACTCTTGAGGCATCTGCACAGCGGTCGCTGGATGTTGGTATTGGCTCTTAGTCGGGACTGCTCATACATTCATAACCATGCACAAACCAGAGCGAGTCATGCACTAAAACTGTTGTCCACCCTCAAGGCACAGAGCTGGCACTCAGTCGGCCTTGCCCTGGGGGCGGAAAGGTTAGTTTCAAAAGGCAGGAGGTACATTCAAATAGCAACATCGGGTGTCATGGTAGGGTTTGTATGGGGCGGAGTGGGACGAGCGCTCATGCAGTTTATGCACTTTTCAGCCATTTTTGCTATGTTGGCGGTTTTGGCGACCTCGGTGACCCCACTCTGAGGGGTGTGAGTGGGGATGTTGTGACAGTATATGCCTACTAGGATACGGAAGGACGTTTTTTTGCAGGCCGCAAGCAGGTCACAAAGTGGCGGCAAGGTCCGGCAGTTCAATTGATGATAGCAATAGGTGCTATCAAGATTGTCACACTTCCGCGGTCTGGGTTCTTTCTCTCGCAGGGCGCCTGCTCTGGTGGTAGAGCGGCCGGCATGTGCCCTACGGAGGCTGGGTTCAATTCCACCATAGCACTCCTCCTCCGTTCCCGCGGATGCCGGCGGGCAGAGGAGGAGTATGAGGAGGACATGCGCCACCCCGCCACCATACGGTGCCGGTGGCGGGGTGCACTGCTACAGGCCAGGGTATGTTTCTCCGAACAACACCAAATTAGGGAAGACCAAACAAAGACAAAAAGAGCAGACGCACCACCCGGTGACCCAAGGTATCGGTGGTGGGGCGCACTGCTTTGGGGGTTGGTGGCGGGGGCCGTCACAACGGCCCCCCTCGCCGTGGTAGGAATCGAACCAGCGACTATGGCTTGTGTGCCACAGGGCCCGGGGGGATCACTGAGTGCTACCCATCATCGGGAGTGTGCAGCAATCTCAGGCCGTGCGCTTGGGGGATGGGGGGTTGGACAGGCGGCTGCGCCCCCCCTCTCCCCAAGTGTCCCCCGCCAACGGCATCTGCAATGGACAGTAACGGCTCCGAAGCATTCACCCCCCTGTGTGACATTCCGTCTGGTTGTTGCTCCTTTACGGGGCCCTGGACGGTCACCCGTTATTCCCTTCGCATGTTGCGTCGGGTCGCTGCGTTCTGTCGGCCGCTGCGGCCGGTGCTCTTGCTGGTGTCGTTTCCGCGTTTGCGGAGCCCAGTCGTTGGTGTGTTGGGGCTGCGCTGGACATGGCATGGTGTGCCGTTTGTGTTTCAGCGGCGCCCAATAATTGGCGTATTGAGGATGTGCTGGTTGTTGCCGGGGTCGTTTGACTGTTTTTGCTGTCCACACACCTCTGTCCACAGACCGTCCATAGCCTGCCTCGCTGTGTTTCTGTGCGGCCCAGGTGCCCTGTTCCTCCACGTGCTGTCCGGGCCGTCCACCATATGTCCTTTTCCCCCTCACGGTTGGTCTGCCCCTGATGGGCTCCCGCTCCTGTTGCGCAAACAGCCCATCTGGGCTGCGGGAGACACCCCCCACCTGATGCCGGTTGAGCAGGGGTTGCCCTGGCACCCGGTAGCGACCCCCCCTCCCCCAACCCCCCACCCACCGCCCCCGAACCCCCGGGCTCCTGCGCCCCAGGCTCCTGCGCCCCGGGCTCCTGCGCCCCCTCCCCCAGTGCTCCCGGGACCGCTGGACCGCTGCGGTGGGGCACTGGGCCCAGGGGCAGTGCCAAGGCCACACATATTCGTTTGAAAGCCCAAGACCTGAGCATCGCCGTGGGAGGGAGATGCAGTTTGTCGCAGTGACACAGACAAGTGGGGGCACTCAGATGGACCCGAATGGGGGAAGGGGCAATTCCGACCAATTTTAGCGCATTTCTCATGCGCCTGAACGTCTGCCCACAATCGTTACCATCGACAAAGCACCTGCCCACTTGAGGACAGGGAACTTTGGGGCTGTCTACACAGCGTTGAAGGCAAGAAGCACACTCCCGATTTGTTCAAAGTGAAACACAAGAGCCAATAGTACTGCAGAGGTCAGCCAAACGGTAGTCCAATTGCTGGGGATCAGCCGATCACCCCTGCACGGCCGTATTCAAGGGGCCTCTACGCACCGGAAGTTCTTGCATTCGATGGTATTTGAGGCCCGGGACCCCAGTGGACTCGTCTGAAGTGCTGATGAAGCATTTGTTAGCCCTCAGGCCCCCAACCCAAAGCCTTCACAACTTCAAGTGGTGGCACCAGCGGCAGCAGCCCTATCCTGAGGCCCCCAGCAGATCCCCGTACAAGCCTCCCCGGCGCTGCAATGGGTACCCCAAACTCACCACTCGTAGGGGAACGCAGTCCTCGAGGCCACACCTGCAGCGGCGTTTGGTGGCCGAAGCCCCGCCGCAGCCCGGGGCCCTGGGCGGCGGCGATGGGGTGCGCCAACACGGACCGCTGGCCCAGCGCGAACCGGCCGCTGTGCCTCCGGCCCCGGCCCACGGCGACGATGGCCCCGGCCGCCAGCAGCTCCGCGACCGCCAGGGGGGCGGCCGGGCGGCCCCCCCCGGGCCCGGGCGTGGGGACCAGCGGGGGGCCCAGGTGGCCGATGGGCGGCTGGTGCTCGGGGCACAGGAGGTCGAAGGCGTAGCCAAGCGCGAGATTGTCGTCCCCCACGAGCGGGGGCACGTACACCGGTTTGCCGTACCTGCGGGCGATGGGGCGGTGTGCAGGGGCAGAGGGGGGGGTTGGGGTGGGGTGGGGGGAGGGAGGGAGGGAGCCGGTGCCGGTGCCCGGCCAACCGACATCCGGTGGCCGTCAACTGCCGTCGGTGGACCCCAAACCGCCGTTGACGCACTGTCACCCGCCGAAAAGGCCCGGCCAAAGGGAGAAGAAGGGCCGGATAGAGACATGAGGCCCACGTCATGTGCAGTGCCATGCCCCTCGCCCGATCTGACTGTGTCGTGTGACGGTCCTTGTGAGGGGCAGTGCGTGCGACGCCCGGGTACTTCAACACCCGCATAGCGCTCTGTCTGCACCGCAGCAATGCCCCATTCCCATGCGCCCCTTCCGCCCTCTCAGCACGGCGGAGGACATGGGCCTATATACAGGACATGTGCCCTACGGTCATGCCCCCCCTTCCCCCATGAGCCCCCAACCGCCGTAGCTCAGGGGCTGAGGCGTCCATGGCACTTTGGGGTCTGAGCGGAGCCCCCGGAGTGGCACGTGGAGGCGGTCCTGAGATGGGGCCTGTTGAGAGGCCCCACCGCCCCAGCGCATACCTCAGCGGTCAACACCCTCGAGTCTGGGAGCGCAATCCTTTGGTTCGAGTCCACCTGCCGGACGACTATCCTCCACTTTCGGAGTCCTTTCCTCTACTCCTCCCGGTGGCTGACCGCAGGGACAGTGAGCACAGGAGTTCCGCGTCAGCGTCCATTGCCCCGGTCATACCAACCGCCCACGGTTGGCTCCCCTTCAATGGCCGTCGGTGGACCCCCTGAGGGTCGACCCCCCCCCTCAAGGGGAGTCGACCCTCAGGGGGAATCACTGCACACTACTTTTAGACTACATTCCCCCCCGAAGAGCCCGAGACACACCCTTTTGCCCTCAAACTTAGGCCACCCCAACTACCCTAGCTCAAGACAGTTGCCAGCTACCTTCCCTTCCCATAAGACATGATACAAAATGGTGTTTGGCCATCAACAGCGATGGTCAGCAGCCTGGGCATCACAGCTTCAACAACATGCAAGGTTCCTTCTGTGGTTGTGGGAGTAAATTGGATCTGTGGGGTTTAAGGGCTACACCTGCGCGCCGCAGGCACCGCAGAGCAGGAATAATCCTCTTAAACTGCAGAACCAGTGAAACTTGCAACAAGAAGACAAAAAACACCATTCCATGACCATTTGGAGTACCTACCTACACAAAACCCACTGAGTGCTTGCAACGACTCCCCCTCGCCGAACGGGGTGCCCATTCCCGCACAACGAGCGTTTCGTTTCGTTTTGCGTTTTGTATCGTTTCACGTTTGGAGTTACACCACATGGGGTGCCCAATCCCATGTATGTGGCGGTTTGGTGCCTTCCATGGCCACTCCCACTTTATTCGTCATCCGCCGAGTAATCCATTTTTGACTCAATCGCATCACTGCTGCACGAGGTATTGTTCAGGGTGAGTGAAAAGGAAGCAAACTTGGTTCCCATAGACCGTGGGCGGTATGGCTACATGACCCGGCAGTCCCCATCACCCCGACCGCAAGCCCCAACACAGGGGCTCAAAAAAGAAAAAAGAGTCCCCAACGGACGTATTGCACAGTGTAGAGGGGTGGAGTGTGAAAAAGTAGGGAATGCAATAACAATAAATTGCTTGTCTTGTTTGCTGTCAGAATTATTCCGAACGTGCACCGCAGGCGCCGCAGGGGTGTAGCCCTCTTTGCTCATCGGACTCCCAGCCGTCCGGGGGCTCTCGGGTAGTGTTGCTCCTGACAGCGCTGGTAAGAGGCATGCGCAACTTAGTCGCATCAACTCTTCAAATACAGAGGTCCGTATCACTACCTGTGCAGTCGCGGCGCTCCTGCTAGGTCGATCACAATCAAGACCCACAACTGAAGATTAGGTGAAAATAGGCGAAAATGGATGAAAACCCAAGTATGCCATATCCCCAATGCGGAAGAAGCATCAAAAACCTGTTGTCCAAGAACAATGATGCCCCTAGTATCACGAAATATGGGTTTCTAGTACGGGGGAATGTTTGCCCGGCGCGTGCCCCGCGCACTACTTTTCTATTAACTATCCCGACTTCGCCCCAGATTTACCCTCTCATGGAGAAGCCCCCCAAAATAGACCACGTTGCACTGCACACCTTCACTACAAAGCACGTTGCATAATAAAGCAATATCTGTGAATTCAGCAACTCCAACTGTCATTTGTATTGTACTTAACAAACAACATTGGTCCCACAAGTGTGGGTGTCAATACATTCAGGACAATAGTGCTCCTTACACTCATCACAAACTGCGACGGTGAAACACTTTTGGCAACACAACACACACACTTCTGCCTCATCCTCTGCCTCATCTTGCGTGCCACAACCGAGCAAACAGCTGCTCAATGCGTGCCCTATACCACCCGTGCACGTCATTATAACATTGTTGGCGGGCTGTCAAAGTGCCATTCTTTCTTCCAAAGAGAGGCACAATGACAGGAACCCGGCCTTTATAAGCACCATCATGGCCCCCAACTTCGAAATCAAAGAAATCACCTCGGGTACGAGAAGGTCCATACCCATCCCAAATCAAAACATCTGCTGATGTCCCGGGGGCCAAGGGGCAAATCCATATAATGTTGCCCAACATATCAACGGCAACAGTCCACCGGTAGGGCACGGGTCACAAAAGATGCCCGGCGCGCGCCCGGTGCGCTAACGTCCCCCCTACGGCCAGGCACCCAAATAGTTGCACTGCGCGCACACTGTTCTAAGGGCGCCCCCTCCGGCCAAACGCAGGCCCGTTGGCAACCGCGTGCCCTATGGTACCGGGAGCAACCCAGCCGGCAAAGTGGATCGCACTGCAGTGTCCCACTGATGAGTAACACTCAGTGATCCGGAGGCAAGTGTGGACAGCCCCGGCAGCGGTGGGCGGGGCGGGGGGGGGGGGGGATGCGCAGCCATGCGGAGCGGTAGCACAGACACACCAATGCCGCACAGAACACTCGCACAACGGCCCTCACCCAACTCAATCAGATGATACAAATAGACTACTACACGCCCCCGGCCGTCTTGGACCATCATTGAGGGGATCGCATGTGGGCGGGGGGACGGAGGGTCCCCAGATCGCGATGAGTGGACTGTGGCGTGCGGTGGTGGTGGTGGTGATACCCTCGGCACAACCGGAAGCACATTCAGGGCCACAAGAGAGAGAGAGCAAGTCAAGGGCCGAAGACTCAACCCCAGGCGGAGAAACACGGTTTCCTTTGTGGCCGGCAGGATGCACACAGCGTGGCGGCACCACTGGAGGGTGCTGCCTACGTCCCAGGGCTTCCGACTAATAATGCGCGGCACTGCGGAGTGCAACGCGCGCAAAACTGTGGACCTCGAGTACCCTGACAGGCATGCCATTTGGGCCCAGGAGGTGATACTTCACAGGCACACAATCCAGGCTCCCAGGAACGGATGCACGTTCAGCACCGCGCTGACAATAATACTTGAAACGTATTTGTATGTGTTTACCGGGGGGGGGGTTCTGCAATGTCACAGTACAATTCAGGCGCCATGACTAGAGGGGTGCGCATAGACCAGCGGGGGGTACATACAGGCCCATGGACATGCACCGTAACACCCATGCCCCCCCCCCCCCCCGCCCCCTCCCCGCCTGTGAGGGTGCGGTCACACTGATGTGGCGTCGCCGTGTGGCAGACACACCACCCACAGGGCCCATGGCGCCCGTCGCCGTAGGTCCCGGGGACGCTGCCATTCCTGTGGTCACGGAAGTGGGCTGGTGCACAGACTGTACCGCATGGCGCGGCCCAATGGGGCCCAATGAGGGGGACACGGTCATTGAGCCCCATGGCCTACACTTGTGCACGTGAAGTGTGGGAGGACCACCTGCACATCTTGTGTGACATTCCGTCGGGTTGTTGCTCCTTTACGGGGCCCTGGACGGTCACCCGTTATTCCCTTCGCATGTTGCGTCGGGTCGCTGCTTGCTGTTGGCCGCTGCGGCCGGTGCTCTTGCTGGTGTCGTTTCCGCGTTCGCGGAGCCCAGTAGTTGGTGTGTTGGGGCTGTGCTGAATGTGGCATGGTGTGCCGTTTGCGTGTCAGCGGCGCCCAGTAATTGGCGTATTGAGGATGTGCTGGTTGTTGCCGGGGTGGTTTGAGTGTTTTTGCTGTCCACACACCTCTGTCCACAGGCCGTCCATAGCCTGCCTCGCTGTGGGAGGACCACCTGCACATCTGCCCCCCCCCCCCCCCCGCGTCCGAGGGGCAGGGGGGGCCACGGCCTGTGAGCGCCTCGAGTGCCCCCCCCCCCCCCCCCCGAACGACCCCCGTACCTGTGGAAGAGGGCCGTGTTCAGGCGCCGGTTGTAGCCCCCGGCCCCCGACACGACGAGGCCGTCGACCTCCTTCACGAGGGCCTTGTAGTGGGCCATGACCCCCGCCACGTGTCGCACGTACCACTCCTGCGCCGACGCCGCCCACCCCCGTTTCCCGATCCGCTCGAACTGCGGGTGGGCCTTGACGCGGGGCTTGTGGCGCCCGGCGTAGACCCCCCGGAGGTACTCGATGACCCCCTCGTCCGGGGGGGCCTGGCGGGCCGCGTGCTCGCACTGGGGGAAGGCCGGGAGGCCGAGGCTCTGGCACGTGTGCGCCAGCAGGAACGAGGGGCTGTTCCAGGCCTTGCCCCACATGGCCCCCCCGACGCGGTCCGGGTCGTTTCGCTCGTAGTACAGGCGCAGCAGACTGCAGTTCCACCTGCCGTGAAGCAGCGGAGACTCGGCGCCCGATTCAGCCCCCGTGACACAGGCCATACGGCCACCGCTCAAACCGGTGCTGAATGCTGCCTTTGAGTTCGCCCAGTTGGCAGTTGGCGGCGGTTGGCGGTTGGTGGCAGTTGGCGGTTGGCGGTTGGTGGTCCCTTGGGGCGGTCCTTAAGGGCGGTCCTCAACAAAAAAAAAAGTCTGGTCCCTTAAGGACCGCCCTGTCGCCCATTGGGCTATCGAGTGTTGCAGAGGCTGGCGTGATTCAGCCCATTCCCCTCCCTCAGAACCCGGTCAGCAGCTTGCTGCTATATTGATTACGGCCACAACTCAGCCCCCCCTTTCCGCTTTGGGAGCACAGATGTACCTTCTGCGCTGGACGGTGATTCATCTGAGCCGCTCTCATACGCGCTGTCACTGATGTCAGTGCCGTTGGCGCTATCTTCTGAAGTATGCCATGGGCTGATCCAACCCGCATCTGAGGCATCTGGCATATCTGTACTGTGGCTGTCGTCCATTTCTTGCAGCCCCAGCTCTGCCCATACGCCCCGCACCAATCTGTCCACCCGCGGCTGAATGAGCGATTCTGTGGCACCTTTTGCCGCCGGTCATTTGTTTCGTTCCCTGTCATTCCCACATGTGAAGGGGCCCACCGGACACGGGCACTGTCACTCAGCGGTCGCCCACTGTCCCAGGGGCTCCGCCACAGATCCGTGTGTGACCGTTTGCCACGTGAACCCCCCCCTCAGGTCAGGGGGAGGTACCCCCTGCCCCCCCCCCCCCCCCACGTCGCTGCCGCTTGTCGCATTTGTGTGCCAGGCGCAGGCACAGCCGTTCAGAATCCGTGAAAACGTGCAGTGGTATGCCCGGAGATCTGCCGCACAACGGGGGGGGGGGGGGGGGGGCAGTGAGTGGATTTGATTTGATTTGATTTGAGGGCCGATCTTGAGGCTCACAGGCCGCCTGGGGGGCGCTCGATGGCTGTCCCGACGACTCTGCATATCGGCTGGCCAGGGGCAGTGGGTGGGTGTGCAGGGGGTGTAAGGGGTCCCCCTGGGGCACGGAGGGGACGCATGGCCATGCTCAAACGGATTGGAGGGGGGGGGGGGCACGCCGGGACGTGGGACATGGGAAATCGGCGCAGGACCAGGGGACGGGGCACACACACACACACACACACACACACACGCCCAGTGCCCCAGCAGCACCGGGGCTGCGCAGGGGGCGCACCCTCGACGCATGTCAGCGGCGGGATGCCTCACAACGGGGCACACACGGCGCCGCTCCTGCGGCGTGGCGTACGTGTACACCCGCGGCGCGGCTCCCGGGGGGGGGGGGGGGGGGGGTGGCGGCCGTGCTCGAGCGCGGCGCGGATCCCGGGGTCACGTACCGGTACGCGTGGCGCGGCTGCCGTGGGTGGCGGACGTGTTCGCACGGCGGCACGCCCGGACATGGGACGATGGACCACCGGGGGACGGTGGGGGGCGGGCCACGGCCCCCCTCGGACGGCTCAAGATAAAGACCACAACCCCCAAACCCACTGCCAAGCGAAAGACAATGCGACCGCGGGGCCACAAAATGGACACAATCACAAACCGCCGCCACAACACGTGAGCGCACGGCGTCCCCACAAAACGCACTGGTCACAGGGCCACAAGGCGGTCGGGTGGTCCACCAAAGCCCCGGGGGCCCCTGCCATCACAACCCTCAGCGCCTCCAGTTCACTGCGCACTGCAGTTCAACGGAACAATGATACGGAGGGTGAGGGCACACAGACTTGGTCTTGGCCTCTGACCCGATGAAGGGGGCCACGAAGCGATGTGCCCCCGCAGTCCCTGCGGCCCGGTCCACACCTCGTGCCCAAGTACAAGTTGACCACCCCGTCGTAGCCTCCGCCGTGCGCCACAACGATGAGGGCCGACCGGAAGGGGGAGCCCCAAAAGCCGGCCTGGGCATGGCCTAACGAGTGCCGGTAGTCGTCGGGGGACACCCGCACAGCGAAGGTGCGGTTCGTCAGCAGGCGGCCCGCGTCGTACACGTCCGCGCGCTCGGGGGCGTCGAAGCCGCGGATCGGGTCGGCGGCGAGGAAGTCCAAATGGCGCAGTGGGACGCGGCAGAGGGCCTCGGCGATGCGGAGGCAGTCCTCGATCCAGTCCACGAAGAGCCCGCGAACGAAGGAGTTGCCGTGGCGCTTCACCTTCTTCTCCGGGATCAATGTGTTGATGAACACAACCGTCCCGTTCACCGCCACCACCACCGCCGGATTGTGCCCGTACACGTGGACGGCCACCCCCGTCCCACGGCTGAGGCTTGTGGAAGAGTTGGGGCGCAGCGAAGGGAACCGCTCGACCACCACACATTCGTTGTCGGTGTGCCTGTTGGCCTCCATGTCCCTCTGCAGGGCCGCATCAATGCTCTGGGGGGTGGCAGGGCCCGTGCCCCGTTGAAGGGCGTTTGGGGGACACGATGGCAACACCGCAGCCACGAGGCTAAGCAGCAGCACAAAAGTGAGGATGCCATGCGGCCTTTGCATGGAGCATCTCGTGTGCATCACGTTGTGCTGGCATCCATCATTCAGTCGTGAAACAGGTCTGCGGCAATCCGAGTAAACGGATGGAGCATAACAACATAACAGCCATGCAGCAGATGCAAGTCTTGTCAATCTTACCATCAGCTTACCCTACTCTACCTTAGACTGGCTTATTTATGGGATTGGGATTGCAAACCTCTACCGGAGACCTCAGCACTATGGATACTGCTGTCTATTTGCAATCTCATCATCCAGCCTCATCATCCAACGTTATGGCTAAATCGCTTTCCAAGGGAAATTGGCGCTTGCTTGTGCGAAAATGAGCAGAGACCTATGCCCCTCAGGAGCCTTGTCTCGCTGATATTCCTGTGTATGGCCGCAAAGGGCTCGTTGACACGGGGAAATCAAGCCGCAGGTGGAATGCACCCACCATTTTCCTTTGTTTGGCCGCTTTGAATTGGCTCTGGAGCTGTTTTGGGCCAAAAATGGTTGTTTTTGGCCCGACAGTGCAGTTTTTGAAACGGACGTCCGCCACGTGCGACACCCGTTCCCGGCCGCCACTGTTGAGTTTTTGCCCCCCCCCCCCCCCCCCGCGGAGATGTGATTTTCCCCCATTTCGCGCGTGCTTGCTTGCTGCTTGCTTGCTCGCTTGCTTGCTTGCGAAACCTGGTAGGTCCACCCTCAACACTAAAGAGGGTTATAAAACCAAGACTGGTTCCACCAGCTCGGTGACTCTAACCCTAGCCTAGGGTCAGGGCTAGGGTTACCGAGCTGGTGGAACCAGTCTCGGTTTTATCACCCTCTTTAGGGTCTAGGATGGACCTACCAGGTTTAGCAAGCAAGCAGCAAGCAAGCAGCAAGCAAGCAGCAGCACACGCGAAATGGGCAAAAATCAGAACTCCAGCGTGATGCTTCGGGTTTGGCCGAAATATTGGTGGATGATACCTATGGGTGTGAGGGACAACCGCCGGAACATGTTCCGGAACTGGCGGAACATGTTCCGGAACCGCCGGAACATGTTCCGGTGCTTCCGGAAGCGCCTGAACATGTTCCGGAAGCACCGCAAGATGTTCCGGAACCGCCGGAACATGTTCCGGAACCGCCGGAACATGTTCTGGGGCCGCCGGAACATGTTCCGGACCCACCGGAACATTTTCCGGAAGCGCCGGAACATATTCCGGAAGTACCCGAACATGTTCCGGAAGCGGCCGGAACATGTTTCCGAACCGCCAGAACATATTCCGGAACCGCCAGAACATGTTCCGGAAGGACCGGATCATGTTCCGGAGGCACAAGTATATGTTCCAGAAGCGCCCCAACATGTTCCGGAACCGCCGGAACATGTTCCGGAAGCACCGCAACATGTTCCGTAAGCGCCGGGACATGTTCCGGAAGCACCGGAACATGTTCTGGAAGCACCGGAACATGTTCCGTAAGCGCCGGGACATGTTCCGGAAGCACCGGAACATGTCCTGGAAGCGGCGGAACCGGGGGAACATGTTCCGAACCCGCCGGAACATGTTCCCGAACCGGGGGAACATGTTCCGGGGCCGCCGGAACATGTTCCGGACCCACCGGAACATGTTCCGGAAGCGCCGGAACATATTCCGCAAGCACCCGAACATGTTCCGGAACGGCCAGAACATGTTTCGGAACCGCCGGAACATGTTCTGGAAGCACCGCAACATGTTCCGTAAGCGCCTGGACATGTTCCGGAAGCACCGGAACATGTTCTGGAAGCACCACAACATGTTCCGTAAGCGCCGAGACATGTTCCGTAAGCACCGGAATATGTCCTGGAAGCGCCGGGGGAACATGTTCCGAACCCGCCGGAACATGTTCCCGAACCGGGGGAACATGTTCCGGAACCGCCGGAACATGTTCCGGAAGCACCGGGAGAACATGTTCCGGAACCGCCGGAACATGTTCCTGAACCGCCGGAACATGTTCCAGAAGAACCGGAACATGTTCCGGAACCGCCAGAACATGTTCCGGAAGCACCGAAACATGTTCCGGAACCGCCGGAACATGTTCCGAACCCGCCGCAATATGTTCCCGAACCTGGGAAGCATGTCCCGGAAGCGCCGGAACATGTTCCGGAAGCCCCGGAACATGTTCCAGAACCGCCGGAACATTTTTCCGGAACTGCCGGAGCATCCGGACCCACCGGAACAGGTTCCGGAAGCGCCGGGACATGTTCCGGAACCGCCGGAACATGTTCCGGACCCACTGAAACATGTTCCGGAAGCGCTGGAACATGTTCCGGAAGCACCGCAACATGTTCCGGAATCGCCGGAACATGTTGCCGATCCGCCGGAACATGTTCCGGAAGCACCGGAACATGTTCCGGAAGCGCCGGAATATGTTCCGAAAGCTCTGGAACCGCCGGAACATGTTCCGGAAGTACCAGAACATGTTCCGGAAGCGCCGAAACATGATCCGGAACCGCCGCAACGTGTTCCGAAAGCACGGGAACATGTGACGGAACCACCGGAACATGTTCCCGAAGCAACGGAACATGTTTCTGAAGCGCCATAACATGTTCCGGAAGCGCCGGAACATGTTCCGGAAGCACCAGAACAGGTTTGCGCAACTGCCGGAACATGTTCCGGAAGCGCTGGAACATGTTCCGGAAGCACCGCAACATCTTCCGGAACCGCCGGAACATGTTCTGGAACCAGCGGAACGTGTTCCCGGGCCGCCGGAACATGTTCCGGAAGCACCGGGAGAACATGTGCCGGAACCGCCGGAACATGTTCCTGAACCGCCGGAACATGTTCCAGAAGAACCGGAACATGTTCCGGAACCGCCAGAACATGTTCCGGAAGCACCGAAACATGTTCCGGAACCGCCGGAACATGTTCCGAACCCGCCGGAATATGTTCCCGAACCTGGGAAACATGTCCCGGAAGCGCGGGAACATGTTCCGGAAGCCCCGGAACATGTTCCAGAACCGCCGGAACATTTTTCCGGAACTGCCGGAGCATCCGAACCCACCGGAACAGGTTCCGGAAGCGCCGGGACATGTTCCGGAACCGCCGGAACATGTTCCGGACCCACTGAAACATGTTCCGGAAGCGCTGGAACATGTTCCGGAAGCACCGCAACATGTTCCGGAATCGCCGGAACATGTTGCCGACCCGCCGGAACATGTTCCGGAAGCACCGGAACATGTTCCGGAAGCGCCGGAATATGTTCCGAAAGCTCTGGAACCGCCGGAACATGTTCCGGAAGTACCAGAACATGTTCCGGAAGCGCCGAAACATGATCCGGAACCGCCGCAACGTGTTCCGAAAGCACGGGAACATGTGACGGAACCACCGGAACATGTTCCCGAAGCAACGGAACATGTTTCTGAAGCGCCGGAACATGTTCCGGAAGCGCCGGAACATGTTCCGGAAGCACCGGAACAGGTTTCCGCAACTGCCGGAACATGTTCCGGAAGCGCTGGAACATGTTCCGGAAGCACCGCAACATCTTCCGGAACCGCCGGAACATGTTCTGGAGCCAGCGGAACATGTTCCCGGGCCGCCGGAACATGTTCCCGAACCGGGGGAACATGTTCCGGAACCGCCGGAACATGTTCCGGAAGCACCGGGAGAACATGTTCCGGAACCGCCGGAACATGTTCCTGAACCGCCGGAACATGTTCCAGAAGAACCGGAACATGTTCCGGAACCGCCAGAACATGTTCCGGAAGCACCGAAACATGTTCCGGAACCGCCGGAACATGTTCCGAACCCGCCGGAATATGTTCCCGAACCTGGGAAGCATGTCCCGGAAGCGCCGGAACATGTTCCGGAAGCCCCGGAACATGTTCCAGAACCGCCGGAACATTTTTCCGGAACTGCCGGAGCATCCGGACCCACCGGAACAGGTTCCGGAAGCGCCGGGACATGTTCCGGAACCGCCGGAACATGTTCCGGACCCACTGAAACATGTTCCGGAAGCGCTGGAACATGTTCCGGAAGCACCGCAACATGTTCCGGAATCGCCGGAACATGTTGCCGATCCGCCGGAACATGTTCCGGAAGCACCGGAACATGTTCCGGAAGCGCCGGAATATGTTCCGAAAGCTCTGGAACCGCCGGAACATGTTCCGGAAGTACCAGAACATGTTCCGGAAGCGCCGAAACATGATCCGGAACCGCCGCAACGTGTTCCGAAAGCACGGGAACATGTGACGGAACCACCGGAACATGTTCCCGAAGCAACGGAACATGTTTCTGAAGCGCCGGAACATGTTCCGGAAGCGCCGGAACATGTTCCGGAAGCACCAGAACAGGTTTCCGCAACTGCCGGAACATGTTCCGGAAGCGCCGGAACATGGTCGGGAACCGCCGGAACATGTGCCGGAACCACCGCAACATGTTCCGGAAGCACCGCAAAATGTTCCGGAACCGCTGGAACATGTTCCAGAACCGGCGGAACATGTTCCGGAGCACCGGAACATGTTCCGCAAGAGCTGCAACGCCTTCCGGAAGCACCGGAACACGTTCCGGAATTGCCGGAACATGTTCCGGAACCGCCGGAACGCGTTCCCGAACTGCCGGAACGTGTTCCGGATGTGCCGGAACATGTTCCGGAAGCGCCGGAACATGTTCCGAAACCGCCGGAACATGTTCCGGTACCACCGGAACATGTTCCGGAAGCGCTGCAACATGTTTCGGAAGCACCGCAACATGTTCCGGAACCGCTGGAACATGTTCCGGAACCGCCGGAGCATGTTCTGGAACCGCCAGAACATGGCCCAGAACCGCCGGAACATGTTCCGGAAGCGCCGGAACATGTTCCGGAACCGCTGGAACATGTTCTGGAAGCACCGGAACATGTTCCGGAACCGGCGGAACGTGTTCCGGAACCGCCGGACCATGTTTCGGAACCGCCAGAACATGTTCCGTAAGCGCCGGAACATGTTCCGGAGCCGCCGAAACATTTCCCGAACCACCGGAACATGTTCCGGAACCAGCGGAACATGTTCCGGAAGCACCGGAACATGTTCCGGAACCGCCGGAACATGTTCCGGAAGCACCGGAACTTGTGCAGGAACTGCCCCAGCATGTTCCGGAAGCGCCGAAACATGGTCTGGAACCGCCAGAACATGTTCCGGAACCGCCGGAACATGTTCCGGAACCGCCGGAACGTGTTCCGGAAGCGCTGCAACATGTTCCGGAATCACCGGAACATGTTCCGGAACAGCTGGAACATGTTCCGGAACCGGCGGAACATGTTCCGGAAGCACCGGAACTTGTGCCGGCACCGCCGGAGAATGTTCCGGAAGCGCTGGAACATGGTCCGGAACCGCCGGAACATGTTCCGGAAGCACCGAAACATGTTCCGGAAGCGCCGCAACATGTTCTAGAACCGCCGGAACATGTTCCGGAAGCACCGGAACTTGTGCCCGAACCGCCGGAGCATGTTCCCAAAGCGCCGGAACATGTTCCGGAACCACCGGAACATGTTCCGGAACCGCCGGAACATGTTCCAGAAGCACCAAAACATGTTCCGGAACCACCGGAACATGTTCCGGAACCGCTGGAACATGTTCTGGAACCAGCAGAACAAGTTCCGGAAGCACCGGAACATGTTCCGGAACCGCCGGAACATGTTCCGGAAGCACCAGAACTTGTGCCGGAACCGCCGGAGAATGTTGCGGAAGCGCCGGAACATGGTCCGGAACCGCCGGAACATGTTCCGGAACCGCTGGAACATGTTCCGGAAGGGCCAGAACATGTTCCAGAAGCACCGAAACATGTTCCGGAAGCGCCGCAACATGTTCGGGAACCGCTAGAACATGCTCCGGAACCGGAGCAACATGTTCCGGAAGCACCGGAACATGTTCCAGAACCGCCGGAACATGTTCCGGAAGCACTGGAACTTGTGCGAGAACCGCCGGAGCATGTTCCGGAAGCGCCGGAACATGGTCCGGAACCGCCGGAACATGTTCCCGAACCGCCGAAACTTGTTCCGGAACCGCCGGAACATGTTCCGGAAGCACCGAAACATGTTCCCGAAGCGCCAGAACATGTTCCGGAACCACCGGAACATGTTCCGGAACCACCGGAACATGTTCCGGAAGCAGCGCAACATGTTCCGGAACCGCCGGAACATGTTCCGGCACCACCGGAACATGTTCCGGAAGCACCGGAACATGTTCCGGAAGCGGCTGAACATGTTCCGGAACCGCCGGAACATGTTCCTGAAGCACCTGAACTTGTGCCAGAACCGCCGGAACATGTTCCGGAACCGGTGGAACATGTTGCGCGAGCGCCGGAACATGTTCCGGGCGCGCCGGAACATGTTCCGCAACCGCCAGAACATGTTCCGGACCCACCGGAACATGTTCCGGAACCGCCAGAACATGTTCCGGACCCACCGGAACATGTTCCGGAAGCACCGGAACATGTTCCGGAACCGCCGGAACATGTTCCGGGAGCACCGAAACATGTTCCGGAAGCGCAGGAACATGTTCCGGAAGCACAGCAACATGTTTCGGAACCACCGGCACATGTTCCGGAAGCGCTGCAACATGTTCCGGAAGCACCGCAACATGTTCCGGAAGCGCCGGAACATGTTCCGGAAGCACCGGAACATGTTCCGGAAGCACCGGAACATGTTCTGGAAGCACCGGAACATGGTCCGGAACCGACGGAACATGTTCCGGAAGCACCGGAACACGTTCCGGAACCGGCGGAACATGTTCCGGTAGCACCGTAACATGTTTCGGGAACCGCCGGAAAATGTTCCGGAACCGCCGGAATATGTTCCGGAACCGGCGGAACATGTTCCGGAACCGCCGGAACATGTTCCGGAAGCGCCGGAACATGTTCCGGAAGCGCCGGAACATGTTCCCGAAGCACCGGAACATGTTCTGGAAGCACCGGAACATGGTCCAGAACCGACGGAACATGTTCCAGAAGCACCGGAACACGTTCCGGAACCGGCGGAATATGTTCCGGTAGCACCGTAACATGTTTCGGGAAGCGCCGGAACATGTTCCGGAACCGCCGGAATATGTTCCGGAACCGGCGGAACATGTTCCGGAACCGCCGGAACATGTTCCGGAAGCACGGGAACATGTTCCGGAACCGGCAGAACTTGTTGCGGAAGCACCGGAACATGTCCTGGAACCGCCTGAACATGGTGCGGAAGCGCCGGAACATGTTCCGGAACCGCCGGAACATGTTCGGGAACCACCGCAACATGTTCCGGAACCGCTGCAACATGTTCCGGATGCACCGCAACATGTTCCGGAACCGCCGGAACCTGTTCCAGAAGCACCGAAACACGTTCCGGAACCGCCGGAACATGTTCCAGAACCGCCGGAACATGGTCCAGAAGCACCGGAACTTGTGCCGGAAGCGCTGCAACATGTTCCGGACCCGCCGGAACATTTTCCGGAACTGCCGGAGCATGTTCCGGAAGCACCGCAACATGTTCTGGAACCATTGGAACATGTTCCGGAACCGGCAAAACATGTTCCGAAAGCACCGGAACATGTTCCAGAAGCACCGGAACTTGTGCCGGAACAGTTGGACCATATTCCGGAAGCGCCGGAACATGGTCGGGAACCGCCGGAACATGTTCCGGAACCGCCGGAACATGTTCCAGAAGCGCCAGAACATGTTCCGGAAGCACTGAAACATGTTCCCGAAGCACCGAAACATGTTCCGGAAGCGCCGGAAGTTGGTCCGGAACCGCCGGAACATGTTCCAGAACCGGCGGAACATGTTCCGGAAGCACCGGAACATGTTCCAAAACCGCCGGAACATATTCCAGATGCGCCGGAACATGTCCCGGAAGCACCGGAACATCTTCCGGAAGCGCCTGAACATGTTCCGGACGCGCCGGAACATGTTCCGGGGCCGCCGGAAAATGTTCCGGAAGCGCCAGAACATGTTCCGGAAGCTTCGGAAGCGGCGGTTCGGGAACATGTTCCGGTGGTTCCGGAACGTGTTCCGGAACCGCCGTAGAATGTTCTGGAAGCGCCAAAACATGTTCCGGAACCACTGGAACATGTTCCGGAACCGGCGGAACATGTTCCGGAACCGGCAGAACATGTTCCGAAAGCACCGGAACATGTTCCAGAAGCACCGGAACTTGTGCCGGAACTGTTGGACCATATTCCGGAAGCGCCGGAACATGGTCGGGAACCGCCGGAACATGTTCCGGAACCGCCGGAACATGTTCCAGAAGCGCCGGAACATGTTCCGGAAGCACTGGAACATGTTCCCGAAGCACCGAAACATGTTCCGGAAGCGCCGGAAGTTGGTCCGGAACCGCCGGAACATGTTCCAGAACCGGCGGAACATGTTCCGGAAGCACCGGAACATGTTCCAAAACCGCCGGAACACATTCCAGACGCGCCGGAACATGTTCCGGAAGCAGCGGAACATGTTCCGGAACTGCCGGAACATGTTCCGGAGGCGCTGGAACATGTTCCGGAAGCACCGGAACATGTTCCGAAAGCGCCGGAACATGTTCCGGAGCCGCCGGAACATGTTCCGGAACCACCAGAAAGTGTTCCAGGACCGCCTGAACATGTTCCGGAAGCACTGCAACATGTTCCGGAATTGCCGGAACATGTTCCGGAGCCACCGGAACATGTTCCGGAACCGCCGGAACATGTTCCGGAAGCGCAGGAACATGTTCCAGGACCGCCGGAACATGTTCCGGAACCGGCAGAACATGTTCCGGAAGCACTGGAACATGTTCCCGAAGCACTGAAACATGTTCCGGAACCGCCGGAACATGTTCCGGAAGCACCGGAACATGTTCCGGAAGGACCGGAACATGTTCCGGAATCGCCGCAACATGTTGCGGACCCACCGGAACATGTTCCGGAAGCGCCGGAATGAAAGTGCCGGAACCGCCGGAGCATGTTCCGGAAATGCCGGAACACGTTCCGGAAGCACCGGAACGTGTTCCGGAAGCACCGGAACATGTTCCCGAACAACCGCAACATGTTCCGGACCCACCAGACCTTGTTCCGGAAGCGCTGGAACATGTTCCGTTAGCACCAGAACATGTTCCAGAACCGCCGGAACATGTTCCGGAAGCACCGGAACATGTTCCGGAAGCACCGGAACATGTGCCGGAACCGCCGGAGCATGTTCCGGAAGCACCGGAAAATGTTCCGGAACAGGCGGAACATGTTCCGGAAGCACCGGAACATGTTCCAGAAGCGCCGGAACATGTTCCGGAACCGCCGGAACATGTTCCAGAACCGCCGGAACATGTTCCGGAGGCACCGGAACATGTTCAGGAACCGCCGGAACATGCTCCGGAACCGGCGGAACATGTTCTGGAAGCACCAGAACATGGTTCCGAAGCTGCGGAACATGGTTCGGAAGCGCCAGAAGATGTTCCCGAACCACCGCAACATGTTCCGGATCCACCGGAGCTTGTTCCGGAAGCGCTGGAACAAGTTCCGTACGCACCGGAACATGTTCCAGAACCGCCGGAACATGTTCCGGAAGCACCGCAACATGTTCCAGGACCGCCGGAACATGTTCCGGAACCGGCAGAACATGTTCCGGAAGCACTGGAACATGTTCCCGAAGCACTGAAACATGTTCCGGAACCGCCGGAACATGTTCCGGAAGCACCGGAACATGTTCCGGAAGGACCGGAACATGTTCCGGAATCGCCGCAACATGTTGCGGACCCACCGGAACATGTTCCGGAAGCGCCGGAATGAAAGTGCCGGAACCGCCGGAGCATGTTCCGGAAATGCCGGAACACGTTCCGGAAGCACCGGAACGTGTTCCGGAAGCACCGGAACATGTTCCCGAACAACCGCAACATGTTCCGGACCCACCAGACCTTGTTCCGGAAGCGCTGGAACATGTTCCGTTAGCACCAGAACATGTTCCAGAACCGCCGGAACATGTTCCGGAAGCACCGGAACATGTTCCGGAAGCACCGGAACATGTTCCGGAAGCACCGGAACATGTGCCGGAACCGCCGGAGCATGTTCCGGAAGCACCGGAAAATGTTCCGGAACAGGCGGAACATGTTCCGGAAGCACCGGAACATGTTCCAGAAGCGCCGGAACATGTTCCGGAACCGCCGGAACATGTTCCAGAACCGCCGGAACATGTTCCGGAGGCACCGGAACATGTTCAGGAACCGCCGGAACATGCTCCGGAACCGGCGGAACATGTTCTGGAAGCACCAGAACATGGTTCCGAAGCTGCGGAACATGGTTCGGAAGCGCCAGAAGATGTTCCCGAACCACCGCAACATGTTCCGGATCCACCGGAGCTTGTTCCGGAAGCGCTGGAACAAGTTCCGTACGCACCGGAACATGTTCCAGAACCGCCGGAACATGTTCCGGAAGCACCGGAACATGTTTTGGAACCGCCGGAACATGTTCCGGAGCCAGCGGAACATGTTCCGGAAGCAGGGCACATGTTCCCGAAGCACCGGAACATGTTACGGAAGCCGCCGGAACATGTTCCTGAACCACCGCAACATGTTCCGGACCCACCGGAACATGTACCGGAAGCGCCGGAACATGTTCCGGAAGCGCCGCAACATGTTGCGGAAGCGCCAGAACATGCTCCGGGGCCGCCGCAACATGTTGCGGACCCACAGGGAAATGTTCCGGAACCGCCGGAACATGTTCCGGAATCGCCGGAACATGTTCCGGGGCCGCCGGAACATGTTCCAGGGCCGCCGCAAGAACCACCCACCGGAACATGGTCCGGAAGCGCTAGAACATGTTCCGGAGGCACCGAAAAATGTTCAGGAACAGGCGGAAGATGTTCCGGAAGCAACGGAACATGTTCCAGAAGCGCCGGAACATGTTCCGGAACCGCCGGAAGATGTTCCGGAACCGCCGGAACATGTTCTGGAAGCACCGGAACATGTTCCGGAACCGCCGGAACATGTTCCGGAACCGGCGGGACATGTTCCGGAAGCACCGGAACATGTTCCCGAACCAGCGGAACAGGTTTCGGAAGCGCCGGAACATGTTCCCGAACCACCGCAACATGTTCCGAAAGCACCGGAACATGTTCCCGAAGCACCGGAACATGTTTCGGAAGCCGCCGGAACATGTTCCCGAACCACCGCAACATGTTCCGGAACCACCGGAACCTGTTCCGGAAGCGCCGGAACATGTTCCGGAACCGGCGGAACATGTTCCGGAACCGCCGGAACATGTTCCGGAAGCGCCGAAACATGTTCTTGAAGCGCCGGAACACGTTCCGGAGCCGCCGGAACATGTTGCGGAACCACCGGAACGCGCATGTTCTGAAATTGCCGGAACATGTTCCGGAACCGCCACAACGTGTTCCGGAACCGCCGGAACATGTTCCGGAAGCACCGCAACATGTTCTGGAACCGCCGGAACATGTTCCGGAACCGCCGGAACATGTTCCGGAAGCACCGGAACATGTTTCGGAAGCACCGGAACATGTTCCGGAACCGCCGGAACATGTTCCAGGGCCGCCGCAACATGTTGCGGACCCACCGGAACATGTTCCGGAAGCACCGGAATGAAAGCGCCGGAACCGCCGGAGCATGTTCCGGAACTGCCCGAACATGTTCCGGAATCGCCGGAACATGTTCCGGAAGCACCGCAACATGTTCCGGAACCGCCAGAACATGTTCCGGAACCGCCAGAACATGTCTCGGAAGCACCGGCACATGTTCCGGAACCACCGGAACATGTTCTGGAAGCACCGGAACATGTTCCGGAATCGCCGTATCATGTTCGGGAAGCGCCGGAACATGCTCCGGAACCGCCGGAACATGTTCCAGGGCCGCCGCAACATGTTGCGGACCCACCGGAACATGTTCCGGAAGCACCGGAATGAAAGTGCCGGAACCGCCGGAACATGTTCCGGAAGCACCGCAACATGTTCCGGAAGCACCGCAACATGTTCCGTAACCACGGGAACATGTTCCGGAAGCACCGGAACATGTTCCGGGGCCGCCGGAACATGTTCCGGGGCCACCGCAAGATGTTGCGGACCCACCGGAACATGGTCCGGAAGCGCCCGGAACATGTTCCAGAAACGCCGGAACATGTTCTGGAACCGCCTGATCATGATCCGGGGCCGCCGCAACATGTTGCGGACCCACCGGAACATGCTGCGGAAGCGCCGGAACATGTTCCGGAAGCAGCGGAACATGTTCCGGAAGCACCGGAATGAAAGTGCCGCAACCGCCGGAGCATGTTCCGGAACTGCCGGAACATGTTACGGAAGCACCGGAACATTATCTGGAAGCAGCGGAACATGTTCCGGAAGCACCGGAACATGTTCCGGAAGCACTGGAACTTGTTCGAGAAGCACCGGAAATTGTGCCTGAACCGCCGGAGCATGTTCCGGAATCGCCGGAACATGTTCCGGAAGCACCGAAAAATGTTCCGGAACCGGCGGAACATGTTCCGGAACCGGCTGGACATGTTCCGGAAGCACCGGAACATGTTACCGAAGCACCGCAACATGTTCCGGACCCACCAGAACTTGTTTCGGAAGCGCTGGAACATGTTCCCTAAGCACCCGAACATGTTGCGACACCGCCGGAACATGTTCCGGAAGCACCGGAACATGTTTTGGAAGCACCGGACCATGTTCCAAAACCGCCAGAACATGTTCCGGAAGCACCGGAACATGTTTTGGAAGCACCGGAACATGTTCCGGAGCCGGCGGAACATGTTCCGGAAGCGTAGGAACATATTCCGGAAGCGCCGGAACATGTTCCGGAGCCACCGGAACATGCTCCGGAAGCAGCGGAACATGTTCCGGAAGCACCGGAACATGTTCCGGAACCACCGGAACATGTTCCGGAAGCACCGGAACATGTTCCGGAAGCGCCGGAACATGTTCCGGAAGCACTGGAACATGTTCCGGAAGCGCCAGAACATGTTCCGGAACCGCCGGAACATGTGCCAGAAGCACCGGAATGAAAGTGCCGGAACTGCCGGAACATGTTCCGGAAGCACCCGAAAATGTTTCAGAAACCACCGGAACATGTTCCAGAAGCGCCGGAACATGTTCCGGAACCGCCGGAACATGTTCCAGAACCGCCGGTACATGTTCCGGAAGCACCAGAACATGTTCTGGAAGCGCCGGAACATGTTCCGGAACCACCGGAACGTGTTCCGGCACCGCCGGAACATGTTCCGGAAGCGCCGCAAAGTGTTGCGGAGTTGCCGGAACATGTTCCGGAACCGCCGGAACATTTTCCGGAACCGCCGGAACATGTTCCGGAAGCGCCGCAAAGTGTTGCGGAGTTGCCGGAACATGTTCCGGAACCGCCGGAACATGTTCCGGAACGGCCAGAACATGTTCCGGAACCGGCCGAATATGTTCCGGAACCGCCGGAACATGTTCCGGAAGCGCCGGAACATGTTCCCGAACCGCCGGAACATGTTCCCGGACCGCCGGAACATGTTCCGGAAGCAGCGGAACATAATCCGGAAGCACCGGAACATGTTCCCGAACCGCGCGAACATGTTCCGGTACCGCCGGAACATGTTGCGGAAGCACCGGAACATGTACCGGAACCGCCGGAACATGTTCCGGAACCACCGTAACATGTTTCGGAACCGCCCGAACAGGTTCCGGTACCGCCGAAACGTGTTCCGGTTCCGCCGGAACATGTTCCGGAAGCGCCGGAACATGTTCCGGAAGCACCGGAACATGTTCCGGAACCGCCAGAACATGTTCCGGACCTACCGCAACATGTTCCGGAACCGCCGGAACATGTTCCGGAAGCGCCGGAACATGTTCCCGAACCGCCGAAAAATTTTCCGGAAGCAGCGGAACATATTCCGGAACCACCGGAACATGTTCCGGAACTGCCGTAACATGTTCCGGAAGCACCTGAACATGTTCCGGTACCGCCGGAACATGTTCCGGAACCGTCCGAACATGTCCCGGACCCACGGGAACATGTTCCAGAATCGCCGGAACATGTTCCGGAACCGCCGGAACATGTTTCGAACCGCCGGAACATGTCCAGGAACCGGCGGAGCATGTTCCGGTACCGCCAGAACATGTTCCGGAAGCACCGAACATGTTCCGGAAGCAGTGGGACATGTTCCGGAACCGCCGGAAAATGTTCCGGAAGTAGCAGAACAAGTTCCGGAACCGCCGAAACATGTTGCAGAACCACCGGAACATGTTCCGGAACCGCCCGAACATGTTCTGGAAGCAGCGGAACATGTTCCGGAACCGCCGGAACATGTTACGGAACCGCCGGAACATTTTTAGGAACCGCCGGAAGATGTTCCGGAAACGCCGGAACATGTTCCGGAAGCGCCGGAACATGTTCCGGACCTACCGGAACATGTTCCGGACCGACGGGAACATGTTCCCGAACCACCGGAACATGTTCCGGAACCGCCGGAACATGTTCCGGAACCGCAACATGTTCCGGAAACGCCGGAACATGTTCCCGAAGCGCGGGAACATGTTCCCGAACCGCCGGAACATGCTCCGGAACCGCCGGAACATGTTCCGGAAGCACCAAAACATGTTTCGGAACTGCTGGAACATGTTCCGGACCCACCAGAACATGTTCCGGAACCGCCGGAACATGTTCCGGAACCGCCGAAACATGTACCGGAATCGCCGGAACATGTTCCGGAAGCGCCGGAACATGTTCCGGACCTACCGGAACATGTTCCCGAACCGCCGGAACATGTTCCGGAACCGCCGGATTATGTTTCGGAACCGCCGGAACATGTTCTGGTACCGCCGGAACATGTTCCGGAACAGCCCGAACATGTCCCGGACCCACGGGAACATGTTCCAGAATCGCCGGAACCTGTTCCGGAACCGCCGAAACATGTTTCGAACCGGCGGAACATGTTCCGGTACCGCCGGAACATGCACCGGACCCGCCGGAACATGTCCCGGAACCGCCGGAACATGTTCCGGTACCGCCAGAACATGTTCCGGAAGCACCGAAACATGTTCCGGAAGCAGCGGAACATGTTCCGGAAGCGCCGAAACATGTTCCGGAAGCACCGGAACATGTTCCGGAGCCGCCGGAACATGTTCTGGAAGCAGGGGAACATGTTCCGGAATCGCCGGAACATGTTTCGGAAGCGCCGGAACGTGTTCCGGAAACGCCGGAACATGTTCCGGACCTACCCGAACATGTTCCCGAACCACCGGAACATGTTCCGGAAACGCCGGAACATGTTCCGGAAGCACCGGAACATGTTCCGGAACCGCCGGAACATGTTCCGCAACCGCCGGAACATGTTCCAGACCTACCGGAACATGTTACCGAACCGCCGGAACATGTTCCGGTACCGCAGGAACATGATCCGGAAGCACCGGAACATGTACCGGAACCGCCGGAACATGTTCCGGAAGCACCGGAACATGTTTCGGAACCGCCGGAACATGTTCCGGTTCCGCCGGAACATGTACCGGAACCGCCGGAACATGTTCCGGAACCGCCGGAACATGTTCCGGAAGCGCCGGAACATGTTCCCGAACTGCCGGAACATGCTCCGGAACCGCCAGAACATGTTCCGGAAGCACCGGAACATGTTCCGGAACCGCCGAAACATGTTTCGGAACCGCCGGAACATGTACCGGAACCGCCGGAACATGTACCGGAAACGCCGGAACATTTTCCGGAAGCGCCGGAACATGTGCCGGACCAACCGGAACATGTTCCCGAACCGCCGGAACATGTTCCGGAACCGCCGGAACATGTTCCGGAAGCACCGCAACATGTTCCGGAACCGCTGTAACATGTTCCGCAACCGCCGGAACATGTTGCGGAAGCACCGGAACATGTACCGGGACCGCCGGAACATGTTCCGGAACCACCGGAACATGTTTCGGAACCGCCGGAACATGTTCCGGTACTGCCGGAACATGTTCCGGTTTCGCCGGAACATGTTCCGGAAACGCCCGAACATGTTCTGGAAGCAGCGGAACATGTTCCGGAACCGCCGGAACATGTTACGGAACCGCCGGAACATTTTTAGGAACCGCCGGAACATGTTCCGGAAACGCCGGAACATGTTCCGGAAGCGCCGGAACATGTTCCGGACCTACCGGAACATGTTCCGGAACCGCCGGAACGGGTTCCGGAAGGGCCGGAACATGTTCCAGACCTACCGGACCATGTTCCCGAACCGCCGGAACATGTTCCAGAACCGCCGGAACATGTTCCGGAAGCGCCGGAACATGTTCCGGATCTACCGGAACATGTTCCCGAACCACCGGAACATGTTCCGGAAACGCCGGAACATGTTCCGGAAGCACCGGAACATGATCTGGAACCGCCGGAACATGTTCCGGTACCGCCGGAACATGTTCCGGAAGCACCGGAACATGTACCGGAACCGCTGGAACATGTTCCGGAACCACCGGAACATGTACCGGAACCGCCGGAACATGTTCCGGAACCGCCGGAACATGTTCCGGAACCGCCGGAACATGTTCCCGAACCGCCGGAACATGCTCCGGAACCGCCAGAACATGTTCCGGAAGCACCGGAACATGTTCCGGAACCGCTGGAACATGTTCCGGACCCACCGAAGCATGTTCCGGAACCCGCCGGAACATGTTCCCGAACCGCCGAAACATGTTTCGGAACCGCTGGAACATGTACCGAAACCGCCGGAACATGTACCAGAAACGCCGGAACATTTTCCGGAAGCGCCGGAACATGTTCCGGACCAAACGGAACATGTTCCCGAACCGCCGGAACATGTTCCGGAACCGCCGGAACATGTTGCGGAAGCACCGGAACAGGTACCGGGACCGCCGGAACATGTTCCCGAACCACCGGAACATGTTTTGGAACCGCCGGAACATGTTCCGGTACCCCCGGAACATGTTCCGGTTCCGCCGGAACATGTTCCGGAAACGCCGGAACCTTTTCCCGAACGGCCGGAACATGTTCCAGAACCGCCGGAACATGTACCGGAACCGCCGGAACATGTTGCGAAAACGCCGGAACATGTTTCGGAAGCCCCGGAACATGTTCGGGAACCACCGGAACAAGTTCCGGTAGCACCGGAACATGTTCCGGAACGGCTGGAACATGTTCTGCAACCGCCGGAACATGTTCCGGTTCCGCCGGAACATGTTCCGGAAGCACCAGAAGATGTTCCGGAAACGCCGGAACATGTTCCGGAACCGTTGGAACATGTTCCGGAGCCGCCGGAACATGTTCCGAACCTACCGGAACATGTTCCCGAACCGCCGGAACATGTTTCGGAAGCGCCGGAACATGTTCCGGAAACGCCGGAACATGTTCCGGTACCGCCGGAACACGGTCCGGAATCCCCGGAACATGTTCCGGAACCGCCGGAACATGTTCCGGACCTACCGGAACATGTTCCCAAACCGCCGGAACATGTTTCGGAAGCAGCGGAACATGTTCCGGAACCTGCAGGAACGTGTTCCGGTGCTACCGGAACATGTTCCCGAAGAACGAGAACATGTTCCGGAATCGCCGGAACATGTTCCGGAGGCACCTGAACATGTTCCAGAATCGCCGGAACATGTTCCGGAACCGCCGGAACATGTTCCTGAACCGCCGGAACATGTTCCGGAACTACCCGAACATGTTCCGGAAGCACCGGAACATGTACCGGAACCGCCGGAACATGTTTCGGAACCGCCGGAACATGTTCCGGTACCGCAGGAACATGTTCCGGTTCCGCCCGAACATGTTCCGGAAGCACGGGAACATGTTCCGGAAACGCCGGAACATGTTCCCGAACCGCGAGAACATGTCCCAGAACCGCCGGAACATGTTCCGGAAGCACCGGAACATGTTCCGGACCTACCGGAACATGTTCCCGAACCGCCGGAACATGTTCCGGAACCTGCGGGATAATTGTTCCGGTGCTACCGGAACATGTTCCGGAAGCACCGGAACATGTTCTGGAACGGCCGGAACATGTTCCGGAACCGCCGAAACATGTTTCCGAACCGCCGGAACATGTACCGGAATCGCCGGAACATGTTCCGGAAGCGGCGGAACATGTTCCGGAAGCACCGGAACATGTTCAGGAACCGCTGGAACATGTTCCGGTCCCGCCGGAACATGTTCTGGACCCACAAGAACATGTTCCGGACCCACCAGAACATGTTCCCAAACCGCCGGAACATGTTCCGGAACCGCCGAAACATGTTCCGGAAGCACCGGAACATGTTCCGGAACCGCTGGAACATGTTCCGGTCCCGCCGGAACATGTTCTGGACCCACCGGAACATGTTCCGGACCCACCAGAAAATGTTCTGGAACCCGCCCAAACATGTTCCAGAACCGCCAGAACATGTTTCGGAACCGCCGGAACATGTTCCAGAAGCGCCGGAACATGTTCTGGACCTATGGGAACATGTTCCCGAACCGCCGGAACACGTTCTGGCACCGCCGGAACATGTTCTGGAAGCACCGGAACATGTTCCGGAACCGCTGGAACATGTTCCGCCACCGCCGGAACATGTTCCGGAAGCACCTGAACATGTTTCGGAATCGCTGGAACATGTTCCGGAACTACCGGAACATGTTTCGGAAACACCGGAACATGTTCCGGAATCGCCGGAACATGTTCCGGAACCGCCGGAACATGTTCCGGAAGCACCGGAACATGTTCCGGAACCGCTGGAACATGTTCCGGAACCGCCGGAACATGTCCCGGAACCGCCGGAACATGTTCCGGAACCGCCGAAACATGTTTCCGAACCGCCGGAACATGTACCGGAATCGCCGGAACATGTTCCGGAAGCGCCGGATCATGTTCCGGAAGCACCGGAACATGTTCCGGTCCCGCCGTTACATGTTCTGGACCCACCAGAACATGTTCCGGACCCACCAGAACATGTTCCCAAACTGCCGGAACATGTTCCGGAACGGCCGAAACATGTTCCGGAAGCACCGGAACATGTTCCGGAACCGCTGGAACATGTTCCGGTCCCGCCGGAACATGTTCTGGACCCACCAGAACATGTTCCGGACCCACCAGAACATGTTCCGGAACCCACCCGAACATGTTCCAGAACCGCCGAAACATGTTTCGGAACCGCCGGAACATGTTCCGGAAGCGCCGGAACATGTTCTGGACCTACGGGAACATGTTCCCGAACCGCCGGAACACGTTCTGGCACCGCCGGAACATGTTCTGGAAGCACCGGAACATGTTCCGGAACCGCTGGAACATGTTCCGCCACCGCCGGAACATATTGCGGAAGCACCGGAACACGTACCGGAACCGCCGGAACATGTTCCGGAAGCACCGGAACATGTTCCGGAACCGCTGGAACATGTTCCGGTACCGCCGGTACATGTTCCGGTTCCGCCGGAACATGTTCCGGAAGCACCGGAACATGTTCCAGAAAAGCCGGAACATGTTCCGGAACTGCCAGAATCATGTTCCAGAACCGCCGGAACATGTTCCGGAACCGCCGAAACATGTTCCGGAACCTGCGGGAACATGTTCCGGTGCTACCGGAACATGTTCCGCAAGCACCTGAACATGTTCCGGAATCGCCGGAACATGTTCCGGAACTACCGGAACATGTTCCGGAAGCACCGGAACGTGTACCGGAACCGCCGGAACAAGTTCCGGTACCGCCGGAACATGTTCCGGTTCCGCCGGAACATGTTCCGGAAGCACCGGAACATGTTCCGGAACCGCTGGAACATGCTCCGGAACCACGGGAACATGTTTCCGAACCGCCGGAACATGTACCGGAATCGCCGGAAAATGTTCCGGAAGCGCCGGAACATGATCCGGACTTACCGGAACATGTTCCCGAACCGCCGGAACATGTTCCGGAACCGCCGAAACATGTTCCGGAAGCACCGGAACATGTTCCGGAACCGCTGGAACATGTTCCGGAACCGCCGGAACATGTTCTGGACCCACCAGAACATGTTCCGGACCCACCAGAACATGTTCCGGAAACCGCCGGAACATGTTCCAGAACCGCCGAAACATGTTCCGGAAGCACCGGAACATGTTCCGGAACCGCTGGAACATGTTCCGCCACCGCCGGAACATGTTGCGGAAGCACCGGAACACGTACCGGAACCGCCAGAACATGTTCCGGAAGCACCGGAACATGATCCGGAAACGCCGGAACATGTTCCAGAACCGCCGGAACATGTTCCGGAAGCACCGGAACATGTTTCTGAACCGCCGGAACATGTTCCGGTACCGCCAGAACATGTTCGGGAAACGCCGGAACATGTTCCGGAAGCGCTGAAACATGTTCCGGACCTACCGGAACATGTTCCCGAACCGCCGGAACATGTTCCGGAACCGCCGAAACATGTTCCGGAAGCACCGGAACATGTTCCGGAACCGCTGGAACATGTTCCCGAACCGCCGGAACATGTTCCAGAACCGCCGAAACATGTTTCGGAACCGCCGGAACATGTACCGGAAACACCGGCACCTGTTCCGGAAGCGCCGGAACATGTTCCGAACCTACCTGAACATGTTCCCGAACCGCTGGAAAATGTTCCGCCACCGCCGGAACATGTTGCGGAAGCACCGGAACATGTACCGGAACCGCAGGAACATGTTTCCGAACCGCCGGAACATGTTTCGGAACCAACGGAACATGTACCGGAAACGCCGGAACATGTTCCCGAACCGCCGGAACATGTTCCAGAACCGCCGGAACATGTTCCGCAACCGCTGGAACATGTTCCGGAACCGCCGGAACATGTTCCGAACCTACCGTGAATGTTCCCGAGCCGCCGGAACATCTTTCGGAAGCGCCGGAACATGTTCCGGAAGCGCCGGAACATGTTCCGGAAGCACCGGAACATGTTCCGGAACCTACCGCGAATGTTCCCGAACCGCCGGAACATCTTTCGGAAGCGCCGGAACATGTTCCAGAACCGCCGAAACATGTTTCCGAACCGCCGGAACATGTTCCGGCACCGCCGGAAAATGTTCCGGAACCGGCGGAACATGTTCCGGACCTACCGGAATATGTTCCTGAACCGCCGGAACATGTTCCGGAAACAGCGGAACATGTTCCGGAACCGGCCAGAACATGTTCCGGTAGCACCGGAACATGCTCCGGAAGCACCTGAACATGCTCCGGAAGCGCCGGAACATGTTTCTGAACCACCGGAACATGTTCCAGAACTACCGGAACATGTTCCGGAAGCACCGGAACATGTTCCGGAAGCGCCGGAACATGTTCGGGAAGCAGCGGAACATGTTCCGGAAGCGCCGAAAGATGTTCCGGAACCGCCGGAACATGTTTCGGTACCGCCGGAACATGTGCCGGTACCGCCAGAACATGTTCCGGAATGGCGCGAAAATGATCCGGACCCGGGGGCACATTTCCCAGAATCCCCGGAACATGTTCGAGGAAGCGCCGGAACATGTTCCGGAAGCAGCGGAACATGTTCCGGAACCGCCGGAACATGTTCCGGAACCGGCGGGACATGTTCCGGAACCGGCGAGACATGTTCCGGAACCGCCGGAACATGTTCCGGTAGCACCGGAACATGTTCCGGAACCTGCCGGAGCGTGTTCCGGAACCGCCGGAACATGTTGCGGAAGTACCGGGACATGTTCCGGAAGCACCGGAACATGCTCCGGAAGCACCGGAACATGTTCCGGAACCGCCGGAACATGTTCCGGAACCGGCAGAACATGTTCCGGAAGCACCTGAACATGTTCCGGAATCGCCGGAACATGTTCCGGAACCGCCAGAAACTTGTTCCGGAAGCACCTGAACATGTACCGGAAGCGCCGGAACATGTTCCGGACCTACCAGAACATGTTCCCGAACCGCCGGAACATGTTCCGGAACCGCCGAAACATGTTCCGGAACCTGCGGGAACATGTTCCGGTGCTACCGGAACATGTTCCGGAACCGGCAGAACATGTTCCGGAAGCACCTGAACATGTTCCGGAATCGCCCGAACATGTTCCGGAACCGCCAGAAACTTGTTCCGGAAGCACCTGAACATGTACCGGAAGTGCCGAAACATGTTCCGGAACCGCCGGAACATGTTCGGGAAGCACCGGAACATGTTCCCGAACCGCCGGAACATGTTTGGAAAGCGCCCGAACATGTTCCGGAAACGCCGGAACATGTTCCGGTATCGCCGAAACATGTTCCGGAAGCACCGGAACATGTTCCGGAACCGCCGGAACATGATCCGGAAGCAGCGTAACATTTACCGGAACCGCCGGAACATGTTTCGGAACCGCCAGAACATGTTCCGGACCTAACGGAACATATTCCCGAACCGCCGGAACATATTCCGGAAGCAGTGGAACATGTTCCGGAACCGCCCGAACATGTTCCGGAACTGCCGGAACATGTTTCGGAACCGCCGGAACATGTTCCGGTAGCACCGGAACATGCTCCGGAAGCACCGGAACATGTTTTGGAACCGCCGGAACATGTTGCGGAACCGCCAGAACATGTTCCGGAAGCACCGGTACATGTTCCGGAACCACCGGAACATGTTCCGGAACCGGCGGAACATGTTCCGGAACTACCGGAACATGTTCTGGAAGCACCGGAACATGTTCCGGAACCGCCGGAAGATGTCCGGAAGCAGCGGAACATGTTCCGGAACCGGCGGAACATGTTCCGGAACCGCCGGAACATGTTCCGGTACCGCCAGAACATGTTCCGGAACCGCCCAAGCATGTTCCGGACCCACGGGAACATGTTCCAGAATCGCCGGAACATGTACTGGAACCGCCGGAACATGTTTCGGAACCGCCGAAATATGTTTCGAACCGCCGGAACATGTTCCGCTACCGCCGGAACATGTACCCGAAGCGCCAGAACATGTTCCGGAAGCAGCGGAACATGTTCCGGAACCGCCGGAACATGTTCCGGAACCGCTGGTACATGTTTCGGAACCGCCGGAACGTGTTCCGGTAGCACCGGAACACGTTCCGGAACCGCCAGAACATGTTCCCAAACCGCCGGAACATGTTCCCGAATTACCGGAAAATGTTCCGGAACAGCCGGAACATGTTCCGGAACCGCCAGAACATGTTCCGGAAGCGCCGGAACATGTTCCCGAAGCAGCGGAACATGTTCCGGAACCGCCGGAACATGTTCCGGAACCGGCGGGACATGTTCCGGAACCGGCGAGACATGTTCCGGAACCGCCGGAACATGTTTCGGAGCCGCCGAAACATGTTCCGGTAGCACCGGAACATGTTCCGGAACCTGCCGGAGCGTGTTCCGGAACCGCCGCAACATGTTGCGGAAGTACCGGAACATGTTCCGGAAGCACCGGAACATGTTCCTGAACCGCCGGAACGTGTTCGGGAAGCAGCGGAACATGTTCCCGAACCGCCGGAACATGTTCCGGAACCGCCGGAACATGTTCCGGAACCGCCGAAACATGTTTCCGAACCGCCGGAACATGTACCGGAATCGCCGGAACATGTTCCGGAAGCGCCGGAACATGTTCCGGACCTACCGGAACATGTTCCCGAACCGCCAGAACATGTTCCGGAACCGCCGAAACATGTTCCGGAACCTGCGGGAACATGTTCCGGTGCTACTGGAACATGTTCCCGAACCGCCGGAACATGTTCCGGTAGCACCGGAACATGCTCCAGAAGCACCGGAACATGTTCCGGAACCGCCGGAACATGTTCCGGAACCGGCAGAACATGTTCCGGAAGCACCTGAACATGTTCCGGAATCGCCCGAACATGTTCCGGAACCGCCAGAAACTTGTTCCGGAAGCACCTGAACATGTACCGGAAGCGCCGAAACATGTTCCGGAACCGCCGGAACATGTTCGGGAAGCACCGCAACATGTTCCCGAACCGCCGGAACATGTTTTGGAAGCGCCCGAACATGTTCCGGAAACGCCGTAACATGTTCCGGTATCGCCAAAACATGTTCCGGAAGCACCGGAACATGTTCCGGAACCGCCGGAACATGTTCCGGAAGCAGCGTAACATTTACCGGAACCGCCGGAACATGTTTCGGAACCGCCAGAACATGTTCCGGACCTACGGGAACATGTTCCCGAACCGCCGGAACATATTCCGGAAGCAGTGGAACATGCTCCGGAAGCACCGGTACATGTTCCGGAACCGCCGGAACATGTTCCGGAAGCACCTGAACATGTTCCGGAAGCGCCGGAAAATGTTCCGGAACCACCGGAACATGTTACTGAACCGCCGGAACATGTTCCGGAACTACCAGAACATGTTCTGGAAGCACCGGAACATGTTCCGGAACCGCCGGAAGATGTCCGGAAGCAGCGGAACATGTTCCGGAACCGCCGGAACATGTTCCGGTACCGCCAGAACATGTTCCGGAACCGCCCGAGCATGTTCCGGACCCACGGGAACATGTTCCAGAATCGCCGGAACATGTACTGGAACCGCCGGAACATGTTTCGGAACCGCCGAAATACGTTTCGAACCGCCGGAACATGTTCTGCTACCGCCGGAACATGTACCCGAAGCGCCAGAACATGTTCCGGAAGCAGCGGAACATGTTCCGGAACCGCTGGTACATGTTTCGAAACCGCCGGAACGTGTTCCGGTAGCACCGGAACACGTTCCGGAACCGCCCGAACATGTTCCGGAATTACCGGAAAATGTTCCGGAACAGCCGGAACATGTTCCGGAACCGCCGGAACATGTTCCGGAAGCACCGGAACATGTTCCGGAACCGCCGGAGCATGTTCCGGAAACGCCGGAACATGTTCCGGAACCGCCGGAACATGTTCCGGAACCGACGAAACATGTTTCCGAACCGCCGGAACATGTTCTGGAACCGCCGAAACATGTTTCAGAACCGCCGGAACATGTTCCGGTACCACCGGAACATGTTCCGGAACCGCCGGAACATGTTCCGGAACCGCCAGAACATGTTCCGGAAGCACCTGAACATGTTCCGGAATCGCCCGAACATGTTCCGGAACCGCCAGAAACTTGCTCCGGAAGCACCTGAACATGTTCCGGAAGCGCCGAAACATGTTCCGAAACCGCCGGAACATGTTCAGGAAGCACCGGAACATGTTCCCGAACCGCCGGAACATGTTCCGGAAGCGCCGAAACATGTTCCGGAAGCGCCGGAACATGTTCCGAAACCGCCGGAACATGTTCCGGTACCGCCAGAACATGTTCCGGAACCGCCCGCGCATGTTCCGGACCCACGGGAACATGTTCCAGAATCGCCGGAACATGTACTGGAATCGCCGGAACATGTTCCGGTACCGCCGGAACATGTTCCGGTTCCGCCGGAACATGTTCCGGAAGCACCGGAACATGTTCCGGAACCGCCGAAACATGTTTCCGAACCGCCGGAACATGTACCGGAATCGCCGGAACATGTTCCGGAAGCGCCGGAACATGTTCCGGAAGCACCGGAACATGTTCAAGAACCGCTGGAACATGTTCCGGTCCCGCCGGAACATGTTCTGGACCCACAAGAACATGTTCCGGACCCACCAGAACATGTTCCCAAACTGCCGGAACATGTTCCGGAACCGCCGAAACATGTTCCGGAAGCACCGGAACATGTTCCGGAACCGCTGGAACATGTTCCGGTCCCGCCGGAACATGTTCTGGACCCACCAGAACATGTTCCGGACCCACCAGAACATGTTCCGGAACCCGCCCAAACATGTTCCAGAACCGCCGGAACATGTTTCGGAACCGCCGGAACATGTTCCAGAAGCGCCGGAACATGTTCTGGACCTACGGAAACATGTTCCCGAACCGCCGCAACACGTTCTGGCACCGCCGGAACATGTTCTGGAAGCACCGGAACATGTTCCGGAACCGCTGGAACATGTTCCGCCACCGCCAGAACATGTTGCGGAAGCACGGGAACATGTTCCGGAACCGCCGAAACATGTTTCCGAACCGCCGGAACATGTACCGGAATTGCCGGAACATGTTCCAGAAGAGCCGGAACATGTTCCGGAAGCACCGGAACATGTTCAGGAACCGCTGGAACATGTTCCGGTCCCGCCAGAACATGTTCTGGATCCACAAGAACATGTTCCGGACCCACCAGAACATGTTCCCAAACCGCCGGAACATGTTCCGGAACCGCCGAAACATGTTCCGGAAGCACCGGAACATGTTCCGGAACCGCTGGAACATGTTCCGGTCCCGCCGGAACATGTTCTGGACCCACCAGAACATGTTCCGGACCCACCAGAACATGTTCCGGAACCCGCCCAAACATGTTCCAGAACCGCCGGAACATGTTTCGGAACCGCCGGAACATGTTCCAGAAGCGCCGGAACATGTTCTGGACCTACGGGAACATGTTCCCGAACCGCCGGAACACGTTCTGGCACCGCCGGAACATGTTCTGGAAGCACCGGAACATGTTCCGGAACCGCTGGAACATGTTCCGCCACCGCCGGAACATGTTCCGGAAGCACCTGAACATGTTTCGGAATCGCTGGAACATGTTGCGGAACTACCGGAACATGTTTCGGAAACACCGGAACATGTTCCGGAATCGCCGGAACATGTTCCGGAACCGCCGGAACATGTTCCGGAAGCACCGGAACATGTTCCGGAACCGCTGGAACATGTTCCGGAACCGCCGGAACATGTCCCGGAACCGCCGGAACATGTTCCGGAACCGCCGAAACATGTTTCCGAACCGCCGGAACATGTACCGGAATCGCCGGAACATGTTCCGGAAGCGCCGGAACATGTTCGAGAGGCACCGGAACATGTTCCGGTCCCGCCGTTACATGTTCTGGACCCACCAGAACATGTTCCGGACCCACCAGAACATGTTCCCAAACTGCCGGAACATGTTCCGGAACCGCCGAAACATGTTCCGGAAGCACCGGAACATGTTCCGGAACCGCTGGAACATGTTCCGGTCCCGCCGGAACATGTTCTGGACCCACCAGAACATGTTCCGGACCCACCAAAACATGTTCCGGAACCCGCCCGAACATGTTCCAGAACCGCCGAAACATGTTTCGGAACCGCCGGAACATGTTCCGGAAGCGCCGGAACATGTTCTGGACCTACGGGAACATGTTCCCGAACCGCCGGAACACGTTCTGGCACCGCCGGAACATGTTCTGGAAGCACCGGAACATGTTCCGGAACTGCTGGAACATGTTCCGCCACCGCCGGAACATATTGCGGAAGCACCGGAACATGTACCGGAACCGCCGGAACATGTTCCGGAAGCACCGGAACATGTTCCGGAACCGCTGGTCTATGTTCCGGTACCGCCGGTACATGTTCCGGTTCCGCCGGAAAATGTTCCGGAAGCACCGGAACATGTTCCAGAAAAGCCGGAACATGTTCCCGAACCGCCGGAACATGTTCCAGAACCGCCGGAACATGTTCGGGTTCCGCCGGAACATGTTTGGGTTCCGCCGGAACATGTTCCGGAACCGCTGGAACATGTTCCGGAACTGCCAGAATCATGTTCCAGAACCGCCGGAACATGTTCCGGAACCGCCGAAACATGTTCCGGAACCTGCGGGAACATGTTCCGGTGCTACCAGAACATGTTCCGGAAGCACCTGAACATGTTCCGGAATCGCCGGAACATGTTCCGGAACTACCGGAACACGTTCCGGAAGCACCGGAACGTGTACCGGAACCGCCGGAACATGTTCCGGTACCGCCGGAACATGTTCCGGTTCCGCCGGAAAATGTTCCGGAAGCACCGGAACATGTTCCGGAACCGCTGGAACATGTTCCGGAACCGCCGGAACATGTTCTGGACCCACCAGAACATGTTCCGGACCCACCAGAACATGTTCCGGAAACCGCCGGAACATGTTCCGGAACCGCCGAAACATGTTCCGGAAGCACCGGAACATGTTCCGGAACCGCTGGAACATGTTCCGCCACCGCCGGAACATGTTGCGGAAGCACCGGAACATGTACCGGAACCGCCAGAACATGTTCCGGAAGCACCGGAACATGTTCCGGAAACGCCAGAACATGTTCCAGAACCGCCGGAACATGTTCCGGAAGCTCCGGAACATGTTTCCGAACCGCCGGAACATGTACCGGAATCGCCGGAAAATGTTCCAGAAGCGCCGGAACATGATCCGGACTTACCGGAACATGTTCCCGAACCGCCGGAACATGTTCCGGAACCGCCGAAACATGTTCCGGAAGCACCGGAACATGTTCCGGAACCGCTGGAACATGTTCCGGAACCGCCGGAACATGTTCTGGACCCACCAGAACATGTTCCGGACCCACCAGAACATGTTCCGGAAACCGCCGGAACATGTTCCGGAACCGCCGAAACATGTTCCGGAAGCACCGGAACATGTTCCGGAACCGCTGGAACATGTTCCGCCACCGCCGGAACATGTTGCGGAAGCACCGGAACATGTACCGGAACCGCCAGAACATGTTCCGGAAGCACCGGAACATGTTCCGGAAACGCCAGAACATGTTCCAGAACCGCCGGAACATGTTCCGGAAGCTCCGGAACATGTTTCCGAGCCGCCGGAACATGTTCCGGTACCGCCAGAACATGTTCGGGAAACGCCGGAACATGTTCCGGAAGCGCTGAAACATGTTCCGGACCTACCAGAACATGTTCCCGAACCGCCGGAACATGTTCCGGAACCGCCGAAACATGTTCCGGAAGCACCGGAACATGTTCCGGAACCGCTGGAACATGTTCCCGAACCGCCGGAACATGTTCCAGAACCGCCGAAACATGTTTCGGAACCGCCGCAACATGTACCGGAAACGCCGGCACCTGTTCCGGAAGCGCCGGAACATGTTCCGAACCTACCTGAACATGTTCCCGAACCGCTGGAAAATGTTCCGCCACCGCCGGAACATGTTGCGGAAGCACCGGAACATGTACCGGAACCGCAAGACCATGTTCCCGAACCGCCGGAACATGTTTCGGAACCAACGGAACATGTTCCGGTTCCGCCGGAACATGTTCCGGAAGCACCGGAACATGTACCGGAAACGCCAGAACATGTTCCCGAACCGCCGGAACATGTTCCAGAACCGCCGGAACATATTCCGGAAGCACCGGAACATGTTCCGCAACCGCTGGAACATGTTCCGGAACCGCCAGAACATGTTCCGGACCTACCGCGAATGTTCCCGAACCGCCGGAACATCTTTCGGAAGCGCCGGAACATGTTCCGGAAGCGCCGGAAGATGTTCCAGAAGCACCGGAACATGTTCCGGAACCTACCGCGAATGTTCCCGAACCGCCGGAACATCTTTCGGAAGCGCCGGAACATGTTCCGGAACCGCCGAAACATGTTTCCGAACCGCCGGAACATGTTCCGGCACCGCCGGAAAATGTTCCGGAACCGCCGGAACATGTTCCGGACCTACCGGAATATGTTCCCGAACCGCCGGAACATGTTCCGGAAACAGCGGAACATGTTCCGGAACCTGCCGGAACATGTTCCGGTAGCACCGGAACATGCTCCGGAAGCACCTGAACATGCTCCGGAAGCGCCGGAACATGTTTCTGAACCACCGGAACATGTTCCGGAACTACCGGAACATGTTCCGGTGCTTCCGGAACATGTTCCGGAAGCAGCGGAACATGTTCTGGAAGCGCCGAAAGATGTTCCGGAACCGCCGGAACATGTTTCGGTACCGCCGGAACATGTGCCGGTACCGCCGGAACATGTTCCCGAACGGCCCGAAAATGATCCGGACCCGGGGGCACATTTTCCAGAATCCCCGGAACATGTTCGAGGAAGCGCCGGAACATGTTCCGGAACCTGCCGGAGCGTGTTCCGGAACCGCCGGAACATGTTGCGGAAGTACCGGAACATGTTCCGGAAGCACCGGAACATGTTCCTGGACCGCCGGAACGTGTTCGGGAAGCAGCGGAACATGTTCCCGAACCGCCGGAACATGTTCCGGAACCGCCGGAACATGTTCCGGAACCGCCGAAACATGTTTCCGAACCGCCGGAACATGTACCGGAATCGCCGGAACATGTTCCGGAAGCGCCGGAACATGTTCCGGACCTACCGGAACATGTTCCCGAACCGCCGGAACATGTTCCGGAACCGCCGAAACATGTTCCGGAACCTGCGGGAACATGTTCCGGTGCTACCGGAACATGTTCCCGAACCGCCGGATCATGTTCCGGAAGCAGCCGAACATGTTCCGGAACCTGCCGGAACATGTTCCGGAAGCACCGGAACATGTTCCGGTAGCACCGGAACATGCTCCGGAAGCACCGGAACATGTTCCGGAACCGCCGGAACATGTTCCGGAACCGGCAGAACATGTTCCGGAAGCACCTGAACATGTTCCGGAATCGCCCGAACATGTTCCGGAACCGCCAGAAACTTGTTCCGGAAGCACCTGAACATGTACCGGAAGCGCCGAAACATGTTCCGGAACCGCCGGAACATGTTCGGGAAGCAGCGGAACATGTTCCCGAACCGCCGGGACATGTTTTGAAAGCGCCCGAAGATGTTCCGGAAACGCCGTAACATGTTCCGGTATCGCCGAAACATGTTCCGGAAGCACCGGAACATGTTCCGGAACCGCCGGAACATGTTCCGGAAGCAGCGTAACATTTACCGGAACCGCCGGAACATGTTTCGGAACCGCCAGAACATGTTCCGGACCTACCGGAACATGTTCCCGAACCGCCGGAACATATTCCGGAAGCAGTGGAACATGTTCCGGAACCGCCCGAACATGTTCCGGAACTGCCGGAACATGTTTCGGAACCGCCGGAACATGTTCCGGTAGCACCGGAACATGCTCCGGAAGCACCGGAACATGTTTTGGAACCGCCGGAACATGTTCCGGAACCGCCAGAACATGTTCCGGAAGCACCGGTACATGTTCCGGAACCGCCGGAACATGTTCCGGAAGCACCTGAACATGTTCCGGAAGCGCCGGAAAATGTTCCGGAACCACCGGAACATGTTACTGAACCGCCGGAACATGTTCCGGAACTACCAGAACATGTTCTGGAAGCACCGGAACATGTTCCGGAACCGCCGGAAGATGTCCGGAAGCAGCGGAACATGTTCCGGAACCGCCGGAACATGTTCCGGAACCGCCGGAACATGTTCCGGTACCGCCAGAACATGTTCCGGAACCGCCCGAGCATGTTCCGGACCCAGGGGAACATGTTCCAGAATCGCCGGAACATGTACTGGAACCGCCGGAACATGTTTCGGAACCGCCGAAATATGTTTCGAACCGCCGGAACATGTTCCGCTACAGCCGGAACATGTACCCGAAGCGCCAGAACATGTTCCGGAAGCAGCGGAACATGTTCCGGAACCGCCGGAACATGTTCCGGAACCGCTGGTACATGTTTCGGAACCGCCGGAACGTGTTCCGGTAGCACCGGAACACGTTCCGGAACCGCCAGAACATGTTCCCAAACCGCCGGAACATGTTCCCGAATTACCGGAAAATGTTCCGGAACAGCCGGAACATGTTCCGGAACCGCCGGAACATGTTCCGGAAGCGCCGGAACATGTTCCGGAACCGCCGGAACATGTTCCGGAACCGGCGGGACATGTTCCGGAACCGGCGAGACATGTTCCGGAACCGCCGGAACATGTTTCGGAGCCGCCGAAACATGTTCCGGTAGCACCGGAACATGTTCCGGAACCTGCCGGAGCGTGTTCCGGAACCGCCGGAACATGTTGCGGAAGTACCGGAACATGTTCCGGAAGCACCGGAACATGTTCCTGAACCGCCGGAACATGTTCGGGAAGCAGCGGAACATGTTCCCGAACCGCCGGAACATGTTCCGGAACCGCCGGAACATGTTCCGGAACCGCCGAAACATGTTTCCGAACCGCCGGAACATGTACCGGAATCGCCGGAACATGTTCCGGAAGCGCCGGAACATGTTCTGGACCTACCGGAACATGTTCCCGAACCGCCGGAACATGTTCCGGAACCGCCGAAACATGTTCCGGAACCTGCGGGAACATGTTCCGGTGCTACCGGAACATGTTCCCGAACCGCCGGAACATGTTCCGGTAGCACCGGAACATGCTCCGGAAGCACCGGAACATGTTCCGGAACCGCCGGAACATGTTCCGGAACCAGCAGAACATGTTCCGGAAGCACCTGAACATGTTCCGGAATCGCCCGAACATGTTCCGGAACCGCCAGAAACTTGTTCCGGAAGCACCTGAACATGTACCGGAAGCGCCGAAACATGTTCCGGAACCGCCGGAACATGTTCGGGAAGCACCGGAACATGTTCCCGAACCGCCGGAACATGTTTTGGAAGCGCCCGAACATGTTCCGGAAACGCCGTAACATGTTCCGGTATCGCCGAAACATGTTCCGGAAGCACCGGAACATGTTCCGGAACCGCCGGAACATGTTCCGGAAGCAGCGTAACATTTACCGGAACCGCCGGAACATGTTTCGGAACCGCCAGAACGTGTTCCGGACCTACCGGAACATGTTCCCGAACCGCCGCAACATATTCCGGAAGCAGTGGAACATGCTCCGGAAGCACCGGAACATGTTTTGGAACCGCCGGAACATGTTCCGGAACCGCCAGAACATGTTCCGGAAGCACCGGTACATGTTCCGGAACCGCCGGAACATGTTCCGGAAGCACCTGAACATGTTCCGGAAGCGCCGGAAAATGTTCCGGAACCACCGGAACATGTTACTGAACCGCCGGAACATGTTGCGGAAGTACCGGAACATGTTCCGGAAGCACCGGAACATGTTCCTGGACCGCCGGAACGTGTTCGGGAAGCAGCGGAACATGTTCCCGAACCGCCGGAACATGTTCTGGAACCGCCGGAACATGTTCCGGAACCGCCGAAACATGTTTACGAACCGCCGGAACATGTACCGGAATCGCCGGAACATGTTCCGGAAGCGCCGGAACATGTTCCGGACCTACCGGAACATGTTCCCGAACCGCCGGAACATGTTCCGGAACCGCCGAAACATGTTCCGGAACCTGCGGGAACATGTTCCGGTGCTACCGGAACATGTTCCCGAACCGCCGGATCATGTTCCGGAAGCAGCCGAACATGTTCCGGAACCTGCCGGAACATGTTCTGGAAGCACCGGAACATGTTCCGGTAGCACCGGAACATGCTCCGGAAGCACCGGAACATGTTCCGGAACCGCCGGAACATGTTCCGGAACCGGCAGAACATGTTCCGGAAGCACCTGAACATGTTCCGGAATCGCCAGAACATGTTCCGGAACCGCCAGAAACTTGTTCCGGAAGCACCTGAACATGTACCGGAAGCGCCGAAACATGTTCCGGAACCGCCGGAACATGTTCGGGAAGCACCGGAACATGTTCCCGAACCGCCGGGACATGTTTTGAAAGCGCCCGAAGATGTTCCGGAAACGCCGTAACATGTTCCGGTATCGCCGAAACATGTTCCGGAAGCACCGGAACATGTTCCGGAACCGCCGGAACATGTTCCGGAAGCAGCGTAACATTTACCGGAACCGCCGGAACATGTTTCGGAACCGCCAGAACATGTTCCGGACCTACCGGAACATGTTCCCGAACCGCCGGAACATATTCCGGAAGCAGTGGAACATGTTCCGGAACCGCCCGAACATGTTCCGGAACTGCCGGAACATGTTTCGGAACCGCCGGAACATGTTCCGGTAGCACCGGAACATGCTCCGGAAGCACCGGAACATGTTTTGGAACCGCCGGAACATGTTCCGGAACCGCCAGAACATGTTCGGGAAGCACCGGTACATGTTCCGGAACCGCCGGAACATGTTCCGGAAGCACCTGAACATGTTCCGGAAGCGCCGGAAAATGTTCCGGAACCACCGGAACATGTTACTGAACCGCCGAAACATGTTCCGGAACTACCAGAACATGTTCTGGAAGCACCGGAACATGTTCCGGAACCGCCGGAAGATGTCCGGAAGCAGCGGAACATGTTCCGGAACCGCCGGAACATGTTCCGGAACCGCCGGAACATGTTCCGGTACCGCCAGAACATGTTCCGGAACCGCCCGAGCATGTTCCGGACCCACGGGAACATGTTCCAGAATCGCCGGAACATGTACTGGAACCGCCGGAACATGTTTCGGAACCGCCGAAATATGTTTCGAACCGCCGGAACATGTTCCGCTACAGCCGGAACATGTACCCGAAGCGCCAGAACATGTTCCGGAAGCAGCGGAACATGTTCCGGAACCGCCGGAACATGTTCCGGAACCGCTGGTACATGTTTCGGAACCGCCGGAACGTGTTCCGGTAGCACCGGAACACGTTCCGGAACCGCCAGAACATGTTCCCAAACCGCCGGAACATGTTCCCGAATTACCGGAAAATGTTCCGGAACAGCCGGAACATGTTCCGGAACCGCCGGAACATGTTCCGGAAGCGCCGGAACATGTTCCGGAACCGCCGGAACATGTTCCGGAACCGGCGGGACATGTTCCGGAACCGGCGAGACATGTTCCGGAACCGCCGGAACATGTTTCGGAGCCGCCGAAACATGTTCCGGTAGCACCGGAACATGTTCCGGAACCTGCCGGAGCGTGTTCCGCAACCGCCGGAACATGTTGCGGAAGTACCGGAACATGTTCCGGAAGCACCGGAACATGTTTCTGAACCGCCGGAACGTGTTCGGGAAGCAGCGGAACATGTTCCCGAACCGCCGGAACATGTTCCGGAACCGCCGGAACATGTTCCGGAACCGCCGAAACATGTTTCCGAACCGCCGGAACATGTACCGGAATCGCCGGAACATGTTCCGGAAGCGCCGGAACATGTTCTGGACCTACCGGAACATGTTCCCGAACCGCCGGAACATGTTCCGGAACCGCCGAAACATGTTCCGGAACCTGCGGGAACATGTTCCGGTGCTACCGGAACATGTTCCCGAACCGCCGGAACATGTTCCGGTAGCACCGGAACATGCTCCGGAAGCACCGGAACATGTTCCGGAACCGCCGGAACATGTTCCGGAACCAGCAGAACATGTTCCGGAAGCACCTGAACATGTTCCGGAATCGCCCGAACATGTTCCGGAACCGCCAGAAACTTGTTCCGGAAGCACCTGAACATGTACCGGAAGCGCCGAAACATGTTCCGGAACCGCCGGAACATGTTCGGGAAGCACCGGAACATGTTCCCGAACCGCCGGAACATGTTTTGGAAGCGCCCGAACATGTTCCGGAAACGCCGTAACATGTTCCGGTATCGCCGAAACATGTTCCGGAAGCACCGGAACATGTTCCGGAACCGCCGGAACATGTTCCGGAAGCAGCGTAACATTTACCGGAACCGCCGGAACATGTTTCGGAACCGCCAGAACGTGTTCCGGACCTACCGGAACATGTTCCCGAACCGCCGGAACATATTCCGGAAGCAGTGGAACATGCTCCGGAAGCACCGGAACATGTTTTGGAACCGCCGGAACATGTTCCGGAACCGCCAGAACATGTTCCGGAAGCACCGGTACATGTTCCGGAACCGCCGGAACATGTTCCGGAAGCACCTGAACATGTTCCGGAAGCGCCGGAAAATGTTCCGGAACCACCGGAACATGTTACTGAACCGCCGGAACATGCTCCGGAACTACCGGAACATGTTCTGGAAGCACCGGAACATGTTCCGGAACCGCCGGAAGATGTCCGGAAGCAGCGGAACATGTTCCGGAACCGCCGGAACATGTTCCGGTACCGCCAGAACATGTTCCGGAACCGCCCGAGCATGTTCCGGACCCACCAGAACATGTTCCGGAACCCGCCCAAACATGTTCCGGAACCGCCGGAACATGTTTCGGAACCGCCGGAACATGTTTCAGAAGCACCGGAACATGTACTGGAACCGCCGGAACATGTTTCGGAACCGCCGAAATACGTTTCGAACCGCCGGAACATGTTCCGCTACCGCCGGAACATGTACCCGAAGCGCCAGAACATGTTCCGGAAGCAGCGGAACATGTTCCGGAACCGCCGGAACATGTTCCGGAACCGCCGGAACATGTTCCGGAACCGCTGGTACATGTTTCGGAACCGCCGGAACGTGTTCCGGTAGCACCGGAACACGTTCCGGAACCGCCAGAACATGTTCCCAAACCGCCGGAACATGTTCCCGAATTACCGGAAAATGTTCCGGAACAGCCGGAACATGTTCCGGAACCGCCGGAACATGTTCCGGAAGCGCCGGAACATGTTCCGGAAGCAGCGGAACATGTTCCGGAACCGCCGGAACATGTTCCGGAACCGGCGGGACATGTTCCGGAACCGGCGAGACATGTTCCGGAACCGCCGGAACATGTTTCGGAGCCGCCGAAACATGTTCCGGTAGCACCGGAACATGTTCCGGAACCTGCCGGAGCGTGTTCCGGAACCGCCGGAACATGTTGCGGAAGTACCGGAACATGTTCCGGAAGCACCGGAAGATGTTCCTGAACCGCCGGAACGTGTTCGGGAAGCAGCGGAACATGTTCCCGAACCACCGGAACATGTTCCGGAACCGCCGGAACATGTTCCGGAACCGCCGAAACATGTTTCCGAAGCGCCGGAACATGTACCGGAATCGCCGGAACATGTTCCAGAAGCGCCGGAACATGTTCTGGACCTACCGGAACATGTTCCCGAACCGCCGGAACATGTTCCGGAACCGCCGAAACATGTTCCGGAACCTGCGGGAACATGTTCCGGTGCTACCGGAACATGTTCCCGAACCGCCGGAACATGTTCCGGTAGCACCGGAACATGCTCCGGAAGCACCGGAACATGTTCCGGAACCGCCGGAACATGTTCCGGAACCGGCAGAACATGTTCCGGAAGCACTTGAACATGTTCCGGAATCGCCCGAACATGTTCCGGAACCGCCAGAAACTTGTTCCGGAAGCACCTGAACATGTACCGGAAGCGCCGAAACATGTTCCGGAACCGCCGGAACATGTTCGGGAAGCACCGGAACATGTTCCCGAACCGCCGGAACATGTTTTGGAAGCGCCCGAACATGTTCCGGAAACGCCGTAACATGTTCCGGTATCGCCGAAACATGTTCCGGAAGCACCGGAACATGTTCCGGAACCGCCGGAAGATGTCCGGAAGCAGCGGAACATGTTCCGGAACCGCCGGAACATGTTCCGGTACCGCCAGAACATGTTCCGGAACCGCCCGAGCATGTTCCGGACCCACCAGAACATGTTCCGGAACCCGCCCAAACATGTTCCAGAACCGCCGGAACATGTTTCGGAACCGCCGGAACATGTTCCAGAAGCGCCGGAACATGTACTGGAACCGCCGGAACATGTTTCGGAACCGCCGAAATACGTTTCGAACCGCCGGAACATGTTCCGCTACCGCCGGAACATGTACCCGAAGCGCCAGAACATGTTCCGGAAGCAGCGGAACATGTTCCGGAACCGCCGGAACATGTTCCGGAACCGCTGGTACATGTTTCGGAACCGCCGGAACGTGTTCCGGTAGCACCGGAACACGTTCCGGAACCGCCAGAACATGTTCCCAAACCGCCGGAACATGTTCCCGAATTACCGGAAAATGTTCCGGAACAGCCTGAACATGTTCCGGAACCGCCGGAACATGTTCCGGAAGCACCGGAACATGTTCCGGAACCGCCGGAGCATGTTCCGGAAACGCCGGAACATGTTCCGGAACCGCTGGAACATGTTCCGGAACCGACGAAACATGTTTCCGAACCGCCGGAACATGTTCCGGAACCGCCGAAACATGTTTCGGAACCGCCGGAACATGTTCCGGTACCACCGGAACATGTTCCGGAACCGCCGGAACATGTTCCGGAACCGCCAGAACATGTTCCGGAAGCACCTGAACATGTTCCGGAATCGCCCGAACATGTTCCGGAACCGCCAGAGACTTGCTCCGGAAGCACCTGAAGAATGTTCCGGAAGCGCCGAAACATGTTCGGAAACCGCCGGAACATGTTCAGGAAGCACCGGAACATGTTCCCGAACCGCCGGAACATGTTCCGGAAGCGCCGAAACATGTTCCGGAAGCGCCGGAACATGTTCCGGAACCGCCGGAACATGTTCCGGTACCGCCAGAACATGTTCCGGAACCGCCCGCGCATGTTCCGGACCTACTGGAACATGTTCCAGAATCGCCGGAACATGTACTGGAACCGCCGGAACATGTTTCGGAACCGCCGAAACATGTTTCGAACCGCCGGAACATGTTCCGCTACCGCCGGAACATGTACCCGAACCGCCAGAACATGTTCCGGAAGCAGCGGAACATGTTCCGGAACCGCCGGAACATGTTCCGGAACCGCTGGTACATGTTTCGGAACCGCCGGAACGTGTTCCGGTAGCACCGGAACATGTTCCGGAACCTCCAGAACATGTTCCGGACCTACCGGAACATGTTCCCGAACCGCCGGTACATGTTCCCGAATTACCGGAAAATGTTCCGGAACAGCCGGAACATGTTCCGGAACCGCCGGAGCATGTTCCGGAAACGCCGGAACATGTTCCGGAACCGCCGGAACATGTTCCGGAACCGCCGAAACATGTTTCCGAACCGCCGGAACCTGTTCTGGAACCGCCGAAACATGTTTCACAACCGCCGGAACATGTTCCGGTACCACCTGAACATGTTCTGGAAGCACCGGAACATGTTCCGGTACCGCCGGAAGATGTTCTGGTACCGCCGGCACAAGTTCCGGAAACACCGGAACATGTTCCAGAACCGCCGGAACATGTTCCAGAACCGCCGAAACACGTTTCGGAACCGCCGGAACATGTTCCGGTACTGCCGGAACATGTTCCGGAACCCGCCGGAACATGTTCCTGAACCGCCAGAACATGTTCCGGAACTACCGGAACATGTTCCGGTAGCACCAGAAAATGTGCGGGAACCGCCGGAACATGGTCCGGACCTATCGGAACATGTTAGCGAACCGCCGGAACATGTTCCGGTACCGCCGGAACATGTTCCGGAACCTCCGAAACATGTTTCGGAACCGCCGGAAGATGTTCCGGTACCGCCGGAACATGTTGCGGAAGCACCGGAACATTTTCCGGACCTACGAGAACATGTTCCCGAACCGCCGGAACATGTTCCGGAACCGCCGGAACATGTTCCGGCGGTTCCGGAACATGTTCCGGAAGCACCGGAACATGTTCCGGAAACGCCGGAACATGTTCCGGAACCGCCGGAAAATGTTCCGGAACCGGGGGAACATGTTCCGGAAGCCCCGGAACATGTTCCGGAACCGCTGGAACATGTTCCGGAACCGCCGGAACATGTTCCGGACCTACCGGTAGATGTTCCCGAACCGCCGGAACATGTTCCGGAAGCAGTGGAACATGTTCCGGAACCGCCCGAACATGTTCCGGAACTGCCGGAACATGTTTCGAAACCGCCGGAACATGTTCCGGTAGCACCGGAACATGCTCCGGAAGCACCGGAACATGTTTTGGAACCGCCGGAACATGTTCCGGAAGCAGTGGAACATGTTCCGGAACCGCCCGAACATGTTGCGGAACTGCCGGAACATGTTTCGGAACCGCCGGAACATGTTCCGGTAGCACCGGAACATGTTACTGAACCGCCGGAACATATTCCGGAACTACCGGAACATGTTCCGGAAGCACCGGAACATGTTCCGGAACCGCCGGAAGATGTTCCGGAAGCAGCGGAACATGTTCCGGAAGCGCCGAAACATGTTCCGGTACCGCCAGAACATGTTCCGGAACCGCCCGAGCATGTTCCGGACCCACGGGAACATGTTCCAGAATCGCCGGAACATGTACTGGAACCGCCGGAACAAGTTTCGGAACCGCCGAAACATGTTTCCAACCGCCGGAACATGTTCCGCTACCGCCGGAACATGTACCCGAACCACCAGAACATGTTCCGGAAGCAGCGGAACGTGTTCCGGAACCGCCGGAACATGTTCCGGAACCGCTGGTACATGTTTCAGAACCGCCGGAACGTGTTCCGGTAGCACCGGAACATGTTCCGGAAACGCCAGAACATGTTCCGGACCTACCGGAACATGTTCCCGAACCGCCGGAACATGTTCCCGAATTACCGGAAAATGTTCCGGAACAGCCGGAGCATGTTCCGGAACCGCCGGAACATGTTCGGGAAGCACCGGCACATGTTCCGGAACCGCCGGAGCATGTTCCGGAAACGCCGGAACATGTTCTGGAAGCACCGTAACATGTTCCGGTACCGCCGGAAGATGTTCTGGTACCGCCGGCACATGTTCCGGAAACACCGGAACATGTTCCAGAACCGCCGGAACATGTTCTGGAACCGCCGAAACATGTTTCAGAACCGCCGGAACATGTTCCGGTACCACCGGAACATGTTCTGGAAGCACCGGAACATGTTCCGGTACCGCCGGAACATGTTCCGGTACTGCCGGAACATGTTCCGGAACCCGCCGGAACATGTTCCGGAACCGCCGGAACATGTTCCTGAACCGCCGGAACATGTTCCGGAACTACCGGAACATGTTCCGGTAGCACCAGAACATGTGCGGGAACCGCCGGAACATGGTCCGGACCTATCGGAACATGTTAGCGGACCGCCGGAACATGTTCCGATAGGTCCGGACCATGTTCCGGCGGTTCCCGCACATGTTCAGGTGCTACCGGAACATGTTCCGGTAGTTCCGGAACATGTTCAGGAAGCTCCATGAACCTCCAGAACACCGGAACCGGAACATGAACCTCATGAACATGTTCCGGACCTACCGGAACATGTTCCCGAACCGCCGGTACATGTTCCCGAATTACCGGAAAATGTTCCGGAACAGCCGGAACATGTTCCGGAACCGCCGGAGCATGTTCCGGAAACGCCGGAACATGTTCCGGAACCGCCGGAACATGTTCCGGAACCGCCGAAACATGTTTCCGAACCGCCGGAACCTGTTCTGGAACCGCCGAAACATGTTTCACAACCGCCGGAACATGTTCCGGTACCACCTGAACATGTTCTGGAAGCACCGGAACATGTTCCGGTACCGCCGGAAGATGTTCTGGTACCGCCGGCACAAGTTCCGGAAACACCGGAACATGTTCCAGAACCGCCGGAACATGTTCCGGAACCGCCGAAACACGTTTCGGAACCGCCGGAACATGTTCCGGTACTGCCGGAACATGTTCCGGAACCCGCCGGAACATGTTCCTGAACCGCCAGAACATGTTCCGGAACTACCGGAACATGTTCCGGTAGCACCAGAAAATGTGCGGGAACCGCCGGAACATGGTCCGGACCTATCGGAACATGTTAGCGAACCGCCGGAACATGTTCCGGTACCGCCGGAACATGTTCCGGAACCTCCGAAACATGTTTCGGAACCGCCGGAAGATGTTCCGGTACCGCCGGAACATGTTGCGGAAGCACCGGAACATTTTCCGGACCTACGAGAACATGTCCCCGAACCGCCGGAACATGTTCCGGAACCGCCGGAACATGTTCCGGCGGTTCCGGAACATGTTCCGGAAGCACCGGAACATGTTCCGGAAACGCCGGAACATGTTCCGGAACCGCCGGAAAATGTTCCGGAACCGGGGGAACATGTTCCGGAAGCACCGGAACATGTTCCGGAACCGCTGGAACATGTTCCGGAACCGCCGGAACATGTTCCGGACCTACCGGTAGATGTTCCCGAACCGCCGGAACATGTTTCGGGAGCGCCGGAACATGTTCCGGAAGCAGTGGAACATGTTCCGGAACCGCCCGAACATGTTCCGGAACTGCCGGAACATGTTTCGAAACCGCCGGAACATGTTCCGGTAGCACCGGAACATGCTCCGGAGGCACCGGAACATGTTTTGGAACCGCCGGAACATGTTCCGGAAGCGATGGAACATGTTCCGGAACCGCCCGAACATGTTCCGGAACTGCCGGAACATGTTTCGGAACCGCCGGAACATGTTCCGGTAGCACCGGAACATGCTCCGGAAGCACCGGAACATGTTTCGGAACCGCCGGAACATGTTCCGGAACCGCCGGAACATGTTCCGGAAGCACCGGTACATGTTCCGGAACCGCCGGAAAATGTTCCGGAACCACCGGAACATGTTACTGAACCGCCGGAACATATTCCGGAACTACCGGAACATGTTCCGGAAGCACCGGAACATGTTCCGGAACCGCCGGAAGATGTTCCGGAAGCAGCGGAACATGTTCCGGAAGCGCCGAAACATGTTCTGGTACCGCCAGAACATGTACCCGAACCACCAGAACATGTTCCGGAAGCAGCGGAACATGTTCCGGAACCGCCGGAACATGTTCCGGAACCGCTGGTACATGTTTCAGAACCGCCGGAACGTGTTCCGGTAGCACCGGAACATGTTCCCGAACCGCCGGAACATGTTCCCGAATTACCGGAAAATGTTCCGGAACAGCCGGAGCATGTTCCGGAACCGCCGGAACATGTTCCGGAAGCACCGGCACATGTTCCGGAACCGCCGGAGCATGTTCCGGAAACGCCGGAACATGTTCTGGAAGCACCGTAACATGTTCCGGTACCGCCGGAAGATGTTCTGGTACCGCCGGCACATGTTCCGGAAACACCGGAACATGTTCCAGAACCGCCGGAACATGTTCTGGAACCGCCGAAACATGTTTCAGAACCGCCGGAACATGTTCCGGTACCACCGGAACATGTTCTGGAAGCACCGGAACATGTTCCGGTACCGCCGGAACATGTTCCGGTACTGCCGGAACATGTTCCGGAACCCGCCGGAACATGTTCCGGAACCGCCGGAACATGTTCCTGAACCGCCGGAACATGTTCCGGAACTACCGGAACATGTTCCGGTAGCACCAGAACATGTGCGGGAACCGCCGGAACATGGTCCGGACCTATCGGAACATGTTAGCGAACCGCCGGAACATGTTCCGGTACCGCCGGAACATGTCCCCGAACCGCCAGAACATGTTCCCGAACCGCCGGAACATGTTCCGGCGGTTCCGGAACATGTTCCGATAGGTCCGGACCATGTTCCGGCGGTTCCCGCACATGTTCAGGTGCTACCGGAACATGTTCCGGTAGTTCCGGAACATGTTCCGGCGGTTCAGGAACATGTTCCGGCGGTTCCGGAACATGTTCTGGCGGGTTCTGCAACATGTTCCGGCAGTACCGGAACATGTTCCGGCGGTTCTGAAACGTGTTTCGGCGGTTCCAGAACATGTTCCGGCGGTTGTGGAACATGTTCCGGTTTTTCCGGAACATGTGCCGGCGGTACCGGAACATCTTCCGGCGGTACCGGAACATGTTCTGGTGCTTCCCGAACATGTTCCGGAAGCCCCGGAACATGTTCCGGAAGGACCGGAACATGTTCCGGAAGCCCCGGAACATGTTCCGGAAGGACAGGAACATGTTCCGGAAGGACCGGAACACGTTCCGGTGCTTCCGGATCATGTTCCGGAAGGACCGGAACATGTTCCGGAAGCGCCGGAACATGTTCCGGAAGCGCCGGAACATGTTCCGGAAGCGCCGGAACATGTTCCGGAAGCACCGGAACATGTTCCGGAAGCGCCGGAACATGTTCCTGAAGGACCGGAACATGTTCCAGAAGGACCGGAACATGTTCCGGAAGCACCGGAACATGTTCCGGAAGGACCGGAACATGTTCCGGAAGCACCGGAACATGTTCCGGAAGCGCCGGAACATGTTCCGGAAGCGCCGGAACATGTTCCGGAAGCGCCGGAACATGTTACGGAGGCGCCGGAACATGTTCCGGAAGCACCGGAACATGTTCCGGAAGCACCGGAACATGTTCCGGAAGCGCCGGAACATGTTCCGGAAGGACCGGAACATGTTCCGGAAGGACCGGAACATGTTCCGGTGCTTCCGGATCATGTTCCGGAAGCACCGGAACACGTTCCGGAATCGCCGGAACATGTTCCGGAAGGACCGGAACATGTTCCGGAAGGACCGGAACATGTTCCGGCGCTTCCGGATCATGTTCCGGAAGGACCGGAACATGTTCCGGAAGCGCCGGAACATGTTCCGGAAGGACCGGAACATGTTCCGGAAGGACCGGAACATGTTCCGGTGCTTCCGGATCATGTTCCGGAAGGACCGGAACATGTTCCGGAAGCGCCGGATCATTTTCCGGAAGCGCCGGAACATGTTCCGGAAGCACGGGAACATGTTCCGGTGCTTCCGGAACATGTTCCGCAAGGACCGGAACATGTTCCGGAAGCACCGGAACATGTTCCGGAAGCGCCGGAACATGTTCCTGAAGGACCGGAACATGTTCCGGAAGGACCGGAACATGTTCCGGAAGCACTGGAACATGTTCCGGAAGGACCGGAACATGTTCCGGAAGCACCGAAACATTTTCCGGAAGCGCCAGAACATGTTCCGGAAGCCCCGGAACATGTTCCGGAAGCACCGGAACATGTTCCGGAAGGACCGGAACATGTTCCGGAAGGACCGGAATATGTTCTGGAATCACCGGAACATGTTCCGGAAGCACCGGAACATGTTCCGGAATCGCCGGAACATGTTCCGGTGCTTCCGGAACATGTTCCGCAAGGACCGGAACATGTTCCGGAAGCACCGGAACATGTTCCGGAAGCGCCGGAACACGTTCTGGAAGCACCGGAACACGTTCCGGAATCGCCGGAACATGTTCCGGAAGCGCCGGAACATGTTCCGGAAGGACCGGAACATGTTCCGGAAGGACCGGAACATGTTCCGGTGCTTCCGGATCATGTTCGGGAAGGACCGGAACATGTTCCGGAAGCGCCGGAACATGTTCCGGAAGGACCGGAACATGTTCCGGAAGGACCGGAACATGTTCCGGTGCTTCCGGATCATGTTCCGGAAGCACCGGAACATGTTCCGGAAGCGCCGGAACATGTTCCGGAAGCACCGGAACATGTTCCGGAAGCGCCGGAACATGTTCCTGAAGGACCGGAACATGTTCCGGTGCTTCCGGAACATGTTCCGGAAGCACCGGAACATGTTCCGGAAGGACCGGAACATGTTCCGGAAGGACCGGAACATGTTCCGGAAGCACCGGAACATGTTCCGGAAGCGCCGGAACATGTTCCGGAAGCGCCGGAACATGTTACGGAAGCGCCGGAACATGTTACGGAAGCGCCGGAACATGTTGCAGAAGCCCCGGAACATGTTCCGGAAGCACCGGAACATGTTCCAAAAGCACCGGAACATGTTCCGGAAGCACCTGAACATGTTCCGGAAGCGCCGGAACATGTTCCGGAAGCGCCGGAACATGTTCCGGAAGCACCGGAACATGTTCCGGAAGCACCGGAACATGTTCGGGAAGCGCCGGAACATGTTCCGGAAGCGGCAGAACATGTTCCGGAAGGACCGGAACATGTTCCGGAAGGACCGGAACATGTTCGGGAAGCGCCGGAACATGTTCCGGAAGCGCCGGAACATGTTCCGGAAGGACCGGAACATGTTCCGGAAGGACCGGAACATGTTCCGGACGCGCCGGAACATGTTCCGGAAGGACCGGAACATGTTCCGGTGCTTCCGGATCATGTTCCGGAAGCACTGGAACACGTTCTGGAAGCACCGGAACACGTTCCGGAATCGCCGGAACATGTTCCGGAAGCGCCGGAACATGTTCCGGAAGGACCGGAACATGTTCCGGAAGGACCGGAACATGTTCCGGTGCTTCCGGATCATGTTCGGGAAGGACCGGAACATGTTCCGGAAGCGCCGGAACATGTTCCGGAAGCGCCGGAACATGTTCCGGAAGCACTGGAACATGTTCCGGTGCTTCCGGAACATGTTCCGCAAGGACCGGAACATGTTCCGGAAGCGCCGGAACATGTTACGGAAGCGCCAGAACATGTTACGGAAGCGCCGGAACATGTTACGGAAGCGCCGGAACATGTTCCGGAAGCCCCGGAACATGTTCCGGAAGCGCCGGAACATGTTCCGGAAGCGCCGGAACATGTTCCGGAAGCACCGGAACATGTTCCGGCGCTTCCGGAACATGTTCCGGTCCTTCCGGAACATGTTCCGGTCCTTCCGGAACATGTTCTGCCGCTTCCGGAACATGTTCCGGCGCTTCCGGAACATGTTCCGGTGCTTCCCGAACATGTTCCGGAAGCGGCAGAACATGTTCCGGAAGGACCGGAACATGTTCCGGAAGGACCGGAACATGTTCCGGAAGCGCCGGAACATGTTCCGGAAGCGCCGGTACATGTTCCGGAAGGACCGGAACATGTTCCGGAAGGACCGGAACATGTTCCGGAAGGACCGGAACATGTTCCGGAAGCGCCGGAACATGTTCCGGAAGGACCGGAACATGTTCCGGAAGGACCGGAACATGTTCCGGAAGCACCGGAACATGTTCCGGAAGCGCCGGAACATGTTCCGGAAGCACCGGAACATGTTCCGGAAGCACCGGAACATGTTCCGGAAGCGCCGGACAATGTTCCGGAATCGGCGAAACATGTTCCGGAAGCACCGGAACGTGTTCCGGAAGCCCGGAATCATGTTCCGGAAGGACCGGAACATGTTCCGGAAGGACCGGAACATGTTCCGAAAGCACCGGAACATGTTCCGAAAGAACCGGAACATGTTCTTGAAGCACCGGAACACGTTCCGGAAGCGCCGGAACATGTTCCGGAAGCCCCAGAACATGTTCCGGAAGCGCCGGAACATGTTCCGGAAGCCTTGGAACATGTTCCGGAAGGACCGGAACATGTTCCGGAAGCACCGGAACATGTCCCGGAAGCACCGGAACATGTTCCGGAAGGACCGGAACATGTTCCGGAAGCACCGGAACGTGTTCCGGAAGCGCCGAAACATGTTCCGGATGGACCGGAAAATGTTCCGGAAGGACCGGAACATGTTCCGGAAGCACCGGAAATGTTCCGGAAGGACCGGAACATGTTCCGGAAGCACCGGAACATGTTCCAGAGGCGCCGGAACATGTTCCGGAAGCGCCGGAACATGTTCCGGAAGCACCGGAACATGTTCCGGAAGGACGGGAACATGTTCCGGAAGCGCCGGAACATGTTCCGGAAGGACCGGAACATGTTCCGGAAGGACCGGAACATGTTCCGGAAGCGCCGGAACATGTTCCGGAAGGACCGGAACATGTTCCGGAAGCACCGGAACATGTTCCGGAAGGACCGGAACATGTTCCGGAAGCACCTGAACATGTTCCGGAAGGACCGGAACATGTTCCGGAAGCACCGGAACATGTTCCGGAAGCGCCGTAACATGTTCCGGAAGGACCGGAACATGTTCCGGAAGCGCCGGAACATGTTCCAGAAGGACCGGAACATGTTCCGGACGCGCCGGAACATGTTCCGGAAGGACCGGAACATGTTCCGGTGCTTCCGGATCATGTTCCGGAAGCACTGGAACACGTTCCGGAATCGCCGGAACATGTTCCGGAAGCGCCGGAACATGTTCCGGAAGGACCGGAACATGTTCCGGAAGGACCGGAACATGTTCCGGTGCTTCCGGATCATGTTCGGGAAGGACCGGAACATGTTCCGGAAGCGCCGGAACATGTTCCGGAAGGACCGGAACATGTTCCGGAAGGACCAGAACATGTTCCGGTGCTTCCGGATCATGTTCCGGAAGGACCGGAACATGTTCCGGAAGCGCCGGAACATGTTCCAGAAGCGCCGGAACATGTTCCGGAAGCGCCGGAACATGTTCCGGAAGCACTGGAACATGTTCCGGTGCTTCCGGAACATGTTCCGCAAGGACCGGAACATGTTCCGGAAGCACCGGAACATGTTCCGGAAGCACCGGAACATGTTCCGGAAGGACCGGAACATGTTCCGGAAGCACCGGAACATGTTCCGGAAGCGCCGGAACATGTTCCGGAAGCGCCGGAACATGTTACGGAAGCGCCGGAACATGTTCCGGAAGCGCCGGAACATGTTCCGGAAGCCCCGGAACATGTTCCGGAAGGACCGGAACATGTTCCGGAAGCGCCGGAACATGTTCCGGAAGCGCCGGAACATGTTCCGGAAGGACCCGAACATGTTCCGGAAGGACCCGAACATGTTCCGGAAGCGCCGGAACATGTTCCGGAAGCACCGGAACATGTTCCGGAAGCACCGGAAAATGTTCCGGAAGCGCCGGAACATGTTCCGGAAGGACCGGAACATGTTCCGCAAGCGCCGGACAATGTTCCGGAATCGCCGAAACATGTTCCGGAAGCACCGGAACGTGTTCCGGAAGCCCGGAATCATGTTCCGGAAGGACCGGAACATGTTCCGAAAGCACCGGAACATGTTCCGGAAGGACCGGAACATGTTCCTGAAGCACCGGAACACGTTCCGGAAGCGCCGGAACATGTTCCGGAAGCCCCGGAACATGTTCCGGAAGCGCCGGAACATGTTCCGGAAGCCTCGGAACATGTTCCGGAAGGACCGGAACATGTTCCGGAAGCACCGGAACATGTTCCGGAAGCGCCGGAACATGTTCCGGAAGCCTCGGAACATGTTCCGGAAGCACCGGAACATGTTCCGGAAGGACCGGAACATGTTCCGGAAGGACCGGAACATGTTCCGGAAGCACCGGAACATGTTCCGGAACCACCGGAACATGTTCCGGAACCACCGGAACATGTTCCAGAGGCGCCGGAACATGTTCCGGAAGCGCCGGAACATGTTCCGGAAGCACCGGTACATGTTCCGGAAGGACCGGAACATGTTCCGGAAGCACCGGAACATGTTCCGGAAGGACCGGAACATGTTCCGGAAGCACCGGAACATGTTCCGGAAGCGCCGGAACATGTTCCGGAAGCCTCGGAACATGTTCCGGAAGGACCGGAACATGTTCCGGAAGCACCGGAACATGTTCCGGAAGCGCCGGAACATGTTCCGGAAGGACCGGAACATGTTGCGGAAGCGCCGGAACATGTTCCGGAAGCACCGGAACATGTTCCGGAAGCGCCGGAACATGTTACGGAAGGACCGCAACATGTTCCGGAAGCGCCGAAACATGTTCCGGAAGCCCCGGATCATGTTCCGAAAGGACCGGAACATGTTCCGGAAGCACCGGAACATGTTCCGGAAGGACCGGAACATGTTGCGGAAGCGCCGGAACATGTTCCGGAAGCACCGGAACATGTTCCGGAAGCGCCGGAACATGTTACGGAAGGACCGCAACATGTTCCGGAAGCGCCGAAACATGTTCCGGAAGCCCCGGATCATGTTCCGAAAGGACCGGAACATGTTCCGGAAGCACCGGAACATGTTCCGGAAGGACCGGAACATGTTCCGGAAGCGCCGGAACATGTTCCGGAAGGACCGGAACATGTTCCGGAAGGACCGGAACATGTTCCGGAAGCGCCGGAACATCCCTTGGTACGCGTTTGAAACCCAATGTTGTTCCGGCCAAATTGTTCCAATGTTCTAGGCCATCTGGCTGGAACAAAAAAAGTTCAAAATTTATTCACCCCCCAACCAAGCCTACCCGTACATGGTGGCAAAATATGTTGTTTGCTAGCCTTGGGGGTCCCCGCTGGTATGCTCATATTTGTTGCCCGGCGCGTTGCCACGTGAAAAAAACTTGTTTTCAAAAACAGTTTTTGTTAGAACACCATTGGAACACCGCTGGAACAAGTTATTGGAATGTCGCCGGAACAAGCACTCTACAACAAGAGCAAAGCACAAGGAAGGGTAAAATGGTAACATACATTGTTGTGTAGGGTGCCCGCGGGGGCCCATCGGGTTAGTCTCTTGTTCTCACCTAAAAGTCCTGCGTGGTCGGGGGCCCGGCGGGCGCCCCCGAACTCTTGTCACCCGCCCCACTATCCCCCCCATCCCCCTCACCGACCACCACCCCTTCACCCACCACCCCTTCACCCTCCACCCCTTCACCCACCACCCCTTCACCCTCCACCCCTTCACCCTCCACCCCTTCTCCCACCACCCCTTCACCCTCCACCCCTTCGACCTCCATCCTTTCCCCCTCCACCCCTTCGACCTCTTCCCCGACGCCCCCATCCCGGTTAGCCCCGGTAGCACCCAAACCTGCCCCCGGTCCATCCCCTTCGTCTCCCCCGTCCCCGTCCCCGTCGTTGCTCTCGTCCCCCTCCTCGTCCGCGTCCGCGTCATCCTCCTTGTCCTCCTCCTCGGCCGCCATCATCTTGGCGAGGAACTTCTTCGCCTGCGTCTTGGTTTTCCAAACCGACGCTCTCGGGATGGCGAAGAGTTCGGGGTCTTTGGGGAAGGCGATCCACGTCTCCCCAACCCCGGGGGGGGCACCCGCGGCAAGGGCCTCTTTGCCCTGCTCGATCCCCCACTGCCCCTTGTCCCGAAAAACTACATACACTTGCTCCCCCGCTTTGTATTTGCACCCCCCCCCCTCTTGCCTTTGGCTTGGCCTTGGGTTGGGGTTGGGGGGGCTGGGCCTTGGGTTGGGGGGGCGCGGCTCTCTTGGGAGCCTTGCGAGGGGGTTTGATGGGCTCCTTGGCCGGGGGGCGGGGCTGGGGCTCCTCGAACGCCGAGGAGTCGCTGGTGGACCCCGAGGAGGAGTCCGTTGAGGAGTCGCTGGACGACCCCTCGCTGGAGGACTCCCCCGGGAGCCACTTTCTTTTTTGGGGGGCTGGTTTGGGGGCGCTCTTGGGTCCCCGCTTGGGGGGGGCGTTGGGGTTTGGGTTTGGGTTTGGGTGCTGTTTGGGGGGCTGGGTGGGGGTTCGGGGGTTGGGGTTGCACGGGCGGTGCACACGCGGGCGGGGCGGGGGCCTCTGCGGCCACTTATTGGCAGTGCGGCGGCGCTGGGGACATGTCGCCAATGCTGCCCCACCCCTCGATGCGCGTCGCGAGAACGCTGCCGCGGGCTGCCACGTAGTCCATCATGGCCGTGAGGAACTCGAGCACGGCGACGGGCTGCAAGTGCAACTGCTGAAGCAACGTACCCAAATAGATGGGCCGGGGATCGTGTTCCGGAAGCGCCGGAACATGTTACGGAAGCGCCGGAACATGTTCCGGAAGCACCGGAACATGTTCCGGAAGCGCCGGAACATGTTCCGGAAGCCCCGGAACATGTTCCGGAAGCCCCGGAACATGTTCCCGAAGCGCCGGAACATGTTCCGGAAGGACCGGAACATGTTCCGGAAGCACCGGAACACGTTCCAGAGGCGCCGGAACATGTTCCGGAAGGGCCGGAACATGTTCCGGAAGGGCCGGAACATGTTCCGGAAGCGCAGGAATGTGTTCCGGAAGGACCGGAACATGTTCCGGAAGGACCGGAACATGTTCCGGAAGGACCAGAACATGTTCCGGAAGCGCCGGAACATGTTCCGGAAGGACCGGAAAATGTTCCGGAAGCACCGGAACATGTTCCGGAAGCGCCGGAACATGTTCCGGAAGCGCGGGAATATGTTCCGGAAGGACCAGAACATGTTCCGGAAGCACCGGAACATGTTCCGGAATCGCCGGAACATGTTCCCGAGGCACCGGAACATGTTCCGGAAGCGCCGGAACATGTTCCAGAAGGACCAGAACATGTTCCGGAAGCGCCGGAACATGTTCCGGAAGGACCGGAACATGTTCCGGAAGCACCGGAACATGTTCCGGAAGGACCGGAACATGTTCCGGAAGCACCGGAACATGTTCCGGCGCTTCCGGAACATGTTTCGGAAGGACCGGAACATGTTCCGGAAGCACCGGAACATGTTCCGGAAGCACCGGAACATGTTCCGGAAGCGCCGGAACATGTTACGGAAGCGCCGGAACATGTTCCGGCGCTTCCGGAACATGTTTCGGAAGGACCGGAACATGTTCCGGAAGCACCGGAACATGTTCCGGAAGCATCGGAACATGTTCCGGAAGCGCCGGAACATGTTCCGGAAGCACCGGAACATGTTCCGGAAGCACCGGAACATGTTCCGGAAGCCCAGGAACATGTTCCGGAAGCGCCGGAACATGTTCCAGTGCCGGAACATGTTCCGGAAGGACCGGAACATGTTCCGGAAGCGCCGGAACATGTTCCGGAAGGACCGGAACATGTTCCGGAAGCACCGGAACATGTTCCAGCGGCGCCGGAACATGTTCCGGAAGCGCCAGAACATGTTCCGGAAGCACCGGAACATGTTCCGGAAGGACCGGAACATGTTCTGGAAGCGCCGGAACATGTTCCGGAAGCCGGAAGGACCGGAACATGTTCCGGAAGGACCGGAACATGTTCCGGAAGCGCCGGGACATGTTCCGGAAGGACCGGAACATGTTCCGGAAGCGCCGGAAAATGTTCCGGAAGCACCGGAACATGTTGCGGAAGCACCGGAACATGTTCCGGAAGCACCGGAACATGTTCCGGAAGGGCCGGAACATGTTCCGGAAGGACCGGAACATGTTCCGGAAGCACCGGAACATGTTCCGGAAGCGCCGGAACATGTTCCGGAAAGACCGGAACATGTTCCGGAAGCACCGGAACATGTTCCGGAAGGACGGGAACATGTTCCGGAAGCGCCGGAACATGTTCCGGAAGGACCGGAACATGTTCCGGAAGCGCCTGAACATGTTCCGGAAGCCCCGGAACATGTTCCGGAAGCCCCGGAACATGTTCCGGAAGCGCCGGAACATGTTCCGGAAGGACCGGAACATGTTTCGGAAGGACTGGAACACGTTCCGGAAGCGCCGGAACATGTTCCGGAAGGACCGGAACATGTTCCGGAAGGACCGGAACATGTTCCGGAAGCACCGGAACATGTTCCAGAGGCGCCGGAACATGTTCCTGAAGCGCCGGAACATGTTCCAGAAGGGCCGGAACATGTTCCGGAAGCGCCGGAACATGTTCCGGAAGCACCGGAACATGTTCCGGAAGGACCGGAATATGTTCCGGAAGCACCGGAACATGTTCCGGAAGGACCGGAACATGTTCCGGAAGCACCGGAACATGTTCCAGAGGCGCCGGAACATGTTCCGGAAGCGCCAGAACATGTTCCGGAAGCACCGGAACATGTTCCGGAAGGACCGGAACATGTTCCGGAAGCGCCGGAACATGTTCCGGAAGCGCCGGAACATGTTCCGGAAGGACCGGAACATGTTCCGGAAGCGCACATGTTCCGGAAGGACCGGAACATGTTCCGGAAGCACCGGAACATGTTCCGGAAGCGCCGGAACATGTTCCGGAAGGACCGGAACATGTTCCGGAAGCACCGGAACATGTTCGGGAAGGACGGGAACATGTTCCGGAAGGACCGGAACATGTTCCGGAAGCGCCTGAACATGTTCCGGAAGCCCCGGAACATGTTCTGGAAGCCCCGGAACATGTTCCGGAAGCGCCGGAACACGTTCTGGAAGGACCGGAACATGTTTCGGAAGCGCACATGTTCCGGAAGGACCGGAACATGTTCCGCAAGCACCGGAACATGTTCCGGAAGCACCGGAACACGTTCCGGAAGCGCCGGAACATGTTCCGGAAGGACCGGAACATGTTTCGGAAGGACTGGAACACGTTCCGGAAGCGCCGGAACATGTTCCGGAAGCACCGGAACATGTTCCGGAAGGACCGGAATATGTTCCGGAAGCACCGGAACATGTTCCGGAAGGACCGGAACATGTTCCGGAAGCACCGGAACATGTTCCAGAGGCGCCGGAACATGTTCCGGAAGCGCCAGAACATGTTCCGGAAGCACCGGAACATGTTCCGGAAGGACCGGAACATGTTCCGGAAGCGCCGGAACATGTTCCGGATGGACCGGAACATGTTCCGGATGGACCGGAACATGTTCCGGAAGCGCACATGTTCCGGAAGGACCGGAACATGTTCCGGAAGCACCGGAACATGTTCCGGAAGCGCCGGAACATGTTCCGGAAGGACCGGAACATGTTCCGGAAGCACCGGAACATGTTCGGGAAGGACGGGAACATGTTCCGGAAGCGCCGGAACATGTTCCGGAAGGACCGGAACATGTTCCGGAAGCGCCTGAACATGTTCTGGAAGCCCCGGAACATGTTCCGGAAGCCCCGGAACATGTTCCGGAAGCGCCAGAACACGTTCCGGAAGGACCGGAACATGTTTCGGAAGCGCACATGTTCCGGAAGGACCGGAACATGTTCCGCAAGCACCGGAACATGTTCCGGAAGCACCGGAACACGTTCCGGAAGCGCCGGAACATGTTCCGGAAGGACCGGAACATGTTTCGGAAGGACTGGAACACGTTCCGGAAGCGCCGGAACGTGTTCCGGAAGGACCGGAACATGTTCCGGAAGGACCGGAACATGTTCCGGAAGCACCGGAACATGTTCCAGAGGCGCCGGAACATGTTCCTGAAGCGCCGGAACATGTTCCGGAAGGGCCGGAACATGTTCCGGAAGCGCCGGAACATGTTCCGGAAGCACCGGAACATGTTCCGGAAGGACCGGAATATGTTCCGGAAGCACCGGAACATGTTCCGGAAGGACCGGAACATGTTCCGGAAGCACCGGAACATGTTCCGGAGGCGCCGGAACATGTTCCGGAAGCGCCAGAACATGTTCCGGAAGCACCGGAACATGTTCCGGAAGGGCCGGAACATGTTCCGGAAGCGCCGGAACATGTTCAGGAAGGACCGGAACATGTTCCGGAAGGACCGGAACATGTTCCGGAAGCACCGGAACATGTTCCGGAAAGACCGGAACATGTTCCGGAAGGACCGGAACATGTTCCGGAAGCACCGGAACATGTTCCAGAGGCGCCGGAACATGTTCCGGAAGGGCCAGAACATGTTCCAGAAGCGCGGGAATATGTTCCGGAAGGACCGGAACATGTTCCGGAAGCACCGGAACATGTTCCGGAAGCACCGGAACATGTTCCGGAAGGACCGGAAAATGTTCCGGAAGCACCGGAACATGTTCCGGAAGCGCTGGAACATGTTCCGGAAGCGCAGGAACATGTTCCGGAAGGACCGGAACATGTTCCGGAAGCACCGGAACATGTTCCGGAAGGACCGGAAAATGTTCCGGAAGCACCGGAACATGTTCCGGAAGCGCCGGAACATGTTCCGGAAGGACCGGAACATGTTCCGGAAGCACCGGAACATGTTCCGGAAGGACCGGAACATGTTCCGGAAGCGCGGGAACATGTTCCGGAAGCGCCGGAACATGTTCCGGAAGCGCCGGAACATGTCTGGAAGGACCGGAACATGTTCCGGAAGCGCCGGAACATGTTCCGGAAGGACCGGATCATGTTCCGGAAGCCCCGGATCATGTTCCTGAAGCCCCGGATCATGTTCCGCAAGCGCCGGAACATGTTCCGCAAGCACCGGAACATGTTCCGGAAGCGCCGGAACATGTTCCGGAAGCACCGGAACATGTTCCGGAAGGACCGGAACATGTTCCGGAAGCACCGGAACATGTTCCAGAAGCACCGGAATATGTTCCGGAAGGACCGGAACATGTTCCAGAAGCGCCGGAACATGTTCCGGAAGCACCGGAACATGTTCTGGAAGGACCGGAACATGTTCCGGAAGGACCGGAACATGTTTCGGAAGCGCCGGAACATGTTCCGGAAGCAGTGGAACATGTTCCGGAAGCGCCGGAACATGTTCCAGAAGCACCGGAACATGTTCCGGAAGCACCGGAACATGTTCCAGAGGCGCCGGAACATGTTCCAGAGGAGCCGGAACATGTTCCGGAAGCGCCGGAACATGTTCCGGAAGCACCGGAACATGTTCCGGAAGCGCCGGAACATGTTCCGGAAGCGCCGGAACATGTTCCGGAAGCACCGGAACATGTTCCGGTGCTTCCGGAACATGTTGCGCAAGGACCGGAACATGTTCCGGAAGCACCGGAACATGTTCCGAAATGACCGGAACATGTTCCGGAAGCGCTGGAACATGTTCCGGAAGGACCACAACATGTTCCGGAAGCACCGGAACATGTTCCGGAAGGACCGGAACATGTTCCGGAAGCGCCGGAACATGTTCCGGAAGGACCGGAACATGTTTCGGAAGGACTGGAACATGTTCCGGAAGGACCGGAACATGTTCCGGAAGCACTGGAACATGTTCCAGAGGCGCCGGATCATGTTCCGGAAGAACTGGAACATGTTCCGGAGGCGCCGGAACATGTTCCTGAAGCACCGGAACATGTTCCGGAAGCACCGGAACATGTTCCGGAAGCACCGGAACATGTTCCGGAAGCACCGGAACATGTTCCGGAAGCACCGGAACATGTTCCTGAAGCACCGGAACATGTTCCGGAAGCGCCGGAACATGTTCCGGAAGGACCCGAAAATGTTCCGAAAGGACCGGAACATGTTCTGGAAGCGCCGGAACTTGTTCCGGAAGCACGGGAACATGTTCCGGAAGCACCGGAACATGTTCCGGAAGCACCAGAACATGTTCCGGAAGCACCGGAACATGTTCCGCAAGCACCGCAACATGTTCCGGAAGGACCGGAACATGTTCCCGAAGCGCCGGAACATGTTCCGGAAGCACCGGAACATGTTCCGGAATGACCGGAACATGTTCCGGAAGCGCTGGAACATGTTCCGGAAGGACCGGAACATGTTCCGGAAGCACCGGAACATCTTTCGGAAGGACCGGAACATGTTCCGGAAGGACCGGAACATGTTCCGGAAGCGCCGGAACATGTTCCCGAAGCACCGGAACATGTTCAAGAAGGACCGGAACATGTTCCGGAAGGACCGGAACATGTTCCGGAGGCGCCGGAACATGTTCCGGAAGCGCCGGAACATGTTCCAGAAGCACCGGAACATGTTCCGTAAGCGCCGGAACATGTTCCGCAAGCACCGGAACATGTTCCGGAAGCACCGGAACATGTTCCGGAAGCACCGGAACATGTTCCGGAAGCGCCGGAACATGTTCCGGAAGCACCGGAACATGTTCCGGAATGACCGGAAAATTTTCCGGAAGCACCGGAACATGTTCTGGAAGGACCGGAACATGTTCCGGAAGGACCGGAACATGTTCCGGAAGCGCCGGAACATGTTCCGGAAGGACCCGAACATGTTCCGAAAGGACCGGAACATGTTCCGGAAGCGCCGGAACTTGTTCCGGAAGCACGGGAACATGTTCCGGAAGCACCGGAACATGTTCCGGAAGCACCGGAACATGTTCCAGAAGCACCGGAACATGTTCCGGAAGGACCGGAACATGTTCCGCAAGCACCGCAACATGTTCCGGAAGGACCGGAACATGTTCCCGAAGCGCCGGAACATGTTCCGGAAGCACCGGAACATGTTCCGGAATGACCGGAACATGTTCCGGAAGCGCTGGAACATGTTCCGGAAGGACCAGAACATGTTCCGGAAGCACCGGAACATCTTTCGGAAGGACCGGAACATGTTCCGGAAGGACCGGAACATGTTCCGGAAGCGCCGGAACATGTTCCAGAAGCACCGGAACATGTTCCGGAAGGACCGGAACATGTTCCGGAGGCGCCGGAACATGTTCCGGAAGCGCCGGAACATGTTCCAGAAGCACCGGAACATGTTCCGCAAGCGCCGGAACATGTTCCGCAAGCACCGGATCATGTTCCGGAAGCACCGGAACATGTTCCGGAAGCACCGGAACATGTTCCGGAAGCACCAGAACATGTTCCGGAAGCACCGGAACATGTTCTGGAAGGACCGGAACATGTTCCGGAAGGACCGGAACATGTTCCGGAAGCGCCGGAACATGTTCCGGAAGCACTGGAACATGTTCCGGAAGCACCGGAACATGTTCCGGAAGCACCGGAACATGTTCCGGAAGCACCGGAACATGTTCCAGAGGCGCCGGAACATGTTCCAGAGGAGCCGGAACATGTTCCGGAAGCGCCGGAACATGTTCCGGAAGCACCGGAACACGTTCCGGAAGCGCCGGAACATGTTCCTGAAGGACCGGAACATGTTCCGGAAGGACCGGAACATGTTCCGGAAGCGCCGGAACTTGTTCCGGAAGCACGGGAACATGTTCCGGAAGCACCGGAACATGTTCCGGAAGCACCAGAACATGTTCCGGAGGCGCCGGAACATGTTCCGGAAGGACCGGAACATGTTCCGGAAGGACCGGAACATGTTCCGGAAGCACCGGAACATGTTCCGGAAGCACCGGAACATGTTCCGGAAGCATCGGAACATGTTCCGGTCCTTCCGGAACATGTTCCTGAAGCGCCGGAACATGTTCCGGAAGCACCGGAACATGTTCCGGAAGCGCCGGAACATGTTCCGGAAGCACCGGAACATGTTCCGGAAGCACCGGAACATGTTCCGGAAGCGCCGGAACATGTTCCGGAAGCACCGGAACATGTTCCGGAAGCATCGGAACATGTTCCGGAAGCACCGGAGCATGTTCCTGAAGCACCGGAACATGTTCCGGAAGCGCCGGAACATGTTCCGGAAGCACCGCAACATGTTCCGGAAGGACCCGAACATGTTCCGAAAGGACCGGAACATGTTCCGGAAGCGCCGGAACTTGTTCCGGAAGCACGGGAACATGTTCCGGAAGCACCGGAACATGTTCCGGAAGCACCGGAACATGTTCCGGAAGGACTGGAACATGTTCCGCAAGCACCGCAACATGTTCCGGAAGGACCGGAACATGTTCCCGAAGCGCCGGAACATGTTCCGGAAGCACCGGAACACTTTCCGGAATGACCGGGACATGTTCCAGAAGCGCTGGAACATGTTCCGGAAGGACCAGAACATGTTCCGGAAGCACCGGAACATCTTTCGGAAGGACCGGAACATGTTCCGGAAGGACCGGAACATGTTCCGGAAGGACCGGAACATGTTCCGGAAGCGCCGGAACATGTTCCAGAAGCACCGGAACATGTTCCAGAAGCACCGGAACATGTTCCGGAGGCGCCGGAACATGTTCCGGAAGCGCCGGAACATGTTCCAGAAGCACCGGAACATGTTCCGGAAGCGCCGGAACATGTTCCGCAAGCACCGGAACATGTTCCGGAAGGACCGGAACATGTTCCGGAAGCGCCGGAACATGTTCCGGAAGCGCCGGAACATGTTCCGGAAGGACCGGAACATGTTCCGGAAGCACCGGAACATGTTCCAGAAGCACCGGAACATGTTCCGGAAGGACCGGAACATGTTCCAGAAGCGCCGGAACATGTTCCGGAAGCACCGGAACATGTTCTGGAAGGACCGGAACATGTTCCGGAAGGACCGGAACATGTTCCGGAAGCGCCGGAACATGTTCCGGAAGCACTGGAACATGTTCCGGAAGCGCCGGAACATGTTCCAGAAGCACCGGAACATGTTCCGGAAGCACCGGAACATGTTCCAGAGGCGCCGGAACATGTTCCAGCGGAGCCGGAACATGTTCCGGAAGCGCCGGAACATGTTCCGGAAGCACCGGAACATGTTCCGGAAGCGCCGGAACATGTTCCGGAAGCGCCGGAACATGTTCCGGAAGCACCGGAACATGTTCCGGTGCTTCCGGAACATGTTGCGCAAGGACCGGAACATGTTCCGGAAGCACCGGAACACGTTCCGGAAGCGCCGGAACATGTTCCGGAAGGACCGGAACATGTTCCGGAAGGACCAGAACATGTTCCGGTGCTTCCGGAACATGTTCCGGAAGCACTGGAACATGTTCCGAAAGCACCGGAACATGTTCCGGTCCTTCCGGAACATGTTCCGGAGGCGCCGGAACATGTTCCGGAAGGACCGGAACATGTTCCGGAAGCACCGGAACATGTTCGTGAAGCACCGCAACATGTTCCTGAAGCACTGGAACATGTTCCGGAAGCGCCGGAACTTGTTCCGGAAGCACGGGAACATGTTCCGGAAGCACCGGAACATGTTCCGGAAGCACCGGAACATGTTCCGGAAGCACCGGAGCATGTTCCGGAAGGACCGGAACATGTTCCGCAAGCACCGCAACATGTTCCGGAAGGACCGGAACATGTTCCCGAAGCGCCGGAACATGTTCCGGAAGCACCGGAACATGTTCCGGAATGACCGGAACATGTTCCGGAATCGCCGGAAAATGTTCCCGAGGCACCGGAACATGTTCCGGAAGCGCCGGAACATGTTCCGGAAGGACCAGAACATGTTCCGGAAGCACCGGAACATGTTCCGGAAGGACCGGAACATGTTCCGGAAGAACCGGAACATGTTCCGGAAGCACCGGAACATGTTCCTGAAGCACTGGAACATGTTCCAGAAGCGCCGGAACTTGTTCCAGAAGCACGGGAACATGTTCCGGAAGCACCGGAACATGTTCGGGAAGCACCGGAACATGTTCCGGAAGCACCGGAGCATGTTCCGGAAGGACCGGAACATGTTCCGCAAGCACCGCAACATGTTCCGGAAGGACCGGAACATGTTCCCGAAGCGCCGGAACATGTTCCGGAAGCACCGGAACATGATCCGGAATGACCGGAACATGTTCCGGAAACGCCGGAAAATGTTCCTGAGGCACCGGAACATGTTCCGGAAGCGCCGGAACATGTTCCGGAAGGACCAGAACATGTTCCGGAAGCACCGGAACATGTTTCGGAAGGACCGGAACATGTTCCGGAAGGACCGGAACATGTTCCGGAAGCGCAAGCACCGGAACATGTTCCGGAAGGACCGGAACATGTTCCGGAAGCGCCGGAACATGTTCCGGAAGCACCGGAACATGTTCCAGAGGCGCCGGAACATGTTCCGGAAGGACCGGAACATGTTCCGGAAGGACCGGAGCATGTTCCGGAAGCGCCGGAACATGTTCCGGAAGCCCCGGAACATGTTCCCGAAGCACCGGAACATGTTCCGGAAGCGCCGGAACTTGTTCCGGAAGCACGGGAACATGTTCCGGAAGCACCGGAACATGTTCCGGAAGCACCGGAACATGTTCCGGAAGGACCGGAACATGTTCCGCAAGCACCGCAACATGTTCCGGAATGACCGGAACATGTTCCGGAATCGCCGGAAAATGTTCCCGAGGCACCGGAACATGTTCCGGAAGCGCCAGAACATGTTCCGGAAGGACCAGAACATGTTCCGGAAGCACCGGAACATGTTTCGGAAGGACCGGAACATGTTCCGGCGCTTCCGGAATATGTTCCGGAAGGACCGGAACATGTTCCAGAAGCACCGGAACATGTTCCGGAAGGACCGGAACGTGTTCCAGAGGGACCGGAACATGTTCCGGAAGCACCGGAACATGTTCCGGAAGCGCCGGAACATGTTCCGGAAGGACCGGAACATGTTCCGGAAGCACCGGAACATGTTCCGGAAGCACCGGAACATGTTCCTGAAGCACCGGAACATTTTCCGGAAGCGCCAGAACATGTTCCGGAAACACCGAAGCATGTTCCGGAAGCGCCGGAACATGTTCCGGAATGACCCGAACATGTTCCGAAAGGACCGGAACATGTTCCGGAAGCGCCGGAACATGTTCCGGAAGCACCGCAACATGTTCCGGAAGCACCAGAACATGCTCCGGAAGGACCGGAACATGTTCCGCAAGCACCGCAACATGTTTCGGAAGGACCGGAACAGGTTCCGAAAGCGCCGGAACATGTTCCCGAAGCGCCAGAACATGTTCCGGAAGCACCGAAACATGTTCCGGAATGACCGGAACATGTTTCGGAATCGCCGGAACATGTTCCCGAGGCACCGGAACATGTTCCGGAAGCACCGGAACATGTTCCGGAAGGACCGGAACATGTTCCGGAAGCGCCGGAACATGTTCCGGAAGCACCGGAACATGTTCCGGAAGGACCGGAACATGTTCCGGAAGCGCCGGAACATGTTCTGGAAGGACCGGAACATGTTCCGGAAGGACCGGAACATGTTCCGGAAGCACCGGAACATGATCCGGAGGCGCCGGAACATGTTCCGGAAGCGCCGGAACATGTTCCGGAAGCACCGGAACATGTTCCGGAAGGACCGGAACATGTTCCGGAAGGACCGGAACATGTTCCGGAAGCACCGGAACATGTTCCGGAAGCGCCGGAACATGTTCCGGAAGCGCCGGAACATGTTCCGGAAGCGCCGGAACATGTTCCGGAAGCGCCGGAACATGTTCCGGAAGCACCGGAACATGTTCCGGAAGCACCGGAACATGTTCCGGAAGCACCGGAACATGTTCCGGAAGCACCGGAACATGTTCCGGAAGCGCCGGAACATGTTCCGGAAGCGCCGGAACATGTTCCAGAAGCACCGGAACATGTTCCGGAAGCCCCGGAACATGTTCCGGAAGCACCGGAACATGTTCCGGAAGCACCGGAACATGTTCCGGAAGCACCGGAACATGTTCCGGAAGCGCCGGAACATGTTCCGGAAGGACCAGAACATGTTCCGGAAGGACCAGAACATGTTCCGGAAGCACCGGAACATGATCCGGAAGCGCCGGAACATGTTCCGGAAGCCCCGGAACATGTTCCGGAAGCACCGGAACATGTTCCGGAAGCACCGGAACATGTTCCGGAAGGACCGGAACATGTTCCGCAAGCACCGCAACATGTTCCGGAAGGACCGGAACATGTTCCAAAAGCGCCGGAACATGTTCCCGAGGCACCGGAACATGTTCCGGAAGCGCCGGAACATGTTCCGGAAGGACCAGAACATGTTCCGGAAGCACCAGAACATGTTTCGGAAGGACCGGAACATGTTCTGGAAGGACCGGAACATGCTCCGGAAGCGCCGGAACATGTTCCGGAAGGACCGGAACATGTTCCGGAAGCGCCGGAACGTGTTCCGGAAAGACCGGAACATGTTCCGGAAGGAACGGAACATGTTCCGGAAGCGCCGGAACCTGTTCCGGAAGCACCGGAGCATGTTCCGGAAGGACCGGAACATGTTCCGGAAGCACCGGAACATGTTCCGGAAGCGCCGGAACATGTTCCGGAAGCACCGGAACATGTTCCGGAAGGACCGGAATATGTTCCGGAAACACCGGAACATGTTCCGGAAGCACCGGAACATGTTCCGGAAGCGCCGGAACCTGTTCCGGAAGCACCGGAACATGTTCCGGAAGCACCGGAACATGTTCCGGAAGCACCGGAGCATGTTCCGGAAGGACCGGAACATGTTCCGCAAGCACCGCAACATGTTCCGGAAGGACCGGAACATGTTCCCGAAGCGCCGGAACATGTTCCGGAAGCACCGGAACATGTTCCGGAATGACCGGAACATGTTCCGGAATCGCCGGAAAATGTTCCCGAGGCACCGGAACATGTTCCGGAAGCGCCGGAACATGTTCCGGAAGGACCAGAACATGTTCCGGAAGCACCGGAACATGTTCCGGAAGGACCGGAACATGTTCCGGAAGAACCGGAACATGTTCCGGAAGCACCGGAACATGTTCCTGAAGCACTGGAACATGTTCCAGAAGCGCCGGAACTTGTTCCAGAAGCACGGGAACATGTTCCGGAAGCACCGGAACATGTTCGGGAAGCACCGGAACATGTTCCGGAAGCACCGGAGCATGTTCCGGAAGGACCGGAACATGTTCCGCAAGCACCGCAACATGTTCCGGAAGGACCGGAACATGTTCCCGAAGCGCCGGAACATGTTCCGGAAGCACCGGAACATGATCCGGAATGACCGGAACATGTTCCGGAAACGCCGGAAAATGTTCCTGAGGCACCGGAACATGTTCCGGAAGCGCCGGAACATGTTCCGGAAGGACCAGAACATGTTCCGGAAGCACCGGAACATGTTTCGGAAGGACCGGAACATGTTCCGGAAGGACCGGAACATGTTCCGGAAGCGCAAGCACCGGAACATGTTCCGGAAGGACCGGAACATGTTCCGGAAGCGCCGGAACATGTTCCGGAAGCACCGGAACATGTTCCAGAGGCGCCGGAACATGTTCCGGAAGGACCGGAACATGTTCCGGAAGGACCGGAGCATGTTCCGGAAGCGCCGGAACATGTTCCGGAAGCCCCGGAACATGTTCCCGAAGCACCGGAACATGTTCCGGAAGCGCCGGAACTTGTTCCGGAAGCACGGGAACATGTTCCGGAAGCACCGGAACATGTTCCGGAAGCACCGGAACATGTTCCGGAAGGACCGGAACATGTTCCGCAAGCACCGCAACATGTTCCGGAATGACCGGAACATGTTCCGGAATCGCCGGAAAATGTTCCCGAGGCACCGGAACATGTTCCGGAAGCGCCAGAACATGTTCCGGAAGGACCAGAACATGTTCCGGAAGCACCGGAACATGTTTCGGAAGGACCGGAACATGTTCCGGCGCTTCCGGAATATGTTCCGGAAGGACCGGAACATGTTCCAGAAGCACCGGAACATGTTCCGGAAGGACCGGAACGTGTTCCAGAGGGACCGGAACATGTTCCGGAAGCACCGGAACATGTTCCGGAAGCGCCGGAACATGTTCCGGAAGGACCGGAACATGTTCCGGAAGCACCGGAACATGTTCCGGAAGCACCGGAACATGTTCCTGAAGCACCGGAACATTTTCCGGAAGCGCCAGAACATGTTCCGGAAACACCGAAGCATGTTCCGGAAGCGCCGGAACATGTTCCGGAATGACCCGAACATGTTCCGAAAGGACCGGAACATGTTCCGGAAGCGCCGGAACATGTTCCGGAAGCACCGCAACATGTTCCGGAAGCACCAGAACATGCTCCGGAAGGACCGGAACATGTTCCGCAAGCACCGCAACATGTTTCGGAAGGACCGGAACAGGTTCCGAAAGCGCCGGAACATGTTCCCGAAGCGCCAGAACATGTTCCGGAAGCACCGAAACATGTTCCGGAATGACCGGAACATGTTTCGGAATCGCCGGAACATGTTCCCGAGGCACCGGAACATGTTCCGGAAGCACCGGAACATGTTCCGGAAGGACCGGAACATGTTCCGGAAGCGCCGGAACATGTTCCGGAAGCACCGGAACATGTTCCGGAAGGACCGGAACATGTTCCGGAAGCGCCGGAACATGTTCTGGAAGGACCGGAACATGTTCCGGAAGGACCGGAACATGTTCCGGAAGCACCGGAACATGATCCGGAGGCGCCGGAACATGTTCCGGAAGCGCCGGAACATGTTCCGGAAGCACCGGAACATGTTCCGGAAGGACCGGAACATGTTCCGGAAGGACCGGAACATGTTCCGGAAGCACCGGAACATGTTCCGGAAGCGCCGGAACATGTTCCGGAAGCGCCGGAACATGTTCCGGAAGCGCCGGAACATGTTCCGGAAGCGCCGGAACATGTTCCGGAAGCACCGGAACATGTTCCGGAAGCACCGGAACATGTTCCGGAAGCACCGGAACATGTTCCGGAAGCACCGGAACATGTTCCGGAAGCGCCGGAACATGTTCCGGAAGCGCCGGAACATGTTCCAGAAGCACCGGAACATGTTCCGGAAGCCCCGGAACATGTTCCGGAAGCACCGGAACATGTTCCGGAAGCACCGGAACATGTTCCGGAAGCACCGGAACATGTTCCGGAAGCGCCGGAACATGTTCCGGAAGGACCAGAACATGTTCCGGAAGGACCAGAACATGTTCCGGAAGCACCGGAACATGATCCGGAAGCGCCGGAACATGTTCCGGAAGCCCCGGAACATGTTCCGGAAGCACCGGAACATGTTCCGGAAGCACCGGAACATGTTCCGGAAGGACCGGAACATGTTCCGCAAGCACCGCAACATGTTCCGGAAGGACCGGAACATGTTCCAAAAGCGCCGGAACATGTTCCCGAGGCACCGGAACATGTTCCGGAAGCGCCGGAACATGTTCCGGAAGGACCAGAACATGTTCCGGAAGCACCAGAACATGTTTCGGAAGGACCGGAACATGTTCTGGAAGGACCGGAACATGCTCCGGAAGCGCCGGAACATGTTCCGGAAGGACCGGAACATGTTCCGGAAGCGCCGGAACGTGTTCCGGAAAGACCGGAACATGTTCCGGAAGGAACGGAACATGTTCCGGAAGCGCCGGAACCTGTTCCGGAAGCACCGGAGCATGTTCCGGAAGGACCGGAACATGTTCCGGAAGCACCGGAACATGTTCCGGAAGCGCCGGAACATGTTCCGGAAGCACCGGAACATGTTCCGGAAGGACCGGAATATGTTCCGGAAACACCGGAACATGTTCCGGAAGCACCGGAACATGTTCCGGAAGCGCCGGAACCTGTTCCGGAAGCACCGGAGCATGTTCCGGAAGGACCGGAACATGTTCCGGAAGCACCGGAACATGTTCCGGAAGCGCCGGAACATGTTCCGGAAGCACCGGAACATGTTCCGGAAGGACCGGAATATGTTCCGGAAACACCGGAACATGTTCCGGAAGCACCGGAACATGTTCCGGAAGGCCCGGAACATGTTCCGGAAGGACCGGAACATGTTCCGGAAGGACCGGAACATGTTCCGGAAGGACCAGAACATGTTCCGGACGCGCCGGAACATGTTCCGGAAGCACCGGAACATGTTCCGGAAGCACCGGAACATGTTCCGGAAGCGCCGGAACATGTTCCGGAAGCACCGGAACATGTTCCGGAAGCACCGGAACATGTTCCGGAAGCGCCGGAACATGTTCCGGAAGCACCGGAACATGTTCCGCAAGCACCGGAACATGTTCCGGAAGCGCCGGAACATGTTCCGGAAGGACCGGAACATGTTCCGGAAGGACCGGAACATGTTCCGGAAGCACCGGAACATGCTCCTGAAGCACCAGAACATGTTCCGGAAGCGCCGGAACTTGTTCCGGAAGCACCGGAACATGTTCCGGAAGGACCGGAACATGTTCCGGAAGCACCGGAACATGTTCCGGAAGGACCGGAATATGTTCCGGAATCGCCGGAACATGTTCCCGAGGCACCGGAACATGTTCCGGAAGCGCCGGAACATGTTCCGGAAGGACCAGAACATGTTCCGGAAGCACCGGAACATGTTTCAGAAGGACCGGAACATGTTCCGGAAGGACCGGAACATGTTCCGGAAGCGCCGGAACATGTTCCAGAAGCACCGGAACATGTTCCGGAAGGACCGGAACATGTTCCGGGAGCGCCGGAACATGTTCTGGAAGGACCGGAACATGTTCCGGAAGGACCGGAACATGTTCCAGAAGCGCCGGAACATGTTCCGGAAGGACCGGAACATGTTCCGGAAGCACCGGAACATGTTCCAGAGGCGCCGGAACATGTTCCGGAAGCGCCAGAACATGCTCCGGAAGCACCGGAACATGTTCCGGAAGGCCCGGAACATGTTCCGGAATCACCGGAACATGTTCCGGAAGGACCGGAACATGTTCCGGAAGGACCGGAACATGTTCCGGAAGCACCGGAACATGATCCGGAAGCACTGGAACATGTTCCGGAAGCGCCGGAACATGTTCCGGAAGCCCCGGAACATGATCCGGAAGGACCGGAATATGTTCCGGAAACACCGGAACATGTTCCGGAAGCGCCGGAACCTGTTCCGGAAGGACCGGAACATGTTCCGGAAGCGCCGGAACATGTTCCGGAAGCGCCGGAACATGTTCCGGAAGCACCGGAACATGTTCCGGAAGCGCCGGAACATGTTCCGGAAGCGCCGGAACATGTTCCGGAAGGACCGGAACATGTTCCGGAAGCACCGGAACATGTTCCGGAAGCACCGGAACATGTTCCGGAAGCGCCGGAACATGTTCCGGAAGCACCGGAACATGTTCCGGAAGGACTGGAATGTGTTCCGGAAGCCCCGGAACATGTTCCGGAAGCCCCGGAACATGTTCCGGAAAGACCGGAACATGTTCCGGGAGCGCCGGAACATGTTCCGGAAGCACCGGAACATGTTCTGGAAGGACCGGAATATGTTCCGGAAACATCGGAACATGTTCCGGAAGCGCCGGAACATGTTCCGGAAGCACCGGAACATGTTCCGGAAGCGCCGGAACATGTTCCGGAAGCACCGGAACATGTTCCGGAAGGACCGGAACATGTTCCGGAAGCGCCGGAACATGTTCCGGAAGCACCGGAAGATGTTCTGGAAGGACCGGAATATGTTCCGGAAACACCGGAACATGTTCCGGAAGCGCCGGAACATGTTCCGGAAGCCCCGGAACATGTTCCGGAAGCACCGGAACATGTTCCGGAAGCCCCGGAACATGTTCCGGAAGCGCCGGAGCATGTTCCGGAAGGGCCGGAACATGTTCCGGAAGCACCGGAACATGTTCCAGAAGGACCGGAACATGTTCCGGAAGCACCGGAACATGTTCCGGAAGGACCGGAACATGTTCCGGAAGGACCGGAACATGTTCCGGAAACGCCGGAAACTGTTCCGGAAGCGCCGGAACATGTTCCGGAAGCACCGGAACATGTTCCGGAAGCCCCGGATCATGTTCCGGAAGCCTCGAATCATGTTCCGGAAGGACCGGAACATGTTCCGGAAGCACCGGAACATGTTCCGGAAGCACCGGAACATGTTCCGGAAGCACCGGAACATGTTCCCGAAGCGCCGGAACATGTTCCGGAAGCGCCTGAACATGTTCCGGAAGGACCGGAACATGTTCCGGAAGCACCGGAACATGTTCCGGAAGCACCGGAACATGTTCCGGAAGGACCGGAACATGTTCCGGAAGCGCCGGAACATGTTCTGGAAGCGCCAGAAAATGTTCCGGAAGGACCGGAACATGTTCCGGAAGCGCCGGAACATGTTCCGGAAGCGCCGGAACATGTTCCAGAAGCGCCGGAACATGTTCCGGAAGCCCCAGATCATGTTCCGGAAGCCCCGGATCATGTACCGGAAGCACCGGAACATGTTCCGGAAGGACCGGAACATGTTCCGGAAGCGCCAGAACATGTTCCGGAAGGACCGGAACATGTTCCGGAAGGACCGGAACATGTTTCGGAAGCACCGGAACACGTTCTGGAAGCACCGGAACACGTTCCGGAAGCGCCGGAACATGTTCCGGAAGCGCCGGAATACGTTCCGGAAGCGCCGGAACATGTTCCGGAAGGACCGGAACATGTTCCGGAAGGACCGGAACATGTTCCGGAAGGACCGGAACATGTTCCGGAAGCGCCGGAACATGTTCCGGAAGGACCGGAAAATGTTCCGGAAGGACCGGAACATGTTCCGGAATGACCAGAACATTTTCCGGAAGCACCGGAACATGTTCCGGAAGCGCCGGAGCATGTTCCGGAAGCGCCGGAACATGATCCGGAAGCACCGGAACATGTTCCGGAAGCACCGGAACATGTTCCCGAAGGACCGGAACATGTTCCGGAAGCCCCGGAACATGTTCCGGAAGCGGCGGAGCATGTTCCGGAAGCGCCGGAACATGATCCGGAAGCACCGGAACATGTTCCGGAAGGACCGGAACGTGTTCCGGAAGCGCCGGAACATGGTCCGGAAGGACCGGAACATGTTCCGGAAGCGCCGGAACATGTTCCGGAAGCCCCGGATCATGTTCCGGAAGGACCGGAACATGTTCCGGAAGGACCGGAACATGTTCCGGAAGCGCCGGAACATGTTCCGGAAGGACCGGAACATGTTCCGGAAGCACCGGAACATGTTCCGGAAGCACCGGAACATGTTCCGGAAGGTCCGGAACATGTTCCGGAAGCCCCGGAACATGTTCCGGAAGCGCCGGAGCATGTTCCGGAAGCGCCGGAACATGATCCGGAAGCACCGGAACATGTTCCGGAAGGACCGGAACATGTTCCGGAAGCGCCGGAACATGTTCCGGAAGCACCGGAACATGTTCCGGAAGGACCGGAACATGTTCCGGAAGCACCGGAACATGTTCCGGAAGGACCGGAACATGTTCCGGAAGGACCGGAACATGTTCCGGAAGCGCCGGAACATGTTCCGGAAGCACCGGAACATGTTCCGGAAGGACCGGAACATGTTCCGGAAGCGCCTGAACATGTTCCGGAAGCGCCGGAACACGTTCCGGAAGCGCCGGAACATGTTCCGAAAAAGACCGGAACATGTTCCGGAAGCGCCGGAACATGGTCCGGAAGGACCGGAACATGTTCCAGAAGCGCCGGAACATGTTCCGGAAGCCCCGGATCATGTTCCGGAAGGACCGGAACATGTTCCGGAAGGACCGGAACATGTTCCGGAAGCGCCGGAACATGTTCCGGAAGGACCGGAACATGTTCCGGAGGGACCGGAACATGTTCTGGAAGCACCGGAACATGTTCCGGAAGCACCGGAACATGTTCCGGAAGCACCGGAACATGTTCCGGAAGCACCGGAACACGTTCCCGAAGCACCGGAACACGTTCCGGAAGCACTGGAACATGTTCCGGAAGCGCCGGAACGTGTTCCGGAAGCACCGGAACACGTTCCGGAAGCACCGGAACACGTTCCGGAAGCACCGGAACATGTTCCGGAAGCGCCGGAACATGTTCCGGAAGCACCGGAACATGTTCCGGAAGCACCGGAACATGTTTCGGAAGCGCCGGAACATGTTCCGGAAGGACCGGAACATGTTCCGGAAGCACCGGAACATGTTCCGGAAGGACCGGAACATGTTCCGGAAGCGCCGGAACATGTTCCGGAAGCACCGGAACATGTTCCGGAAGCACCGGAACACGTTCCGGAAGCGCCGGAACATGTTCCGGAAGCGCCGGAATACGTTCCGGAAGCGCCGGAACATGTTCCGGAAGCACCGGAACATGTTCCGAAAGCACCGGAACATGTTCCGGAATGACCGGTACATTTTCCGGAAGCACCGGAACATGTTCCGGAAGCGCCGGAACACGTTCCGGAAGCGCCGGAACATGTTCCGGAAAGACCGGAACATGTTCCGGAAGCGCCGGAACATGCTCCGGAAGGACCGGAACATGTTCCGGAAGCGCCGGAACATGTTCCGGAAGCACCGGATCATGTTCCGGAAGGACCGGAACATGTTCCGGAAGGACCGGAACATGTTCCGGAAGCGCCGGAACATGTTCCGGAAGGACCGGAACATGTTCCGGAAGCACCGGAACATGTTCCGGAAGGACCGGAACATGTTCCGGAAGCACCGGAACATGTTCTGGAAGCACCGGAACATGTTCCGGAAGCACCGGAACATGTTCCGGAAGGACCGGAACATTTTCCGGAAGCACCGGAACATGTTCCGGAAGCGCCGGAACACGTTCCGGAAGCGCCGGAACATGTTCCGAAAGCACCGGAACATGTTCCGGAAGCACCGGAACACGTTCCGGAAGCACCGGAACACGTTCCGGAAGCACCGGAACATGTTCCGGAAGCGCCGGAACATGTTCCGGAAGAACCGGATCATGTTCCGGAAGCACCGGAACATGTTCCGGAAGCACCGGAACATGTTCCGGAAGCACCGGAACATGTTCCGGAAGGACCGGAACATTTTCCGGAAGCACCGGAACATGTTCCGGAAGCGCCGGAACACGTTCCGGAAGCGCCGGAACATGTTCCGGAAGCACCGGAACATGTTCCGGAAGCACCGGAACACGTTCCGGAAGCACCGGAACACGTTCCGGAAGCACCGGAACATGTTCCGGAAGCGCCGGAACATGTTCCGGAAGAACCGGATCATGTTCCGGAAGCACCGGAACATGTTCCGGAATCGCCGGAACATGTTCCGGAAGGACCAGAACATGTTCCGGAAGCGCCGGAACATGTTCTGGAAGGACCGGAACATGTTCCGGAAGCACCGGAACGTGTTCCGGAAGCACCGGAACACGTTCCGGAAGCGCCGGAACACGTTCCGGAAGCGCCGGAACATGTTCCGGAAGGACCGGAACATGTTCCGGAAGCACCGGAACATGTTCCGGAAGGACCGGAACATGTTCCGCAAGGACCGGAACATGTTCCGGAAGCACCGGAACATGTTCCGGAAGCACCGGAACATGTTTCGGAGGCGCCGGAACATATAGAGGCGACGGAAATTGTTCCGGAAGCACCGCAACATGTTCCGGAAGCACCGGAACATGTTCCGGAAGCGCCGGAACATGTTCCGGAAGGACCGGAACATGTTCCGGAAGCACTGGAACATGTTCCTGAAGCACCGGAACATGTTCCGGAAGCGCCAGAACATGTTCCGGAAGGACCCGAACATGTTCCGAAAGGACCGGAACATGTTCCGGAAGCGCCTGAACATGTTCCGGAAGCACCGGAACATGTTCCGGAAGGACCGGAAAATGTTCCGGAAGCACCGGAACATCTTCCGGAAGGACCGGAACATGTTCCGGAAGCACCGGAACATCTTCCGGAAGCACCGGAACATGTTCCGGAAGGACCGGAACATGTTCCGCAAGCACCGCAACATGTTCCGGATGGACCGGAACATGTTCCGAAAGCGCCGGAACATGTTCCGGAATGACCGGAACATGTTCCGGAATCGCCGGAACATGTTCCCGAGGCACCGGAACATGTTCCGAAGCGCCGGAACATGTTCCGGAAGCACCGGAACATTTTCCGGAAGCACCGGAACATGTTTCGGAAGGACCGGAACATGTTCCGGAAGGACCGGAACATGTTCTGGAAGCGCCGGAACATGTTCCGGAAGCGGCGGAACATGTTCCGGAAGGACCGGAACATGTTACGGAAGCGCCGGAACATGTTCCGGAAGCACCGGAACATGTTCCGGAAGCGCCGGAACATGTTCCGGAAGCGCCGGAACATGTTCTGGAAGGACCGGAACATGTTCCGGAAGGACCGAAACATGTTCCGGAAGCGCCGGAACATGTTCCGGAAGCACCGGAACATGTTCCGGAAGCGTCAGAACATGTTCCGGAAGCGCCGGAACATGTTCCGGAAGCGCCGGAACTGTTCCGGAAGCCCCGGAACATGTTCCGGAGGGACCGGAACATGTTCCGGAAGGACCGGAACATGTTCCGGAAGCCCCGGAACATGTTCCGGAAGGACCGGAACATGTTCCGGAAGCACCGAACCATGTTCCGGAAGGACCGGAACATGTTGCGGAAGGACCGGAACATGTTCCGGAAGCACCGGAACATGTTCCGCAAGCCCCGGAGCATGTTCCGGAAGGACCGGAACATGTTCCGGAAGCACCAGAAAATGTTCCGGAAGCGCCGGAACATGTTCCGGACGCACCGGAACATGTTCCGGAAGCGCCGGAACATGTTTCGCAAGCACCGGAACATGTTCCGGAAGGACCGGAACATGTTCCGGAAGCACCGGAACATGTTCCGGAAGGACCGGAACATGTTCCGGAAGCGCGGGAACATGTTCCGGAAGGACCGGAACATGTTCCGGAAGCGCGGGAACATGTTCCGGAAGGACCGGTACATGTTCCGGAAGCGCCGGAACATGTTCCGGAGGGACCGGAACATGTTCCGGAAGGACCGGAACATGTTCCGGAAGGACCGGAACATGTTCCGGAGGTACCGGAACATGTTCCGGAAGGACCGGAACATGTTCCGGAAGGACCGGAACATGTTCCGGAAGGACCGGAACATGTTCCGGAAGCACCGGAACATGTTCCGGAAGCACGGGAACATGTTCCAGGAGCGCCGGAACATGTTCCGGAAGCACGGTAACATGTTCCGGAAGGACCTGAACATGTTCCGGAAGGACCGGAACATGTTCCGGAAGCACCGGAACATGTTCCGGTGCTTCCGGAATATGTTCCGCAAGGACCGGAACATGTTCCGGAAGCACCGGAACATGTTCCGGAAGCGCCGGAACATGTTCCAGAAGCACCGGAACATGTTCCGGAAGCGGGGGAACATGTTCCGGAAGGACCGGAACAGGTTCCAGAAGCACCGGAACATGTTCCGGAAGCACCGGAACATGTTCCAGAAGCACCGGAACATGTTCCGGAAGCGCCGGAACATGTTCCGGAAGGACCGGAACATGTTCCGGAAGCCCCGGATCATTTTCTGGAAGCCCCGGATCATGTTCCGGAAGGACCGGAACATGTTCCGGAAGCACCGGAACATGTTCCGGAAGGACCGGAACATGTTCCGGAAGCGCGGGAACATGTTCCGGAAGGACCGGAACATGTTCCGGAAGCGCCGGAACATGTTCCGGAAGCGCCGGAACATGTTCCGCAAGGACCGGAACATGTTCCGGAAGCACCGGAACATGTTCCGGAAGCGCCGGAACATGTTCCAGAAGCACCGGAACATGTTCCGGAAGCACCGGAACGTGTTCCGGAAGCACCAGAACATGTTCCGTAAGCGCCGGAACATGTTCCGGAAGGACCGGAACATGTTCCGCAAGGACCGGAACATGTTCCGGAAGCGCCGGAACATGTTCCGGAAGCCCCGGATCATGTTCTGGAAGCACCGGAACATGTTCCGGAAGCGCCGGAACATGTTCCGGAAGCGCCGGAACATGTTCCGGAAGGACCGGAACATGTTCCGAAAGCGCCGGAACATGTTCCGGAATGACCGGAACATGTTCCGGAATCGCCGGAACATGTTCCCGAGGCACCGGAACATGTTCCGAAGCGCCGGAACATGTTCCGGAAGCACCGGAACATGTTCCGGAAGCACCGGAACATGTTTCGGAAGGACCGGAACATGTTCCGGAAGGACCGGAACATGTTCTGGAAGCGCCGGAACATGTTCCGGAAGGACCGGAACATGTTCCGGAAGCGCCGGAACATGTTCCGGAAGCACCGGAACATGTTCCGGAAGCGTCAGAACATGTTCCGGAAGCGCCGGAACATTTTCCGGAAGCGCCGGTCATGTTCCGGAAGCCCCGGAACATGTTCCGGAGGGACCGGAACATGTTCCGGAAGGACCGGAACATGTTCCGGAAGCACCGAAACATGTTCCGGAAGGACCGGAACATGTTCCGGAAGGACCGGAACATGTTCCGGAAGCACCGGAACATGTTCCGCAAGCCCCGGAGCATGTTCCGGAAGGACCGGAACATGTTCCGGAAGCACCAGAAAATGTTCCGGAAGCGCCGGAACATGTTCCGGAAGCACCGGAACATGTTCCGGAAGCGCCGGAACATGTTTCGCAAGCACCGGAACATGTTCCGGAAGGACCGGAACATGTTCCGGAAGCACCGGAACATGTTCCGGAAGGACCGGAACATGTTCCAGAAGCGCCGGAACATGTTCCGGAAGCAGCGGAACATGTTCCGGAAGCACGGGAACATGTTCTAGGAGCGCCGGAACATGTTCCGGAAGCGCGGTAACATGTTCTGGAAGGACCGGAACATGTTCCGGAAGGACCGGAACATGTTCCGGAAGCGCCGGAACATGTTCCGGAAGCACCGGAACATGTTCCGGAAGCGTCAGAACATGTTCCGGAAGCGCCGGAACATTTTCCGGAAGCGCCGGTCATGTTCCGGAAGCCCCGGAACATGTTCCGGAGGGACCGGAACATGTTCCGGAAGGACCGGAACATGTTCCGGAAGCCCCGGAACATGTTCCGGAAGGACCGGAACATGTGCCGGAAGCACCGAAACATGTTCCGGAAGGACCGGAACATGTTCCGGAAGGACCGGAACATGTTCCGGAAGCACCGGAACATGTTCCGCAAGCCCCGGAGCATGTTCCGGAAGGACCGGAACATGTTCCGGAAGCATCAGAAAATGTTCCGGAAGCGCCGGAACATGTTCCGGAAGCACCGGAACATGTTCCGGAAGCGCCGGAACATGTTTCGCAAGCACCGGAACATGTTCCGGAAGGACCGGAACATGTTCCGGAAGCACCGGAACATGTTCCGGAAGGACCGGAACATGTTCCGGAAGCGCGGGAACATGTTCCGGAAGGACCGGAACATGTTCCGGAAGCGCGGGAACATGTTCCGGAAGGACCGGTACATGTTCCGGAAGCGCCGGAACATGTTCCGGAGGGACCGGAACATGTTCTGGAAGGACCGGAACATGTTCCGGAAGGACCGGAACATGTTCCGGAGGGACCGGAACATGTTCCGGAAGGACCGGAACATGTTCCGGAAGGACCGGAACGTGTTCCGGAAGGACCGGAACATGTTCCAGAAGGACCGGAACATGTTCCGGAAGCGCCGGAACATGTTCCGGAAGGACCGGAACATGTTCCGGAAGCGCCGGAACATGTTCCGGAAGGACCGGAACATGTTCCGGAAGCGCCGGAACATGTTCCGGAAGCAGCGGAACATGTTCCGGAAGCACGGGAACATGTTCCAGGAGCGCCGGAACATGTTCCGGAAGCGCGGTAACATGTTCTGGAAGGACCGGAACATGTTCCGGAAGCACCGGAACATGTTCCGGCGCTTCCGGAACATGTTCCGGTGCTTCCGGAATATGTTCCGCAAGGACCGGAACATGTTCCGGAAGCACCGGAACATGTTCCGGAAGCGCCGGAACATGTTCCGGAAGCACCGGAACATGTTCCGGAAGCGGGGGAACATGTTCCGGAAGGACCGGAACATGTTCCAGAAGCACCGGAACATGTTCCGGAAGCACCGAAGCGCCGGAACATGTTCCGGAAGGACCGGAACATGTTCCGGAAGGACCGGAACATGTTCCGGAAGCACCGGAACATGTTCCGGAAGCACCGGAACATGTTCCGGAAGCACCGGAACATGTTCCGGAAGGACCGGAATATGTTCCGGAAGCGCGGGAACATGTTCCGCAAGGACCGGAACATGTTCCGGAAGCACCGGAACATGTTCCGGAAGCGCCAGAACATGTTCCAGAAGGACCGGAACATGTTCCAGAAGCACCGGAACATGTTCCGGAAGCACCGGAACGTGTTCCAGAAGCACCAGAACATGTTCCGTAAGCGCCGAAACATGTTCCGGAAGGACCGGAACATGTTCCGCAGGGACCGGAACATGTTCCGGAAGCGCCGGAACATGTTCCGGAAGCGCCGGAAAATGTTCCGGAAGCACCGGAACATGTTCCGGAAGCGCCGGAACATGTTCCGGAAGCGCCGGAACATGTTCCGGAAGGACCGGAACATGTTCCGGAAGCACCGGAACATGTTCCGGAAGCTTAGTGGCCCCAAATATTTGGTGTTTCACTCTCACTTGAGTTAGGCAAAGCCCCAACCGACCTCAAACCTGCACTCAATGTGGACACTGGCCAATGCTCGGGATGTCTATTCCATGTGCTTCAAAGTATCGATTTCGCCCTGAAAGTGGGCCTCGTCAGCAAAACATAGCTCTACAGGACAGGCAACCATCATTCATGCACAGTGTGTGCTGCACATTGTTCCATGCCACATAATCACAATAAATGCAACTCGTGGATGCTACAGCGCCAAACAAACACCAAGGTTGTTGCGACCTAATTCATTCTCAGCGCTGTGCGCGCGTGTCTCCTGAATAATTTACGAAGCGAGGCCAAAGGCTTCAAAATCGCAAATAAACGTGTTTTACCCTTCAAGAAAGGTAACCTTTTTTGTATGCAATGCAAAACACGCGGCCACGACAACTGTACCGCTGAATGATGCCATGCACGAAGTATATGCACTCGGGGGATTCCCACCCTCCCTCCACCCCCAATGACACACACGTTCCGGAATCCGCCAGAAGACGTTCCGGAAGCGCCGGAACGCGTTCCGGAAGCGCCGGAACATGTTCCGGAAGGATGAGACCATGTTACGGAAGCGCTGGAACATGTTCCGGAAGCACCGAAACATGTTCCGGAAGCACCGGAACATGTTCCGGAGGCGCCGGAACATGTTCTGAAAGCACCGGAACATGTTCCGGAAGCGCCGGAACATGTTCCGGAAGGACCGGAACATGTTCCGGAAGCGCCGGAACATCGGAAGCGCCGGAACATGTTCCGGAAGCACCGGAACATGTTCCGGAAGCACCGGAACATGTTCTGGAAGCCCCGGATCATGTTCCGGAAGCCCGGAATCATGTTCCGGAAGCACCGGAACACGTTCCGGAAGCGCCGGAACATGTTCCAGAAGCACCGGAGCATGTTCCGGAAGCGCCGGAACATGTTCCGGAAGCGCCGGAAAGCACCGGAACATGTTCCGGAAGCGCCGGAACATGTTCCGGAAGGACCGGAACATGTTCTGGAAGCGCCGGAACATCGGAAGCGCCGGAACATGTTCCAGAAGCACCGGAACATGTTCCGGAAGCACCGGAACATGTTCCGGAAGCCCCGGATCATGTTCCGGAAGCCCCGAATCATGTTCCGGAAGCACCGGAACACATTCCGGAAGCGCCGGAACATGTTCCGGAAGCACCGGAACATGTTCCGGAAGCGCCGGAACATGTTCCGGAAGCGCCGGAAAGCACCGGAACATGTTCCGGAAGCGCCGGAACATGTTCCGGTATCGCCGGAACATGTTCCGGAGGCACCGGAACATGTTCCGGAAGCGCCGGAACATGTTCCGGAAGCACCGGAACATGTTCCGGAAGCGCCGGAACATGTTCGGGAAGCGCCGGAACATGTTCCGGAAGCACCGGAACATGTTCCGGAAGCGCCGGAACATTTTCCTGAAGGACCAGAACATGTTCCGGAAGGACCGGAACATGTTCCGGTGCTTCCGGAACATGTTCCGGAAGCACTGGAACATGTTCCGGAAGCGCCGGAACATGTTCCGGAATCGCCGGAACATGTTCCGGAGGCACCGGAACATGTTCCGGAAGCGCCGGAACATGTTCCGGAAGCACCGGAACATGTTCCGGAAGCACCGGAACATGTTCCGGCAGCGCCGGAACATGTTCCTGAAGGACCGGAACATGTTCCGGAAGGACCGGAACATGTTCCGGAAGCGCCGGATCATGTTCCGGAAGGACCGGAACATGTTCCCGAAGGACCGGAACATGTTCCGGAAGCGCCGGAACATGTTCCGGAAGCACCGGAACATGTTCCGGAAGCACCGGAACATGTTCCGGCAGCGCCGGAACATGTTCCTGAAGGACCGGAACATGTTCCGGAAGGACCGGAACATGTTCCGGAAGCGCCGGATCATGTTCCGGAAGGACCGGAACATGTTCCCGAAGGACCGGAACATGTTCCGGAAGGACCGGATCATGTTCTGGAAGCAGCGGAACATGTTCCGGAAGGACCAGAACATGTTCCGGAAGCACCGGAACATGTTCCGGAAGCGCCGAAACATGTTCCGGAAGCACCGGAACATGTTCCGGAAGCACCGGAACATGTTCCGGAAGGACCGGAACATGTTCCGGAAGCATCGGAACACGTTCCGGAAGCGCCGGAACACGTTCCGGAAGCGCCGGAACACGTTCCGAAAGCGCCGGAACATGTTCCGGAAGGACCGGTCCTTGTTCCGGAAGGACCGGAACATGTTCCGGACGCGCCGGAACATGTTCCGGAAGCGCCGGATCATGTTCCGGAAGCGCCAGAACATGTTCCGGAAGGACCGGAACATGTTCCGGAAGCACCGGAACATGTTCCGGAAGCACCGGAACATGTTCTGGAAGCACCGGAACATGTTCCGGAAGGACCGGAACATGTTCTGGAAGCACAGGAACATGTTCCGGAAGCACCGGAACGTGTTCCGGAAGCACCGGAACATGTTCCGGAAGCGCCGGAACATGTTCCGGAATCGCCGGAACATGTTCCGGAGGCACCGGAACATGTTCCGGAAGCGCCGGAACAGGTTCCGGAAGCACCGGAACATGTTCCGGAAGCGCCGGAACATGTTCCGGAAGGACCGGAAAATGTTCCGGAAGGACCGGAACATGTTCCGGAAGCGCCGGAACATGTTCCGGAAGCGCCGGAACATGTTCCGGAAGCACCGGAACATGTTCCTGAAGGACCGGAACATGTTCCGGAAGGACCGGAACATGTTCCGGAAGGACCGGAACATGTTCCGGAAGGACCGGAACATGTTCCGGTGCTTCCGGAACATGTTCCGGAAGCACTGGAACATGTTCCGGAAGCGCCGGATCATGTTCCGGAAGGACCGGAACATGTTCCGGAAGGACCGGATCATGTTCTGGAAGCGCCGGAACACGTTCCGGAGGGACCGGAACACGTTCCGGAAGCGCCGGAACATGTTTTGGAAGCACCGGAACATGTTCCGGAAGCACCTGAACATGTTCCGGAAGCACCGGAACATGTTCCGGAAGCGCCGGATCATGTTCCGGAAGCGCCGCAACATGTTCCGGAAGCGCCGGAACATGTTTCGGAAGCACCGTAACATGTTCCGGAAGCGCCGGAACATGTTCCGGAAGGACCGGAACATGTTCCGGAAGCGCCGGATCATGTTCCGGAAGCACCGGAACATGTCCCGGAAGCGCCAGAACATGTTCCGGAATCGCCGGAACATGTTCCGGAGGCACCGGAACATGTTCCGGAAGCGCCGGAACATGTTCCGGAAGCGCCGGAACATGTTCCGGAAGCACCGGAACATGTTCCGGTGCTTCCGGAACATGTTCCGCAAGGACCGGAACATGTTCCGGAAGCACCGGAACATGTTCCGGAAGCGCCGGAACATGTTCCGGAAGCACCGGAACATGTTCCGGAAGCACCGGAACATGTTCTGGAAGGACCGGACCATGTTCCGGAAGCACCGGAACATGTTTCGGAAGCACCGGAACATGTTCCGGAAGCGCCGGAACATGTTCCGGAAGGACCGGAACATGTTCCGGAAGCACCGGAACATGTTCCGGAAGCGCCGGAACATGTTCCGGAAGGACCCGAACATGTTCCGAAAGGACCGGAACATGTTCCGGAAGCGCCGGAACATGTTCCGGAAGGACCGGAACATGTTCCGGAAGGACCGGAACATGTTCCGGAAGCACCGGAACATGTTCTGGAAGCAGCGGAACATGTTCCGGAAGCACCGGAACATGTTCCGGAAGCACCGGAACATGTTCCGGAAGCACCGGAACATGTTCCGGAAGCATCGGAACACGTTCCGGAAGCGCCGGAACACGTTCCGGAAGCGCCGGAACACGTTCCGGAAGCGCCGGAACATGTTCCGGAAGGACCGGTCCTTGTTCCGGAAGGACCGGAACATGTTCCGGACGCGCCGGAACATGCTTCGGTCCTTCCGGAACATGTTCCGGAAGGACCGGAACATTTTCTGGAAGCACCGGAACATGTTCCGGAAGCGCCGGAACACGTTCCGGAAGCCGCCGGAACACGTTCCGGAAGCGCCGGAACACGTTCCGGAAGCGCCGGAACATGTTCCGGAAGCGCCGGAACATGTTCCGGAAGCGCCGGAACATGTTCCGGAAGCGCCGGAACATGTTCCGGAAGCACCAGAACATGTTCCGGAAGCACCGGAACATGTTCCGGAAGCCCCCGATCATCTTCCGGAAGCCCCGGATCATGTTCCGGAAGCGCCGGAACATGTTCCGGAAGGACCAGAACATGTTCCGGAAGCACCGGAACATGTTCCCCAAGCACCGGAACATGTTCCGGAAGCACCGGAACACGTTCCGGAAGCGCCGGAACATGTTCCGGAAGCAACGGAACACGTTCCGGAAGCGCCGGAACATGTTCCGGAAGGACCAGAACATGTTCCGGAAGCACCGGAACATGTTCCGGAAGGACCGGAACATGTTCCGGAAGCGCCAGAAAATGTTCCGGAAGCGCCGGAACATGTTCCGGAAGCACCGGAACATGTTCCGGAAGCCCCCGATCATCTTCCGGAAGCCCCGGATCATGTTCCGGAAGCGCCGGAACATGTTCCGGAAGCACCGGATCATGTTCCAGAGGCGCCGGAACATGTTCCGGAAGCACTGGAACATGTTCCGGAAGCGCCGGAACATGTTCCCGAAGCGCCGGAACATGTTCCGGAAGCACCGGAACATGTTCCGGAAGCGCCGGAACATGTTCCTGAAGGACCGGAACATGTTCCGGAAGGACCGGAACATGTTCCGGAAGTACCGGAACATGTTCCGGAAGCACTGGAACATGTTCCGGAAGCACCGGAACATGTTCTGGAAGGACCGGACCATGTTCCGGAAGCACCGGAACATGTTTCGGAAGCACCGGAACATGTTCCGGAAGCGCCGGAACATGTTCCGGAAGGACCGGAACATGTTCCGGAAGCACCGGAACATGTTCCGGAAGCACCGGAACATGTTCCGGAAGCGCCGGAACATGTTCCGGAAGGACCCGAACATGTTCCGAAAGGACCGGAACATGTTCCGGAAGCGCCGGAACATGTTCCGGAAGGACCGGAACATGTTCCGGAAGGACCGGAACATGTTCCGGAAGCACCGGAACATGTTCTGGAAGCAGCGGAACATGTTCCGGAAGCACCGGAACATGTTCCCGAAGCACGGGCACATGTTCCGGAAGGACCGGAACATGTTCCGGAAGGACCGGAACATGTTCCGGAAGCACCGGAACATGTTCCGGAAGCGCCGGAACATGTTCCAGAAGCGCCGGAACATGTTCCGGAAGGACCCGAACATGTTCCGAAGGGACCGGAACATGTTCCGGAAGCGCCGGAACATGTTCCGGAAGGACCGGAACATGTTCCGGAAGCACCAGAACATGTTCTGGAAGCACCGGAACATGTTCCCGAAGCACGGGCACATGTTCCGGCGCTTCCGGAACATGTTCCGGCGCTTCCGGAAGCACCGGAACATGTTCCGCAAGCACCGGAACATGTTCCGGAAGCACCGGAACATGTTCCGGAAGCACCGGAACATGTTCCGGAAGCACCGGAACATGTTCCCGAAGCGCCGGAACATGTTCCGGAAGCGCCGGAACATGTTCCGGAAGGACCAGAACATGTTCCGGAAGCACCGGAACATGTTCCAGAAGCACCGGAACATGTTCCGGAAGCGCCGGTACATGTTCCAGAAGTGCGGGAATATGTTCCGGAAGGACCGGAACATGTTCCGGAAGGACCGGAACATGTTCCGGAAGCACCAGAACATGTTCCGGAAGCACCGGAACATGTTCCGGAAGGACCGGAACATGTTCCGGAAGCGCCGGAACATGTTCCGGAAGCGCCGGAAAATGTTCCGGAAGGACCGGAACATGTTCCGGAAGCGCCGGAACATGTTCCGGAAGCGCCGGAACATGTTCCCGAAGCGCCGGAACATGTTCCGGAAGCACCGGAACATGTTTCGGAAGCCCCGGATCATGTTCCGGAAGCCCCGGATCATGTTCCGGAAGCACCGGAACGTGTTCCGGAAGGACCGGAACATGTTCCGGAAGCGCCGGGGCATGTTCCGGAAGCACCGGAACATGTTCTGGAAGCACCAGAACACGTTCCGGAAGCGCCGGAACATGTTCCGGAAGCGCCGGAATACGTTACGGTAGCGCCGGAACATGTTCCGGAAGGACCGGAACATGTTCCGGAAGCACCGGAACATGTTCCAGAAGGACCGGAACATGTTCCGGAAGCGCCGGAACATGTTCCGGAAGGACCGGAAAATGTTCCGGAAGGACCGGAACATGTTCCGGAAGGACCGGAACATGTTCCGGAAGCGCCGGAACATGTTCCGGAAGCACCGGAACATGTTCCGGAAGCGCCGGAACATGTTTTGGAAGGACCGGAACATGTTCCGGAAGGACCGGAACATGTTCCGGAAGCACCGGAACATGTTCCGGAATCGCCGGAACATGTTCCGGAAGCACCGGAACATGTTCCGGAAGCACCGGAACATGTTCCGGAAGGACCGGAACATGTTCCGGAAGCGCCGGAACATGTTCCGGAATCGCCGGAACATGTTCCGGAAGCACCGGAACATGTTCCGGAAGCGCCGGAACATGTTCCGGAATCGCCGGAACATGTTCCGGAAGCAGCGGAACATGTTCCGGAAGCACCGGAACATGTTCCGGAAGCACCGGAACATGTTCCGGAAGCACCGGAACATGTTCCGGAAGGACCGGAACATGTTCCGGAAGCGCCGGAACATGTTCCGGAATCGCCGGAACATGTTCCGGAAGCACCGGAACATGTTCCGGAAGCGCCGGAAAATGTTCCGGAAGCACCGGAACATGTTCCGGAATCGCCGGAACATGTTCCGGAAGCGCCGGAACATGTTCCGGAAGCACCGGAACATGTTCCGGAAGCACCGGAACATGTTCCGGAAGGACGGGAACATGTTCCGGAAGCACCGGAACATGTTCCGGAAGCACCGGAACATGTTCCGGAAGGACCGGAACATGTTCCAGAAGGACCGGAACATGTTCCGGAAGCGCCGGAACATGTTCCGGAAGCGCCGGAACATGTTCCAGAAGCGCCGGAACATGTTCCGGAAGCACCGGAACATGTTCCGGAAGCCCCGGATCATGTTCCGGAAGGCCCGGATCATGTTCCGGAAGCACCGGAACATGTTCCGGAAGGACCGGAACATGTTCCGGAAGCGCCGGAACATGTTCCGGAAGGACCGGAACATGTTCCGGAAGGACCGGAACATGTTCCGGAAGCACCGGAACATGTTCTGGAAGCACCGGAACACGTTCCGGAAGCGCCGGAACATGTTCCGGAAGCGCCGGAATACGTTCCAGAAGCGCCGGAACATGTTCCGGAAGGACCGGAACATGTTCCGGAAGCACCGGAACATGTTCCGGAAGGACCGGAACATGTTCCGGAAGCGCCGGAACATGTTCCGGAAGCACCGGAACATGTTCCGGAATGACCGGAACATTTTCCGGAAGCACCGGAACATGTTCCGGAAGCGCCGGAACACGTTCCGGAATCGCCGGAACATGTTACGGAAAGACCGGAACATGTTCCGGAAGCGCCGGAACATGGTCCGGAAGGACCGGAACATGTTCCGGAAGCGCCGGAACATGTTCCGGAAGCCCCAGATCATGTTCCGGAAGGACCGGAACATGTTCTGGAAGCACCGGAACATGTTCCGGAAGCACCGGAACATGTTCCGGAAGCACCGGAACATTTTCCGGAAGCACCGGAACACGTTCCGGAAGCGCCGGAACACGTTCCGGAAGCGCCGGAACACGTTCCGGAAGCGCCAGAACATGTTCCGGAAGCACCGGAACATGTTCCGGAAGCACCGGAACATGTTCCGGAAGGACCGGAACATGTTCCGGAAGCACCGGAACATGTTCCGGAAGGACCGGAACATGTTCCGGAAGCGCCGGAACATGTTCCGGAAGGACCGGAACATGTTCCGGAAGCACCGGAACGTGTTCCGGAAGCACCGGAACACGTTCAGGAAGGACCGGAACATGTTCCGGAAGCGCCGGAACATGTTCCGGAAGGACCGGAACATGTTCCGGAAGGACCGGAACATGTTCCGGAAGCACCGGAACATGTTCTGGAAGCACCGGAACACGTTCCGGAAGCGCCGGAACATGTTCCGGAAGCGCCGGAATACGTTCCGGAAGCGCCGGAACATGTTCCGGAAGGACCGGAACATGTTCCGGAAGCACCGGAACATGTTCCGGAAGGACCCGAACATGTTCTGGAAGCGCCGGAACATGTTCCGGAAGCACCGGAACATGTTCCGGAATGACCGGAACATTTTCCGGAAGCACCGGAACATGTTCCGGAAGCGCCGGAACACGTTCCGGAATCGCCGGAACATCTTACGGAAAGACCGGAACATGTTCCGGAAGCGCCGGAACATGGTCCGGAAGGACCGGAACATGTTCCAGAAGCGCCGGAACATGTTCCGGAAGCCCCGGATCATGTTCCGGAAGGACCGGAACATGTTCTGGAAGCACCGGAACATGTTCCGGAAGCACCGGAACATGTTCCGGAAGGACCGGAACATTTTCCGGAAGCACCGGAACACGTTCCGGAAGCGCCGGAACACGTGCCGGAAGCGCCGGAACATGTTCCGGAAGCACCGGAACATGTTCCGGAAGCACCGGAACATGTTCACGAAGCACCGGAACATGTTCCGGAAGGACCGGAACATGTTCCGGAAGCGCCGGAACATGTTCCGGAAGCACCGGAACGTGTTCCGGAAGCACCGGAACACGTTTCGGAAGCACCGGAACACGTTCCGGAAGCACCGGAACATGTTCCGGAAGCGCCGGAACATGTTCCGGAAGAACCGGATCATGTTCCGGAAGCACCGGAACATGTTCCGGAAGGACCGGAACATGTTCCGGAAGCGCCGGAACATGTTCCGGAAGGACCGGAACATGTTCCGGAAGCACCGGAACGTGTTCCGGAAGCACCGGAACACGTTCCGGAAGCGCCGGAACACGTTCCGGAAGCGCCGGAACATGTTCCGGAAGCACCGGAACATGTTCCGGAAGCACCGGAACATGTTCCGGAAGGACCGGAACATGTTCCGGAAGCGCCGGAACACGTTCCGCAAGGACCGGAACATGTTCCGCAAGGACCGGAACATGTTCCGGAAGCACCGCAACATGTTCCGGAAGCACCGGAACATGTTCCGGAAGCACCGGAACATGTTCCGGAAGCACCGGAACATGTTCCGGAGGCGCCGGAACATGTTCCGGAAGGACCCGAACATGTTCCGAAAGGACCGGAACATGTTCCGGAAGCGCCTGAACATGTTCCGGAAGCACCGGAACATGTTCCGGAAAGACCGGAACATGTTCCGGAAGCACAGGAACATCTTCCGGAAGGACCGGAACATGTTCCGGAAGCACCGGAACATCTTCCGGAAGCACCGGAACATGTTCCGGAAGGACCGGAACATGTTCCGCAAGCACCGCAACATGTTCCGGAATGACCGGAACATGTTCCGGAATCGCCGGAACATGTTCCCGAGGCACCGGAACATGTTCCGAAGCGCCGGAACATGTTCCGGAAGCGCCGGAACATGTTCCGGAAGCACCGGAACATGTTCCGGAAGCGCCGGAACATGTTCCGGAAGCGCCGGAACATGTTCTGGAAGGATCGGAACATGTTCCGGAAGGACCGGAACATGTTCCGGAAGCGCCGGTCATGTTCCGGAAGCCCCGGAACATGTTCCGGAAGCACCAGAACATGTTCCGGAAGCGCCGGAACATGTTCCGGAAGCACCGGAACATGTTCCGGAAGCGCCGGAACATGTTTCGCAAGCACCGGAACATGTTCCGGAAGGACCGGAACATGTTCCGGAAGCACCGGAACATGTTCCGGAAGGACCGGAACATGTTCCGGAAGCGCGGGAACATGTTCCGGAAGGACCGGAACATGTTCCGGAAGCGCGGGAACATGTTCCGGAAGGACCGGTACACGCTCCGGAAGCGCCGGAACATGTTCCGGAAGCACCGGAACATGTTCCGGAGGGACCGGAACATGTTCCGGAAGGACCGGAACATGTTCCGGAAGGACCGGAACATGTTCCGGAAGCGCCGGAACATGTTCCGGAAGCACCGGAACATGTTCCGGAAGGACCGGAACGTGTTCCGGAAGGACCGGAACATGTTCCGGAAGGACCGGAACATGTTCCGGAAGCGCCGGAACATGTTCCGGAAGGACCGGAACATGTTCCGGAAGGACCGGAACATGTTCCGGAAGCGCCGGAACATGTTCCGGAAGGACCGGAACATGTTCCGGAAGCGCCGGAAAATGTTCCGGAAGCGCCGGAACATGTTCCGGAAGCACCGGAACATGTTCCGGAAGCACGGGAACATGTTCCAGAAGCGCCGGAACATGTTCCGGAAGCGCGGTAACATGTTCCGGAAGGACCGGAACATGTTCCGGAAGCGCCGGAACATGTTCCGGCGCTTCCGGAACATGTTCCGGTGCTTCCGGAATATGTTCCGCAAGGACCGGAACATGTTCCGGAAGCACCGGAACATGTTCCGGAAGCGCCGGAACATGTTCCGGAAGCACCGGAACATGTTCCGGAAGCGGGGGAACATGTTCCGGAAGGACCGGAACATGTTCCAGAAGCACCGGAACGACCGGAACATGTTCCAGAAGCACCGGAACATGTTCCGGAAGCACCGGAACATGTTCCGGAAGCACCGGAACATGTTCCGGAAGCGCCGGAACATGTTCCGGAAGCACCGGAACATGTTCCGGAAGCGGGGGAACATGTTCCGGAAGGACCGGAACATGTTCCAGAAGCACCGGAACATGTTCCGGAAGCACCGGAACATGTTCCAGAAGCACCGGAACATGTTCCGGAAGCGCCGGAACATGTTCCGGAAGGACCGGAACATGTTCCGGGGGCCCCGGATCATTTTCCGGAAGCCCCGGATCATGTTCTGGAAGGACCGGAACATGTTCCGGAAGCACAGGAACATGTTCCGGAAGCACCGGAACATGTTCCGGAAGCACCGGAACATGTTCCGGAAGCGCGGGAACATGTTCCGGAAGGACCGGAACATGTTCCGGAAGCGCCGGAACATGTTCCGGAAGCGCCGGAACATGTTCCGCAAGGACCGGAACATGTTCCGGAAGCACCGGAACATGTTCCGGAAGCGCCGGAACATGTTCCGGAAGCGCCGGAACATGTTCCGGAAGCACCGGAACATGTTCCGGAAGCACTGGAACATGTTCCGGAAGCACCGGAACATGTTCCGGAAGGACCGGAACATGTTCCGGAAGCGCCGGAACATGTTCCGCAAGGACCGGAACATGTTCCGGAAGCACCGGAACATGTTCCGGAAGCGCTGGAACATGTTCCGGAAGCACCGGAACCAATTCCGGAAGCACCGGAACATGTTCCGGAAGCACCAGAACATGTTCCAGAAGCACCGGAACATGTTCCGGAAGCGCCGGAACATGTTCCGGAAGGACCGGAACATGTTCCGGAAGCCCCGTATCATTTTCCGGAAGCCCCGGATCATGTTCCGGAAGGACCGGAACATGTTCCGGAAGCACCGGAACATGTTCCGGAAGCACCGGAACATGTTCCGGAAGCACCGGAACATGTTCCGGAAGCGCGGGAACATGTTCCGGAAGGACCGGAACATGTTCCGGAAGCGCCGGAACATGTTCCGGAAGCGCCGGAACATGTTCCGCAAGGACCGGAACATGTTCCGGAAGCACCGGAACATGTTCCGGAAGCGCCGGAACATGTTCCCGAAGGACCGGAACATGTTCCAGAAGCACCGGAACATGTTCCGGAAGCACCGGAACGTGTTCCAGAAGCACCAGAACATGTTCCGTAACCGCCGGAACATGTTCCGGAAGGACCGGAACATGTTCCGGAAGGACCGGAACATGTTCCGGTGTTCCGGAAGCACCGGAACATGTTCCGAAAGCAACGGAACATGTTCCGGAAGCGCCGGAACATGTTCCGGAAGCCCCGGATCATGTTCCGGAAGCACCGGAACATGTTCCGGAAGCGCCGGAACATGTTCCGGAAGCGCTGGAACATGTTCCGGAAGGACCGGAACATGTTCTGGAAGCACCGGAACATGTTCCGGAAGCTTAGTGGCCCCAAATATTTGGTGTTTCACTCTCACTTGAGTTAGGCAAAGCCCCAACCGAACTCAAACCTGCACTCAATGTGGACACTGGCCAATGCTCGGGATGTCTATTCCATGTGCTTCAAAGTATCGATTTCGCCCTGAAAGTGGGCCTCGTCAGCAAAACATAGCTCTACAGGACAGGGAGCCATCATTCATGCACAGTGTGTGCTGCACATTGTTCCATGCCACATAATCACAATAAATGCAACTCGTGGATGCTACAACGCCAAACAAACACCAAGGTTGTTGCGACCTAATTCATTCTCAGCGCTGTGCGCGCGTGTCTCCTGAATAATTTACGAAGCGAGGCCAAAGGCTTCAAAATCGCAAATAAACGTGTTTTACCCTTCAAGAAAGGTAACCTTTTTCGTATGCAATGCAAAACACGCGGCCACGACAACTGTACCGCTGAATGATGCCATGCACGAAGTATATGCACTCGGGGGATTCCCACCCTCCCTCCACCCCCAATGACACACACGTTCCGGAATCCGCCAGAACACGTTCCGGAAGCGCCGGAACGCGTTCCGGAAGCGCCGGAACATGTTCCGGAAGGACCGGATCATGTTCTGGAAGCGCCGAAACACGTTCCGGAGGGACCGGAACGTGTTCTGGAAGCACCGGAACATGTTCCGGAAGCGCCGGAACACGTTCCGGAAGCCGCCGGAACACGTTCCGGAAGCGCCGGAACACGTTCCGGAAGCGCCGGAACATGTTCCGGAAGGACCGGAACATGTTCCGGAAGCGCCGGAACATGTTCCAGAAGCGCCGGAACGAGTTCCGGAAGCCCCGGAAAATGTTCCGGAAGCGCCGGAACATGTTCCGGAAGGACCGGAACATGTTCCAGAAGCACCGGAACATGTTCCAGAAGGACCGGAACATGTTCCGGAAGCACCGGAACATGTTCCGGAAGCGCCGGAACATGTTCCGGAAGCACCGGAACATGTTCCGGAAGCACCGGAACATGTTCCGGAAGGACCGGAACATGTTCCGGAAGCGCCGGAACATGTTCCGGAAGCGCCGGAACATGTTCCGGAAGCACCGGAACATGTTCCGGAAGCACCGGAACATGTTCCGGAAGCACCGGAACATGTTCCGGAAGCCCCCGATCATCTTCCGGAAGCCCCCGATCATCTTCCGGAAGCCCCGGATCATGTTCCGGAAGGACCGGAACATGTTCCGGAAGCACCGGAACATGTTCCGGAAGCACCGGAACACGTTCCAGAAGCGCCAGAACATGTTCCCGAAGCAACGGAACACGTTCCGGAAGCGCCGGAACGTGTTCCAGAAGCACCGGAACATGTTCCGGAGGCACCGGAACATGCTCCGGAAGCGCCGGAACAGGTTCCGGAAGCACCGGAACATGTTCCGGAAGCGCCGGAACATGTTCCGGAAGCCCCGGAACATGTTCCGGAAGCGCCGGAACATGTTCCTGAAGGACCGGAACATGTTCCGGAAGGACCGGAACATGTTCCGGAAGGACCGGAACATGTTCCGGAAGCGCCGGAACATGTTCCGGAAGCGCCGGAACATGTTCCGGAAGCACCGTAACATGTTCCTGAAGGACCGGAACATGTTCCGGAAGCACCGGAACATGTTCCGGAAGGACCGGAACATGTTCCGGAAGGACCGGAACATGTTCCGGAAGGACCAGATCATGTTCTGGAAGCGCCGGAACACGTTCCGGAGGGACCGGAACACGTTCCGGAAGGACCGGAACATGTTCCGGAAGCACCAGAACATGTTCCGGAAGCACCGGAACATGTTCCGGAAGCACCGGAACATGTTCCGGAAGCACCGGAACATGTTCCGGAAGCGCCGGATCATGTTCCGGAAGCGCTGCAACATGTTCCGGAAGCGCCGGAACATGTTCCGGAAGCACCGGAACATGTTCCGGAAGCGCCGGAACATGTTCCGGAAGGACCGGAACATGTTCAGGAAGGACCGGAACATGTTCCGCAATTGCCGCAACATGTTCCCGAGGCACCGGAACATGTTCCGAAAGCGCCGGAACATGCTCCGGAAGGACCAGAACATGTTCCGGAAGCACCGGAACATGTTTCGGAAGGACCGGAACATGTTCCGGAAGGACCGGAACATGTCCCGGAAGCGCCGGAACATGTTCCAGAAGCACCGTAATATGTTCCGGAAGCACCGGAACATGTTCCGGAAGCACCGGAACATGTTCCGGAAGGACCGGCACATGTTCCGGAAGCACCCGAACATGTTCCGGAAGCGCCGGAACATGTTCCGGAAGCGCCGGAACATGTTCCGGAAGCACCGGAACATGTTCCAGAAGCACCGGAACATGTTCCGGAAGCGCTGGAAAATGTTCCGGAAGGACCGGAACAAGTTCCGGAAGGACCGGAACATGTTCCGGAAGCACCGGAACATGTTCCAGAAGGACCGGAACATGTTCCGGAAGCACCGGAACATGTTCCAGAGGCGCCGGAACATGTTCCGGAAGCGCCGGAACATGTTCCGGAAGCACCGGAACATGTTCCGGAAGGACCGGAACATGTTCAGGAAGCGCCGGAACATGTTCCGGAAGCGCCGGAACATGTTCCGGAAGCGCCGGAACATGTTCCGGAAGGACCGGAACATGTTCCGGAAGCGCCGGAACATGTTCCGGATGGAGGAAGGACCGGAACATGTTCCGGAAGCACCAGAACATGTTCCGGAAGGACCGGAACATGTTCCGGAGACACCGGAACATGTTCCGGAAGCCCCGGATCATGTTCCGGAAGCCCCGGATCATGTTCCGGAAGGACCGGAACATGTTCTGGAAGGACCGGAACATGTTCCGGAAGCACCGGAACATGTTCCAGAAGCGCGGGAACATGTTCCGGAAGCGCCGAAAAATGTTCCGGAAGCACGAGAACATGTTCCGGAAGCGCCGGAACATGTTCCGGAAGGACCGGAACACGTTCCGGAAGCGCCGGAACATGTTCCGGAAGGACCGGAACATGTTCCGGAAGCACCGGAACATGTTCCGGAAGCGCGGGAACATGTTCCGGAAGGACCCGAACATGTTCCGGAAGGACCGAAACATGTGCCGGAAGCACCGGAACATGTTCCGGAAGGACCCGAAAATGTTCCGGAAGCACTGGAACATGTTCCGGAAGGACCGGAACATGTTCCGGAAGCGCCGGAACATGTTCCGGAAGCACCGGATCATGTTCTGGAAGCCCCGGATCATGTTCCGGAAGCGCCGGAACATGTTCCGGAAGGACCCGAACATGTTCCGAAAGGACCCGAACATGTTCCGGAAGCACCGGAACATGTTCCGGAAGGACCGGAACATGTTCCGGAAGGACCGGAACATGTTCCGGAAGGACCGGAACATGTTCCGGAGGTACCGGAACATGTTCCGGAAGCGCCGGAACATGTTCCGGAATCGCCGGAACATGTTCCGGAGGTACCGCAACATGTTCCGGAAGCGCCGGAACATGTTCCGGAAGCACCGGAACATGTTGCGGAAGCACCGGAACATGTTCCGGAAGCACCGGAACATGTTCCGGAAGCACCGGAACATGTTCCCGAAGGACCGGAACATGTTCCGGAAGCGCCGGAACATGTTCCGGAAGGACCCGAACATGTTCCGGAAGCGCCGGACAATGTTCCGGAAGGACCGGAACATGTTCCGGAAGGACCGGAACATGTTCCGGAAGCACCGGAACATGTTCCGGAAGCGCCGGATCATGTTCCGGAAGCACCGGAACATGTTCCGGAAGCGCCGGATCATGTTCCGGAAGCAACGGAACATGTTCCGGAAGCGCCGGAACATGTTCCGGAAACGCCGGAACATGTTCCGGAAGCGCCGGAACATGTTCCGGAAGCACCGGAACATGTTCCGGAAGCACCGGACCATGTTCCGGAAGCACCGGAACGTGTTCCGGAAGCACCGGAACATGTTCCGGAAGCGCCGGAACATGTTCCGGAAGCACCGGAACATGTTCCGGAAGGACCGGAACATGTTCCCGAAGGACCGGAACATGTTCCGGCGCTTCCGGAACATGTTCCGGAAGCACCGGAACATGTTCCGGAAACGCCGGAACATGTTCCGGAAGGACCGGAACATGTTCCGGAAGCGCCGGAACATGTTCCGGAAGCGCCGGAACATGTTCCGGAAGCGCCGGAACATGTTCCGGAAGCGCCGGAACATGTTCCGGAAGCGCCGGAACATGTTCCGGAAGCACCGGAACATGTTCCAGAAGCACCGGAACATGTTCCGGAAGCGACGGAACATGTTCTGGAAGCGCCGGAGCATGTTCCGGAAGCACCGGAACATGTTCCGGAAGCACCGGAACATGTTCGGGAAGAGCCGGAACATGTTCCGGAAGGACCCGAACGTGTTCCGGAAGGACCCGAACATGTTCCGAAAGGACCCGGATATGTTCCGGAAGCACCAGAACATGTTCCGGAAGGACCGGAACGTGTTCCGGAAGCGCCGGAACATGTTCCGGAAGCACCGGAACATGTTCCGGAAGGACCGGAACAGGCTCCGGAAGCGCCGGAACATGTTCCGGAGGGACCGGAACATGTTCCGGAAGCGCCGGGCAATGTTCCGGAAGGACCGGAACACTTTCCGGAAGCACCGAAACATGTTCCGGAAGCGCCGGATCATGTTCCGGAAGCACCGGAACATGGTCCGGAAGCGCCGGAACATGTTCCGGAAGGACCCGAACATGTTCCGAAAGCGCCGGAACATGTTCCGGAAGCACCGGAACGTGTTCCGGAAGCACCGGAACATGTTCCGGAAGCGCCGGAACATGTTCCGGAAGCGCCGGAACATGTTCCGGAAGCACCGGAACATGTTCCGGAAGCACCGGACCATGTTCCGGAAGCACCGGAACATGTTCCGGAAGCGCCGGAACATGTTCCGGAAGCACCGGAACATGTTCCGGAAGGACCGGAACATGTTCCGGAAGCACCGGAACATGTTCCGGAAGCGCCGGATCATGTTCCGGAAGCACCGGAACATGTTCCGGAAGCGCCGGAACATGTTCCGGAAGCACCGGAACATGTTCCGGAAGCCCCGGATCATGTTCCGGAAGCCCCGGATCATGTTCCGGAAGGACCGGAACATGTTCCGGAAGGACCGGAACATGTTCCGGAAGCACCGGAACATGTTCTGGAAGCACGGGAACATGTTCCGGAAGCGCGGGAACATGTTCCGGTAGCGCCGGAACATGTTCCGGAAGCACCGGAACATGTTCCGGAAGCGCCGGAACATGTTCCGGAAGCACCGGAACATGTTCCGGAAGGACCGGAATATGTTCCGGAAGGACCGGAATATGTTCCGGATGGACCGGAACATGTTCCGGAAGCACCGAAACATGTTCCGGAAGCCCCGGATCATGTTCCGGAAGCCCCGGATCATGTTCCGGAAGGACCGGAACATGTTCCGGAAGGACCGGAACATGTTCCGGAAGCACCGGAACATGTTCTGGAAGCACGGGAACATGTTCCGGAAGCGCGGGAACATGTTCCGGTAGCGCCGGAACATGTTCCGGAAGCACCGGAACATGTTCCGGAAGCGCCGGAACATGTTCCGGAAGCACCGGAACATGTTCCGGAAGCACCGGAACATGTTCCGGAAGCCCCGGATCATGTTCCGGAAGCACCGGAACATGTTCCAGAGGCGCCGGAACATGTTCCAGAAGCACCGGAACATGTTCCGGAAGGACCGGAACATGTTCCGGAAGGACCGGAACATGTTCCGGAAGCGCCAGAACATGTTCCGGAGGCGCCGGAACATGTTCTGGAAGCGCCGGAACATGTTCCGGAAGCACCGGAACATGTTCCGGAAGCGCCGGAACATGTTCCGGAAGAACACGAACATGTTCCGGAAGCACCGGAACATGTTCCGGAAGCACCGGAACATGTTCCGGAAGCACCGGAACATGTTCCGGAAGGACCGGAACATGTTCCGGAAGCGCCGAAACATGTTCCAGAAGCACCGGAACATGTTCCTGAAGCACCGGAACATGTTCCGGAAGCACCCGAACATGTTCCGAAAGGACCCGAACATGTTCCGGAAGCACCGGAACATGTTCCGGAAGGACCGGAACATGTTCCGGAAGCGCCGGAACATGTTCCGGAAGGACCGGAACGTGTTCCGGAAGCACCGGAACATGTTCCGGAAGCACCGGAACATGTTCCGGAGGTACCGGAACATGTTCCGGAGGTACCGGAACATGTTCCGGAAGCGCCGGAACATGTTCCGGAATCGCCGGAACATGTTCCGGAGGTACCGCAACATGTTCCGGAAGCGCCGGAACATGTTCCGGAAGCACCGGAACATGTTGCTGAAGCACCGGAACATGTTCCGGAAGCACCGGAACATGTCCCGGAAGGACCGGAACATGTTCCTGAAGGACCGGAACATGTTCCGGAAGCGCCGGAACATGTTCCGGAGGGACCGGAACATGTTCCGGAAGCGCCGGACAATGTTCCGGAAGAACCGGAACATGTTCCGGAAGGACCGGAACATGTTCCAGAATCGCCGGAACATGTTCCGGAGGTACCGCAACATGTTCCGGAAGCGCCGGAACATGTTCCGGAGGGACTGGAACATGTTCCGGAAGCGCCGGACAATGTTCCGGAAGGACCGGAACATGTTCCGGAAGAACCGGAACATGTTCCGGAAGCACCGGAACATGTTCCGGAAGCGCCGGATCATGTTCCGGAAGCACCGGAACATGTTCCGGAAGCGCCGGATCATGTTCCGGAAGCACCGGAACATGTTCCGGAAGCACCGGAACATGTCCCGGAAGGACCGGAACATGTTCCCGAAGGACCGGAACATGATCCGGAAGCGCCCGAACATGTTCCGGAGGGACCGGAACATGATCCGGAAGCGCCTGACAATGTTCCGGAAGGACCGGAACATGTTCCGGAAGGACCAGAACATGTTCCGGAAGCACCGGAACATGTTCCGGAAGCGCCGGATCATGTTCCGGAAGCACCGGAACATGTTCCGGAAGAACCGGAACATGTTCCCGAAGGACCGGAACATGTTCCGTCGCTTCCGGAACATGTTCCGGTCCTTCCGGAACATGTTCCGGAAGCGCCGGATCATGTTCCGGAAGGACCGGAACATGTTCCGGAAGCGCCGGAACATGTTCCGGAAGCACCGGAACATGTTCCGGAAGGACCGGAACATGTTCCGGAAGCGCCGGAACATGTTCCGGAGGCGCCGGAACATGTTGTGGAAGCGCCGGAACATGTTCCGGAAGCACCGGAACATGTTCCGGAAGCACCGGAACATGTTCCGGAAGCGCCGGAACATGTTCCGGAAGGACCCGAACATGTTCCGGAAGGACCCGAACATGTTCCGAAAGGACCCGAACATGTTCCGGCGCTTCCGGAACATGTCCCGGTGCTTCCGGAACATGTTCCGGAGGTACCGGAACATGTTCCGGAGGTACCGGAACATGTTCCGGAAGCGCCGGAACATGTTCCGGAAGCTCCGGAAGCGCCGGAACATGTTCCGGAAGCACCGGAACATGTTCCGGAAGCACCGGAACATGTTCCGGAAGCGCCGGAACATGTTCCGGAAGCACCGGAACATGTTCCGGAAGCACCGGAAAATGTTCCGGAAGCACCGGAACATGTTCCGGAAGCACCGGAACATGTTCCGGAAGCGCCGGAACATGTTCCGAAAGGACCGGAACATGTTCCGGAAGGACCGGAACATGTTCCGGAAGCACCGGAACATGTTCCGGAAGCGCCGGAACATGTTCCGAAAGCACCGGAACATGTTCCGCAAGGACCGGAACATGTTCCGGAGGTACCGGAACATGTTCCGGAGGTACCGGAACATGTTCCGGAAGCGCCGGAACATGTTCCGGAATCGCCGGAACATGTTCCGGAGGTACCGCAACATGTTCCGGAAGCGCGGGAACATGTTCCGGAAGCACCGAAACATGTTGCGGAAGCACCGGAACATGTTCCGGAAGCACCAGAACATGTTCCGGAAAGAGCGGAACATGTTCCCGAAGGACCAGAACATGTTCCGGAAGCGCCGGAACATGTTCCGGAGGGACCGGAACCTGTTCCGGCGCTTCCGGAACATGTTCCGGAAGGACCGGAACATGTTCCGGAAGCGCCGGAACATGTTCCGGAAGCGCAGGATCATGTTCCGGAATCGCCGGAACATGTTCCAGAAGCACCGGAACATGTTCCGGAAGCGCCGGAACATTTTCCGGAAGCACCGGAACATGTTCCGGAAGCGCCGGAACACGTTCCGGAGGGACCGGAACGTGTTCCGGAAGCGCCGGAACACGTTCCGGAAGGACCGGAACATGTTCCGGAAGCACCGGAACATGTTCCGGAAGCACCGGAACATGTTCCGGAAGCGCCGGATCATGTACCGGAAGCGCCGGAACATGTTCCGGAAGGACCGTAACATGTTCCGGAAGCGCCGGAACATGTTCCGGAAGCACCGGAACATGTTCCGGAAGCGCCGGATCATGTTCCGGAAGGACTGGAACATGTTCCGGAAGCACCGGAACATGTTCCGGAAGCACCGGAACATGTTCCGGAAGCGCCGGAACATGTCCCGGAAGCGCCGGAACATGTTCCGGAATCGCCGGAACATGTTCCGGAGGCACCGGAACATGTTCCGCAGGCACCGGAACATGTTCCGGAAGCGCCGGAACATGTTCCGGAAGGACCGGAACATGTTCCGGAAGGACCGGAACATGTTCCAGAAGCGCCGGAACATGTTCCGGAAGCACCGGAACATGTTCCGGAAGGACCGGTGCTTCCGGAACATGTTCCGGCGCTTCCGGAACATGTTCCGGAAGGACCGGAACATGTTCCGGTAGGACCGGAACATGTTCCGGAAGCGCCGGAACATGTTCCGGAAGCACCGGAACATGTTCCCGAAGGACCGGAACATGTTCCGGCGCTTCCTGAACATGTTCCGGAAGCACCGGAACATGTTCCGGAAGCGCCGGATCATGTTCGGGAAGCACCGGAACATGTTCCGGAAGCACCGGAACATGTTCCGGAAGCACCGGAACATGTTCCGGAAGCGCCGGATCATGTTCGGGAAGCACCGGAACATGTTCCGGAAGCACCGGAACATGTTTCGGAAGCGCCGGAACATGTTCCGGAAGCGCCGGAACATGTTCCGGAAGAACCAGAACATGTTCCGGAAGGACCGGAACATGTTCCGGAAGCGCCGGATCATGTACCGGAAGCGCCGGAACATGTTCCGGAATGACCGGAACATGTTCCGGAAGCGCCGGAACATGTTCCGGAAGCACCGGAACATGTTCCGGAAGCGCCGGATCATGTTCCGGAAGGACCGGAACATGTTCCGGAAGCACCGGAACATGTTCCGGAAGCACCGGAACATGTTCCGGAAGCGCCGGAACATGTCCGGGAAGCGCCGGAACATGTTCCGGAATCGCCGGAACATGTTCCGGAGGCACCGGAACATGTTCCGGAAGCGCCGGAACATGTTCCGGAAGGACCGGAACATGTTCCGGAAGCACCGGAACATGTTCCAGAAAGCGCCGGAACATGTTCCGGAAGCACCGGAACATGTTCCGGAAGGACAGGTGCTTCCGGAACATGTTCCGGCGCTTCTGGAACATGTTCCGGAAGGACCGGAACATGTTCTGGAAGGACCGGAACATGTTCCGGAAGCACCGGAACATGTTCCGGAAGGACCGGAACATGTTCCGGAAGCGCCGGAACATGTTCCGGAAGGACCGAAACATGTTCCGGAAGCACCGGAACATGTTCCGGAAGGACCGGAACTTGTTCCGGAAGGACCGGAACATGTTCCGGAAGCGCCGGAACATGTTCCGGAAGGAGGAAGGACCGGAACATGTTCCGGAAGGACCGGAACATGTTCCGGAAGGACCGGAACATGTTCCGGAAGCCCCGGATCATGTTCCGGAAGGACCGGAACATGTTTCGGAAGGACCGGAACATGTTCCGGAAGGACCGGAACATGTTCCGGAAGCACCGGAACATGTTCCGGAAGCACCGGAACATGTTCCGGAAGCACCGGAACATGTTCCTGAAGCACCGGAACATGTTCCGGAAGCGCCCGAACATGTTCCGGAAGGACCCGAACATGTTCCGAAAGGACCCGAACATGTTCCGGAAGCACCGGAACATGTTCCGGAAGGACCGGAACATGTTCCGGAAGCACCGGAACATGTTCCGGAAGCGCCGGAACATGTTCCGGAAGCACCGGAACATGTTCCGAAAGGACCGGAACATGTTCCGGAGGTACCGGAACATGTTCCGGAGATTCCGGCACATGTTCCGGCGCTTCCGGAACATGTTCCGGTACCTCCGGAACATGTTCCGGAAGCGCCGGAACATGTGCCGGAATCGCCGGAACATGTTCCGGAGGTACCGCAACATGTTCCGGAAGCGCCGGAACATGTTCCGGAAGCACCGGAACATGTTGCGGAAGCACCGGAACATGTTCCGGAAGCGCCGGAATATGTTCCGGAAGGACCGGAACATGTTCCGGAAGCACCGGAACATGTTCCGGCGATTCCGGAACATGTTCCGGAAGCGAACATGTTCCGGAAGCACCGGAACATGTTCCGGAAGCGCCGGAACATGTTCCGGAAGCACCGGAACATGTTCCGGAAGGACCGGAACATGTTCCCGAAGGACCGGAACATGTTCCGGAAGCGCCGGAACATGTTCCGGAGGGACCGGAACATGTTCCGGAAGCACCGGAACATGTTCCGGAAGCACCGGAACATGTTCCGGAATCGCCGGAACATGTTCCGGAAGGACCGGAACATGTTCCGGAGGCACCGGAACATGTTCCGGAAGCACCGGAACATGTTCCGGTATCGCCGGAACATGTTCCGGAGGCACCGGAACATGTTCCGGAAGGACCGGAACATGTTCCGGAAGCGCCGGAACATGTTCCGGAAGCAACGGAAAATGTTCCGGAAGCAACGGAACATGTTCCGGAAGCACCGGAACATGTTCCGGAAGGACCGGAACATGTTCCGGAAGGACCGGAACATGTTCCGGAAGCACCGGAACATGTTCCGGAAGGACCGCAACATGTTCCGGAAGGACCGCAACATGTTCCGGAAGGACCGGAACATGTTCCGGAAGAACCGGAACATGTTCCGGAAGCGCCGGAACATGTTCCGGAAGCGCCGGAACATGTTCCGGAAGGACCGGAACATGTTCCGGAAGCGCCGGGAGATGTTCCGGAAGCGCCGGAACATGTTCCGGCGCTTCCGGAACATGTTCCGGAAGCGCCGGAACATGTTCCGGAAGCACCGGAACATGTTCCGGAAGCGCCGGAACATGTTCCGGAAGGACCTGAACATGTTCCGGAAGCACCGGAACATGTTCCGGAAGCACCGGAACATGTTCCGGAAGCGCCGGAACATGTTCCGGAAGCGCCGGAACATGTTCCGGAAGCACCGGAACATGTTCCGGAAGGACCGCAACATGTTCCGGAAGCGCCGGATCATGTTCCGGAAGCGCCGGAACATGTTCCGGAAGCACCGGAACATGTTCGGGAAGCGCCGGAACATGTTCCGGAAGCGCCGGAACATGTTCCGGAAGCGCCGGATCATGTTCCGGAAGCGCCGGAACATGTTCCGGAAGCACCGGAACATGTTCGAGAAGCGCCGGAACATGTTCCGGAAGGACCGGAACATGTTCCGGAAGCGCCAGAACATGTTGCGGAAGCACCGAACCATGTTCCGGAAGGACCGGAGCATTTTCCGGAAGGACCGGAACATGTTCCGGTCCTTCCGGAACATGTTCCGGAAGCACCGGAACATGTTCCGGAAGCACCGGAACATGTTCCGGAAGCACTGGAACATCTTCCGGAAGGACCGCAACATGTTCCGGAAGCACCGGAACATGTTCCGGAAGGACCGTAACATGTTCCGGAAGCGCCGGATCATGTTCCGGAAGCGCCGGAACATATTCCGGAAGCACGGGAACATGTTCCGGAAGGACCGGAACATGTTCCGGAAGCGCCGGAACATGTTCCGGAAGCAGCGGAACATGTTCCGGAAGGACCGCAACATGTTCCGGAAGCGCCGGATCATGTTCCGGAAGCGCCGGAACATATTCCGGAAGCGCCGGAACATGTTCCGGAAGCACCGGAACATGTTCGCAAAGCGCCGGATCATGTTCCGGAAGCACCGGAACATGTTCCGGAAGCGCCGGAACATGTTCCGGAAGCACCGGAACATGTTCCGGAAGCACCGGAACATGTTCCGGAAGCGCCGGAACATGTTCCGAGAGGACCGGAACATGTTCTGGAAGCACCGGAACATGTTCCGTAAGCACCGGAACATGCTCCGTAAGCACCGGAACATGTTCCGTAAGCACCGGAACATGTTCCGGAAGCACCGGAACATGTTCCGGAAGCGCCGGAACATGTTCCGGAAGCACCGGAACATGTTCGGGAAGCGCCGGAACATGGTCCGGAAGGACCGGAACATGTTCCGGAAGGACCGGAACATGTTCCGGAAGCGCCAGAACATGTTCCGGAAGCACCAGAACATGTTCCGGAAGCACCGGAACATGTTCCGGAAGCGCCGGAACATGTTCCGGAAGGACCGCAACATGTTCCGGAAGCACCGGAACATGTTCCGGAAGCGCCGGAACATGTTCCGGAAGCGCCGGAACATGTTCCAGAAGCACCGGAACATGTTCCGGAAGGACCGCAACATGTTCCGGAAGCGCCGGATCATGTTCCGGAAGGACCGGATCATGTTCCGGAAGCGCCAGAACATGTTCCGGAAGCGCCGGAACATGTTCCGGAAGCACCGGAACATGTTCCGGAAGGACCGCAACATGTTCCGGAAGCGCCGGATCATGTTCCGGAAGGACCGGAACATGTTCGGGAAGGACCGGAACATGTTCGGGAAGCGCCGGAACATGTTCCGGAAGGACCGGAACATGTTCCGGAAGCGCCGGAACATGTTCCGGAAGCGCCGGATCATGTTCCGGAAGCACCGGAACATGTTCCGGAAGCGCCGGAACATGTTCCGGAAGCGCCGGAACATGTTCCGGAAGCACCGGAACATGTTCCGGAAGCACCTGAACATGTTCCGGAAGCGCCGGAACATGTTTCGGAAGCGCCGGAACATGTTCCGGAGGCGCCGGAACATGTTCCGGAAGCACCGGAACATGTTCCGGAAGAACCTGAACATGTTCCGGAAGCACCGGAACATGTTCCGGAAGCACCGGAACATGTTCCGGAAGCGCCGGAAGATGTTCCGGAATCGCCGGAACACGTTCCGCAGGCACCGGAACGTGTTCTGGAAGCGCCGGAACATGTTTTGGAAGCACCGGAACATGTTCCGGAAGGACCGGAACATGTTCCGGAAGCACCGGAACATGTTCCGGAGGCACCGGAACATGTTCCGGAAGCGCCGGACCATGTTCTGGAGGCACCGGAACATGTTCCGGAAGCGCCGGAACATGTTCCGGAAGGACCGGAACATGTTCCGGAAGCACCGGAACATGTTCCGGAGGCACCGGAACATGTTCCGGAGGCGCCGGAGCATGTTCCGGAATCGCCGGAACATGTTCCGGAAGGACCGGAACATGTTCCGGAAGCACCGGAACATGTTCCGGAAGCACCGGAAAATGTTCCGGAAGCGCCGGAACATGTTCCGGAAGCACCGGAACATGTTCCGGAAGGACCGGAACATGTTCCGGAGGCACCGGAACATGTTCTGGAAGCGCCGGAACATGTTCCGGAAGGACCGGAACATGTTCCGGAAGCACCGGAACATGTTCCGGAATCGCCGGAACATGTTCCGGAGGCACCGGAACATGTTCCGGAGGCGCCGGAACATGTTCCGGAAGGACCGGAACATGTTCCGGAAAGACCGGAACATGTTCTGGAATCGCCGGAACATGTTCCGGAGGCACCGGAACATGTTCCGGAGGCGCCGGAACATGTTCCGGAAGGACCAGAACATGTTCCGGAAGCGCCGGAACACGTTCCGGTCCCTCCGGAACGTGTTCCGGAAGCGCCGGAACATGTTCCGGAAGGACCGGAACATGTTCCGGAAGCACCGGAACATGTTCCGGAAGCGCCGGATCATGTTCCGGAAGCGCCGGATCATGTTCCGGAAGCGCCGGATCATGTTCCGGAAGGACCGGAACATGTTCCGGAAGCGCCGGAACATGTTCCGGAAGCACCGGAACATGTTCCGGAAGGACCGGATCATGTTCTGGAAGCGCCGGAACACGATCCGGAGGGACCGGAACGTGTTCCGGAAGCGCCGGAACACGTTCCGGAAGGACCGGAACATGTTCCGGAAGCACCAGAACATGTTCCGGAAGGACCGGAACATGTTCCGGAAGCACCGGAACATGTTCCGGAAGGACCGGGACATGTTCCGGAAGGACCGGAACATGTTCCGGAAGGACCGGAACATGTTCCGGAAGCGCCGGAACATGTTCCGGAAGCGCCGGAACATGTTCCGGAGGCACAGGAACATGTTCCGGAAGCGCCGGAACATGTTCCGGAATCGCCGGAACATGTTCCGGAGGCACCGAAACATGTTCCGGAAGGACCGGAACATGTTCTGGAAGCACCGGAACATGTTCCGGAAGGACCGGAACATGTTCCGGAAGCACCGGAACATGTTCCGGAAGCGCCGGAACATGTTGCAGAATCGCCGGAACATGTTCCGGAGGCACCGGAACATGTTCCGGAAGCACCGGAACATGTTCGGGAAGCGCCGGAACATGTTCCGGAAGGACCGGAACATGTTCCGGAAGCGCCGGAACATGTTCCGGAGGCACCGGAACATGTTCCGGAAGCACCGGAACATGTTCCGGAAGCACCGGAACATGTTCGGGAAGGACCGGAACATGTTCCGGAAGCGCCACAACATGTTCCGGAAGCACCGGAACATGTTCCGGAAGGGCCGGAACATGTTCCGGAAGCGCCGGAACATGTTCCGGAAGCACCGGAACATCTTCCGGAAGGACCGCAACATGTTCCGGAAGCACCGGAACATGTTCCGGAAGCGCCGGAACATGTTCCGGAAGCGCCGGAACATGTTCCGGAAGCGCCGGAACATGTTCCGGAAGCGCCGGAACATGTTCCGGAAGCACCGGAACATGTTCCGGAAGCGCCGGAAGATGTTCTGGAAGCACCGGAACATGTTCCGGAAGGACCGCAACATGTTCCGGAAGCGCTGGATCATGTTCCGGAAGCGCCGGAACATGTTCCGGAAGCGCCGGAACATGTTCCGGAAGCACCGGAACATGTTCGGGAAGCGCCAGAACATGTTCCGGAAGGACCGGAACATGTTCCGGAAGCGCCGGAACATGTTCCGGAAGCGCCGGATCATGTTCCGGAAGCACCGGAACATGTTCCGGAAGGACCGGAACATGTTCCGGAAGCACCGGAACACGTTCCGGAAGCGCCGGAAAATGTTCCGCAAGGACCGGACCATGTTCCGGAAGGACCAGAACATGTTCCGGAAGCACCGGAACATGTTCCGGAAGCGCCGGATCGTGTCCCGGAAGCGGCGGATCATGTTCCGGAAGCGCCGGAACATGTCCCGGAAGGACCGGAACATGTTCCGGAAGCGCCGGAACATGTTCCGGAAGCACCGGAACATGTTCCGGAAGCGCCGGATCATGTTCCGGAAGGACCGGAACATGTTCCGGAAGGACCGGATCATGTTCTGGAAGCGCCGGAACACGTTCCGGAGGGACCGGAACGTGTTCCGGAAGCGCCGGAACACGTTCCGGAAGGACCGGAACATGTTCCGGAAGCACCAGAACATGTTCCGGAAGGACCGGAACATGTTCCGGAAGCGCCGGATCATGTTCCGGAAGCGCCGGAACATGTTCCGGAAGCACCCGAACATGTTCCGGAAGCGCCGGAACATGTCCCGGAAGCGCCGGAACATGTTCCGGAATCGCCGGAACATGTTCCGGAGGCACCGGAACATGTTCCGGAAGCGCCGGAACATGTTCCGGAAGGACCGGAACATGTTCCGGAAGGACCGGAACATGTTCCGGAAGGACCGGAACATGTTCCGGAAGCGCCGGAACATGTTCCGGAAGCGCCGGAACATGTTCCGGAGGCACAGGAACATGTTCCGGAAGCGCCGGAACATGTTCCGGAATCGCCGGAACATGTTCCGGAAGGACCGGAACATGTTCTGGAAGCACCGGAACATGTTCCGGAAGCGCCGGAACATGTTGCGGAATCGCCGGAACATGTTCCGGAGGCACCGGAACATGTTCCGGAAGGACCGGAACATGTTCCGGAAGCACCGGAACATGTTCCGGAAGGACCGGAACATGTTCCGGAAGCACCGGAACATGTTCGGGAAGCGCCGGAACATGTTCCGGAAGGACCGGAACATGTTCCGGAAGGACCGGAACATGTTCCGGAAGCGCCGGAACATGTTCCGGAAGCACCGGAACATGTTCCGGAAGGGCCGGAACATGTTCTGGAAGCACCTGAACATGTTCCAGAAGGACCGGAACATGTTCCGGAAGCGCCGGAACATGTTCCGGAAGCACCGCAACATCTTCCGGAAGCGCCGGAACATGTTCCGGAAGCACCGGAACGTGTTCCGGAAGCGCCGGAACATGTTCCGGAAGCACCGGAACATCTTCCGGAAGCACCAGAACATCTTCCGGAAGCGCCGGAACATGTTCCGGAAGCACCGGAACATGTTCCGGAAGGACCGCAACATGTTCCGGAAGCGCTGGATCATATTCCGGAAGCGCCGCAACATGTTCCGGAAGCGCCAGATCATGTTCCGGAAGCACCGAAACATGTTCGGGAAGCGCCGGAACATGTTCCGGTCCCGCCAGATCATGTTCCGGAAGCACCGGAACATGTTCCGGAAGCGCCAGAACATGTTCCGGAAGCGCCGGAACATGTACCGGAAGGACCGGAACATGTTCCGGAAGCACCGGTACATCTTCCGGAAGCGCCGGAACATGTTCCGGAAGCACCGGAACATGTTCCGGAGGCACCGGAACATGTTCCGGAAGCGCGAGAACATGTTTCGGAAGCACCGGAACATGTTCCGGAAGCACCGGAACATGATCCGAAGGCACCGGTACATGTTCTGGAAGCGCCGGAACATGTTCCGGAAGCACCGGAACATGTTCCGGAAGCACCGGAACATGTTCCGGAAGCGCCGGAACATGTTCCGGAAGCGCCGGAACATGTTCGGGAAGCGCCAGAACATGTTCCGGAAGCACCGGAACATGTTCCGGAAGCACCGGAACATGTTCCGGAAGGACCGGAACATGTTCCGGAAGCGCCGGAACATGTTCCGGAAGGACCGGAACATGTTCCGGAAGGACCGCAACATGTTCTGGAAGCACCGGAACATGTTCCGGGAGCGCCGGAACATGTTCCGGAAGCGCCAGAACATGTTCCGGATGCACCGGAACATGTTCCGGAAGGACCGGAACATGTTCCGGAAGCACCGGAACATGTTCCGGAAGCACCGGAACATGTTCCGGAAGGACCGGAACATGTTCCGGAAGCGCCGGAAAATGTTCCGGAAGCACCGGAACATCTTCCGGAAGGACCGCAACATGTTCCGGAAGCACCGGAACATGTTCCGGAAGGGCCGGAACATGTTCCGGAAGCACTGGAACATGTTCCGGAAGGACCGCAACATGTTCCGGAAGCGCCGGAACATGTTCCGGAAGCACCGGAACATGTTCCGGAAGGACCGCAACATGTTCCGGAAGCGCAGGAACATGTTCCGGAAGTACCGCAACATGTTCCGGAAGCGCCGGAACATGTTCCGGAAGCGCCGGAACATGTTCCGGAAGCGCCCGAACATGTTCCGGAAGCACCGGAACATGTTCCGGAAGGACTGGAACATGTTCCGGAAGCGCCGGAACATGTTCCGGAAGCACCGGAACATGTTCCGGAAGCGCCGGAACATGTTCGGGAAGCACCGGAACATGTTCGGGAAGCGCCGGAACATGTTCCGGAAGCGCCGGAACATGTTCGGGAAGCACCGGAACATGTTCGGGAAGCGCCGGAACATGTTCCGGAAGGACTGAAACATGTTCCGGAAGCGCCAGAACATGTTCCGGAAGCACCGGAAAATGTTCCGGAAGGACCGGAACATGTTCCGGAAGCGCCGGAACATGTTCCGGAAGCACCGGAACATGTTCCGGAAGCACCGGAACATGTTCCGGAAGCGCCGGAACATGTTCCGGAAGCACCGGAACATGTTCGGGAAGCACCGGAACATGTTCGGGAAGCGCCAGAACATGTTCCGGAAGCAGCGGAACATGTTCCGGAAGCACCGGAAGGACCGGAACATGTTCCGGAAGCGCCGGAACATGTTCCGGAAGCACCGGAACATGTTCCGGAAGCACCGCAATATGTTCTGGAAGCACCGGAACCTGTTCCGGAAGCGCCGGAAAATGTTCCGGAAGCACCGGAACATCTTCCGGAAGGACCGCAACATGTTCCGGAAGCACCGGAACATGTTCCGGAAGGGCCGGAACATGTTCCGGAAGCACCGGAACATGTTCCGGAAGGACCGCAACATGTTCCGGAAGCGCCGGATCATGTTCCGGAAGCGCCCGAACATGTTCTGGAAGCACCGGAACATGTTCCGGAAGCGCCGGAACATGTTCGGGAAGCGCCGGAACATGTTCCGGAAGGACCGGAACATGTTCCGGAAGCGCCGGAACATGTTCCGGAAGCGCCGCATCATGTTCCGGAAGCGCCGGAACATGTTCCGGAAGGACCGGAACATGTTCCGGAAGCACCGGAACATGTTCCGGAACCACCGGAACATCTTCCGGAAGCACCGGAACATGTTCCGGAAGCACCGGAACATCTTCCGGAAGGACCGCAACATGTTCCGGAAGCGCCGGATCATGTTCTGGAAGCGCCGGAACATGTTCCGGAAGCACCGGAACATGTTCCGGAAGGACCGGAACATGTTCCGGAAGCGCCGGAACATGTTCCGGAAGCACCGGAACATGTTCCGGAAGGACCGCAACATGTTCCGGAAGCGCCGGATCATGTTCCGGAAGCGCCGGAACATGTTCCGGAAGGGCCGGAACATGTTCCGGAAGCACCGGAACATGTTCGGGAAGCGCCGGAACATGTTCCTGAAGGACCGGAACATGTTCCGGAAGCGCCGGAACATGTTCCGGAAGCGCCGGATCATGTTCCGGAAGCGCCGGAACATGTTCCGGAAGCGCCTGAACATGTTCCGGAAGCACCGGAACATGTTCCGGAAGCACCTGAACATGTTCCGGAAGCGCCGGAACATGTTCCGGAAGCACCGGAACATGTTGCGGAAGCACCGGAACATGTTCCGGAAGCGCCGGAACATGTTCCGGAAGCACCGGAACATGTTCCGGCGCTTCCGGAACATGTTCCGGAAGCGCCGGAACATGTTCCGGAATCGCCGGAACACGTTCCAGAGGCACCGGAACATGTTCCGGAAGTGCCGGAACATGTTTCGGAAGCACCGGAACATGTTCCGGAAGGACTGGAACATGTTCCGGAAGGACCGGAACATGTTCCGGAAGGACCGGAACATGTTCCGGAAGCGCCGGAACATGTTCCGGAAGCACCGGAACATGTTCCGCAAGGACCGGAACATGTTCCAGAAGGACCGGAACATGTTCCATAAGCGCCGGAACATGTTCCGGAAGCGCCGGAACATGTTCCGGAAGGACCGGAACATGTTCCGGAAGCACCGGAACATGTTCCGTAAGCACCGGAACATGTTCCGGAAGCGCCGGAACATGTTCCGGAAGCACCGGAACATGTTCGGGAAGCGCCGGAACATGGTCCGGAAGGACCGGAACATGTTCCGGAAGGACCGGAACATGTTCCGGAAGCGCCAGAACATGTTCCGGAAGCACCGGAACATGTACCGGAAGCACCGGAACATGTTCCGGAAGCACCGGAACATGTGCCGGAAGCACCGGAACATGTTCCGGAAGGACCGGAACATGTTGCGGAAGCGCCGGAACATGTTCCGGAAGCACCGGAACATGTTCCGGAAGGACCGCAACATGTTCCGGAAGCACCGGAACATGTTCCGCACCCGCCGGAACATGTTCTGGAAGCGCCGGAACATGTTCCAGAAGCACCGGAACATGTTCCGGAAGGACCGCAATATGTTCCGGAAGCGCCGGATCATGTTCCGGAAGCGCCGGAACATGTTCCGGTGCTTCCGGAACATGTTCCGGCGCTTCCGGAACATGTTCCGGCAGCACCGGAACATGTTCCGGAAGCGCCGGAACATGTTCCGGAAGGACCGCAACATGTTCCGGAAGCGCCAGAACATGTTCCGGAAGCACCGGAACATGATCCGGAAGCACCGGAACATGTTCAGGAAGCGCCGGAACATGTTCGGGAAGCACCGGAACATGTTCCGGAAGCGCCGGAACATGTTCCGGAAGCGCCGGATCATGTTCCGAAAAGAACCAGAAAATGTTCCGGAAGCGCCGGAACATGTTCCGGAAGCACCTGAACGTGTTCCGGAAGCGCCGGAACATGTTCCGGAAGCACCGGAACATGTACCGGAATCGCCGGAACATGTTTCGGAAGCGCCGGAAGGAAGCGCCGGAACATGTTCCGGAAGGACCGGAACATGTTCCGGAAGCACCGGAACATGTTCCGGAATCGCCGGAACATGTTCCGGAGGCACCGGAACATGTTCCGGAACCGCCGGAACATGTTCCGGAAGCACCGGAACATGTACCGGAATCGCCGGAACATGTTTCGGAAGCGCTGGAAGGAAGCGCCGGAACATGTTCCGGAAGGACCGGAACATGTTCCGGAAGCACCGGAACATGTTCCGGAATCGCCGGAACATGTTCCGGAGGCACCGGAACATGTTCCGGAACCGCCGGAACATGTTCCGGAAGGACCGGAACATGTTCCGGAAGCACCGGAACATGTTCCGGAAGCGCCGGAACATGTTCCGGAAGCACCGGAACATGTTCCGGAAGGACCGGAACATGTTCCGGAAGCGCTGAAACATGTTCCGGAAGGACCGGAACATGTTCCGGAATCGCCGGAACATGTTCCGGAAGGACCGGAACATGTTCCGGAAGGACCGGAACATGTTCCGGAAGCGCCGGAACATGTTCCGGAAGCACCGGAACATGTTCCGGAAGCACCAGAACATGTTCCGGAAGCACTGGAACATGTTCCGGAAGCACCGGAACATGTTCCGGAAGCGCCGGACCATGTTCTGGAAGCACCGGAACATGTTCCGGAAGCACCGGAATATGTTCCGGAGGCACCGGAACATGTTCCGGAAGCGCCGGAACATGTTCCGGAAGCGCCGGACCATGTTCCGGAAGCACCGGAACATGTTCCGGAAGGACCGGAACATGTTCCGGAAGCACCGGAACATGTTTCGGAAGCGCCGGAACATGTTCCGGAAGGACCGGAACATGTTCCGGAATCACCGGAACATGTTCCGGAATCGCCGGAACATGTTCCGGAGGCACCGGAACATATTCCGGAGGCGCCGGAACATGTTCCGGAAGGACCGGTACATGTTCCGGAAGCGCCGGAACATGTTCCGGAAGGACCGGAACATGTTCCGGAAGCGCTGGAACATGTTCCGGAAGCGCCGGAACATGTTCCGGAAGCACCGGAACATGTTCCGGAAGCGCTGGAACATGTTCCGGAAGGACCGGAACATGTTCCGGAAGCACCGGAACATGTTCCGGAAGCGCCGGAACATGTTCCGGAAGGACCGGAACATGTACCGGAAGCACCGGAACATGTTCCGGAATCGCCGGAACATGTTGCGGAAGCAGCGGAACATGTTCCAGAAGCACCGGAACATGTTCCGGAAGCGCCGGAACATGTTCCGGAAGCACCGGAACATGTTCCGGAAGCACCGGAACATGTTCCGGAAGCGCCGGATCATGTTCCGGAAGCGCCGGATCATGTGCCGGAAGCACCGGAACATGTTCCGGAAGCGCCGGATCATGTTCCGGAAGCGCCGGAACATGTTCCGGAAGCACCGGAACATGTTCCGGAAGCACCGGAACATGTTCCGGAAGCACCGGATCATGTTCCGGAAGCACCGGAACATGTTCCGGAAGCACCGGAACATGTTCCGGAAGCGCCGGATCATGTTCCGGAAGCGCCGGAACATGTTCCGGAAGCGCCGGAACATGTTCCGGAAGCACCGGAACATGTTCCGGAAGCGCCAGATCATGTTCCGGAAGCGCCAGAACATGTTCCGGAAGGACCGGAACATGTTCCGGAACGACCGGAACATGTTCGGGAAGGACTGGAACATATTCCGGAAGCGCCGGAACATGTTCCGGAAGCACCGGAACATGATCCGAAGGCACCGGAACATGTTCTGGAATCGCCGGAACATGTTCCGGAGGCACCGGAACATGTTCCGGAAGGACCGGAACATGTTCCGGAAGCACCGGAACATGTTCCGGAAGCGCCGGAACATGTTTCAGGAAGCGCCGGAACATGTTCCGGAAGCGCCGGAACATGTTCCGGAAGGACCGGAACATGTTCCGGAAGCGCCGGAACATGCTCCGGAAGCGCCGGAACATGTTCCGGAAGGACCGGAACATGTTCCGGAAGCACCGGAACATGTTCAGAAAGCACCGGAACATGTTCCGGAAGCGCCGGAACATGTTCCGGAGGCACCGGAACATGTTCCGGAAGGACCGCAACATGTTCCGGAAGCGCCGGATCATGTTCCGGAAGCGCCGGAACATGTTCCGGAAGCACCGGAACATGTCCGGGAAGCGCCGGAACATGTTCCAGAAGGACCGGAACATGTTCCGGAAGCGCCGGATCATGTTCCGGAAGCGCCGGAACATGTTCCGGAAGCACCGGAACATGTTCCGGAAGCGCCGGAACATGTTCCGGAAGCACCGGAACATGTTCGGGAAGCGCCGGAACATGTTCCGGAAGGACCGGAACATGTTCCGGAAGCACCGGAACATGTTCCGGAAGGACCGGAACATGTTCCGGAAGCACCGGCCGGAAGGACCGGAACATGTTCTGGAAGCACCGGAACATGTTCCGGAAGCACCGGAACATCTTCCAGAAGGACCGCAACATGTTCCGGAAGCGCCGGATCATGTTCCGGAAGGACCGCAACATGTTCCGGAAGCGCCGGAACATGTTCCGGAAGCGCCGGAACATGTTCCGGAAGCACCGGAACATGTTCCGGAAGCACCGGAACATGTTCCGGAAGCGCCGGAACATGTTCTGGAAGCACCAGAACATGTTCCGGAAGGACCGCAACATGTTCCGGAAGCGCCGGATCATGTTCCGGAAGCGCCGGAACATGTTCCGCAAGCGCCGGAACATGCTCCGAAAGCGCCGGAACATGTTCCGGAAGCACCGGAACATGTTCCGCAAGCACCTGAACATGTTCCGGAAGCGCCGGAACATGTTCCGGAAGCACCGGAACATGTTGCGGAAGCACCGGAACATGTTCCGGAAGCGCCGGAACATGTTCCGGAAGCGCCGGAACATGTTCCGGAATCGCCGGAACATGTGCCGGAAGCACCGGAACATGTTCCGGAAGCACCGGAACATGTTCCGTAAGCACCGGAACATGTTCCGGAAGCACCGGAACATGTTCCGGAGGCGCCGGAACATGTTCCGGAAGCACCGGAACATGTTCCGGAAGCGCCGGAACATGTTCCCGAAGCACCGGAACATGTTCCGGAAGGACCGCAACATGTTCCGGAGACGCCGGATCATGTTCCGGAAGCGCCGGAACATGTTCCGGAAGCGCCAGAACATGTTCCGGAAGCACCGGAACATGTTCTGGAAGGACCGGAACATGTTGCGGAAGCACCGGAACATGTTCCGAAAGCACCGGAACATGTTCCGCAAGCACCTGAACATGTTCCGGAAGCGCCGGAACATGTTCCGGAAGCACCGGAACATGTTGCGGAAGCACCGGAACATGTTCCGGAAGCGCCGGAACATGTTCCGGAAGCACCGGAACATGTTCCGGAAGCACCGGAACATGTCCCGGAAGGACCGGAACATGTTCCGGAAGCGCCGGAACATGTTCCGGAATCGCCGGAACATGTGCCGGAAGCACCGGAACATGTTCCGTAAGCACCGGAACATGTTCCGGAAGCACCGGAACATGTTCCGGAAGCGCCAGAACATGTTCCGGAAGCACCGGAACATGTTCTGGAAGGACCGGAACATGTTCCGGAAGCGCCGGAACATGTTCCGGAAGCACCGGAACATGTTCCGCAAGCACCTGAACATGTGCCGGAAGCGCCGGAACATGTTCCGGAAGCACCGGAACATGTTGCGGAAGCACCGGAACATGTTCCGGAAGCGCCGGAACATGTTCCGGAAGCACCGGAACATGTTCGGGAAGCGCCGGAACATGTTCCAGAAGGACCGGAACATGTTCCGGAAGCGCCGGATCATGTTCCGGAAGCGCCGGAACATGTTCCGGAAGCACCGGAACATGTTCGGGAAGCGCCGGAACATGTTCCGGAAGGACCGGAACAAGTTCCGGAAGCACCGGAACATGTTCCGGAAGCACCGGAACATGTTCCGGAAGCACCGGCCGGAAGGACCGGAACATGTTCCGGAAGCACCGGAACATGTTCCGGAAGCACCGGAACATGTTCCGGAAGCACCGGAACATCTTCCAGAAGGACCGCAACATGTTCCGGAAGCACCGGAACATGTTCCGGAAGGACCGCAACATGTTCCGGAAGCGCCGGAACATGTTCCGGAAGCGCCGGAACATGTTCCGGAAGCACCGGAACATGTTCCGGAAGGACCGGAACATGTTCCGGAAGCGCCGGAACATGTTCTGGAAGCACCTAAACCTGTTCCGGAAGGACCGCAACATGTTCCGGAAGCGCCAGATCATGTTCCGGAAGCGCCGGAACATGTTCCGCAAGCGCCGGAACATGCTCCGAAAGCGCCGGAACATGTTCCGGAAGCACCGGAACATGTTCCGCAAGCACCTGAACATGTTCCGGAAGCGCCGGAACATGTTCCGGAAGCACCGGAACATGTTGCGGAAGCACCGGAACATGTTCCGGAAGCGCCGGAACATGTTCCGGAAGCACCGGAACATGTTCCGGAAGCACCGGAACATGTCCCGGAAGCACCGGAACATGTTCCGGAAGCACCGGAACATGTTCCGGAAGCACCGGAACATGTTCCGGAAGCGCCGGAAGATGTTCCGGAATCGCCGGAACATGTGCCGGAAGTACCGGAACATGTTCCGGAAGCACCGGAACATGTTCCGTAAGCACCGGAACATGTTCCGGAAGCACCGGAACATGTTCCGGAGGCGCCGGAACATGTTCCGGAAGCACCGGAACATGTTCCGGAAGCACCGGAACATGTTCCGTAAGCACCGGAACATGTTCCGGAAGGACCGGAACATGTTCCAGAAGCGCCAGAACATGTTCCGGAAGCACCGGAACATGTTCCGGAAGGACCGCAACATGTTCCGGAGACGCCGGATCATGTTCCGGAAGCGCCGGAACATGTTCCGGAAGCGCCAGAACATGTTCCGGAAGCACCGGAACATGTTCTGGAAGGACCGGAACATGTTGCGGAAGCACCGGAACATGTTCCGAAAGCGCCGGAACATGTTCCGGAAGCACCGGAACATGTTCCGCAAGCACCTGAACATGTTCCGGAAGCGCCGGAACATGTTCCGGAAGCACCGGAACATGTTGCGGAAGCACCGGAACATGTTCCGGAAGCGCCAGAACATGTTCCGGAAGCACCGGAACATGTTCCGGAAGCACCGGAACATGTTCCGGAAGCACCAGAACATGTTCCGGAAGCGCCGGAACATGTTCCGGAATCGCCGGAACATGTGCCGGAAGCACCGGAACATGTTCCGGAAGCACCGGAACATGTTCCGTAAGCACCGGAACATGTTCCGGAAGCACCGGAACATGTTCCGGAAGCACCGGAACATGTTCCGGAAGCACCGGAACATGTTCCGGAAGCGTCGGAACATGTTCCGGAAGCACCGGAACATGTTCCGGAAGCACCGGAACATGTTCCGGAAGCACCGGAACATGTTCCGGAAGCGCCGGAACATGTTCCGGAAGCACCGGAACATGTTCGGGAAGCGCCGGAACATGGTCCGGAAGGACCGGAACATGTTCCGGAAGGACCGCAACATGTTCCGGAAGCGCCGGATCATGTTCCGGAAGCGCCGGAACATGTTCCGGAAGCGCCAGAACATGTTCCGGAAGCACCGGAACATGTTCCGGAAGCACCGGAACATGTTCCGGAAGCGCCGGAACATGTTCCGGAAGAACCGGAACATGTTCGGGAAGCGCCGGAACATGTTCCGGAAGGACCGGAACATGTTCCGGAAGGACCGGAACATGTTCCGGAAGGACCGGAACATGTTCCGGAAGCACCGGCCGGAAGGACCGGAACATGTTCCAGAAGCACCGGAACATGTTCCGGAAGCACCGGAACATGTTCCGGAAGCACCGGAACATGTTCCGGAAGCACCGGAACATCTTCCAGAAGGACCGCAACATGTTCCGGAAGCGCCGGATTATGTTCCGGAAGCGCCGGAACATGTTCCGGAAGGACCGCAACATGTTCCGGAAGCGCCGGATCATGTTCCGGAAGCGCCGGAACATGTTCTGGAAGCACCGGAACATGTTCCGGAAGGACCAGAACATGTTCCGGAAGCGCCGGAACATGTTCTGGAAGCACCGGAACATGTTCCGGAAGGACCGCAACATGTTCCGGAAGCGCCGGATCATGTTCCGGAAGCGCCGGAACATGCTCCGAAAGCGCCGGAACATGTTCCGGAAGCACCGGAACATGTTCCGCAAGCGCCGGAACATGCTCCGAAAGCGCCGGAACATGTTCCGGAAGCACCGGAACATGTTCCGCAAGCACCTGAACATGTTCCGGAAGCGCCGGAACATGTTCCGGAAGCACCGGAACATGTTCCGCAAGCACCTGAACATGTTCCGGAAGCGCCGGAACATGTTCCGGAAGCACCGGAACATCTTCCAGAAGGACCGCAACATGTTCCGGAAGCGCCGGATCATGTTCCGGAAGCGCCGGAACATGTTCCGGAAGGACCGCAACATGTTCCGGAAGCGCCGGATCATGTTCCGGAAGCGCCGGAACATGTTCTGGAAGCACTGGAACATGTTCCGGAAGGACCAGAACATGTTCCGGAAGCGCCGGAACATGTTCTGGAAGCACCGGAACATGTTCCGGAAGGACCGCAACATGTTCCGGAAGCGCCGGATCATGTTCCGGAAGCGCCGGAACATGCTCCGAAAGCGCCGGAACATGTTCCGGAAGGACCAGAACATGTTCCGGAAGCGCCGGAACATGTTCTGGAAGCACCGGAACATGTTCCGGAAGGACCGCAACATGTTCCGGAAGGACCAGAACATGTTCCGGAAGCGCCGGAACATGTTCTGGAAGCACCGGAACATGTTCCGGAAGGACCGCAACATGTTCCGGAAGCGCCGGATCATGTTCCGGAAGCGCCGGAACATGCTCCGAAAGCGCCGGAACATGTTCCGCAAGCGCCGGAACATGCTCCGAAAGCGCCGGAACATGTTCCGGAAGCACCGGAACATGTTCCGCAAGCACCTGAACATGTTCCGGAAGCGCCGGAACATGTTCCGGAAGCACCGGAACATGTTCCGCAAGCACCTGAACATGTTCCGGAAGCGCCGGAACATGTTCCGGAAGCACCGGAACATGTTGCGGAAGCACCGGAACATGTTCCGGAAGCGCCAGAACATGTTCCGGAAGCACCGGAACATGTCCCGGAAGGACCGGAACATGTTCCGGAAGCACCAGAACATGTTCCGGAAGCGCCGGAACATGTTCCGGAATCGCCGGAACATGTGCCGGAAGCACCGGAACATGTTCCGGAAGCACCGGAACATGTTCCGGAAGCACCGGAACATGTTCCGGAAGCGTCGGAACATGTTCCGGAAGCACCGGAACATGTTCCGGAAGCACCGGAACATGTTCCGGAAGCACCGGAACATGTTCCGGAAGCGCCGGAACATGTTCCGGAAGCACCGGAACATGTTCGGGAAGCGCCGGAACATGGTCCGGAAGGACCGGAACATGTTCCGGAAGGACCGGAACATGTTCCGGAAGCGCCAAAACATGTTCCGGAAGCACCGGAACATGTTCCGGAAGGACCGCAACATGTTCCGGAAGCGCCGGATCATGTTCCGGAAGCGCCGGAACATGTTCCGGAAGCGCCAGAACATGTTCCGGAAGCACCGGAACATGTTCCGGAAGCACCGGAACATGTTCCGGAAGCGCCGGAACATGTTCCGGAAGAACCGGAACATGTTCGGGAAGCGCCGGAACATGTTCCGGAAGGACCGGAACATGTTCCGGAAGGACCGGAACATGTTCCGGAAGGACCGGAACATGTTCCGGAAGCACCGGCCGGAAGGAGCGGAACATGTTCCAGAAGCACCGGAACATGTTCCCGAGGCACCGGAACATGTTCCGGAAGCACCGGAACATCTTCCAGAAGGACCGCAACATGTTCCGGAAGCGCCGGATCATGTTCCGGAAGCGCCGGAACATGTTCCGGAAGGACCGCAACATGTTCCGGAAGCGCCGGATCATGTTCCGGAAGCGCCGGAACATGTTCTGGAAGCACCGGAACATGTTCCGGAAGGACCAGAACATGTTCCGGAAGCGCCGGAACATGTTCTGGAAGCACCGGAACATGTTCCGGAAGGACCGCAACATGTTCCGGAAGCGCCGGATCATGTTCCGGAAGCGCCGGAACATGCTCCGAAAGCGCCGGAACATGTTCCGGAAGCACCGGAACATGTTCCGCAAGCACCTGAACATGTTCCGGAAGCGCCAGAACATGTTCCGGAAGCACCGGAACATGTTGCGGAAGCGCCGGAACATGTCCCGGAAGGACCGGAACATGTTTCGGAAGGACCGGAACATGTTCCGGAAGCACCGGAACATGTTCCGGAAGCGCCGGAACATGTTCCGGAAGCACCGGAACATGTTCCGGAAGCACCGGAACATGTTCCGTAAGCACCGGAACATGTTCCAGAAGCACCGGAACATGTTCTGGAAGCGCCGGAACATGTTCCAGAAGCACCGGAACATGTTCGGGAGGCGCCGGAACATGGTCCGGAAGGACCGGAACATGTTCCGGAAGGACCGGAACATGTTCCGGAAGCGCCGGAACATGTTCGGGAAGCGCCGGAACATGTTCCGGAAGGACCGGAACATGTTCCGGAAGCACCGGAACATGTTCCGGAAGGACCGGAACATGTTCCGGAAGCACCGGCCGGAAGGACCGGAACATGTTCCGGAAGCACCGGAACATGTTCCGGAAGCACCGGAACATCTTCCGGAAGGACCGCAACATGTTCCGGAAGCACCGGAACATGTTCCGGAAGGACCGCAACATGTTCCGGAAGCGCCGGATCATGTTCCGGAAGCGCCGGAACATGTTCCGGAAGCACCGGAACATGTTCCGGAAGGACCGGAACATGTTCCGGAAGCGCCGGAACATGTTCTGGAAGCACCGGAACATGTTCCAGAAGGACCGCAACATGTTCCGGAAGCGCCGGATCATGTTCCGGAAGCGCCGGATCATGTTCCGGAAGCGCCGGAACATGTTCCGGAAGCGCCGGAACTTGCTCCGAAAGCGCCGGAACATGTTCCGGAAGCACCGGAACATGTTCCGCAAGCACCTGAACATGTTCCGGAAGCGCCGGAACATGTTCCGGAAGCACCGGAACATGTTGCGGAAGCACCGGAACATGTTCCGGAAGCGCCGGAACATGTTCCGGAAGCACCGGAACATGTTCCGGAAGCACCGGAACATGTTCCGGAAGGACCGGAACATGTTCCGGAAGCACCGGAACATGTTCCGGAAGCACCGGAACATGTTCCGGAAGCGCCGGAACATGTTCCGGAATCGCCGGAACATGTGCCGGAAGCGCCGGAACATGTTTCGGAAGCGCCGGAACATGTTCCGGAAGCACCGGAACATGTTCCGGAAGCACCGGAACATGTTCCGTAAGCACCGGAACATGTTCCGGAAGCACCGGAACATGTTCCAGAAGCACCGGAAAATGTTCGGGAAGCGCCGGAACGTGGTCCGGAAGGACCGGAACATGTTCCGGAAGGACCGGAACATGTTCCGGAAGCGCCAGAACATGTTCCGGAAGCACCGGAACATGTTCGGGAAGCGCCGGAACGTGGTCCGGAAGGACCGGAACATGTTCCGGAAGGACCGGAACATGTTCCGGAAGCGCCAGAACATGTTCCGGAAGCACCAGAACATGTTCCGGAAGGACCGCAACATGTTCCGGAGACGCCGGATCATGTTCCGGAAGCGCCGGAACATGTTCCGAAAGCGCCAGAACATGTTCCGGAAGCACCGGAACATGTTCTGGAAGGACCGGAACATGTTCCGGTAGCGCCGGAACATGTTCCGGAAGCACCGGAACATGTGCCAGAAGGACCGGAACATGTTCCGGAAGCGCCGGATCATGTTCCGGAAGCGCCGGAACATGTTCCGGAAGCGCCGGAACATGTTCCGGAAGCACCGGAACATGTTCGGGAAGCGCCGGAACATGTTCCGGAAGGACCGGAACATGTTCCGGAAGCGCCGGAACATGTTCTGGAAGCACCGGAACATGTTCCGCAAGCACCTGAACATGTTCCGGAAGCGCCGGAACATGTTCCGGAAGCACCGGAACATGTTGCGGAAGCACCGGAACATGTTCCGGAAGCGCCGGAACATGTTCCGGAAGCACCGGAACATGTTCCGGAAGCACCGGAACATGTCCCGGAAGGACCGGAACATGTTCCGGAAGCACCGGAACATGTTCCGGAAGCACCGGAACATGTTCCGGAATCGCCGGAACATGTGCCGGAAGCGCCGGAACATGTTTCGGAAGCGCCGGAACATGTTCCGGAAGCACCGGAACATGTTCCGGAAGCACCGGAACATGTTCCGTAAGCACCGGAACATGTTCCGGAAGCACCGGAACATGTTCCGGAAGCGCCGGAACATGTTCCAGAAGCACCGGAACATGTTCGGGAAGCGCCGGAACGTGGTCCGGAAGGACCGGAACATGTTCCGGAAGGACCGGAACATGTTCCGGAAGCGCCAGAACATGTTCCGGAAGCACCGGAACATGTTCCGGAAGGACCGCAACATGTTCCGGAGACGCCGGATCATGTTCCGGAAGCGCCGGAACATGTTCCGGAAGCGCCAGAACATGTTCCGGAAGCACCGGAACATGTTCTGGAAGGACCGGAACATGTTCCGGAAGCACCGGAACATGTTCCGGAAGCACCGGAACATGTTCCAGAAGGACCGCAACATGTTCCGGAAGCGCCGGATCATGTTCCGGAAGCGCCGGAACATGTTCCGGAAGCGCCGGAACATGTTCCGGAAGCACCGTAACATGTTCGGGAAGCGCCGGAACATGTTCCGGAAGGACCGGAACATGTTCCGGAAGCGCCAGAACATGTTCCGGAAGCGCCGGATCATGTTCCGGAAGCACCGGAACATGTTCCAGAAGCGCTGGAACATGTTCCGGGAGCGCCGGAACATGTTCTGGAAGCACCGGAACATGTTCCGGAAGCACCTGAACATGTTCCGGAAGCGCCGGAACATGTTCCGGAAGCACCGGAACATGTTCCGGAAGCACCGGAACATGTTCCGGAAGCACCGGAACACGTTCCGCAGGCACCAGAACATGTTCCGGAAGCGCCGGAACATGTTTCGGAAGCACCGGAACATGTTCCGGAAGGACCGGAACATGTTCCGGAAGCACTGGAACATGTTCCGGAAGCACCGGAACATGTTCCGGAAGCGCCGGAACATGTTCCGGAAAAACCGGAACATGTTCCGGAAGCACCGGAACATGTTCCGGAAGCGCCGGAACATGTTCCGGAAGGACCGGAACATGTTCCGGAAGGACCGGAACATGTTCTGGAAGGACCGGAACATGTTCCGGAAGCGCCGGAACATGTTCCGGAAGCGCCGGAACATGTTCCGGAAGCACCAGAACATGTTCCGGAAGCGCCGGAACATGTTCCGGATGCGCCGGAACATGTTCCGGAAGCACCGGAACATGTTCCGCAGGCACCAGAACATGTTCCGGAAGCGCCGGAACATGTTTCGGAAGCACCGGAACATGTTCCGGAAGGACCGGAACATGTTCCGGAAGCACTGGAACATGTTCCGGAAGCACCGGAACATGTTCCGGAAGCGCCGGAACATGTTCCGGAAGGACCGGAACATGTTCCGGAAGCACCGGAACATGTTCCGGAAGCGCCGGAACATGTTCCGGAAGGACCGGAACATGTTCCGGAGGCACCGGAACATGTTCCGGAAGCGCCGGAACATGTTCCGGAAGGACCGGAACATGTTCCGGAAGCACCAGAAGATGTTCCGGAAGCGCCGGAACATGTTCCGGAAGCACCGGAACATGTTCCGGAAGCGCCGGAACGTGTTCCGGATGCGCCGGAACATGTTCCGGAAGCACCGGAACATGTTCCGGAAGCACCGGAACATGTTCCGGAAGGACCGGAACATGTTCCGGAAGGACCGGAACATGTTCCGGAAGCACCGGAACATGTTCCGGAAGCGCCGGAACATGTTCCGGAAGCACCGGAACATGTTCCGGAAGCGCCGGAACATGTTCTGGAAGGACCGGAACATGTTCCGGAAGCACCGGAATATGTTCCGGAAGCACCGGAACATGTTCCGGAAGCGCCGGAACATGTTCTGGAAGGACCGGAACATGTTCCGGAAGCACCGGAACATGTTCCGGAAGCACCGGAACATGTTCCGGAATCGCCGGAACATGTTCCGGAAGGACCGGAACATGTTCCGGAAGGACCGGAGCATGTTCCGGAAGCACCGGAACATGTTCCGGAAGGACCGGAACATGTTCCGGAAGCGCCGGAGCATGTTCCGGAAGCACCGGAACATGTTCCGGAAGGACCCGAACATGTTCCGGAAGGACCGGAACATGTTCGGGAAGGACCGGAACATGTTCCAGAAGGACCGGAACATGTTCCGGAAGCGCCGGAACATGTTCCGGAAGCGCCGGAACATGTTCCGGAAGGACCGGAACATGTTCCGGAAGGACCAGAACATGTTCCGGAAGGACCGGAACATGTTCCGGAAGCGCCGGAACATGTCCCGGAAGCGCCGGAGCATGTTCCGGAAGCACCGGAACATGTTCCGGAAGGACCCGAACATGTTGCGGAAGCGCCGGAACATGTTCCAGAAGCACCGGAACATGTTCCGGAAGCGCCGGAGCAGGTTCCGGAAGCGCCGAAAAATGTTCCGGAAGCACCGGAACATGTTCCGGAAGGACCGGAACATGTTCCGGAAGCGCCGGAACATGTGCCAGAAGCACCGGAACATGTTCCGGAAGCGCCGGAACATGTTCCGGAATCGCCGGAACATGTTCCGGAAGGACCAGAACATGTTCCGGAAGCACCGGAACATGTTCCGGAAGCGCCGGAACATGTTCCGGAAGCACCGGAACATGTTCCGAAAGCACCGGAACATGTTCCGGAAGGACCGGAACATGTTCCGGAAGCACCGGAACATGTTCCGGAAGCGCTGGAACATGTTGCGGAAGCGCCGGAACATGTTCCGGAAGCGCCGGAACATGTTCCTGAAGCACCGGAACATGTTCCAGAAGCTCCGGAACATGTTTCGATGCTTCTGGAACGTGTTCCGGAAAGACCGGAACATGTTCCGGAAGGACCGGAACATGTTCCGGAAGGACCGGAACATGTTCCGGAAGGACCGGAACATGTTCCGGAAGCGCCGGAACATGTTCCGGAAGCACCGGAACATGTTCCGGAAGCACCGGAAAATGTTACGGAAGGACCGGAACATGTTCCGGAAGCGCCGGAACATGTTCCGGAAGGACCGGAACATGTTCCGGAAGCACCGGAACATGTGCCGGAAGGACCGGAACATGTGCCGGAAGCACCGGAACATGTTCCGGAAGCACCGAAACATGTTCCGGAAGGACCGGAACATGTTCCGGAAGGACCGGAACATGTTCCGGAAGCGCAGGAACATGTTCCGGAAGGACCGGAACATGTTCCGGAAGCACCGGAACATGTTCCGGAAGGAGCGGAACATGTTCCGGAAGCACCGGAACATGTTCCAGAAGCACCGGAACATGTTCCGGAAGCGCCAGAACATGTTCCGGAAGCGCCGGAACATGTTCCGGAAGCACCGAAACACATGTTCCGGAATCGCCGGAACATGTTCCGGAAGGACAGGAACATGTTCCGGAAGCACCGGAACATGTTCCGGAAGCGCCGGAACATGTTCCGGAAGGACCGGAACATGTTCCGGAAGCACCGGAACATGTGCCGGAAGGACCGGAACATGTTCCGGAAGCGCCAGAACATGTTCCGGAATCGCCGGAACATGTACCGGAAGGACCGGAACATGTTCTGGAAGCACCGGAACATGTTCCGGAAGCACCGAAACACATGTTCCGGAATCGCCGGAACATGTTCCGGAAGGACCGCAACATGTTCCGGAAGCACCGGAACATGTTCCGAAAGCGCCGGAACATGTTCCGGAAGCGCCGGAACATGTTCCGGAAGCACCGGAACATGTTGCGGAAGGACCGCAACATGTTCCGGAAGCGCCGGATCATGTTCCGGAAGCGCCGGAACATGTTCCGGAAGCGCCAGAACATGTTCCGGAAGGACCGGAACATGTTCTGGAAGGACCGGAACATGTTCCGGAAGCGCCGGAACATGTTCCGGAAGCACCAGAACATGTTCCGGAAGGACCGCAACATGTTCCGGAAGCACCGGAACATGTTCCGGAAGCGCCGGATCATGTTCCGGAAGCACCGGAACATGTTCGGGAAGCGCCGGAACATGTTCCGGAAGGACCGGAACATCTTCTGGAAGCACCGGAACATGTTCCGGAAGCACCGGAACATGTTCCGGAAGCACCGGAACATGTTCCGGAAGCACCGGCCAGAAGGACCGGAACATGTTCCGGAAGCACCGGAACATCTTCCGGAAGGACCGCAACATGTTCGGGCAGCACCGGAACATGTTCCGGAAGGACCGCAACATGTTCCGGAAGCGCCGGATCATGTTCTGGAAGCGCCGGAACATGTTCCGGAAGCACCGGAACATGTTCCGGAAGGACCGGAACATGTTCCGGAAGCGCCGGAACATGTTCCGGAAGCACCGAAACATGTTCCGGAAGGACCGCAACATGTTCCGGAAGCGCCGGAACATGTTCCGGAAGCACCGGAACATGTTCGGGAAGCGCCGGAACATGTTCCGGAAGGACCGGAACATGTTCCGGAAGCGCCGGAACATGTTCCGGAAGCGCCGGAACATGTTCCGGAAGCGCCGGATCATGTTCCGGAAGCGCCGGAACATGTTCCGGAAGCGCCGGAACATGCTCCGGAAGCGCCGGAACATGTTCCGGAAGCACCGGAACATGTTCCGGAAGCACCTGAACATGTTCCGGAAGCGCCGGAACATGTTCCGGAAGCACCGGAACATGTTGCGGAAGCACCGGAACATGTTCCGGAAGCGCCGGAACATGTTCCGGAAGCACCGGAACATGTTCCGGAAGCACCGGACACCGGAACATGTTCCGGAAGCACCGGAACATATTCCGGAAGCGCCGGAACATGTTCCGGAATCGCCGGAACACGTTCCGGAAGCGACGGAACGTGTTCCGGAAGGACCGGAACATGTTCCGGAAGCGCCGGAACATGTTCCGGAAGCGCCGGAACATGTTTCGGAAGCACGGGAACATGTTCCGGAAGCACCGGAACATGTTCCGGAAGGACCGGAAGGTGTTCCGGAAGCACCGGAACATGTTCCGGAAGCACCGGAACATGTTCCGGAAGCGCCGGAACATGTTCCGGAAGCACCGGAACATGTTCCGGAAGCGCCAGAACATGTTCCGGAAGCACCGGAACATGTTCCGGAAGGACCGGAACATGTTCCGGAAGCACCGGAACATGTTCCGGAAGCACCGGAACATGTTCCGGAAGGACCGCAACATGTTCCGGAAGCGCCGGAACATGTTCCGGAAGCACCGGAACATGTTCGGGAAGCGCCGGAACATGTTCCGGAAGGACCGGAACATGTTCCGGAAGCGCCGGAACATGTTCCGGAAGCGCCGGAACATGTTCCGGAAGCGCCGGATCATGTTCCGGAAGCGCCGGAACATGTTCCGGAAGCGCCGGAACATGCTCCGGAAGCGCCGGAACATGTTCCGGAAGCACCGGAACATGTTCCGGAAGCACCTGAACATGTTCCGGAAGCGCCGGAACATGTTCCGGAAGCACCGGAACATGTTGCGGAAGCACCGGAACATGTTCCGGAAGCGCCGGAACATGTTCCGGAAGCACCGGAACATGTTCCGGAAGCACCGGACACCGGAACATGTTCCGGAAGCACCGGAACATGTTCCGGAAGCACCGGAACATGTTCCGGAAGCACCGGAACATATTCCGGAAGCGCCGGAACATGTTCCGGAATCGCCGGAACACGTTCCGGAAGCGACGGAACATGTTCCGGAAGGACCGGAACATGTTCCGGAAGCGCCGGAACATGTTCCGGAAGCGCCGGAACATGTTTCGGAAGCACGGGAACATGTTCCGGAAGCACCGGAACATGTTCCGGAAGGACCGGAAGGTGTTCCGGAAGCACCGGAACATGTTCCGGAAGCACCGGAACATGTTCCGGAAGCGCCGGAACATGTTCCGGAAGCACCAGAACATGTTCCGGAAGCGCCAGAACATGTTCCGGAAGCACCGGAACATGTTCCGGAAGGACCGGAACATGTTCCGGAAGCACCGGAACATGTTCCGGAAGCACCGACCGGAAGGACCGGAACATGTTCCGGCAGCACCGGAACATGTTCCGGAAGCACCGGAACATCTTCCGGAAGGACGGCAACATGTTCCGGAAGCACCGGAACATGTTCCGGAAGGACCGCAACATGTTCCGGAAGCGCCGGAACATGTTCTGGAAGCGCCGGAACATGTTCCGGAAGCACCGGAACATGTTCCGGAAGAACCGGAACATGTTCCGGAAGCGCCAGAACATGTTCCGGAAGCACCGGAACATGTTCCGGAAGGACCGCAACATGTTCCGGAAGCGCCGGATCATGTTCCGGAAGCGCCGGAACATGTTCCGGAAGCGCCGGAACATGTTCCGGAAGCACCGGAACATGTTCGGGAAGCGCCGGAACATGTTCCGGAAGGACCGGAACATGTTCCGGAAGCGCCGGAACATGTTCCGGAAGCGCCGGAACATGTTCCGGAAGCGCCGGAACATGCTCCGGAAGCGCCGGAACATGTTCCGGAAGCACCGGAACATGTTCCGGAAGCACCGGAACATGTTCCGGAAGCGCCGGAACATGTTCCGGAAGCACCGGAACATGTTGCGGAAGCACCGGAACATGTTCCGGAAGCGCCGGAACATGTTCCGGAAGCACCGGAACATGTTTCGGAAGCACCGCAACATGTTCCGGAAGGACCGGAACATGTTCCGGAAGCACCGGAACATGTTCGGGAAGCGCCGGAACATGGTCCGGAAGGACCGGAACATGTTCTGGAAGGACCGGAACATGTTCCGGAAGCGCCAGAACATGTTCCGGAAGCACCGGAACATGTTCCCGAAGGACCGCAACATGTTCCGGAAGCGCCGGATCATGTTCTGGAAGCGCCGGAACATGTTCCGGAAGCGCCAGAACATGTTCCGGAAGCACCGGAACATGTTCTGGAAGGACCGGAAAATGTTCCGGAAGCGCCGGAACATGTTCCGGAAGCACCGGAACATGTTCTGGAAGGACCGCAACATGTTCCGGAAGCGCCGGTTCATGTTCCGAAAGCGCCGGAACATGTTCCGGAAGCGCCGGAACATGTTCCGGAAGCACCGGAACATGTTCGGGAAGCGCCGGAACATGTTCCGGAAGTACCGGAACACGTTCCGGAAGCGCCAGAACATGTTCCGGAAGCGCCGGATCATGTTCCGGAAGCACCGGAACATGTTCGGGAAGCGCCGGAACATGTTCCGGAAGGACCGGAACATGTTCCGGAAGCGCCGGAACATGCTCCGGAAGTACCGGAACACGTTCCGGAAGCGCCAGAACATGTTCCGGAAGCGCCGGATCATGTTCCGGAAGCACCGGAACATGTTCGGGAAGCACCGGAACATGTTCCGGAAGCACCGGAACATGTTCCGGAAGCGCCGGAACGTGTTCCGGAAGCACCGGAACATGTTGCGGAAGCACCGGAACATGTTCCGGAAGCGCCGGAACATGTTCCGGAAGCACCAGAACATGTTTCGGAAGCACCGGAACATGTTCCGGAAGGACCGGAACATGTTCCGGAAGCACCGGAACATGTTCGGGAAGCGCCAGAACATGGTCCGGAAGGACCGGAACATGTTCTGGAAGGACCGGAACATGTTCCGGAAGCGCCAGAACATGTTCCGGAAGCACCGGAACATGTTCCCGAAGGACCGCAACATGTTCCGGAAGCGCCGGATTATGTTCTGGAAGCGCCGGAACATGTTCCGGAAGCGCCAGAACATGTTCCGGAAGCACCGGAACATGTTCTGGAAGGACCGGAAAATGTTCCGGAAGCGCCGGAACATGTTCCGGAAGCACCGGAACATGTTCTGGAAGGACCGCAACATGTTCCGGAAGCGCCGGTTCATGTTCCGAAAGCGCCGGAACATGTTCCGGAAGCGCCGGAACATGTTCCGGAAGCACCGGAACATGTTCGGGAAGCGCCGGAACATGTTCCGGAAGTACCGGAACATGTTCTGGAAGCGCCAGAACATGTTCCGGAAGCGCCGGATCATGTTCCGGAAGCACCGGAACATGTTCCGGAAGCGCCGGAACATGTTCCGGAAGCGCTGGAACATGTTCCGGAAGCACCGGAACATGTTCCGGAAGCACCGGAACATGTTCCGGAAGCACCGGAACATGTTCCGGAAGCGCCGGAACATGTTCCGGAATCGCCGGAACACGTTCCGCAGGCACCGGAACATGTTCCGGAAGCACCGGAACATCTTCCGGAAGGACCGCAACATGTTCCGGAAGCACCGGAACATGTTCCGGAAGGACCGCAACATGTTCCGGAAGCGCCCGATCATGTTCTGGAAGCGCCGGAACATGTTCCCGAAGCACCGGAACATGTTCCGGAAGCGCCGGAACATGTTCCGGAAGCGCCGGAACATGTTCCGGAAGCACCGGAACATGTTCCGGAAGGACCGCCACATGTTCCGGAAGCGCCGGATCATGTTCCGGAAGCGCCGGAACATGTTCCGGAAGCGCCGGAACATGCTCCGGAAGCGCCGGAACATGTTCCGGAAGCGCCGGAACATGCTCCGGAAGCACCGGAACATGTTCCGGAAGCACCGGAACATGTTCCGGAAGCGCCGGAACATGTTCCGGAAGCACCGGAACATGTTGCGGAAGCACCGGAACATGTTGCGGAAGCACCGGAACATGTTGCGGAAGCACCGGAACATGTTCCGGAAGCGCCGGAACATGTTCCGGAAGCACCGGAACATGTTCCGGAAGCGCTGGAACATGTTCCGGAAGCACCGGAACATGTTCCGGAAGCACCGGAACATGTTCCGGAAGCACCGGAACATGTTCCGGAAGCGCCGGAACATGTTCCGGAATCGCCGGAACACGTTCCGCAGGCACCGGAACATGTTCCGGAAGCACCGGAACATCTTCCGGAAGGACCGCAACATGTTCCGGAAGCGCCGGAACATGTTCCGGAAGGACCGCAACATGTTCTGGAAGCGCCGGATCATGTTCTGGAAGCGCCGGAACATGTTCCGGAAGCACCGGAACATGTTCCGGAAGCGCCGGAACATGTTCCGGAAGCGCCGGAACATGTTCCGGAAGCACCGGAACATGTTCCGGAAGGACCGCCACATGTTCCGGAAGCGCCGGATCATGTTCCGGAAGCGCCGGAACATGTTCCGGAAGCGCCGGAACATGCTCCGGAAGCGCCGGAACATGTTCCGGAAGCGCCGGAACATGCTCCGGAAGCACCGGAACATGTTCCGGAAGCACCGGAACATGTTCCGGAAGCGCCGGAACATGTTCCGGAAGCACCGGAACATGTTGCGGAAGCACCGGAACATGTTCCGGAAGCACCGGAACATGTTGCGGAAGCACCGGAACATGTTCCGGAAGCGCCGGAACATGTTCCAGAAGCACCGGAACATGTTCCGGAAGCGCCGGAACATGTTCCGGAAGCACCGGAACATGTTCCGGAAGCACCGGAACATGTTCCGGAAGCACCGGAACATGTTCCGGAAGCGCCAGAACATGTTCCGGAAGCACCGGAACATGTTCCGGAAGGACCGGAACATGTTCCGGAAGCACCGGAGCATGTTCCGGAAGCACCGGCCGGAAGGACCGGAATATGTTCCGGAAGCACCGGAACATGTTCCGGAAGCACCAGAACATCTTCCGGAAGGACCGCAACATGTTCCGGAAGCACCGGAACATGTTCCGGAAGGACCGCAACATGTTCCGGAAGCGCCGGAACATGTTCTGGAAGCACCGGAACATGTTCCGGAAGGACCGCCACATGTTCCGGAAGCGCCGGATCATGTTCCGGAAGCGCCGGATCATGTTCCGGAAGCGCCGGAACATGTTCCGGAAGCGCCGGAACATGCTCCGGAAGCGCCGGAACATGTTCCGGAAGCGCCGGAACATGCTCCGGAAGCACCGGAACATGTTCCGGAAGCACCGGAACATGTTCCGGAAGCGCCGGAACATGTTCCGGAAGCACCGGAACATGTTGCGGAAGCACCGGAACATGTTCCGGAAGCACCGGAACATGTTGCGGAAGCACCGGAACATGTTCCGGAAGCGCCGGAACATGTTCCGGAAGCACCGGAACATGTTCCGGAAGCGCTGGAACATGTTCCGGAAGCACCGGAACATGTTCCGGAAGCACCGGAACATGTTCCGGAAGCACCGGAACATGTTCCGGAAGCGCCGGAACATGTTCCGGAATCGCCGGAACACGTTCCGCAGGCACCGGAACATGTTCCGGAAGCACCGGAACATCTTCCGGAAGGACCGCAACATGTTCCGGAAGCACCGGAACATGTTCCGGAAGGACCGCAACATGTTCCGGAAGCGCCGGATCATGTTCTGGAAGCGCCGGAACATGTTCCGGAAGCACCGGAACATGTTCCGGAAGCGCCGGAACATGTTCCGGAAGCGCCGGAACATGTTCCGGAAGCACCGGAACATGTTCCGGAAGGACCGCCACATGTTCCGGAAGCGCCGGATCATGTTCCGGAAGCGCCGGAACATGTTCCGGAAGCGCCGGAACATGCTCCGGAAGCGCCGGAACATGTTCCGGAAGCGCCGGAACATGCTCCGGAAGCACCGGAACATGTTCCGGAAGCACCGGAACATGTTCCGGAAGCGCCGCAACATGTTCCGGAAGCACCGGAACATGTTGCGGAAGCACCGGAACATGTTCCGGAAGCGCCGGAACATGTTCCGGAAGCACCGGAACATGTTCCGGAAGCGCCGGAACATGTTCCGGAAGCACCGGAACATGTTCCGGAAGCACCGGAACATGTTCCGGAAGCACCGGAACATGTTCCGGAAGCGCCAGAACATGTTCCGGAAGCACCGGAACATGTTCCGGAAGGACCGGAACATGTTCCGGAAGCACCGGAGCATGTTCCGGAAGCACCGGCCGGAAGGACCGGAATATGTTCCGGAAGCACCGGAACATGTTCCGGAAGCACCAGAACATCTTCCGGAAGGACCGCAACATGTTCCGGAAGCACCGGAACATGTTCCGGAAGGACCGCAACATGTTCCGGAAGCGCCGGAACATGTTCTGGAAGCGCCGGAACATGTTCCGGAAGCACCGGAACATGTTCCGGAAGAACCGGAACATGTTCCGGAAGCGCCGGAACATGTTCCGGAAGCACCGGAACATGTTCCGGAAGGACCGCAACATGTTCCGGAAGCGCCGGATCATGTTCCGGAAGCGCTGGAACATGTTCCGGAAGCGCCGGAACGTGTTCCGGAAGCACCGGAACATGTTCGGAAGCGCCGGAACATGTTCCGGAAGGACCGGAACATGTTCCGGAAGCGCCGGAACATGTTCCGGAAGCGCCGGATCATGTTCCGGAAGCGCCGGAACATGTTCCGGAAGCGCCGGAACATGCTCCGGAAGCGCCGGAACATGTTCCGGAAGCACCGGAACATGTTCCGGAAGCACCGGAACATGTTCCGGAAGCGCCGGAACATGTTCCGGAAGCACCGGAACATGTTCCGGAAGCACCGGAACATGTTGCGGAAGCACAGGAACATGTTCCGGAAGCACCGGAACATGTTCCGGAAGCGCCAGAACATGTTCCGGAAGCACCGGAACATGTTCCGGAAGGACCGGAACATGTTCCGGAAGCACCGGAGCATGTTCCGGAAGCACCGGCCGGAAGGACCGGAACATGTTCCGGAAGCACCGGAACATGTTCCGGAAGCACCAGAACATCTTCCGGAAGGACCGCAACATGTTCCGGAAGCACCGGAACATGTTCCGGAAGGACCGCAACATGTTCCGGAAGCGCCGGAACATGTTCTGGAAGCGCCGGAACATGTTCCGGAAGCACCGGAACATGTTCTGGAAGCACCGGAACATGTTCCGGAAGCACCGGAACATGTTCCGGAAGCACCGGAACATGTTCCGGAAGCGCCGGAACACGTTCCGCAGGCACCGGAACATGTTCCGGAAGCACCGGAACATGTTCCGGAAGCACCGGAACATCTTCCGGAAGGACCGCAACATGTTCCGGAAGCACCGGAACATGTTCCGGAAGGACCGCAACATGTTCCGGAAGCGCCGGATCATGTTCCGGAAGCGCCGGAACATGTTCTGGAAGCACCGGATCATGGTCTGGAAGCGCCGGAACATGTTCCGGAAGCACCGGAACATGTTCCGGAAGGACCGGAACATGTTCCGGAAGCGCCGGATCATGTTCCGGAAGCGCCGGAACATGTTCCGGAAGCGCCGGAACATGTTCCGGAAGCACCGGAACATGTTCGCGAAGCGCCGGAACATGTTCCGGAAGGACCGGAACATGTTCCGGAAGCGCCGGAACATGTTCCGGAAGCGCCGGATCATGTTCCGGAAGCGCCGGAACATGTTCCGGAAGCACCGGAAGGAAGCGCCGGAACATGTTCCGGAAGCGCCGGATCATGTTCCGGAAGCACCGGACCATGTTCCGGAAGCGCCGGAACATGTTCTGGAAGCACCGGAACATGTTCCGGAAGCGCCGGAACATGTTCCGGAAGGACCGGAACATGTTCCGGAAGCACCGGAACATGTTCCGGAAGCACCGGAAGGAAGCGCCAGAACATGTTCCGGAAGCACCGGAACATGTTCCGGAAGCACCGGATCATGTTCCGGAAGCGCCGGAACATGTTCCGGAAGCACCGGAACATGATCCGGAATCGCCGGAACATGTTCTGGAAGGACCGGAACATGTTCGGGAAGGACCGGAACATGTTCCGGAAGCACCAAAACATGTTCCGGAATCGCCGGAACATGTTCCGGAAGGACCGGAACATGTTCGGGAAGGTCCGGAACATGTTCCAGAAGGACCGGAACATGTTCCGGAAGCGCCGGAACATGTTCCGAAAGCGCCGAAACATGTTCCGGAAGGACCGGAACATGTTCCGGAAGGACCGGAACATGTTCTGGAAGCACCGGAACATGTTCCGGAAGCACCGGAACATGTTCCGGAAGCGCCGGAACATGTTCCGGAAGGACCGGAACATGTTCCGGAAGCGCCGGAACATGTTCCGGAAGCGCCGGATCATGTTCCGGAAGCGCCGGAACATGTTCCGGCAGCGCCGGAACATGCTCCGGAAGCGCCGGAACATGTTCCGGAAGCACCGGAACATGTTCCGGAAGCACCTGAACATGTTCCGGAAGCGCCGGAACATGTTCCGGAAGCACCGGAACATGTTGCTGAAGCACCGGAACATGTTCCGGAATCGCCGGAACATGTTCCGGAAGCACGGGAACATGTTCCGGAAGCACCGGAACACGTTCCGGAAGCACCGGAACATGTTCCGGAAGCACCAGAACATGTTCCGCAAGCGCCGGAACATGTTCCGGAAGCACCGGAACATGTTCCGGAAGCACCGGAACATGTTCCGGAAGCGCCGGAACATGTTCCGGAAGCACCGGAACATGTTGCGGAAGCACCGAAACATGTTGCGGAAGCACCGGAATGTGTTGCGGAAGCACCGGAACATGTTCCGGAAGCGCCGGAACATGTTCCGGAAGCACCGGAACATGTTCCGGAAGCACCGGAACATGTTCCGGAAGCACCGGAACATGTTCCGGAAGCGCCGGAACATGTTCCGGAAGCACCGGAACATGGTCCGGAAGCGCCAGAACATGTTCCGGAAGCACCGGAACATGTTCCGGAAGCACCGGAACATGTTCCGGAAGGACCGGAACATGTTCCGGAAGCACCGGCCGGAAGGACCGGAACACGTTCCGCAGGCACCGGAACATGTTCCGGAAGCACCGGAACATGTTCCGGAAGCGCCGGAACATGTTCCGGAAGCACCGGAACATGTTCCGGAAGGACCGCAACATGTTCCGGAAGCGCCGGATCATGTTGCGGAAGCACCGGAACATGTTGCGGAAGCACCGGAACATGTTCCGGAAGCACCGGAACATGTTGCGGAAGCACCGGAACATGTTCCGGAAGCGCCGGAACATGTTCCGGAAGCACCGCAACATGTTCCGGAAGCGCCGGAACATGTTCCTGAAGCACCGGAACATGTTCCGGAAGCACCGGAACATGTTCCGGAAGCACCGGAACATGTTCCAGAAGCGCCGGAACACGTTCCGCAGGCACCGGAACATGTTCCGGAAGCACCGGAACATGTTCCGGAAGCACCGGAACATCTTCCGGAAGGACCGCAACATGTTCCGGAAGCACCGGAACATGTTCCGGAAGGACCGCAACATGTTCCGGAAGCGCCGGATCATGTTCCGGAAGCGCCGGAACATGTTCCAGAAGCACCGGATCATGTTCTGGAAGCGCCGGAACATGTTCCGGAAGCACCGGAACATGTTCCGGAAGGACCGGAACATGTTCCGGAAGCGCCGGAACATGTTCCGGAAGCACCGGAACATGTTCCGGAAGGACCGCAACATGTTCCGGAAGCGCCGGATCATGTTCCGGAAGCGCCGGAACATGTTCCGGAAGCGCCGGAACATGTTCCGGAAGCACCGGAACATGTTCGCGAAGCGCCGGAACATGTTCCGGAAGGACCGGAACATGTTCCGGATGCGCCGGAATATGTTCCGGAAGCGCCGGATCATGTTCCGGAAGCGCCGGAACATGTTCCGGAAGCACCGGAACATGTTCCGGAAGCGCCGGAACATGTTCCGGAAGCGCCCGATCATGTTCCGGAAGCACCGGACCATGTTCCGGAAGCGCCGGAACATGTTCCGGAAGCACCGGAACATGTTCCGGAAGCGCCGGAACATGTTCCGGAAGGACCGGAACATGTTCCGGAAGCACCGGAACATGTTCCGGAAGCGCCGGAACATGTTCCGGAAGCACCGGAACATGTTCCGGAAGCACCGGATCATGTTCCGGAAGCGCCGGAACATGTTCCAGAAGCACCGGAACATGATCCGGAATCGCCGGAACATGTTCCGGAAGGACCGGAACATGTTCGGGAAGGACCGGAACATGTTCCAGAAGGACCAGAACATGTTCCGGAAGCACCAAAACATGTTCCGGAATCGCCGGAACATGTTCCGGAAGGACCGGAACATGTTCGGGAAGGACCGGAACATGTTCCAGAAGGACCGGAACATGTTCCGGAAGCGCCGGAACATGTTCCGAAAGCGCCGAAACATGTTCCGGAAGGACCGGAACATGTTCCGGAAGGACCGGAACATGTTCCGGAAGGACCGGAACATGTTCTGGAAGCGCCGGAACATGTTCCGGAAGCGCCGGAACATGTTCCGGAAGGACCGGAACATGTTCCGGAAGCGCCGGAACATGTTCCGGAAGCGCCGGATCATGTTCCGGAAGCGCCGGAACATGTTCCGGAAGCGCCGGAACATGTTCCGGAAGCGCCAGAACATGCTCCGGAAGCGCCGGAACATGTTCCGGAAGCACCGGAACATGTTCCGGAGGCACCTGAACATGTTCCGGAAGCGCCGGAACATGTTCCGGAAGCACCGGAACATGTTGCTGAAGCACCGGAACATGTTCCGGAAGCACCGGAACATGTTCCGGAAGCAGGGGAACATGTTCCGGAAGCACCGGAACATGTTCCGGAAGCACCGGAACATGTTCCGGAAGCACCAGAACATGTTCCGCAAGCGCCGGAACATGTTCTGGAAGCGCCGGAACATGTTCCGGAAGGACCGGAACATGTTCCGGAAGCGCCGGAACATGTTCCGGAAGGACCGGAACATGTTCCAGAAGCGCCGGAACATGTTCCGGAAGCACCTGAACATGTTCCGGAAGCGCCAGAACATGTTCCGGAAGCACCGGATCATGTTGCTGAAGCACCGGAACATGTTCCGGAATCGCCGGAACATGTTCCGGAAGCACGGGAACATGTTCCGGAAGCACCGGAACATGTTCCGGAAGGACCGGAACATGTTCCGGAAGCACCGGAACATGTTCCGGAAGCACCGGAACATGTTCCGGAAGCACCAGAACATGTTCCGGAAGCGCCGGAACATGTTCCGGAAGCGCCGGATCATGTTCCGGAAGCGCCGGAACATGTTCCGGAAGCGCCGGAACATGCTCCGGAAGCGCCGGAACATGTTCCGGAAGCACCGGAACATGTTCCGGAAGCACCTGAACATGTTCCGGAAGCGCCGGAACATGTTCCGGAAGCGCCGGAACATGTTCCGGAAGCACCGGAACATGTTGCTGAAGCACCGGAACATGTTCCGGAAGCACGGGAGCACGGGAACATGTTCCGGAAGCACCGGAACATGTTCCGGAAGGACCGGAACATGTTCCGGAAGCGCCGGATCATGTTCCGGAAGCGCCGGATCATGTTCCGGAAGCGCCGGAACATGCTCCGGAAGCGCCGGAACATGTTCCGGAAGCACCGGAACATGTTCCGGAAGCACCGGAACATGTTCCGGAAGCGCCGGAACATGTTCCGGAAGCACCGGAACATGTTGCTGAAGCACCAGAACATGTTCCGCAAGCGCCGGAACATGTTCCGGAAGCACCGGAACATGTTCCGGAAGCACCGGAACATGTTCCGAAAGCGCCGGAACAAGTTCCGGAAGCACCGGAACATGTTGCTGAAGCACCGGAACATGTTCCGGAAGAGCCGGAACATGTTCCGGAAGCACCGGAACATGTTCCGGAAGCACCGGAACATGTTCCGGAAGCACCGGAACATGTTCCGGAAGCACCAGAACATGTTCCGCAAGCGCCGGAACATGTTCCGGAAGCGCCGGAACATGTTCCGGAAGCGCCGGAACATGTTCCGGAAGCACCGGAACATGTTCCGGAAGGACCGGAACATGTTCCGGAAGCGCCGGAACATGTTCCGGAAGCGCCAGAATATGTTCCGGGAGCACCTGAACATGTTCCGGAAGCACCGGAACATGTTCCAGAAGCCCCGGATCATGTTCCGGAAGCCCCGGATCATGTTCCGGAAGCACCGGAACATGTTCCCGCGCTTCCGGAACATGTTCCGGAGGCACCAGAACATGTTCTGGAAGCGCCGGAACATGTTCCAGAAGGACCGGAACATGTTCCGGAGGCACCGGAACATGTTCCGGAAGCACCGGAACATGTTCCGGAAGGACCGGAACATGTTCCGGAAGCACCGGAACATGTTCCGGAAGGACCGGAACATGTTCCGGAAGCACCGGAACATGTTCCGGAAGCGCCGGAACATGTTCCGGAAGCGCCGGAACATGTTCCGGAAGCTCCGGAACATGTTTTGATGCTTCCAGAACATGTTCCGGAAGGTCCTGAACATGTTCCGGAAGGACCGGAACATGTTCCGGAAGGAACGGAACATGTTGCGGAAGCACCGGAACATGTTCCGGAAGCACGGGAACATCTTCCGGAAGGACCGCAACATGTTCCGGAAGGACCGGAACATGTTCCGGAAGGACCGCAACATGTTCCGGAAGCGCCGGATCATGTTCCGGAAGCGCCGGAACATGTTCCGGAAGCACCGGATCATGTTCCGGAAGGACCGGAACATGTTCCGGAAGCGCCGGAACATGTTCCGGAAGCACCGGAACATGTTCCGGAAGGACCGCAACATGTTCCGGAAGCGCCGGATCATGTTCCGGAAGCGCCGCAACATGTTCCGGAAGCGCCGGAACATGTTCCGGAAGCACCGGAACATGTTCGCGAAGCGCCGGAACATGTTCCGGAAGGACCGGAACATGTTCCGGAAGCGCCGGAACATGTTCCAGAAGCGCCGGAACATGTTCCGAAAGCGCCGGATCATGTTCCGGAAGCGCCGGAACATGTTCCGGAAGCACCGCAACATGTTCCGGAAGCGCCGGAACATGTTCCGGAAGCGCCGGATCATGTTCCGGAAGCACCGGAACATGTTCCGGAAGCGCCTGAACATGTTCTGGAAGCACCGGAACATGTTCCGGAAGCGCCGGAACATGTTCCGGAAGGACCGGAACATGTTCCGGAAGGACCGGAACATGTTCCGGAAGCACCGGAACATGTTCCGGAAGCGCCGGAACATGTTCCGGAAGCACCGGAACATGTTCCGGAAGCGCCGGAACATGTTCCGGAAGCGCCCGATCATGTTCCGGAAGCACCGGACCATGTTCCGGAAGCGCCGGAACATGTTCCGGAAGCACCGGAACATGTTCCGGAAGCGCCGGAACATGTTCCGGAAGGACCGGAACATGTTCCGGAAGCACCGGAACATGTTCCGGAAGCGCCGGAACATGTTCCGGAAGCACCGGAACATGTTCCGGAAGCACCGGATCATGTTCCGGAAGCGCCGGAACATGTTCCAGAAGCACCGGAACATGATCCGGAATCGCCGGAACATGTTCCGGAAGGACCGGAACATGTTCGGGAAGGACCGGAACATGTTCCAGAAGGACCAGAACATGTTCCGGAAGCACCAAAACATGTTCCGGAATCGCCGGAACATGTTCCGGAAGGACCGGAACATGTTCGGGAAGGACCGGAACATGTTCCAGAAGGACCGGAACATGTTCCGGAAGCGCCGGAACATGTTCCGAAAGCGCCGAAACATGTTCCGGAAGGACCGGAACATGTTCCGGAAGGACCGGAACATGTTCCGGAAGGACCGGAACATGTTCTGGAAGCGCCGGAACATGTTCCGGAAGCGCCGGAACATGTTCCGGAAGGACCGGAACATGTTCCGGAAGCGCCGGAACATGTTCCGGAAGCGCCGGATCATGTTCCGGAAGCGCCGGAACATGTTCCGGAAGCGCCGGAACATGTTCCGGAAGCGCCAGAACATGCTCCGGAAGCGCCGGAACATGTTCCGGAAGCACCGGAACATGTTCCGGAGGCACCTGAACATGTTCCGGAAGCGCCGGAACATGTTCCGGAAGCACCGGAACATGTTGCTGAAGCACCGGAACATGTTCCGGAAGCACCGGAACATGTTCCGGAAGCAGGGGAACATGTTCCGGAAGCACCGGAACATGTTCCGGAAGCACCGGAACATGTTCCGGAAGCACCAGAACATGTTCCGCAAGCGCCGGAACATGTTCTGGAAGCGCCGGAACATGTTCCGGAAGGACCGGAACATGTTCCGGAAGCGCCGGAACATGTTCCGGAAGGACCGGAACATGTTCCAGAAGCGCCGGAACATGTTCCGGAAGCACCTGAACATGTTCCGGAAGCGCCAGAACATGTTCCGGAAGCACCGGATCATGTTGCTGAAGCACCGGAACATGTTCCGGAATCGCCGGAACATGTTCCGGAAGCACGGGAACATGTTCCGGAAGCACCGGAACATGTTCCGGAAGGACCGGAACATGTTCCGGAAGCACCGGAACATGTTCCGGAAGCACCGGAACATGTTCCGGAAGCACCAGAACATGTTCCGGAAGCGCCGGAACATGTTCCGGAAGCGCCGGATCATGTTCCGGAAGCGCCGGAACATGTTCCGGAAGCGCCGGAACATGCTCCGGAAGCGCCGGAACATGTTCCGGAAGCACCGGAACATGTTCCGGAAGCACCTGAACATGTTCCGGAAGCGCCGGAACATGTTCCGGAAGCGCCGGAACATGTTCCGGAAGCACCGGAACATGTTGCTGAAGCACCGGAACATGTTCCGGAAGCACGGGAGCACGGGAACATGTTCCGGAAGCACCGGAACATGTTCCGGAAGGACCGGAACATGTTCCGGAAGCGCCGGATCATGTTCCGGAAGCGCCGGATCATGTTCCGGAAGCGCCGGAACATGCTCCGGAAGCGCCGGAACATGTTCCGGAAGCACCGGAACATGTTCCGGAAGCACCGGAACATGTTCCGGAAGCGCCGGAACATGTTCCGGAAGCACCGGAACATGTTGCTGAAGCACCAGAACATGTTCCGCAAGCGCCGGAACATGTTCCGGAAGCACCGGAACATGTTCCGGAAGCACCGGAACATGTTCCGAAAGCGCCGGAACAAGTTCCGGAAGCACCGGAACATGTTGCTGAAGCACCGGAACATGTTCCGGAAGAGCCGGAACATGTTCCGGAAGCACCGGAACATGTTCCGGAAGCACCGGAACATGTTCCGGAAGCACCGGAACATGTTCCGGAAGCACCAGAACATGTTCCGCAAGCGCCGGAACATGTTCCGGAAGCGCCGGAACATGTTCCGGAAGCGCCGGAACATGTTCCGGAAGCACCGGAACATGTTCCGGAAGGACCGGAACATGTTCCGGAAGCGCCGGAACATGTTCCGGAAGCGCCAGAATATGTTCCGGGAGCACCTGAACATGTTCCGGAAGCACCGGAACATGTTCCAGAAGCCCCGGATCATGTTCCGGAAGCCCCGGATCATGTTCCGGAAGCACCGGAACATGTTCCCGCGCTTCCGGAACATGTTCCGGAGGCACCAGAACATGTTCTGGAAGCGCCGGAACATGTTCCAGAAGGACCGGAACATGTTCCGGAGGCACCGGAACATGTTCCGGAAGCACCGGAACATGTTCCGGAAGCACCGGAACATGTTCCGGAAGCACCGGAACATGTTCCGGAAGCACCGGAACATGTTCCGGAAGCGCCGGAACATGTTCCGGAAGCGCCGGAACATGTTCCGGAAGCTCCGGAACATGTTTTGATGCTTCCAGAACATGTTCCGGAAGGTCCTGAACATGTTCCGGAAGGACCGGAACATGTTCCGGAAGGAACGGAACATGTTGCGGAAGCACCGGAACATGTTCCGGAAGCACGGGAACATCTTCCGGAAGGACCGCAACATGTTCCGGAAGGACCGGAACATGTTCCGGAAGGACCGCAACATGTTCCGGAAGCGCCGGATCATGTTCCGGAAGCGCCGGAACATGTTCCGGAAGCACCGGATCATGTTCCGGAAGGACCGGAACATGTTCCGGAAGCGCCGGAACATGTTCCGGAAGCACCGGAACATGTTCCGGAAGGACCGCAACATGTTCCGGAAGCGCCGGATCATGTTCCGGAAGCGCCGCAACATGTTCCGGAAGCGCCGGAACATGTTCCGGAAGCACCGGAACATGTTCGCGAAGCGCCGGAACATGTTCCGGAAGGACCGGAACATGTTCCGGAAGCGCCGGAACATGTTCCAGAAGCGCCGGAACATGTTCCGAAAGCGCCGGATCATGTTCCGGAAGCGCCGGAACATGTTCCGGAAGCACCGCAACATGTTCCGGAAGCGCCGGAACATGTTCCGGATGCGCCGGATCATGTTCCGGAAGCACCGGAACATGTTCCGGAAGCGCCTGAACATGTTCTGGAAGCACCGGAACATGTTCCGGAAGCGCCGGAACATGTTCCGGAAGGACCGGAACATGTTCCGGAAGGACCGGAACATGTTCCGGAAGCACCGGAACATGTTCCGGAAGCGCCGGAACATGTTCCGGAAGCACCGGATCATGTTCCGGAAGCACCGGAACATGTTCCGGAAGCACCGGATCATGTTCCGGAAGCGCCGGAACATGTTCCGGAAGCACCGGAACATGATCCGTAATGGCCGGAACATGTTCCGAAAGGACCGGAACATGTTCGGGAAGGACCGGAAGATGTTCCAGAAGGACCGGAACATGTTCCGGAAGCACCAAAACATGTTCCGGAATCGCCGGAACATTTTCCGGAAGGACCGGAACATGTTCGGGAAGGACCGGAACATGTTCCAGAAGGACCGGAACATGTTCCGGAAGCGCCGGAACATGTTCCGAAAGCGCCGAAACATGTTCCGGAAGGACCGGAACATGTTCCGGAAGCGCCGGAACATGTTCCGGAAGGACCGGAACATGTTCCGGAAGCGCCGGAACATGTTCCGGAAGGACCGGAACATGTTCCGGAAGCGCCGGAACATGTTCCGGAAGCGCCGGAACATGCTCCGGAAGCGCCGGAACATGTTCCGGAAGCACCGGAACATGTTCCGGAAGCACCTGAACATGTTCCGGAAGCGCCGGAACATGTTCCGGAAGCACCGGAACATGTTGCTGAAGCACCGGAACATGTTCCGGAATCGCCGGAACATGTTCCGGAAGCACGGGAACATGTTCCGGAAGCACCGGAACATGTTCCGGAAGCACCGGAACATGTTCCGGAAGCACCTGAACATGTTCCGCAAGCGCCGGAACATGTTCCGGAAGCGCCGGAACATGTTCCCGAAGCGCCGGAACATGTTCCGGAAGGACCGGAACATGTTCCGGAAGCGCCGGAACATGTTCCGGAAGGACCGGAACATGTTCCGGAAGCGCCGGAACATGTTCCGGAAGCGCCGGATCATGTTCCGGAAGCGCCGGAACATGCTCCGGAAGCGCCGGAACATGCTCCGGAAGCGCCGGAACATGTTCCGGAAGCACCGGAACATGTTCCGGAAGCACCTGAACATGTTCCGGAAGCGCCGGAACATGTTCCGGAAGCACCGGAACATGTTGCTGAAGCACCGGAACATGTTCCGGAAGCGCCGGAACATGTTCCGGAAGCACCGGAACATGTTCCGGAAGGACCGGAACATGTTCCGGAAGGACCGGAACATGTTCCGGAAGCACCGGAACATGTTCCGGAAGCACCAGAACATGTTCCGCAAGCGCCGGAACATGTTCCGGAAGCACCGGAACATGTTCCGGAAGCACCTGAACATGTTCCGGAAGCGCCGGAACATGTTCCGGAAGCACCGGAACATGTTGCTGAAGCACCGGAACATGTTCCGGAAGCACCGGAACATGTTCCGGAAGCACCGGAACATGTTCCGGAAGCACCGGAACATGTTCCGGAAGGACCGGAACATGTTCCGGAAGCACCGGAACATGTTCCGGAAGCGCCGGAACATGTTCCGGAAGCACCGGAACATGTTCCGGAAGGACCGGAACATGTTCCAGAAGCGCCGGAACATGTTCCGGAAGCGCCAGAATATGTTCCGGAAGCACCGGAACATGTTCCGGAAGCACCGGAACATGTTCCGGAAGCCCCGAATCATGTTCCGCAAGCGCCGGAACATGTTCCGGAAGCGCCGGAACATGTTCCGGAAGCGCCGGAACATGTTCCGGAAGCGCCGGAACATGTTCCGGAAGCACCGGAACATGTTCTGGAAGGACCGGAACATGTTCCGGAAGGACCGGAACATGTTCCGGAAGCGCCGGAACATGTTCCGGAAGCGCCAGAATATGTTCCGGAAGCACCGGAACATGTTCCGGAAGCACCGGAACATGTTCCGGAAGCCCCGGATCATGTTCCGGAAGCGCCGGAACATGTTCCGGAATCGCCAATACATGTTGCGGAAGCACCGGAACATGTTCCGGAAGCACCCGAACATGTTCCGGAAGGACCGGAACATGTTCCGGAGGCACCGGAACATGTTCCGGAAGGACCGGAACATGTTCCGGAAGGACCGGAACATGTTCCGGAAGCCCCGGATCATGTTCCGGAAGCGCCGGAACATGTTCCGGAATCGCCGGAACATGTTGCGGAAGCACCGGAACATGTTCCGGAAGCCCCGGATCATGTTCCGGAAGCACCGGAACATGTTCCCGCACTTCCGGAACATGTTCCGGAGGCACCAGAACATGTTCTGGAAGCGCCGGAACATGTTCCGGAAGGACCGGAACATGTTCCGGAGGCACCGGAACATGTTCCGGAAGGACCGGAACATGTTCCGGAAGCACCGGAACATGTTCCGGAAGCACCGGAACATGTTCCGGAAGCGCCGGAACATGTTCCGGAGGCGCCGGAACATGTTCCGGAAGCTCCGGAACATGTTTCGATGCTTCCGGAACATGTTCCGGAAGGACCGGAACATGTTGCTGAAGCACCGGAACATGTTCCGGAAGCGCCGGAACATGTTCCGGAAGCGCCGGAACATGTTCCGGAAGCGCCGGAACATGTTCCGGAAGGACCGGAACATGTTCCGGAAGCACCGGAACATGTTCCGGAAGGACCCTAACATGTTCCGGAAGCGCCGGAACATGTTCCGGAAGCGCCGGAACATGTTCCGGAAGGACCGGAACATGTTCCGGAAGCACCGGAACTTGTGCCGGAAGGACCGGAACATGTGCCGGAAGGACCAGAACATGTTCCGGAAGCACCGGAACATGTTCCGGAAGGACCGGAACATGTTCCGGAAGCGCAGGAACATGTTCCGGAAGGACCGGAACATGTTCCGGAAGCGCCGGAACATGTTGCGGAAGGACCGGAACATGTTCCGGAAGCACCGGAACATGTTCCGGAAGCACCGGAACATGTTCCGGAAGCACCGGGACATGTTCCGGAAGGACCGGAACATGTTCCGGAAGCACCGGAACATGTTCCGGAAGCACCGGAACATGTTCCGCAAGCGCCGGAACATGTTCCGGAAGCGCCGGAACATGTTCCGGAAGCGCCGGAACATGTTCCGGAAGCACCGGAACATGTTCCGGAAGCACCGGAACATGTTCCGGAAGGACCGGAACATGTTTCGGAAGCGCCGGAACATGTTCCGGAAGCGCCAGAACATGTTCCGGAAGCACCGGAACATGTTCCGGAAGCCCCGGATCATGTTCCGGAAGCCCCGGATCATGTTCCGGAAGCCCCGGATCATGTTCCGGAAGCACCGGAACATGTTCCCGCGCTTCCGGAACATGTTCCGGAAGGTCCTGAACATGTTCCGGAAGGACCGGAACATGTTCCGGAAGGACCGGAACATGTTGCGGAAGCGCCGGAACATGTTCCGGAAGCGCCGGAACATGTTCCGGAAGCGCCGGAACATGTTCCGGAAGCACCGGAACATGTTCCGGAATCGCCGGAACATGTTCCAGAAGCACCGGAACATGTTCCGGAAGGACCCTAACATGTTCCGGAAGCGCCGGAACATGTTCCGGAAGCGCCGGAACATGTTCCGGAAGGACCGGAACATGTTCCGGAAGCGCAGGAACATGTTCCGGAAGGACCGGAACATGTTCCGGAAGCGCAGGAACATGTTCCGGAAGGACCGGAACATGTTCCGGAAGCACCGGAACATGTTCCGGAAGGACCGGAACATGTTCCGGAAGCGCAGGAACATGTTCCGGAAGGACCGGAACATGTTCCGGAAGCGCCGGAACATGTTGCGGAAGGACCGGAACATGTTCCGGAAGCACCGGAACATGTTCCGGAAGCACCGGAACATGTTCCGGAAGCACCGGAACATGTTCCGGAAGCACCGGGACATGTTCCGGAAGGACCGGAACATGTTCCGGAAGCACCGGAACATGTTCCGGAAGCACCGGAACATGTTCCGGAAGCACCAGAACATGTTCCGCAAGCGCCGGAACATGTTCCGGAAGCGCCGGAACATGTTCCGGAAGCGCCGGAACATGTTCCGGAAGCACCGGAACATGTTCCGGAAGGACCGGAACATGTTCCGGAAGGACCGGAACATGTTCCGGAAGCGCCGGAACATGTTCCGGAAGCGCCAGAACATGTTCCGGAAGCACCGGAACATGTTCCGGAAGCCCCGGATCATGTTCCGAAAGCCCCGGATCATGTTCCGGAAGCCCCGGATCATGTTCCGGAAGCACCGGAACATGTTCCCGCGCTTCCGGAACATGTTCCGGAGGCACCGGAACATGTTCTGGAAGCGCCGGAACATGTTCCGGAAGGACCGGAACATGTTCCGGAGGCACCGGAACATGTTCCGGAAGGACCGGAACATGTTCCGGAAGCACCGGAACATGTTCCGGAAGCACCGGAACATGTTCTGGCGCTTCCGGAACATGTTCCGGAAGCTCCGGAACATGTTTCGATGCTTCCGGAACATGTTCCGGAAGGTCCTGAACATGTTCCGGAAGGACCGGAACATGTTCCGGAAGGACCGGAACATGTTGCGGAAGCGCCGGAACATGTTCCGGAAGCGCCGGAACATGTTCCGGAAGCGCCGGAACATGTTCCGGAATCGCCGGAACATGTTCCAGAAGCACCGGAACATGTTCCGGAAGGACCCTAACATGTTCCGGAAGTGCCAGAACATGTTCCGGAAGGGCCGGAACATGTTCCGGAAGGACCGGAACATGTTCCGGAAGGACCGGAACATGTTCCGGAAGCGCCGGAACATGTTCCGGAAGCGCCAGAACATGTTCCGGAAGCACCGGAACATGTTCCGGAAGCCCCGGATCATGTTCCGGAAGCCCCGGATCATGTTCCGGAAGCCCCGGATCATGTTCCGGAAGCACCGGAACATGTTCCCGCGCTTCCGGAACATGTTCCGGAGGCACCAGAACATGTTCTGGAAGCGCCGGAACATGTTCCGGAAGGACCGGAACATGTTCCGGTGCTTCCGGAACATGTTCCGGTCCTTCCGGAACATGTTCCGGTGCCTCCGGAACATGTTTCGATGCTTCCGGAACATGTTCCGGAAGGTCCTGAACATGTTCCGGAAGGACCGGAACATGTTCCGGAAGGACCGGAACATGTTGCGGAAGCGCCGGAACATGTTCCGGAAGGACCAGAACATGTTCCGGAAGCACCGGAACATGTTCCGGAATCGCCGGAACATGTTCCAGAAGCACCGGAACATGTTCCGGAAGGACCCTAACATGTTCCGGAGGCGCCGGAACATGTTCCGGAAGCGCCGGAACATGTTCCGGAAGGACCGGAACATGTTCCGGAAGCACCGGAACTTGTGCCGGAAGGACCGGAACATGTGCCGGAAGGACCAGAACATGTTCCGGAAGCACCGGAACATGTTCCGGAAGGACCGGAACATGTTCCGGAAGCGCAGGAACATGTTCCGGAAGGACCGGAACATGTTCCGGAAGCGCCGGAACATGTTCCGGAAGGACCGGAACATGTTCCGGAAGCACCGGAACTTGTGCCGGAAGGACCGGAACATGTGCCCGAAGGACCAGAACATGTTCCGGAAGCACCGGAACATGTTCCGGAAGGACCGGAACATGTTCCGGAAGCGCAGGAACATGTTCCGGAAGGACCGGAACATGTTCCGGAAGCACCGGAACATGTTCCGGAAGCACCGGAACATGTTCCGGAAGCACCGGAACATGTCCCGGAAGCGCCGGAACATGTTCCGGAAGCGCCGGAACATGTTCCGGAAGGACCGGAACATGTTCCGGAAGCACCGGAACATGTTCCGGAAGGACCGGAACATGTTCCGGAAGCACCGGAACATGTGCCGGAAGGACCGGAACATGTGCCGGAAAGACCGGAACATGTTCCGGAAGCACCGGAACATGTTCCGGAAGGACCGGAACATGTTCCGGAAGCGCAGGAACATGTTCCGGAAGGACCGGTACATCTTCCGGAAGCACCGGAACATGTTCCGGAAGCACCGGAACATGTTCCGGAAGCACCGGAACATGTCCCGGAAGCGCCGGAACATGTTCCGGAAGCGCCGGAACATGTTCCGGAAGCTCCGGTACATGTTTCGATGCTTCCGGAACATGTTCCGGAAGGTCCTGAACATGTTCCGGAAGGACCGGAACATGTTCCGGAAGGACCGGAACATGTTGCGGAAGCGCCGGAACATGTTCCGGAAGCGCCGGAACATGTTCCGGAAGCGCCGGAACATGTTCCGGAATCGCCGGAACATGTTCCAGAAGCACCGGAACATGTTCCGGAAGGACCCTAACATGTTCCGGAAGTGCCAGAACATGTTCCGGAAGGGCCGGAACATGTTCCGGAAGGACCGGAACATGTTCCGGAAGGACCGGAACATGTTCCGGAAGCGCCGGAACATGTTCCGGAAGCGCCAGAACATGTTCCGGAAGCACCGGAACATGTTCCGGAAGCCCCGGATCATGTTCCGGAAGCCCCGGATCATGTTCCGGAAGCCCCGGATCATGTTCCGGAAGCACCGGAACATGTTCCCGCGCTTCCGGAACATGTTCCGGAGGCACCAGAACATGTTCTGGAAGCGCCGGAACATGTTCCGGAAGGACCGGAACATGTTCCGGAGGCACCGGAACATGTTCCGGAAGGACCGGAACATGTTCCGGAAGCACCGGAACATGTTCCGGAAGCACCGGAACATGTTCCGGCGCTTCCGGAACATGTTCCGGAAGCTCCGGAACATGTTTCGATGCTTCCGGAACATGTTCCGGAAGGTCCTGAACATGTTCCGGAAGGACCGGAACATGTTCCGGAAGGACCGGAACATGTTGCGGAAGCGCCGGAACATGTTCCGGAAGGACCAGAACATGTTCCGGAAGCACCGGAACATGTTCCGGAATCGCCGGAACATGTTCCAGAAGCACCGGAACATGTTCCGGAAGGACCCTAACATGTTCCGGAAGCGCCGGAACATGTTCCGGAAGCGCCGGAACATGTTCCGGAAGGACCGGAACATGTTCCGGAAGCACCGGAACTTGTGCCGGAAGGACCGGAACATGTGCCGGAAGGACCAGAACATGTTCCGGAAGCACCGGAACATGTTCCGGAAGGACCGGAACATGTTCCGGAAGCGCAGGAACATGTTCCGGAAGGACCGGAACATGTTCCGGAAGCGCCGGAACATGTTCCGGAAGGACCGGAACATGTTCCGGAAGCACCGGAACTTGTGCCGGAAGGACCGGAACATGTGCCCGAAGGACCAGAACATGTTCCGGAAGCACCGGAACATGTTCCGGAAGGACCGGAACATGTTCCGGAAGCGCAGGAACATGTTCCGGAAGGACCGGAACATGTTCCGGAAGCACCGGAACATGTTCCGGAAGCACCGGAACATGTTCCGGAAGCACCGGAACATGTCCCGGAAGCGCCGGAACATGTTCCGGAAGCGCCGGAACATGTTCCGGAAGGACCGGAACATGTTCCGGAAGCACCGGAACATGTTCCGGAAGGACCGGAACATGTTCCGGAAGCACCGGAACATGTGCCGGAAGGACCGGAACATGTGCCGGAAAGACCGGAACATGTTCCGGAAGCACCGGAACATGTTCCGGAAGGACCGGAACATGTTCCGGAAGCGCAGGAACATGTTCCGGAAGGACCGGTACATCTTCCGGAAGCACCGGAACATGTTCCGGAAGCACCGGAACATGTTCCGGAAGCACCGGAACATGTCCCGGAAGCGCCGGAACATGTTCCGGAAGCGCCGGAACATGTTCCGGAAGCTCCGGTACATGTTTCGATGCTTCCGGAACATGTTCCGGAAGGTCCTGAACATGTTCCGGAAGGACCGGAACATGTTCCGGAAGGACCGGAACATGTTGCGGAAGCGCCGGAACATGTTCCGGAAGCGCCGGAACATGTTCCGGAAGCGCCGGAACATGTTCCGGAAGCACCGGAACGTGTTCCGGAATCGCCGGAACATGTTCCGGAAGCACCGGAAAATGTTCCGGAAGGACCCTAACATGTTCCGGAAGCGCCGGAACATGTTCCGGAAGGACCAGAACATGTTCCGGAAGCACCGGAACGTGTGCCGGAAGGACCGGAACATGTGCCGGAAGGACCAGAACATGTTCCGGAAGCACCGGAACATGTTCCGGAAGGACCGGAACATGTTCCGGAAGCGCAGGAACATGTTCCGGAAGGACCGGAACATGTTCCGGAAGCGCCGGAACATGTTGCGGAAGGACCGGAACATGTTCCGGAAGCACCGGAACATGTTCCGGAAGCACCGGAACATGTTCCGGAAGCACCGGAACATGTTCCGGAAGCACCGGAACATGTTCCGGAAGCGCCGGAACATGTTCCGGAAGCGCCGGAACATGTTCCGGAAGCTCCGGAACATGTTGCGATGCTTCCGGAACATGTTCCGGAAGGTCCTGAACATGTTCCGGAAGGACCGGAACGTGTTCCGGAAGGACCGGAACATGTTGCGGAAGCGCCGGAACATGTTCCGGAAGCGCCGGAACATGTTCCAGAAGCACCGGAACGTGTTCCGGAATCGCCGGAACATGTTCCGGAAGCACCGGAACATGTTCCGGAAGGACCCTAACATGTTCCGGAAGCGGCGGAACATGTTCCGGAAGCGCCGGAACATGTTCCGGAAGGACCGGAACATGTTCCGGAAGCACCGGAACTTGTGCCGGAAGGACCGGAACATGTGCCGGAAGGACCAGAACATGTTCCGGAAGCACCGGAACATGTTCCGGAAGGACCGGAACATGTTCCGGAAGCGCAGGAACATGTTCCGGAAGGACCGGAACATGTTCCGGAAGCGCCGGAACATGTTGCGGAAGGACCGGAACATGTTCCGGAAGCACCGGAACATGTTCCGGAAGCACCGGAACATGTTCCGGAAGCGCCGGAACATGTTCCGGAAGCACCGGAACATGTTCCGGAAGCACCGGAACATGTTCCGGAAGCGCCGGAACATGTTCCTGAAGCGCCGGAACATGTTCCGGAAGCTCCGGAACATGTTTCGATGCTTCCGGAACATGTTCCGGAAGGTCCTGAACATGTTCCGGAAGGACCGGAACATGTTCCGGAAGGACCGGAACATGTTGCGGAAGCGCCGGAACATGTTCCGGAAGCGCCGCAACATGTTCCGGAAGCGCCGGAACATGTTCCGGAAGCACCGGAACATGTTCCGGAATCGCCGGAACATGTTCTGGAAGCACCGGAACATGTTCCGGAAGGACCCTAACATGTTCCGGAAGCGCCGGAACATGTTCCGGAAGCGCCGGAACATGTTCCGGAAGGACCAGAACATGTTCCGGAAGCACCGGAACTTGTGCCGGAAGGACCGGAACATGTGCCGGAAGGACCGGAACATGTTCCGGAAGCGCAGGAACATGTTCCGGAAGGACCGGAACATGTTCCGGAAGCGCCGGAACATGTTGCGGAAGGACCGGAACATGTTCCGGAAGCACCGAAACATGTTCCGGAAGCACCGGAACATGTTCCGGAAGCACCGGAACATGTTCCGGAAGCGCCGGAACATGTTCCGGAAGCACCGAACTATGTTCCGGAAGGAACGGAACATGTTCCGGAAGGACCGGAACATGTTCCGGAAGCACCGGAACATGTTCCGGAAGGACCGGAACATGTTCCGGAAGCACCGGAACATGTGCCGGAAGGACCGGAACATGTGCCGGAAAGACCGGAACATGTTCCGGAAGCACCGGAACATGTTCCGGAAGGACCGGAACATGTTCCGGAAGCGCAGGAACATGTTCCGGAAGGACAGGAACATGTTCCGGAAGGACCGGAACATGTTCCGGAAGCACCGGAACATGTTCCGGAAGCGCCGGAACATGTTCCGGAAGCGCCGGAACATGTTCCGGAAGCTCCGGAACATGTTTCGATGCTTCCGGAACATGTTCCGGAAGCACCGGAACATGTGCCGGAAGGACCGGAACATGTGCCGGAAAGACCGGAACATGTTCCGGAAGCACCGAAACATGTTCCGGAAGGACCGGAACATGTTCCGGAAGCGCAGGAACATGTTCCGGAAGGACCGGAACATGTTCCGGAAGGACCGGAACATGTTCCGGAAGCACCGGAACATGTTCCGGAAGCGCCGGAACATGTTCCGGAAGCGCCGGAACATGTTCCGGAAGCTCCGGAACATGTTTCGATGCTTCCGGAACATGTTCCGGAAGGTCCTGAACATGTTCCGGAAGCACCGGAAAATGTTCCGGAAGCACCGGAACATGTTCCGGATTCGCCGGAACATGTTCCGGAAGCACCGGAACATGTTCCGGAAGCGCCGGAACATGTTCCGGAAGCGCCGGAACATGTTCCGGAAGCACCGGAACATGTTCCGGAATCGCCGGAACATGTTCCGGAAGGACCGGAACATGTTCCGGAAGCACCGGAACATGTTCCAGAAGGACCGGAACATGTTCCGGAAGCACCGGAACATGTGCCGGAAGGACCGGAACATGTGCCGGAAAGACCGGAACATGTTCCGGAAGCGCCGGAACATGTTCCGGAAGGACCGGAACATGTTCCGGAAGCACCGGAACATGTTCCGGAATCGCCGGAACATGTTCCGGAAGGACCGGAACATGTTCCGGAAGCACCGGAACATGTTCCGGAAGGACCGGAACATGTTCCGGAAGCACCGGAACATGTGCCGGAAGGACCGGAACATGTGCCGGAAAGACCGGAACATGTTCCGGAAGCACCGGAACATGTTCCGGAAGGACCGGAACATGTTCCGGAAGCGCAGGAACATGTTCCGGAAGGACCGGAACATGTTCCGGAAGCACCGGAACATGTTCCGGAAGCACCGGAACATGTTCCGGAAGCGCCGGAACATGTTCCGGAATCGCCGGAACATGTTCCGGAAGGACCGGAACATGTTCCGGGAGGACCGGAACATGTTCCGGAAGCGCCGGAACATGTTCCGGAAGGACCGGAACATGTTCCGGAAGGACCGGAACATGTTCCGGAAGCGCCGGAACATGTTCCGGAAGCGCCGGAACATGTTCCGGAAGCACCGGAACATGTTCCGGAATCGCCGGAACATGTTCCGGAAGCACCGGAACATGTTCCGGAAGGACCGGAACATGTTCCGGAAGCGCCGGAACATGTTCCGGAAGCGCCGGAACATGTTCCGGAAGGACCGGAACATGTTCCGGAAGCACCGGAACATGTGCCGGAAGGACCGGAACATGTGCCGGAAGGACCGGAACATGTTCCGGAAGCACCGGAACATGTTCCGGAAGCAGCGGAACATGTTCCGGAAGGACCGGAACATGTTCCGGAAGGTCCGGAACATGTTCCGGAAGCACCGGAACATGTTCCGGAAGCACCGGAACATGTTCCGGAAGCACCGGAATATGTTCCGGAATCGCCGGAACATGTTCCGGAAGCGCCAGAACATGTTCCGGAAGCACCGGAACATGTTCCGCAATCGCCGGAACATGTTCTGGAAGGACCGGAACATGTTCCGGAAGGACCGGAACATGTTCCGGAAGCGCCGGAACATGTTCCGGAAGCGCCGGAACATGTTCCGGAAGCACCGGAACATGTTCCGGAAGCACCGGAACATGTGCCGGAAGGACCGGAACATGTGCCGGAAGGACCGGAACATGTTCTAGAGGCACCGGAACATGTTCCGGAATCGCCGGAACATGTTCCAGAAGCACCGGAACATGTTCCGGAAGCACCGGAACATGTTCCGGAAGCACCGGAACATGTTCCGGAAGGACCGGAACATGTTCTGGAAGGACCGGAACATGTTCCGATGCTTCTGGAACATGTTCCGAAAGCACCGGAACATGTTCCGGAAGGACCGGAACATGTTCCCGAAGCACCCGAACATGTTCCGGTGCTTCCGGAACATGTTCCGGTGCTTCCGGAACATGTTCTGGTGCTTCCGGAACATGTTCCGATCCTTCCGGAACATGTTCCGGCGCTTCCGGAACATGTTCCGGTCCTTCCGGAACATGTTCCGGAAGCGCCGGAACATGTTCCGGAAGCGCCGGAACATATTCCGGAAGGACCGGAACATGTTCCGATGCTTCCGGAAAATGTTCCGAAAGCACCGGAACAAGCACCGGAACATGTTCCGGAAGGACCGGAACATGTTCCGGAGGCACCGGAACATGTTCCGGAAGCGCCGGAACATGTTCCGGAAGCACCGGAACATGTTCGGGTGCTTCGGGAACATGTTCCGGTCCTTCCGGAACATGTTCCGGAAGCGCCGGAACATGTTCCGGAATCGCCGGAACATGTTCCGGAAGCACCGGAACATGTTCCGGAAGCACCCGAACATGTTCCGGAAGCGCCGGAACATGTTCCGGAAGCGCCGGAACATGTTCCGGAAGGACCGGAACATGTTCCGGAAGGACCGGAACATGTTCCGGAAGCACCGGAACCTGTTCCGGAAGCGCCGGAACATGTTCCGAAAGCACCGGAACATGTTCCGGAGGGACCGGAACATGTTCCGGAAGGACCGGAACATGTTCCGGAGGCACCGGAACATGTTCCGGAAGCGCCGGAACATGTTCCGGAATCGCCGGAACATGTTCCGGAGGCACCGGAACATGTTCCGGAAGCACCCGAACATGTTCCGGAAGGACCGGAACATGTTCCGGAAGGACCGGAACATGTTCCGGAAGCACCGGAACATGTTCCGGAAGCACCGGAACATGTTCCGGAAGCGCCGGAACATGTTCCGGAAGCGCCGGAACATGTTCCGGAAGCGCCGGAACATATTCCGGAAGGACCGGAACATGTTCCGGAATCGCCGGAACATGTTCCAGAAGGACCGGAACATGTTCCGGAAGCACCCGAACATGTTCCGGAAGGGCCGGAACATGTTCCGGAAGCACCGGAACATGTTCCGGAGGCACCGGAACATGTTCCGGAAGCGCCGGAACATGTTCCGGAATCGCCGGAACATGTTGCGGAAGCACCGGAACATGTTCCGGAAGCACCCGAACATGTTCCGGAAGGACCGGAACATGTTCCGGAAGGACCGGAACATGTTCCGGAAGCGCCGGAACATGTTCCGGAAGCGCCGGAGCATGTTCCGGAAGCGCCGGAACATATTCCGGAAGGACCGGAACATGTTTCGATGCTTCCGGAACATGTTCCGAAAGCACCGGAACATGTTCCGGAAGCACCGGAACATGTTCCGGAAGGACCGCAACATGTTCCGGAGGCACCTGAACATGTTCCGGAAGCGCCGGAACATGTTCCGGAAGCGCCGGAACATGTTCCGGAAGCGCTGGAACCTGTTCCGGAAGGACCGGAACATGTTCCGGAAGCACCGGAACATGTTCCGGAAGCACCGGAACATGTTCCGGAAGCGCCGCAACATGTTCCGGAAGCGCCGGAACATGTTCCGGAAGCGCCAGAACATGTTCCGGAAGCGCCGGAACATGTTCCGGAAGCACCGGAACATATTCCGGAAGCACCGGAACATGTTCCGATGCTTCCGGAAAATGTTCCGGAAGGACCGGAACATGTTCCGGTACTTCCGGAACATGTTCCGGAAGCGCCGGAACAATATTCCGGAAGCGCCGGAACATGTTCCGGAAGCGCCTGGACATATTCCGGAAGGACCGGAACATGTTCCGATGCTTCCGGAACATGTTCCGAAAGCACCGGAACAAGCACCGGAACATGTTCCGGAAGCACCGGAACATGTTCCGGAAGGACCGGAACATGTTCCGGAGGCACCGGAACATGTTCCGGAAGCGCCGGAACATGTTCCGGAATCGCCGGAACATGTTCCGGAAGCACCGGAACATGTTCCGGAAGCACCCGAACATGTTCCGGAAGGACCGGAACATGTTCCGGAGGCACCGGAACATGTTCCGGAAGCGCCGGAACATGTTCCGGAAGCGCCGGAACATATTCCGGAAGGACCGGAACATGTTTCGATGCTTCCGGAACATGTTCCGAAAGCACCGGAACATGTTCCGGAAGCACCGGAACATGTTCCGGAAGGACCGCAACATGTTCCGGAGGCACCGGAACATGTTCCGGAAGCGCCGGAACATGTTCCGGAAGCGCCGGAACATGTTCCGGAAGCGCTGGAACCTGTTCCGGAAGGACCGGAACATGTTCCGGAAGCACCGGAACATGTTCCGGAAGCACCGGAACATGTTCCGGAAGCGCCGCAACATGTTCCGGAAGCGCCGGAACATGTTCCGGAAGCGCCAGAACATGTTCCGGAAGCGCCGGAACATGTTCCGGAAGCACCGGAACATATTCCGGAAGCACCGGAACATGTTCCGATGCTTCCGGAAAATGTTCCGGAAGCACCGGAACATGTTCCGGAAGGACCGGAACATGTTCCGGTACTTCCGGAACATGTTCCGGAAGCGCCGGAACAATATTCCGGAAGCGCCGGAACATGTTCCGGAAGCGCCTGGACATATTCCGGAAAGACCGGAACATGTTCCGATGCTTCCGGAACATGTTCCGAAAGCACCGGAACAAGCACCGGAACATGTTCCGGAAGCACCGGAACATGTTCCGGAAGGACCGGAACATGTTCCGGAGGCACCGGAACATGTTCCGGAAGCGCCGGAACATGTTCCGGAATCGCCGGAACATGTTCCGGAAGCACCGGAACATGTTCCGGAAGCACCCGAACATGTTCCGGAAGGACCGGAACATGTTCCGGAGGCACCGGAACATGTTCCGGAAGCGCCGGAACATGTTCCGGAAGCACCGGAACATGTTCCGGAAGCACCCGAACATGTTCCGGAAGCGCCGGAACATGTTCCGGAAGGACCGGAACATGTTCCGGAAGCACCGGAACCTGTTCCGGAAGCACCGGAACCTGTTCCGGAAGCGCCGGAACATGTTCCGAAAGCACCGGAACATGTTCCGGAAGGACCGGAACATGTTCCGGAGGCACCGGAACATGTTCCGGAAGCGCCGGAACATGTTCCGGAATCGCCGGAACATGTTCCGGAGGCACCGGAACATGTTCCGGAAGCACCCGAACATGTTCCGGAAGGACCGGAACATGTTCCGGAAGCACCGGAACATGTTCCGGAAGCGCCGGAACATGTTCCGGAAGCGCCGGAACATATTCCGGAAGGACCGGAACATGTTCCGATGCTTCCGGAACATGTTCCGAAAGCACCGGAACATGTTCCGGAAACACCGGAAAATGTTCCGGAAGGACCGGAAAATGTTCCGGAGGCACCGGAACATGTTCCGGAAGCGCCAGAACATGTTCCGGAATCGCCGGAACATGTTCCGGAAGGACCGGAACATGTTCCGGAAGCACCCGAACATGTTCTGGAAGGACCGGAACATGTTCCGGAAGGACCGGAACATGTTCCGGAAGCACCGGAACATGTTCCGGAGGCACCGGAACATGTTCCGGAAGCGCCGGAACATGTTCCGGATTCGCCGGAACATGTTGCGGAAGCACCGGAACATGTTCCGGAAGCACCCGAACATGTTCCGGAAGGACCGGAACATGTTCCGGAAGGACCGGAACATGTTCCAGAAGCGCCGGAACATGTTCCGGAAGCGCCGGAACATGTTCCGGAAGCGCCGGAGCATGTTCCGGAAGCGCCGGAACATATTCCGGAAGGACCGGAACATGTTCCGATGCTTCCGGAACATGTTCCGAAAGCACCGGAACATGTTCCGGAAGCACCGGAACATGTTCCGGAAGGACCGGAACATGTTCCGGAGGCACCGGAACATGTTCCGGCGCTTCCGGAACATGTTCCGGAAGCGCTGGAACCTGTTCCGGAAGGACCGGAACATGTTCCGGAAGCACCGGAACATGTTCCGGAAGCACCGGAACATGTTCCGGAAGCGCCGCAACATGTTCCGGAAGCCCGGAACATGTTCCGGAAGCGCCAGAACATGTTCCGGAAGCGCGGGAACATGTTCCGGAAGCACCGGAACATATTCCGGAAGCACCGGAACATGTTCCGATGCTTCCGGAACATGTTCCGAAAGCACCGGAACATGTTCCGGAAGCACCGGAACATGTTCCGGGAGGACCGGAACATGTTCCGGAAGCGCCGGAACATGTTGCGGAAGCACCGGAACATGTTCCGGAAGCACCCGAACATGTTCCGGAAGGACCGGAACATGTTCCGGAAGGACCGGAACATGTTCCAGAAGCGCCGGAACATGTTCCGGAAGCGCCGGAACATGTTCCGGAAGCGCCGGAGCATGTTCCGGAAGCGCCGGAACATATTCCGGAAGGACCGGAACATGTTCCGATGCTTCCGGAACATGTTCCGAAAGCACCGGAACATGTTCCGGAAGCACCGGAACATGTTCCGGAAGGACCGGAACATGTTCCGGAGGCACCGGAACATGTTCCGGCGCTTCCGGAACATGTTCCGGAAGCGCCGGAACATGTTCCGGAAGCGCTGGAACCTGTTCCGGAAGGACCGGAACATGTTCCGGAAGCACCGGAACATGTTCCGGAAGCACCGGAACATGTTCCGGAAGCGCCGCAACATGTTCCGGAAGCGCCGGAACATGTTCCGGAAGCGCCAGAACATGTTCCGGAAGCGCGGGAACATGTTCCGGAAGCACCGGAACATATTCCGGAAGCACCGGAACATGTTCCGATGCTTCCGGAACATGTTCCGAAAGCACCGGAACATGTTCCGGAAGCACCGGAACATGTTCCGGGAGGACCGGAACATGTTCCGGAAGCGCCGGAACATGTTCCGGAATCGCCGGAACATGTTCCGGAAGCACCGGAACATGTTCCGGAAGCACCCGAACATGTTCCGGAAGCGCCGGAACATGTTCCGGAAGCGCCGGAACATGTTCTGGAAGCACCGGAACATGTTCCGGAAGCGCCGGAACATGTTCCGGAAGCACCGGAACCTGTTCCGGAAGCGCCGGAACATGTTCCGAAAGCACCGGAACATGTTCCGGAAGGACCGGAACATGTTCCGGAAGCGCCGGAACATGTTCCGGAATCGCCGGAACATGTTCCGGAGGCACCGGAACATGTTCCGGAAGCACCCGAACATGTTCCGGAAGGACCGGAACATGTTCCGGAAGGACCGGAACATGTTCCGATGCTTCCGGAACATGTTCCGAAAGCACCGGAACATGTTCCGGAAGCGCCGGAACATGTTCCGGAAGGGCCGGAACATGTTCCGGAAGCGCCGGAGCATGTTCCGGAAGCGCCGGAACATATTCCGGAAGGACCGGAACATGTTCCGATGCTTCCGGAACATGTTCCGAAAGCACCGGAACATGTTCCGGAAGCACCGGAACATGTTCCGGAAGCACCGGAACATGTTCCGGAGGCACCGGAACATGTTCCGGAAGCGCCGGAACATGTTCCGGAAGCGCCGGAACATGTTCCGGAAGCGCTGGAACCTGTTCCGGAAGGACCGGAACATGTTCCGGAAGGACCGGAACATGTTCCGGAAGCACCGGAACATGTTCCGGAAGCGCCGCAACATGTTCCGGAAGCGCCGGAACATGTTCCGGAAGCGCCAGAACATGTTCCGGAAGCGCCGGAACATGTTCCGGAAGCACCGGAACATATTCCCGAAGCACCGGAACATGTTCCGATGCTTCCGGAACATGTTCCGAAAGCACCGGAACATGTTCCGGAAGCACCGGGACATGTTCCGGAAGGACCGGAACATGTTCCGGAGGCACCGGAACATGTTGCGGTGCTTTCGGAACATGTTCCGGAAGGACCGGAACATGTTCCGGAAGGACCGGACCATGTTCCAGAGGCACCGGAAGATGTTCCGGAAGCGCCGGAAGATGTTCCGGAAGGACCGGAACATGTTCCGGAAGCGCCAGAACATGTTCTGGAAGCGCCAGAACATGTTCCGGGAGCACCGGAACATGTTCCGGAAGCACCGGAACATGTTCCGGAGGGACCGGAACATGTTCCTGAAGCACCGGAACATCTTCCGGAAGCACCGGAACATGTTCCGGAAGCACCGGAACATGTTCCGGAAGCACCGGATCATTTTCCGGTAGCGCCGGAACATGTTCCGGAAGCACCGGATCATGCTCCGGAAGCGCCGGAACATGTTCCGGAAGCGCCGGATCATGTTCCGGAAGCGCCAGAACATGTTCCGGAAGCACCGGAACATGTTCCGGAAGCACCGGAACATGTTCCGGAGGGACCGGAACATGTTCCGGAAGCACCGGAACATGTTCCGGAAGGACCGGAACATTTTCCGGAAGCAGCGGAACATGTTCCGGAAGGACCGGAACATGTTCCGGAAGCACCGGAACATGTTCCGGAAGCAGCGGAACATGTTCCGGAAGCACCGGAACATGTTCCGGATGCACCGGAACATGTTCCGGAAGCACCGGAACATGTTCCGGAGGCACCGGAACATGTTCCGGAAGCGCCGGAACATGTTCCGGAAGCGCTGGAACCTGTTCCGGAAGGACCGGAACATGTTCCGGAAGGACCGGAACATGTTCCGGAAGCACCGGAACATGTTCCGGAAGCGCCGCAACATGTTCCGGAAGCGCCGGAACATGTTCCGGAAGCGCCAGAACATGTTCCGGAAGCGCCGGAACATGTTCCGGAAGCACCGGAACATATTCCGGAAGCACCGGAACATGTTCCGATGCTTCCGGAACATGTTCCGAAAGCACCGGAACATGTTCCGGAAGCACCGGGACATGTTCCGGAAGGACCGGAACATGTTCCGGAGGCACCGGAACATGTTGCGGTGCTTTCGGAACATGTTCCGGTCCTTCCGGAACATGTTCCGGAAGGACCGGAACATGTTCCGATGCTTCCGGAACATGTTCCGAAAGCACCGGAACATGTTCCGGAAGCGCCGGAACATGTTCCGGAAGCGCCGGAACATGTTCCGGAAGCGCCGGAGCATGTTCCGGAAGCGCCGGAACATATTCCGGAAGGACCGGAACATGTTCCGATGCTTCCGGAACATGTTCCGGAAGCGCCGGAACATGTTCCGGAAGCGCCGGAACATGTTCCGGAAGCGCTGGAACCTGTTCCGGAAGGACCGGAACATGTTCCGGAAGGACCGGAACATGTTCCGGAAGCACCGGAACATGTTCCGGAAGCGCCGCAACATGTTCCGGAAGCGCCGGAACATGTTCCGGAAGCGCCAGAACATGTTCCGGAAGCGCCGGAACATGTTCCGGAAGCACCGGAACATATTCCCGAAGCACCGGAACATGTTCCGATGCTTCCAGAACATGTTCCGAAAGCACCAGAACATGTTCCGGAAGCACCGGGACATGTTCCGGAAGGACCGGAACATGTTCCGGAGGCACCGGAACATGTTGCGGTGCTTTCGGAACATGTTCCGGAAGGACCGGAACATGTTCCGGAAGGACCGGACCATGTTCCAGAGGCACCGGAAGATGTTCCGGAAGCGCCGGAAGATGTTCCGGAAGGACCGGAACATGTTCCGGAAGCGCCAGAACATGTTCTGGAAGCGCCAGAACATGTTCCGGAAGCACCGGAACATGTTCCGGAAGCACCGGAACATGTTCCGGAGGGACCGGAACATGTTCCTGAAGCACCGGAACATCTTCCGGAAGCACCGGAACATGTTCCGGAAGCACCGTAACATGTTCCGGAAGCACCGGATCATTTTCCGGTAGCGCCGGAACATGTTCCGGAAGCACCGGATCATGCTCCGGAAGCGCCGGAACATGTTCCGGAAGCGCCGGATCATGTTCCGGAAGCGCCGGAACATGTTCCGGAAGCACCGGAACATGTTCCGGAAGCACCGGAACATGTTCTGGAGGGACCGGAACATGTTCCGGAAGCACCGGAACATGTTCCGGAAGGACCGGAACATTTTCCGGAAGCAGCGGAACATGTTCCGGAAGGACCGGAACATGTTCCGGAAGCACCGGAACATGTTCCGGAAGCAGCGGAACATGTTCCGGAAGCACCGGAACATGTTCCGGAAGCAGCGGAACATGTTCCGGAAGCACCGGAACATGTTCCGGAGGCACCGGAACATGTTCCGGAAGCGCCGGAACATGTTCCGGAAGCGCTGGAACCTGTTCCGGAAGGACCGGAACATGTTCCGGAAGGACCGGAACATGTTCCGGAAGCACCGGAACATGTTCCGGAAGCGCCGCAACATGTTCCGGAAGCGCCGGAACATGTTCCGGAAGCGCCAGAACATGTTCCGGAAGCGCCGGAACATGTTCCGGAAGCACCGGAACATATTCCGGAAGCACCGGAACATGTTCCGATGCTTCCGGAACATGTTCCGAAAGCACCGGAACATGTTCCGGAAGCACCGGGACATGTTCCGGAAGGACCGGAACATGTTCCGGAGGCACCGGAACATGTTGCGAGCTTTCGGAACATGTTCCGGTCCTTCCGGAACATGTTCCGGAAGGACCGGAAGATGTTCCGGAAGGACCGGAACATGTTCCGGAAGCGCCAGAACATGTTCTGGAAGCGCCAGAACATGTTCCGGAAGCACCGGAACATGTTCCGGAAGCACCGGAACATGTTCCGGAGGGACCGGAACATGTTCCTGAAGCACCGGAACATCTTCCGGAAGCACCGGAACATGTTCCGGAAGCACCGGAACAGGTTCCGAAAGCACCGGAACATGTTCCGGAAGCACCGGAACATGTTCCGGAAGGACCGGAACATTTTCCGGAAGCAGCGGAACATGTTCCGGAAGGACCGGAACATGTTCCGGAAGCACCGGAACATGTTCCGGAAGCAGCGGAACATGTTCCGGAAGCACCGGAACATGTTCCGGAAGCACCGGATCATGTTCCGGAAGCACCGAATCATTTTCCGGTAGCACCGGAACATGTTCCGGAAGCACCGGATCATGTTCCGGAATGGCCGGAACGTGTTCCGGAAGCGTCGGAACATGTTCCGGAAGCGCCGGAACATGTTCCGGAAGCCCCGGAACATGTTCCGGAAGCACCGCATCATGTTCCGGAAGCACCGGAACATGTTCCGGAAGGACCGGAACGTGTTCCGGAAGCACCAAAACATGTTCCGGAAGCACCGGATCATGTTCCGGAAGCGCCGGAATGTGTTCCGGAAGGACCGGAACATGTTCCGGAAGCACCGGAACATGTTCCGGAAGCACCGGAACATGTTCCGGAAGCACCGGATCATTTTCCGGTAGCACCGGAACATGTTCCGGAAGCACCGGATCATGTTCCGGAAGCACCGGAACATGTTCCGGAAGGACCGGAACATGTTCCGGAAGCACCGGAACATGTTCCGGAAGGACCGGAACATGTTCCGAAATCGCCGGAACATGTTCCGGAAGGAAGCGCCGGAACATTTTCCGGAAGGAAGCGCCGGAACATGTTCCGGAAGGACCGGAACATGTTCCGGAAGCGCCGGAACATGTTCCGGAAGCACCGGAACATGTTCCGGAAGCGCCGGAACATGTTCCGGAAGGACCGGAACATGTTCCGGAAGCACCGGAACATGTTCCGGAATGGCCGGAACATGTTCCGGAAGGACCGGAAAATGTTCCGGAAGCGCCGGAACATGTTCCGGAGGCGCTGGAACATGTTCCGGAAGCACCGGAATATGTTCCGGAAGGACCGGAACATGTTCCGGAAGCACCGGAACATGTTCCGGAAGGACCGGAACATGTTCCGGAATCGTCGGAACATGTTCCGGAAGGAAGCGCCGGAACATGTTCCGGAAGGAGCGGAACATGTTCCGGAAGCGCCGGAACATGTTCCGGAAGGACCGGAACATGTTCCGGAAGGACCGGAACATGTTCCGGAAGCACCGGAACATGTTCCGGAAGCGCCGGAATGTGTTGCGGAAGCGCCGGAACATTTTCCGGAAGCACCGGAACATGTTCCGGAAGGGCCGGAACATGTTCCGGAAGCGCCGGAACATGTTCCGGAAGCACCGGATCATGTTCCGGAAGGACCGGAACATGTTCCGGAAGCACCGGAACATGTTCCGGAAGGACCGGAACATGTTCCGGAATCGCCGGAACATGTTCCGGAAGGAAGCGCCGGAACATTTTCCGGAAGGAAGCGCCGGAACATGTTCCGGAAGGACCGGAACATGTTCCGGAAGCGCCGGAACATGTTCCGGAAGCGCCGGAACATGTTCCGGAAGCACCAGAATATGTTCCGGAAGGACCGGAACATGTTCCGGAAGCACCGGAACATGTTCCGGAAGGACCGGAACATGTTCCGGAATCGTCGGAACATGTTCCGGAAGGAAGCGCCGGAACATGTTCCGGAAGGAGCGGAACATGTTCCGGAAGCGCCGGAACATGTTCCGGAAGGACCGCAACATGTTCCGGAAGGACCGGAACATGTTCCGGAAGCGCCGGAACATGTTCCGGAAGGACCGGAACATGCTCCGGAAGCACCGGAACATGTTCCGGAAGAGCCGGAACATGTTCCGGAAGCGCCGGAATATGTTGCGGAAGCGCCGGAACATGTTCCGGAAGGACCGGAACATGTTCCGGGAGGGACGGAACATGTTCCGCAAGCACCGGAACATGTTCCGCAAGCACCGGAACATGTTCCGCAAGCACCGGAACATGTTCCGGAAGGACCGGAACATGTTCCGGAATCGCCGGAACATGTTCCCGAGGCACCGGAACATGTTCCGGAAGCGCCGGAACATGTTCCGGAAGGACCGGAACATGTTCCGGAAGCACCGGAACATGTTCCGGAAGCACCGGAACATGTTCCGGAAGCGCCGGAACATGTTCCGGAAGCGCCGGAACATGTTCCGGAAGCACCGGAACCGGAACATGTTCCGGAAGCACCGGAACATGTTCCGGAATCGCCGGAACATGTTCCGGAAGGAAGCGCCGGAACATTTTCCGGAAGGAAGCGCCGGAACATGTTCCGGAAGGACCAGAACATGTTCCGGAAGCGCCGGAACATGTTCCGGAAGGACCGGAACATGTTCCGGAAGCACCGGAACATGTTCCGGAAGCACCGGAACATGTTCCGGAAGCGCCGGAACATGTTCCGGAAGGGCCGGAACATGTTCCGGAAGCACCGGAATATGTTCCGGAAGGACCGGAACATGTTCCGGAAGCACCGGAACATGTTCCGGAAGCGCCGGAACATGTTCCGGAAGGGCCGGAACATGTTCCGGAAGCACCGGAACATGTTCCGGAAGCACCGGAACATGTTCCGGAATCGCCGGAACATGTTCCGGAAGGAAGCGCCGGAACATTTTCCGGAAGGAAGCGCCGGAACATGTTCCGGAAGGGCCGGAACATGTTCCGGAAGCACCGGAATATGTTCCGGAAGGACCGGAACATGTTCCGGAAGCACCGGAACATGTTCCGGAAGCGCCGGAACATGTTCCGGAAGGGCCGGAACATGTTCCGGAAGCACCGGAACATGTTCCGGAAGCACCGGAACATGTTCCGGAATCGCCGGAACATGTTCCGGAAGGAAGCGCCGGAACATTTTCCGGAAGGAAGCGCCGGAACATGTTCCGGAAGGACCAGAACATGTTCCGGAAGCGCCGGAACATGTTCCGGAAGGACCGGAACATGTTCCGGAAGCACCGGAACATGTTCCGGAAGCACCGGAACATGTTCCGGAAGCGCCGGAACATGTTCCGGAAGGGCCGGAACATGTTCCGGAAGCACCGGAATATGTTCCGGAAGGACCGGAACATGTTCCGGAAGCACCGGAACATGTTCCGGAAGCGCCGGAACATGTTCCGGAAGGACCGGAACATGTTCCGAAAGCGCCGGAACATGTTCCGGTGCCTCGGGAACATGTTCCGGCGATTCCGGAACATGTTCCTGAAGGACCGGAACATGTTCCGGAAGGACCGGCACATGTTCCGGAAGGACCGGAACATTTTCCGGAAGCGCCGGAACATGTTCCGGAAGCGCCGGAACATGTTCCGGAAGGACCGGGAAGCGCCGGAACATGTTTCGGAAGGACCAGAACATGTTCCGGAAGGACCGGAACATGTTCCGGTCCTTCTGGAACATGTTCCGGCGCTTCCGCAACATATTCCGGCGCTTCCGGAACATGTTCCGGCGCTTCCGGAACATGTTCCGGTGCTTCCGGAACATGTTCCGGTGCTTCCGGAACATGTTCCGGTCCTTCCGGAACATATTCCGGTGCTTCCGGAACATGTTCCGGCGCTTCCGGAACATGTTCCGGTCCCTCCGGAACATGTTCCGGCGCTTCCTTCCGGAAAATGTTCCGGCGCTTCCTTCCAGAACATGTTCCGGCGATTCCGGAACATGTTCCGGTCCTTCCGGAACATGTTCCGGTGCTTCCGGAACATGTTCCGGTGCTTCCGGAACATGTTCCGGTGCTTCCGGAACATGTTCCGGTCCTTCCAGAACATGTTCCGGCGCTTCCGGAACATGTTCCGGTGCCTCGGGAACATGTTCCGGCGATTCCGGAACATGTTCCGGCGCTTCCGGAAAATGTTCCGGTCCTTCCGGAACATGTTCCGGTGCTTGCGGAACATGTTCCGGTCCTTCCGGAACATGTTCCGGTGCTTGCGGAACATGTTCCGTCCCTCCCGGAACATGTTCCGGTCCTTCCGGAACATGTTCCGGCGCTTCCGCAACATATTCCGGCGCTTCCGCAACATGTTCCGGCGCTTCCGGAACATGTTCCGGTGCTTCCGGAACATGTTCCGGTCCTTCCGGAACATGTTCCGGCGCTTCCGGAACATGTTCCGGTCCTTCCGGAACATGTTGCGGTCCTTCCGGAACATGTTCCGGCGCTTCCGGAACATGTTCCGCTCCTTCCGGAACATGTTCCGGCGCTTCCTTCCGGAACATGTTCCGACGATTCCGGAACATGTTCCGGTCCTTCCGGAACATGTTCCGGGGCTTCCGGAACATGTTCCGGTCCTTCCGGAACATGTTCCGGTGCTTCCGCAACATGTTCCGGCGCTTCCGGAACATGTTCCGGCGCTTCCGGAACATGTTCCGGTCCTTCCGGAACATGTTCCGGCGCTTCCGGAACATGTTCCGGTGCTTCCGGAACATGTTCCGGTCCTTCCGGAACATGTTCCGGCGCTTCCGGAACATGTTCCGGTCCTTCCGAAACATGTTCCGGTGCTTCCGGAACATGTTGCGGTGCTTCCGGAACATATTCCGGTCCTTCCGGAACATGTTCTGGCGCTTCCTTCCGGAAAATGTTCCGGCGCTTCCTTCCGGAACATGTTCCGGCGATTCCGGAACATGTTCCGGTCCTTCCGGAACATGTTCCGGTGCTTCCGGAACATGTTCCGGTCCTTCCGAAACATGTTCCGGTGCTTCCGGAACATGTTCCGGTGCTTTCGGAACATGTTTCGGTGCTTCTGGAACATGTTCCGGTGCTTCCGGAACATGTTCCGGTGCTTCCGGAACATGTTCCGGCCCTTCCGGAATGTGTTTCGGTGCTTCCGGAAAATGTTCCGGTCCTTCCGGAACATGTTCCGGTCCTTCCGGAACATGTTCCGGCGCTTCCGGAACATGTTCCGGCGCTTCCGGAACATGTTCCAGTGCTTCCGGAACATGTTCCGGTCCTTCCAGAACATGTTCCGGTCCTTCCGGAACATGTTCCGGTGCTTCCGGAACATCTTCCGGTGCTTTCAGAAAATGTTCCGGAAGCATCGGAACATGTTCCGGTGCTTCCGGAAGATGTTCCGGCGCTTCCCGAACATGTTCCGGTGCTTCCGGAACATTTTCCGGTGCTTCCGGAACATATTCCGGAAGAATCGGAACATGTTCCGGTGCTTCCGGAACATGTTCCGGCGCTTCTGGAACATGTTCCGGTGCTTCCGGAACATGTTCCGGTGCTTCCGGAACATGTTCCGGTGCTTCCGGTACATGTTCCGGCGCTTCCGGAACATGTTCCGGTGCTTCCGGAACATGTTCCGGTCCTTCCGGAACATGTTCCGGTGCTTCCGGAACATGTTCCCGTGGTTCCGGTGCATGTTCCGGTCCTTCCGGAACATGTTCCGGCGCTTCCGGCACATGTTCCGGTCCTTCCGGAACATGTTCCGGCGCTTCCGGAACACGTTCCGGTGCTTCCGGAACATGTTCTGGTCCTTCCAGAACATGTTCCGGCGCTTCCGGAACATGTTCGGGTCCTTCCGGAACATGTTCCGGCGCTTCCGGAACATGTTCCGGCGCTTCCGGCACATGTTCCGGTCCTTCCGGAACATGTTCCGGTCCTTCCGGAACATGTTCCGGTCCTTCCGGAACATGTTCCGGTCCTTCCGGAACATGTTCCGGTGCTTCCAGAACATGTTCCAGTCCTTCCGGAACATGTTCCGGTGCTTCCGGAACATGTTCCGGTCCTTCCGGAACATGTTCCGGTGCTTCCGGAACATGTTCCGGTGCTTCCGGAACATGTTCCGGCGCTTCCGGAACATGTTCCGGCGCTTCCGGAACATGTTCGGGTCCTTCCGGAACATGTTCGGGTCCTTCCGGAACATGTTCCGGTGCTTCCGGAACATGTTCCGGTGCTTCAGGAACATGTTCCGGTCATTCCGGAACATGTTCCGGCGCTTCCGGCACATGTTCCGGTCCTTCCGGAACATGTTCCGGTCCTTCCGGAACATGTTCCGGTCCTTCCGGAACATGTTCTGGTCCTTCCGGAACATGTTCCGTGGCTTCCGGAACATGTTCCGGTCCTTCCGGAACATGTTCCGGTGCTTCCGGAACATGTTCCGGCGCTTCCGGAACATGTTCCGGTGCTTCCAGAACATGTTCCGGTCCTTCCAGAACATGTTCCGGTGCTCCCCGAACATGTTCCGGCGCTTCCAGAACATGTTCCGGCGCTTCCGCAACATGTTCCGGTGCTTCCGGAACATGTTCGGGTGCTTCCGGAACATGTTCTGGTCCTTCCGGAACATGTTCCGGTGCTTTCGGAACATGATCCGGTCCTTCCGGAACATATTCCGGTGCTTCCGGAACATGTTCCGGTGCTTCCGAAACATGTTCCAGCGCTTCCGGAACATGTTCCGGCGGTTCCGGAACATGTTCCGGTGCTTCCAGAACATGTTCCGGTCCTTCCGGAACATGTTCCGGTGCTTCCGGAACATGTTCCGGTGCTTCCGGAACATGTTCCGGCGCTTCCGGAACATGTTCCGGCGCTTCCGGAACATGTTCGGGTCCTTCCGGAACATGTTCGGGTCCTTCCGGAACATGTTCCGGTGCTTCCGGAACATGTTCCGGTGCTTCAGGAACATGTTCCGGTCATTCCGGAACATGTTCCGGCGCTTCCGGCACATGTTCCGGTCCTTCCGGAACATGTTCCGGTCCTTCCGGAACATGTTCCGGTCCTTCCGGAACATGTTCCGGTCCTTCCGGAACATGTTCCGTGGCTTCCGGAACATGTTCCGGTCCTTCCGGAACATGTTCCGGTGCTTCCGGAACATGTTCCGGCGCTTCCGGAACATGTTCCGGTGCTTTCCAGAACATGTTCCGGTCCTTCCAGAACATGTTCCGGTGCTCCCGGAACATGTTCCGGCGCTTCCGGAACATGTTCCGGCGCTTCCGCAACATGTTCCGGTGCTTCCGGAACATGTTCGGGTGCTTCCGGAACATGTTCTGGTCCTTCCGGAACATGTTCCGGTGCTTTCGGAACATGATCCGGTCCTTCCGGAACATATTCCGGTGCTTCCGGAACATGTTCCGGTGCTTCCGAAACATGTTCCAGCGCTTCCGGAACATGTTCCGGCGGTTCCGGAACATGTTCCGGTGCTTCGGGAACATGTTCCCGTGCTTCCGGAACATGTTCCGGTCCTTCCGGAACATGTTCGGGTCCTTCCGGAACATGTTCCGGCGCTTCTGGAACATGTTCCGGTGCTTCCGGAACATGTTCCGGCGCTTCCGGAATCTGTTCCGGTCCTTCCGTAAAATGTTCCGGTGCTTCCAGAACATGTTCCGGTCCTTCCGGAAAATGTTCCGGCGCTTCCGGAACATGTTCCGGTGCTTCCGGAACATGTTCCGGTGCTTCCGGAACATGTTCCGGCGCTTCCGGAACATGTTCCGGCGCTTCCGGAACATGTTCGGGTCCTTCCGGAACATGTTCGGGTCCTTCCGGAACATGTTCCGGTGCTTCCGGAACATGTTCCGGTGCTTCAGGAACATGTTCCGGTCATTCCGGAACATGTTCCGGCGCTTCCGGCACATGTTCCGGTCCTTCCGGAACATGTTCCGGTCCTTCCGGAACATGTTCCGGTCCTTCCGGAACATGTTCCGGTCCTTCCGGAACATGTTCCGTGGCTTCCGGAACATGTTCCGGTCCTTCCGGAACATGTTCCGGTGCTTCCGGAACATGTTCCGGCGCTTCCGGAACATGTTCCGGTGCTTCCAGAACATGTTCCGGTTCTTCCAGAACATGTTCCGGTGCTCCCGGAACATGTTCCGGCGCTTCCAGAACATGTTCCGGCGCTTCCGCAACATGTTCCGGTGCTTCCGGAACATGTTCGGGTGCTTCCGGAACATGTTCTGGTCCTTCCGGAACATGTTCCGGTGCTTTCGGAACATGATCCGGTCCTTCCGGAACATATTCCGGTGCTTCCGGAACATGTTCCGGTGCTTCCGAAACATGTTCCAGCGCTTCCGGAACATGTTCCGGCGGTTCCGGAACATGTTCCGGTGCTTCCAGAACATGTTCCGGTCCTTCCGGAACATGTTCCGGTGCTTCCGGAACATGTTCCGGTGCTTCCGGAACATGTTCCGGCGCTTCCGGAACATGTTCCGGCGCTTCCGGAACATGTTCGGGTCCTTCCGGAACATGTTCGGGTCCTTCCGGAACATGTTCCGGTGCTTCCGGAACATGTTCCGGTGCTTCAGGAACATGTTCCGGTCATTCCGGAACATGTTCCGGCGCTTCCGGCACATGTTCCGGTCCTTCCGGAACATGTTCCGTGGCTTCCGGAACATGTTCCGGTCCTTCCGGAACATGTTCCGGTGCTTCCGGAACATGTTCCGGCGCTTCCGGAACATGTTCCGGTGCTTCCAGAACATGTTCCGGTCCTTCCAGAACATGTTCCGGTGCTCCCGGAACATGTTCCGGCGCTTCCGGAACATGTTCCGGCGCTTCCGCAACATGTTCCGGTGCTTCCGGAACATGTTCGGGTGCTTCCGGAACATGTTCTGGTCCTTCCGGAACATGTTCCGGTGCTTTCGGAACATGATCCGGTCCTTCCGGAACATATTCCGGTGCTTCCGGAACATGTTCCGGTGCTTCCGAAACATGTTCCAGCGCTTCCGGAACATGTTCCGGCGGTTCCGGAACATGTTCCGGTGCTTCGGGAACATGTTCCCGTGCTTCCGGAACATGTTCCGGTCCTTCCGGAACATGTTCGGGTCCTTCCGGAACATGTTCCGGCGCTTCTGGAACATGTTCCGGTGCTTCCGGAACATGTTCCGGCGCTTCCGGAATCTGTTCCGGTCCTTCCGTAAAATGTTCCGGTGCTTCCAGAACATGTTCCGGTCCTTCCGGAAAATGTTCCGGCGCTTCCGGAACATGTTCCGGTGCTTCCGGAACATGTTCCGGCGCTTCCGGAACATGTTCCGGCGCTTCCGGAACATGTTCCGGCTCCTCCGGAACATGTTCTGCTGCCTCCGGAACATGTTCCGGTCCTTCCGGAACATGTTCCGGTGCTTCCGGAACATGTTCCGGCGCTTTCGGAACATGTTGCGGTCCTTCCGGAACATGTTGCGGTCCTTCCGGAACATGTTGCGGTCCTTCCGGAACATGTTCCGGTGCTTCCGGAACATGTTCTGGCGCTTGCGGAACATGTTCCGGTGCTTCCGAAACATGTTCCGGTCCTTCCGGAACATGTTCTGGTCCGACCGGAACATGTTCTGGTGCTTCCGGAACATGTTCCGGTGCTTCCGGAACATGTTCCGGTGCTTCCGGAACATGTTCCGGTCCTTCCGGAACATGTTCCGGTGCTTCCGGAACATGTTCCGGTCCTTCCGGAACATGTTCCGGCGCTTCCGGAACATGTTCCGGTGCCTCCGGAACATGGTCCGGTCCTTCCGGAACATGTTCCGGTCCTTCCGGAACATGTTCCGGCGCTTCCGGAACATGTTCCGGTGCTTTTGGAACATGTTCCGGTGCTTCCGGAACATGTTCCGGTCCTTCCGGAACATGTTCCGACGCTTCCAGAACATGTTCCGGTGCTTTTGGAACATGTTCCGGTGCTTCCGGAACATGTTCCGGTGCTTCCGGAACATGTTCCGGTCCTTCCGGAACATGTTCCGGTGCTTTGGGAACATGTTCCGGCGCTTCCGGAACATGTGCCGGTCCTTCCGGAACATGTTCCGGTCCTTCCGGAACATGTTCCCGTCCTTCCGGAACATGTTCCGGTCCTTCCGGAACATGTTCCGGTGCTTCCGGAACATGTTCCGGTGCTTCCGGAACATCTTCCGGCGCTTCCGGAACATGTTCCGGTGCTTTCGGAACATGTTCCGGCGCTTCCGGAACATGTTCCGGCGCTTCCGGAACATGTTCCGGCGCTTCCGGAACATGTTCCGGTCCTTCCGGAACATGTTCCGGCGATTCCGGAACATGTTCCGGCGCTTCCGGAACATGTTGCGGTGCCTCCGGAACATGTTCCGGTCCTTCCGGAACATGTTCCGGTTCTTCCGGAACATGTTCCGGTCCTTCCGGAACATGTTCGGGTGCTTCCGGAACATGTTCCGGTCCTTCCGGAACATGTTCTGGCGATTCCGGAACATGTTCCGGCGCTTCCGGAACATGTTCCGGTGCCTCCGGAACATGTTCCGGTCCTTCCGGAACATGTTCCGGTGCTTCCGGAACATGTTCCGGTGCTTCCGGAACATGTTCCGGTGCTTTCGGAACATGTTCCGGAAGCATCGGAACATGTTCCGGTCCTTCCGGAACATGTTCCGGCGCTTCCGGAACATGTTCCGGCGCTTCCGGAACATGTTCCGGTCCTTCCGTAAAATGTTCCGGTGCTTCCAGAACATGTTCCGGTCCTTCCCGAACATGTTCCGGCGCTTCCGGAACATGTTCCGGTGCTTCCGGAACATGTTCCGGCGCTTCCGGATCATGTTCCGGTCCTTCCGGAACATGTTCCGGTCCTTCCGGAACATGTTCCGGTCCTTCCGGAACATGTTCCGGCGCTTCCGGAACATGTTCCGGTGCTTCCAGAACATGTTCCGGTGCTTCCGGAACATGTTCCGGTCCTTCCGGACCATGTTTCGGCGCTTCCGGAACATGTTCCGGTCCTTCCGGAACATGTTCCGGCGCTTCCGGAACATGTTCCGGTCGTTCCGGAACATTTTCCGGTCCTTCCGGAACATGTTCGGGTCCTTCCGGAACATGTTCCGGCGCTTCCGGAACATGTTCCGGTCCCTCCGGAACATGTTCCGGCGCTTCCGGAACACGTTCCGGTGCTTCCGGAACATGTTCCGGTGCTTCCGGAACATGTTCCGGTGCTTCCGGAACATGTTCCGGTGCCTCCAGGACATGTTCCGGCGCTTCCGGAACATGTTCCGGCGCTTCTGAAACATGTTCCGGCGCTTCCGGAACATGTTCCGGTGCTTTCGGAACATGTTCCGGAAGCATCGGAACATGTTCCGGTCCTTCCGGAATATGTTCCGGCGCTTCCAGAACATGTTCCGGCGCTTCCGGAACATGTTCCGGCGCTTCCGGAACATGTTCCGGCGCTTCCGGAACATGTTCCGGTGCTTCCAGAACATGTTCCGGTCCTTCCGGAACATGTTCCGGTCCTTCCGGAACATGTTCCGGTCCTTCCGGAACATGTTCGGGTGCTTCCGGAACATGTTCCGGTCCCTCCGGAACATGTTCCGGCGCTTCCGGAACATGTTCCGGTCCTTCCGGAACATGTTCCGGTCCTTCCAGAACATGTTCCGGCGCCTCTGGAACATGTTCCTGCGCTTCCGGAACATGTTCCGGTGCTTGCGGAACATGTTCTGGTCCTTCCGGAACATGTTCCGGTGCTTCCGGAACATTTTCCGGTGCTTCCGGAACAAGTTCCGGCGCTTCGGGAACATGTTCCGGTGCTTCCGGAACATGTTCGGGTCCTTCCGGAACATGTTCCGGCGCTTCCGGAACATGTTCCGGTGCTTCCGGAACATGTTCCGGCGCTTCCGGAACATGTTCCGGTGCTTCCGGAACATGTTCCGGCGCTTCCGGAACATGTTCCGGTGCTTCCGGAACATGTTCCGGCGCTTCCGGAACATGTTCCGGCGCCTCCGGAACATGTTCCGGTCCTTCCGGAACATGTTCCGGTCCTTCAGGAACATGTTCCGGTCCTTCCGGAACATGTTCCGGTCCTTCCGGAACATGTTCCGGTCCTTCCGGAACATGTTCCGGCGCATCCGGAACATGTTCCGGCGCTTCCGGAACATGTTCCGGCGCTTCCGGAACATGTTCCGGTCCTTCCGGAACATGTTCCGGTGCTTCCGGAACATGTTCCGGCGCTTCCGGAACATGTTCCAGTGCTTCCGGAACATGTTCCGGCGCTTCCGGAACATGTTCCGGTCCTTCCGGAAGCGCCGGAACATGTTCCAGAAGCACCGGAACATGTTCCGGAAGAACCGCAACATGTTCCGGAAGCGCCGGAACATGTTCCGGAAGCGCCGGAACATGTTCCGGAAGGACCGGAACATGTTCCGGAAGCACCGAAACATGTTCCGGAAGGACCGGAACATGTTCCGGAAGCACCGGAACATGTTCCGGAAGGACCGGAACATGTTCCGGAAGCACCGGAACATGTTCCGGAAGCGCCGGAACATGTTCCGGAAGGACCGGAACATGTTCCGGAAGCGCCGGAAAATGTTCCGGAAGCGCCGGAAAATGTTCCGGAAGCGCCGGAACATGTTCCGGAAGCCCCGGATCATGTTCCGGAAGCACCGGAACATGTTCCGGAAGGACCAGAACATGTTCTGGAAGCGCCGGAACATGTTCCGGAAGCACCGGAACATGTTCCGGAAGCGCCGGAACATGTTCCGGAAGGACCGGAACATGTTCCGGAAGGACCGGAACATGTTCCGGAAGCACCGGAACATGTTCCGGAAGCACCGGAACATGGTCCGGAAGGACCAGAACATGTTTCGGGAGCACCGGAACATGTTCGGGAGCGCCGGAACATGTTCCGGAAGCGCCGGAACATGTTCCGGAAGCGCGGGAACATGTTCCGGAAGGACCGGAACATGTTCCGGAAGGACCCGAACATGTTCCGGAAGCACCGGAACATGTTCCGGAAGCGCCGGAACATGTTCCGGAATCACCGGAACATGTTCCGGAAGCACCGGAACATGTTCCGGAAGGACCGGAACATGTTCCGGAAGCACCAAAACATGTTCCGGAAGCACCGGAACATGTTCCTGAAGCACCGGAACATGTTCCGGAAGCGCCGGAACATGTTCCGGAAGGACCTTCCGGAACATGTTCCGGAAGGATCGGAACATGTTCCTGAAGCACCGGAACATGTTCCTGAAGCACCGGAACATGTTCCGGAAGCGCGGGAACATGTTCCGGAAGGACCGGAACATGTTCCGGAAGGACCCGAACATGTTCCGAAAGGACCCGAACATTTTCCGGAAGCACCGGAACATGTTCCGGAAGCGCCGGAACATGTTCCGGAAGCACCGGAACATGTTCCGGAAGGACCGGAACATGTTCCGGAAGCGCCAGAACATGTTCCGAAAGCACCGGAACATGTTCCGGAAGCACCGGAACATGTTCCGGAAGCACCGGAACATGTTCCGGAAGCACCCGAACATGTTCCTGAAGCACCGGAACCTGTTCCGGAAGCGCCGGAACATGTTCCGGAAGCGCCGGAACATGTTCCGGAAGCACCGGAACGTGTTACGGAAGCACCGGAACATTATCCGGAAGCACCGGAACATGTTCCGGAAGCACCGGAACATGTTCCGGAAGGACCGGAACATGTTCCGGAGGCGGCGGAACATGTTCCGGAAGCGCCGGAACATGTTCCGGAATCGCCGGAACATGTTCCCGAGGCACCGGAACATGTTCCGGAAGCGCTGGAACATGTTCCGGAAGGACCAGAACATGTTCCGGAAGCGCCGGAACATGTTCCAGAAGCACCGGAACATGTTCCGGAAGGACCGGAACATGTTCCGGAAGCACAGGAACATGTTCCGGAAGGACCGGAACATGTTCCGGAAGCGCCGGAACATGTTCCGGAAGGACCGGAACATGTTCAGGAAGCACCGGAACATGTTCCGGAAGGACCAGAAAATGTTCCGGAAGCGCCGGAACATGTTCCGGAAGCCCCGGAACATGTTCCGGAAGCCCCGGAACATGTTCCGGAAGCACCGGAACATGTTCCGGAAGCACCGGAACATGTTCCGGAAGCACCGGAACATGTTCCGGAAGCACCGGAATATGTTCCGGAAGCGCCGGAACATGTTCCGGAAGCGCCCGAACATGTTCCGGAAGCGCCAGAACATGTTCCGGAAGCACCGGAACATGTTCCGGAAGCCTCGGAACATGTTCCGGAAGCCCCGGAACATGTTCCGGAAGCACCGGAACATGTTCCGGAAGCCTCGGAACATGTTCCGGAAGCCCCGGAACATGTTCCGGAAGCACCGGAACATGTTCCGGAAGCACCGGATCATGTTCCGGAAGCACCGGAATATGTTCCGGAAGCGCCGGAACATGTTCCGGAAGCGCCGAAACATGTTCCGGAAGCGCCGGAACATGTTACGGAAGCGCCGGAACATCTTCCGGAAGCACCGGAACAGGTTCCGGAAGCACCGGAACATGTTCCGGAAGCGCCGGAACATGTTCCGGAAGCCCCGGAACATGTTCCGGAAGCCCCGGAACATGTTCCGGGGCTTCCGGAACATGTTCCGGAAGCGCCGGAACATGTTCCGGAATCGCCCGAACATGTTCCCGAGGCACCGGAACATGTTCTGGAAGCGCCGGAACATGTTCCGGAAGGACCAGAACATGTTCCGGAAGCGCCGGAACATGTTCCAGAAGCACCGGAACATGTTCCGGAAGGACCGGAACATGTTCCGGAAGCACCGGAACATGTTCCGGAAGGACCGGAACATGTTCCGGAAGCGCCGGAACATGTTCAGGAAGCACCGGAACATGTTCCGGCGCTTCCGGAACATGTTCCGGCGCTTCCGGAACATGTTTCGGAAGCACCGGAACATGTTCCGGAAGCACCGGAACATGTTCCGGAAGGACCGGAACATGTTCCGGAAGCACCGGAACATGTTCCGGAAGCACCGGAACATGTTCCGGAAGCACCGGAACATGTTCCGGAAGCGCCGGAACATGTTCCGGAAGCGCCGGAACATGTTACGGAAGCGCCGGAACATCTTCGGGAAGCACCGGAACATGTTCCGGAAGCACCGGAACATGTTCCGGAAGCACCGGAACATGTTCCGGAGACGCCGGAACATGTTCCGGAAGCGCCGAAACATGTTCCGGAAGCACCGCAACATGTTCCGGAAGCGCCGGAACATGTTCCGGAAGCACCGGAACATGTTTCGGAAGGACCGGAACATGTTCCGGAAGCACCTGAACATGTTCCAGAAGCGCCAGAACATGTTCCGGAAGCACCGGAACATGTTCCGGAAGCGCCGGAACATGTTCCGGAAGCGCCGGAACATGTTCCGGAAGGACCGGAACATGATCCGGAAGGACCGGAACATGTTCCGGAAGCACCGGAACATGTTCCGGAAGCACCGGAACATGTTCCGGCGCTTCCGGAACATGTTTCGGAAGGACCGGAACATGTTCCGGAAGGACCGGAACATGTTCCGGAAGCACCGGAACATGTTCCGGAAGCACCGGAACATGTTCCGGAAGCACCGGAACATGTTCCGGAAGCGCCGGAACATGTTCCGGAAGCGGCGGAACATGTTACGGAAGCCCCGGAACATGTTCCGGAAGCGGCGGAACATGTTCCGGAAGCGGCGGAACATGTTCCGGAAGCGGCGGAACATGTTCCGGAAGCGGCGGAACATGTTCCGGAAGCACCGGAACATGTTCCGGAAGCACCGGAACATGTTCCCGAAGCCCCGGAACATGTTCCGGAAGCCCCGGAACATGTTCCGGAAGCCCCGGAACATGTTCCGGAAGCGCCGGAACATGTTCCGGAATCGCCGGAACATGTTCCCGAGGCACCGGAACATGTTCCGGAAGCGCCGGAACATGTTCCGGAAGGACCAGAACATGTTCCGAAAGCGCCGGAAAATGTTCCGGAAGCACCGGAACATGTTCCGGAAGGACCGGAACATGTTCCGGAAGGACCGGAATATGTTCCGGAAGCACCGGAACATGTTCCGGAAGGACCGGAACATGTTCCGGAAGCACCGGAACATGTTCCAGAGGCGCCGGAACATGTTCCGGAAGCGCCAGAACATGTTCCGGAAGCACCGGAACATGTTCCGGAAGGACCGGAACATGTTCCAGAAGCGCCGGAACATGTTCCAGAAGCCGGAAGGACCGGAACATGTTCCGGCAGGACCGGAACATGTTCCGGAAGGACCGGAACATGATCCGGAAGGACCGGAACATGTTCCGGAAGCACCGGAACATGTTCCGGAACCACCGGAACATGTTCCGGAAGCACCGGAAGCGCCGGAACATGTTCCGGAAGCACCGGAACATGTTCCGGAAGCGGCGGAACATGTTACGGAAGCCCCGGAACATGTTACGGAAGCCCCGGAACATGTTCCGGAAGCCCCGGAACATGTTCCGGAAGCCCCGGAACATGTTCTGGCGCTTCCGGAACATGTTCCGGTCCTTCCGGAACATGTTCCGGCGCTTCCGGAACATGTTCCGGGGCTTCCGGAACATGTTCCGGGGCTTCCGGAACATGTTCCGGGGCTTCCGTAACATGTTCCGGGGCTTCCGTAACATGTTCCGCCGCTTCCGGAACATGTTCCGGTGCTTCCGGAACATGTTCCGGCGCTTCCGGTGCTTCCGGAACATGTTCCGGTGGTTCCGGAACATGTTCCGGTGCTTCCGGAACATGTTCCGGTCCTTCCGGATCATGTTCCGGTCCTTCCGGAACATGTTCCGGTCCTGCCGGAACATGTTCCGGTCCTTCCGGCTTCTGGAACATGTTCCGGCGCTTCTGGAACATGTTCCGGTCCTTCCGGAACATGTTCCGGTGCTTCCGGAACATGTTCTGGCGCTTCCGGAACATGTTCCGGCGCCTCTGGAACATGTTCCGGTGCTTCCGGAACATGTTCCGGTCCTTCCGGAACATGTTCCGGTGCTTCCGGAACATATTCCGGTCCTTCCGGAACATGTTCCGGTCCTTCCGGAACATGTTCCGGTCCTTCCGGAACATGTTCCGGTGCTTCCGGAACATTTTCCGGCGCTTTCGGAACATGTTCTGGTCCTTCCGGAACATGTTCCGGCGCTTCCGGAACATGTTCCGGTGCCTCGGGAACATGTTCCGGCGATTCCGGAACATGTTCCGGCGCTTCCGGAACATGTTCCGGGGCTTCCGGAACATGTTCCGGGGCTTCCGGAACATGTTCCGGGGCTTCGGGAACATGTTCTGGTCCTTCCGGAACATGTTCCGGCGCTTCCAGAACATGTTCCGGTGCCTCGGGAACATGTTCGGGCGATTCCGGAACATGTTCCGGAAGGACCGGAAGATGTTCCGGAAGCGCCGGAACATGTTCCGGAAGCCGGAAGGACCGGAACATGTTCCGGAAGGACCGGAACATGTTCCCGAAGCACCGGAACATGATCAGGAAGGACCGGAACATGTTCCGGAAGCACCGGAACATGTTCCGGAAGGACCGGAACATGTTCCGGAAGCACCCGAACATGTTCCGGAAGCGCCGGAACATGTTCCGGAAGGACCGGAACATGTTCCGGAAGCACCGGAACATGTTCCGGAAGCACCGGAACATGTTCCGAAAGCACCGGAACATGTTCCGGAAGCGCCGGAACATGTTCCGGAAGCGCCGGAACATGTTCCGGAAGCGCCGGAACATGTTCCGGAAGCGCCGGAACATGTTCCGGAAGCGCGGGAATATGTTCCGGAAGCACCGGAACATGTTCCGGAAGCACCGGAACATGTTCCGCAAGCGCCGGAACATGTACCGGAAGGACCGGAACATGTTCCGGAAGCACCGGAACATGTTCCGGAAGCGCCGGAACATGTTCCGGAAGCACCGGAACATGTTCCGGAAGCGCCGGAACATGTTCCGGAAGCACCGGAACATGTTCCAGAAGCCCCGGAACATGTTCCGGAAGCCCCGGAACATGTTCCGGAAGCGCCGGAACATGTTCCGGAAGCACCGGAACATGTTCCGGAAGCGCCAGAACATGTCCCGGAAGCACCGGAACATGTTCCGGAAGGACCGGAACATGTTCCGGAAGCGCCGGAACATGTTCCGGAAGCCGGAAGGACCGGAACATGTTCCGGCAGGACCGGAACATGTTCCGGAAGCACCGGAACATGATCCGGAAGGACCGGAACATGTTCCGGAAGCACCGGAACATGTTCCGGAAGCACCGGAACATGTTCCGGAAGCGCCGGAACATGTTCCGGAAGCGCCAGAACATGTTCCGGAAGGACCGGAACATGTTCCGGAAGGACCGGAACATGTTCCGGAAGCGCCGGAACAGGTTCCGGAAGCCGGAAGGACCGGAACATGTTCCGGAAGGACCGGAACATGTTCCCGAAGCACCGGAACATGATCAGGAAGGACCGGAACATGTTCCGGAAGCACCGGAACATGTTCCGGAAGGACCGGAACATGTTCCGGAAGCACCGGAACATGTTCCAGAAGCACCGGAACATGTTCCGGAAGCGCCGGAACATGTTCCGGAAGCGCCGGAACATGTTCCGGAAGCGCGGGAATATGTTCCAGAAGGACCGGAACATGTTCCGGAAGCACCGGAACATGTTCCGGAAGCGCCGGAACATGTACCGGAAGGACCGGAACATGTTCCGGAAGCACCGGAACATGTTCCGGAAGCGCCGGAACATGTTCCGGAAGCACCGGAACATGTTCCGGAAGCACCGGAACATGTTCCAGAAGCCCCGGAACATGTTCCGGAAGCCCCGAAACATGTTCCGGAAGCCCCGGAACATGTTCCGGAAGCCCCGGAACATGTTCCGGAAGCGCCGGAACATGTTCCGGAAGCACCGGAACATGTCCCGGAAGCACCGGAACATGTTCCGGAAGCGCCGGAACATGTTCCGGAAGGACCGGAACATGTTCCGGAAGCACCGGAACATGTTCCGGAAGCACCGGAACATGTCCCGGAAGCACCGGAAGCGCCGGAACATGTTCCGGAAGCACCGGAACATGTTCGGGAAGCACCGGAACATGTTCCGGAAGCGCCGGAACATGTTGCGGAAGCGGCGGAACATGTTACGGAAGCGCCGGAACATGTTCCGGAAGCGCCGGAACATGTTCCGGAAGCCCCGGAACATGTTCCGGAAGCGCCGGAACATGTTCCGGAAGGACCGGAACATGTTCCGGAAGCGCCAGAACATGTTCCGGAAGGACCGGAACATGTTCCGGAAGGACCGGAACATGTTCCGGAAGCGCCGGAACATGTTCCGGAAGCCGGAAGGACCGGAACATGTTCCGGAAGGACCGGAACATGTTCCCGAAGCACCGGAACATGATCAGGAAGGACCGGAACATGTTCCGGAAGCACCGGAACATGTTCCAGAAGGACCGGAACATGTTCCGGAAGGACCGCAACATGTTCCGGAAGCACCGGAACATGTTCCGGAAGCGCCGGAACATGTTCCGGAAGGACCGGAACATGTTCCGGAAGCACCCGAACATGTTCCGGAAGCGCCGGAACATGTTCCGGAAGGACCGGAACATGTTCCGGAAGCACCGGAACATGTTCCGGAAGCACCGGAACATGTTCCGGAAGCACCGGAACATGTTCCGGAAGCGCCGGAACATGTTCCGGAAGCGCCGGAACATGTTCCGGAAGCGCGGGAATATGTTCCGGAAGGACCGGAACATGTTCCGGAAGCACCGGAACATGTTCCGGAAGCGCCGGAACATGTACCGGAAGGACCGGAACATGTTCCGGAAGCACCGGAACATGTTCCGGAAGCGCCGGAACATGTTCCGGAAGCACCGGAACATGTTCCGGAAGCCCCGGAACATGTTCCAGAAGCCCCGGAACATGTTCCGGAAGCCCCGAAACATGTTCCGGAAGCCCCGGAACATGTTCCGGAAGCACCGGAACATGTTCCGGAAGCACCGGAACATGTTCCGGAAGCGCCGGAACATGTTCCGGAAGGACCGGAACATGTTCCGGAAGCGCCAGAACATGTTCCGGAAGCCGGAAGGACCGGAACATGTTCCGGAAGCACCGGAACATGATCCGGTAGGACCGGAACATGTTCCGGAAGCACCGGAACATGTTCCGGTCCTTCCGGAACATGTTCCGGTGCTTCCGGAACATGTTCCGGTCCTTGCGGAACATCTTCCGGTGCTTCCGGAACATGTTCCGGCGCTTCCGGAACATGTTCCGGTCCTTCCGGAACATGTTCCGGCGCTTCCGGAACATCTTCCGGTGCTTCCGGAATATGTTCCGGTCCTTCCGGAACATGTTCCGGTCCTTCCGGAACATGTTCCGGTGCTTCCGGAACATGTTCCGGTGCTTCCGGAACATGTTCCGGCGCTTCCGGAACATGTTCCGGTCCTTCCGGAACATGTTCCGGTGCTTCCGGAACATGTTCCGGCGCTTCCAGAACATGTTCCGGCGCTTGCGGAACATGTTCCCGTGCTTCCGGAATATGTTCCGGTGCTTCCGGAACATGTTCCGGTCCTTCCGGAACATGTTCCAGTCCTTCCGGAACATGATCCAGGGCTTCCGGAACATGATCCGCGGCTTCCGGAACATGTTCCGGTGCTTCCGGAACATGTTCTGGTCCTTCCGGAACATGTTCCGGTGCTTGCGGAACGTGTTCCGGTCCTTCCGGAACATGTTCCGGTCCTTCCGGAACATGTTCCGGCGCTTCCGGAACATGTTCCGGTCCTTCCGGAACATGATCCGGTCCTTCCGGAACATGTTCCGGTGCTTCCGGAACATGTTCCGGCGCTTCCGGAACATGTTCCGGTCCTTCCGGAACATGTTCCGGTGCTTCCGGAACATGTTCCGGCGCTTCCAGAACATGTTCCGGCGCTTGCGGAACATGTTCCCGTGCTTCCGGAACATGTTCCGGTGCTTCCGGAACATGTTCCGGTGCTTCCGGAACATGTTCCAGTCCTTCCGGAACATGATCCGGGGCTTCCGGAACATGATCCGCGGCTTCCGGAACATGTTCCGGTGCTTCCGGAACATGTTCCGGCGCTTCCGGAACATTTTCCGGCGCTTCCGGAACATGTTCCGGTCCTTCCGGAACATGTTCTGGTCCTTCCGGAACATGTTCCGGTGCTTGCGGAACGTGTTCCGGTCCTTCCGGAACATGTTCCGGTCCTTCCGGAACATGTTCCGGCGCTTCCGGAACATGTTCCGGTGCTTCCGGAACATGTTCCGGTCCTTCCGGAACATGTTCCGGTGCTTCCGGAACATGTTCCGGTCCTTGCGGAACATGTTCCGGCGCTTCCGAAACATGTTCCGGTCCTTCCGAAACATGTTCCGGCGCTTCCGGAACATGTTCCGGCGCTTCCGGAACATGTTCCGGTGCTTCCGGAACATGTTCCGGCGCTTCCGGAACATGTTCCGGCGCTTCCGGAACATGTTCCGGTGCTTCCGGAACATGTTCCGGCGCTTCCGGAACATGTTCCGGTGCTTCCGGAACATGTTCCGGCGCTTCCGGAACATGTTCCGGTGCTTCCGGAACATGTTCCGGTGCTTCCGGAACATGTTCCGGTCCTTCCGGAACATGTTCCGGCGCTTCCGGAACATGTTCCGGTCCTTCCGGAACATGTTCCGGCGCTTCCGGAACATGTTCCGGTGCTTACGGAACATGTTCGGGTCCTTTCGGAACATGTTCAGGTCCTTCCGGAACATGGTCCGGCGCTTCCGGAACATGTTCCGGTGCTTCCGGAACATGTTCCGGCGCTTCCGGAACATGTTCCGGTGCTTCAGGAACATGTTCCGGTGCTTCCGGAACATGTTCCGGTCCTTCCGGAACATGTTCCGGTCCTTCCAGAACATGTTCCGGTGCTTCCGGAACATGTTCCGGTCCTTCCGAAACATGTTCCGGCGCTTCCGAAACATGTTCCGGTGCTTCTGGAACATGTTCCGGTGCTTCCGGAACATGTTCCGGTGCTTCCGGAACATGTTCCGGGGCTTCCGGAACATGTTCCGGGGCTTCCGGAACATGTTCCGGCGCTTCCGGAACATGTTCCGGTGCTTCCGGAACATGTTCCGGTCCTTCCGGAACATGTTCCGGTGCCTCCGGAACATGTTCCGGCGCTTCCGGAACATGTTCCGTGTACATTGTCGGGTCCTTCCGGAACATGTTCCGGCGCTTCCGGAACATGTTCCGGTGCTTCCGGAACATGTTCCGGCGCTTCGAGAACATGTTCCGGTGCTTCCGGAACATGTTCCGGTGCTTCCGGAACATGTTCCGGTGCTTCCGGAACATGTTCCGGTCCTTCCGGAACATGTTCCGGTGCCTCCGGAACATGTTCCGGCGCTTCCGGAACATGTTCCGTGTACATTGTCTGGTCCTTCCGGAACATGTTCCGGCGCTTCCGGAACATGTTCCGGTGCTTCCGGAACATGATCCGGTCCTTCCGGAACATGTTCCGGTGCTTCCGGAACATGTTCGGGTCCTTCCGGAACATGTTGCGGTCCTTCAGGAACATGTTCCGGCGCTTCCGGAACATGTTCCGGTGCTTCCGGAACATGTTCCGGTCCTTCCGGAACATGTTCCGGCGCTTCCGGAACATGTTCCGGTCCTTCCGGAACATGTTCCGGTGCTTCCAGAACATGTTCCGGCGCTTCCGGAACATGTTCCGGTGCTTCCGGAACATGTTCCGGTCCTTTCGGAACATGTTCAGGTCCTTCCGGAACATGTTCCGGCGCTTGTTGAACATGTTCCGGTGCTTCAGGAACATGTTCCGGTGCTTTCGGAACATGTTCCGGTGCTTCCGGAACATGTTTTGGCGCTTCCGGAACATGTTCCGGTCCTTCCGGAACATGTTCCGGTGCTTCCGGAACATGTTCCGGTCCTTCCGGAACATGTTCGGGTCCTTCCGGAACATGTTCCGGCGCTTCCGGAACATGTTCCGGTCCTTCCGGAACTTGTTCCGGTGCTTCCGGAACATGTTCCGGTGCTTCCGGAACATGGTCCGGCGCTTCCGGAACATGTTCCGGTCCTTCCGGAACTTGTTCCGTTGCTTCCGGAACATGTTCCGGTGCTTCCGGAACATGTTCCGGTCCTTCCGGAACATGTTCCGGCGCTTCCGGAACATGTTCCGGTGCTTCCGGAACATGTTCCGGCGCTTCCAGAACATGTTCCGGCGCTTGCGGAACATGTTCCGGTGCTTCCGGAACATGTTCCGGTGCTTCCGGAACATGTTCCGGTGCTTCCGGAACATGTTCCAGTCCTTCCGGAACATGATCCGGGGCTTCCGGAACATGATCCGGTCCGTCCGGAACATGTTCCGGTGCTTCCGGAACATGTTCCTGCGCTTCCGGAACATTTTCCGGCGCTTCCGGAACATGTTCCGGTCCTTCCGGAACATGTTCCGGTCCTTCCGGAACATGTTCCGGCGCTTCCGGAACATGTTCCGGTCCTTCCGGAACAAGTTCCGGCGCTTCCGGAACATGTTCCGGTGCTTCCGGAACATGTTCCGGTCCTTCCGGAACATGTTCCGGTCCTTCCGGAACATGTTCCGGTGCTTCCGGAACATGTTCCGGTGCTTCCGGAACATGTTCCGGCGCTTCCGGCTTCCGGAACATGTTCCGGTCCTTCCGAAACATGTTCGGGCGCTTCCGGAACATGTTCCGGTCCTTTCGGAACATGTTCAGGTCCTTCCGGAACATGTTCCGGCGCTTCCGGGACATGTTCTGGTGCTTCAGGAACATGTTCCGGTGCTTCCGGAACAGGTTCCGGTGCTTCCGGAACATGTTTTGGCGCTTCCGGAACATGTTCCGGTCCTTCCGGAACATGTTCCGGTGCTTCCGGAACATGTTCCGGTCCTTCCGGAACATGTTCGGGTCCTTCCGGAACATGTTCCGGCGCTTCCGGAACATGTTCCGGTGCTTCCGGAACATGTTCGGGTCCTTTCGGAACATGTTCAGGTCCTTCCGGAACATGTTCCGGCGCTTCCAGAACATGTTCCGGTGCTTCAGGAACATGTTCCGGTCCTTCCGGAACATGTTCAGGTGCTTCCGGAACATGTTCCGGTCCTTCCGGAACATGTTCCAGTCCTTCCTGAACATGTTCCCGCGCTTCCCGAACATGTTCCGGCGCTTCCGGAATATGTTCCGGCGCTTCCGGAACATGTTCCGGTGCTTCCGGAACATGTTCCGGCGCTTCCAGAACATGTTCCGGCGCTTGCGAAACATGTTCCGGTGCTTCCGGAACATGTTCAGGTGCTTCCGGAACATGTTCCGGTCCTTCCGGAACATGTTCCAGTCCTTCCGGAACATGATCCGGGGCTTCTGGAACATGATCCGGTCCTTCCGGAACATGTTCCGGTCCTTCCGGAACATGTTCCGGCGCTTCCGGAACATGTTCCGGTGCTTCCGGAACATGTTCGGGTCCTTTCGGAACATGTTCAGGTCCTTCCGGAACATGTTCCGGCGCTTCCGGAACATGTTCCGGTGCTTCAGGAACATGTTCCGGTGCTTCCGGAACATGTTCCGGTGCTTCCGGAACATGTTTTGGCGCTTCCGGAACATGTTCCGGTCATTCCGGAACATGTTCCGGTGCTTCCGGAACATGTTCCGGTCCTTCCGGAACATGTTCGGGTCCTTCCGGAACATGTTCCGGCGCTTCCGGAACATGTTCCGGTGCTTCCGGAACATGTTCCGGCGCTTCGGGAAAATGTTTCGGCGCTTCCGGAACATGTTCCGGCGCTTCCGGAACATGTTCCGGTCCTTCCGGAACTTGTTCCGGTGCTTCCGGAACATGTTCCGGTGCTTCCGGAACATGTTCAGGTCCTTCCGGAACATGTTCCGGCGCTTCCGGAACATGTTCCGGTCCTTCCGGAACTTGTTCCGGTGCTTCTGGAACATGTTCCGGTGCTTCCGGAACATGTTCCGGCGCTTCCGGAACATGTTCCGGTGCTTCCGGAACATGTTCCGGCGCTTCCAGAACATGTTCCGGCGCTTGCGGAACATGTTCCGGTGCTTCCGGAACATGTTCCGGTGCTTCCGGAACATGTTCCGGTGCTTCCGGAACATGTTCCAGTCCTTCCGGAACATGATCCGGGGCTTCCGGAACATGATCCGGTCCGTCCGGAACATGTTCCGGTGCTTCCGGAACATGTTCCGGCGCTTCCGGAACATTTTCCGGCGCTTCCGGAACATGTTCCGGTCCTTCCGGAACATGTTCCGGTCCTTCCGGAACATGTTCCGGCGCTTCCGGAACATGTTCCGGTCCTTCCGGAACAAGTTCCGGCGCTGCCGGAACATGTTCCGGTGCTTCCGGAACATGTTCCGGTCCTTCCGGAACATGTTCCGGTGCTTCCGGAACATGTTCCGGTGCTTCCGGAACATGTTCCGGCGCTTCCGGAACATGTTCCGGTGCTTCAGGAACATGTTCCGGTGCTTCCGGAACAGGTTCCGGTGCTTCCGGAACATGTTTTGGCGCTTCCGGAACATGTTCCGGTCCTTCCAAAACATGTTCCAGTGCTTCCGGAACATGTTCCGGTCCTTCCGGAACATGTTCGGGTCCTTCCGGAACATGTTCCGGCGCTTCCGGAACATGTTCCGGTGCTTCCGGAACATGTTCCGGTGCTTCCATAACATGTTCCGGCGCTTCCGGAACATGTTCCGGTGCTTCCGGAACATGTTCGGGTCCTTTCGGAACATGTTCAGGTCCTTCCGGAACATGTTCCGGCGCTTCCAGAACATGTTGCGGTGCTTCAGGAACATGTTCCGGTGCTTGCGGAACATGTTCCGGTGCTTCCGGAACATGTTTTGGCGCTTCCGGAACATGTTCCGGTGCTTCCGGAACATGTTCCGGTCCTTCCGGAACATGTTCCGGTCCTTCCGGAACATGTTCGGGTCCTTCCGGAACATGTTCCGGCGCTTCCGGAACATGTTCCGGTGCTTCCGGAACATGTTCCGGCGCTTCTGGAACATGTTTCGGCGCTTCCGGAACATGTTCCGGCGCTTCCGGAACATGTTCCGGTCCTTCAGGAACTTGTTCCGGTGCTTCCGGAACATGTTCCGGCGCTTCCGGAACATGTTCCGGCGCCTCCGGAACATGTTCCGGCGCTTCCGGAACATGTTCCGGTCCTTCCGGAACATGTTCAGGTGCTTCCGGAACATGTTCCGGTCCTTCCGGAACATGTTCCGGTCCTTCCGGAACATGTTCCCGCGCTTCCCGAACATGTTCCGGCGCTTCCGGAATATGTTCCGGCGCTTCCGGAACATGTTCCGGTGCTTCCGGAACATGTTCCGGCGCTTCCAGAACATGTTCCGGCGCTTGCGGAACATGTTCCGGTGCTTCCGGAACATGTTCCGGTGCTTCCGGAACATGTTCCGGTGCTTCCGGAACATGTTCCAGTCCTTCCGGAACATGATCCGGGGCTTCCGGAACATGATCCGGTCCTTCCGGAACATGTTCCGGTCCTTCCGGAACATGTTCCGGCGCTTCCGGAACATGTTCCGGTGCTTCCGGAACATGTTCCGGTCCTTCCGGAACATGTTCCGGTCCTTCCGGAACATGTTCCGGTGCTTCCGGAACATGTTCCGGTGCTTCCGGAACATGTTCCGGCGCTTCCGGCTTCCAGAACATGTTCCGGTCCTTCCGAAACATGTTCCGGTCCTTCCGGAACATGTTCCGGTCCTTCCGGAAAATGTTCCGGTGCTTCCGGAACATGTTCCGGTGCTTCCGGAACATGTTCCGGCGCTTCCGGCTTCCGGAACATGTTCCGGTCCTTCAGAAACATGTTCCGGCGCTTCCGGAACATGTTCCGGCGCTTCCGTAACATGTTCCGGCGCTTCCGGAACATGTTCCGGTGCTTCCGGAACATGTTCCGGCGCTTCCGGAACATGTTCCGGTCCTTCCGGAACATGTTCCGGCGATTCCGTAACATGTTCCGGCGCTTCCGGAACATGTTCCGGTGCTTCCGGAACATGTTCCGGTGCTTCCGGAACATGTTCCGGTCCTTCCTGAACATGTTCCGGTCCTTCCGGAACATGTTCCGGCGCTTCCGTAACATGTTCCGGCGCTTCCGGAACATGTTCCGGTGCTTCCGGAACATGTTCCGGTGCTTCCGGAACATGTTCCGGTCCTTCCTGAACATGTTCCGGTCCTTCCGGAACATGTTCCGGCGCTTCCGGAACATGTTCCGGTCCTTCCGGAACATGTTCCGGTCCTTCCGGAACATGTTCCGGTGCTTCCGGAACATGTTCCGGTGCTTCCGGAACATGTTCCGGCGCTTCCGGCTTCCGGAACATGTTCCGGTCCTTCCGAAAAATGTTCCGGCGCTTCCGGAACATGTTCCCGTGCTTCCGGAACATGTTCCGGTGCTTCCGGAACATGTTCCGGCCGGAACATGTTCCCGAAGCGCCGGAACATGTTCCGGAAGCGCCGGAACATGTTCCGGTCCTTCCGGAACATGTTCCGGTGCTTCCGGAACCTGTTCCGGTGCTTCCGGAACATGTTCCGGTGCTTCCGGAACATGTTCCGGCGCTTCCGGAACATGTTCCGGTCCTTCCGGAACATGTTCCGGTACTTCCGGAACATGTTCCGGTGCCTCCGGAACATGTTCCGGCGCTTCCGGAACATGTTCCGGTGCTTCCGGAACATGTTCCGGTCCTTCCGGAACATGTTCCGGCGCTTCCGGCTTCCGGAACATGTTCCGGTCCTTCCGAAACATGTTCCGGCGCTTCCGGAACATGTTCCGGTGCTTCCGGAACATGTTCCGGTGCTTCCGGAACATGTTCCGGTGCTTCCGGAACACGTTCAGGTGCTTCCGGAACATGTTCCGGTCCTTCCGGAACATGTTCCCGTGCTTCCGGAACATGTTCCGGTGCCTCCGGAACATGTTCCGGCGCTTCCGGAACATGTTCCGGCGATTCCGGAACATGTTCCGGCGCTTCCGGAACATGTTCCGGTGCTTCCGGAACATGTTCCGGCGCTTCCGGAACATGTTCCGGTGCTTCCGGAACATGTTCCGGCGATTCCGGAACATGTTCCGGCGCTTCCGGAACATGTTCCGGTCCTTCCGGAACATGTTCCGGTGCTTCCGGAACATGTTCCGGCGATTCCGGAACATGTTCCGGCGCTTCCGGAACATGTTCCGGTCCTTCCGGAACATGTTCCGGTGCTTCCGGAACATGTTCCGGCGCTTCCGGAACATGTTCCGGTGCTTCCGAAACATGTTCCGGTGCTTCCGGAACATGTTCCGGTGCTTCCGGAACATGTTCCGGCGCTTCCGGAACATGTTCCGGTGCTTCCGGAACATGTTCCGGCGATTCCGGAACATGTTCCGGTGCTTCCGGACCATGTTCCGTTGCTTCCGGAACATGTTCCGGTCCTTCCGGAACATGTTCCGGCGCTTCCGGAACATGTTCCGGCGATTCCGGAACATGTTCCGGCGCTTCAGGAACATGTTCCGGTGCTTCCGGAACATGTTCCGGCGCTTCCGGAACATGTTCCGGTCCTTCCGGAACATGTTCCGGTGCTTCCGGAACATGTCCCGGCGCTTCCGGAACATGTTCCGGCGATTCCGGAACATGTTCCGGCGCTTCCGGAACATGTTCCGGTCCTTCCGGAACATGTTCCGGTGCTTCCGGAACATGTCCCGGCGCTTCCGGAACATGTTCCGGCGATTCCGGAACATGTTCCGGTGCTTCCGGAACATTTCCGGAAGCGCCGGAACATGTTCCGGCGATTCCGGAACATGTTCCGGCGCTTCCGGAACATGTTCCGGTCCTTCCGGAACATGTTCCGGTGCTTCCAGAACATGTTCCGGCGCTTCCGGAACATGTTCCGGTGCTTCCGGAACATGTTCCGGTCCTTCCGGAACATGTTCCGGTGCTTCCGGAACATGTTCCGGCGATTCCGGGACATGTTCCGGCGCTTCCGGAACGTGTTCCGGTCCTTCCGGAACATGTTCCGGTCCTTCTGGAACATGTTCCGGTGCTTCCGGAACATGTTCCGGCGCTTCCGGAACATGTTCCGGTGCTTCCAGAAAATTTTCCGGTCCTTCCGGAACATGTTCCGGTCCTTCCGGAACATGTTCCGGCGATTCCGGAACATGTTCCGGTCCTTCCGGAACATGTTCCGGTCCTTCCGGAACATGTTCCGGCGATTCCGGAACATGTTCCGGTCCTTCCGGAACATGTTCCGGTCCTTCCGGAACATGTTCCGGTCCTTCCGGAACATGTTCCGGCGCTTCCGGAACATGTTCCGGTGCTTGCGGAACATGTTCCGGCGACTCCGGAACATGTTCCGGTCCTTCCGGAACATGTTCCGGTGCTTCCGGAACATGTTCCGGCGATTCCGGAACATGTTCCGGCGCTTCCGGAACATGTTCCGGTCCTTCCGGAACATGTTCCGGTCCTTCCAGAACATGTTCCGGTCCTTCCGGAACATGTTCCGGTGCTCCCGGAACATGTTCCGGCGCTTCCGGAACATGTTCCGGTGCTTCCGGAACATGTTCCGGTCCTTCCGGAACATGTTCCGGCGATTCCGGAACATGTTCCGGTGCTTCCGGAACATGTTCCGGTCCTTCCGGAACATGTTCCGGTCCTTCCGGAACATGTTCCGGCGCTTCCGGAACATGTTCCGGTGCTTCCGGAACATGTTCCGGCGATTCCAGAACATGTTCCGGCGCTTCCGGAACATGTTCCGGTCCTTCCGGAACATGTTCCGGCGATTCCGGAACATGTTCCGGTGCTTCCGGAACATGTTCCGGCGCTTCCGGAACATGTTCCGGTGCTTCTGGAACATGTTCCGGCGATTCCGGAACATGTTCCGGCGCTTCCGGAACATGTTCCGGTCCTTCCGGAACATGTTCCGGTGCTTCTGGAACATGTTCCGGCGATTCCGGAACATGTTCCCGCGCTTCCGGAACATGTTCCGGTCCTTCCGGAACATGTTCCGGTTCTTCCGGAACATGTTCCGGCGCCTCCGGAACATGTTCCGGTGCTTCCGGAACATGTTCCGGCGCTTCCGGAACATGTTCCGGTCCTTCCGGAACATGTTCCGGTGCTTCCGGAACATGTTCCGGTCCTTCCAGAACATGTTCCGGCGATTCCGGAACATGTTCCGGTGCTTCCGGAACATGTTCCGGTGCTTCCTGAACATGTTCCGGTGCTTCCGGAACATGTTCCGGAAGTTACGGAACATGTTCCGGCGCTTCCGGAACATGTTCCGGTGCTTCCGGAACATGTTCCGGTGCTTCCGGAACATGTTCCGGCGATTCCGGAACATGTTCCGGTGCTTCCGGAACATGTTCCGGTCCTTCCGGAACATGTTCCGGTCCTTCCGGAACATGTTCCGGCGCTTCCGGAACATGTTCCGGCGCTTCCGGAACATGTTCCGGTGCTTCCGGAACATGTTCCGGCGATTCCGGAACATGTTCCGGCGCTTCCGGAACATGTTCCGGTCCTTCCGGAACATGTTCCGGTGCTTCCGGAACATGTTCCGGTCCTTCCGGAACATGTTCCGGCGATCCCGGAACATGTTCCGGCGCTTCCGGAACATGTTCCGGTGCTTCCGGAACATGTTCCGGTCCTTCCGGAACATGTTCCGGCGATTCTGGAACATGTTCCGGTGCTTCCGGAACATGTTCCGGCGCTTCCGGAACATGTTCCGGCGATTCCGGAACATGTTCCGGCGCTTCCGGAACATGTTCCGGTCCTTCCGGAACATGTTCCGGTGCTTCCGGAACATGTTCCGGTGCTTCCGGAACATGTTCCGGTGCTTCCGGAACATGTTCCGGTCCTTCCGGAACATGTTCCGGCGATTCCGGAACATGTTCCGGTGCTTCCGGAACATGTTCCGGTCCTTCCGGAACATGTTCCGGTCCTTCCGGAACATGTTCCGGCGCTTCCGGAACATGTTCCGGTGCTTCCGGAACATGTTCCGGCGATTCCAGAACATGTTCCGGCGCTTCCGGAACATGTTCCGGTCCTTCCGGAACATGTTCCGGTGCTTCCGGAACATGTTCCGGTCCTTCCAGAAGATGTTCCGGCGATTCCGGAACATGTTTCGGTGCTTCCGGAACATGTTCCGGCGCTTCCGGAACATGTTCCGGTGCTTCCGGAACATGTTCCGGCGATTCCGGAACATGTTCCGGCGCTTCCGGAACATGTTCCGGTCCTTCCGGAACATGTTCCGGTGCTTCTGGAAAATGTTCCGGCGATTCCGGAACATGTTCCGGTCCTTCCGGAACATGTTCCGGTTCTTCCGTAACATGTTCCGGCGCCTCCGGAACATGTTCCGGTGCTTCCGGAACATGTTCCGGCGCTTCCGGAACATGTTCCGGTCCTTCCGGAACATGTTCCGGTGCTTCCGGAACATGTTCCGGTCCTTCCAGAACATGTTCCGGCGATTCCGGAACATGTTCCGGTGCTTCCGGAACATGTTCCGGCGATTCCGGAACATGTTCCGGTGCTTCCGGAACATGTTCCGGTCCTTCCGGAACATGTTCCGGTCCTTCCGGAACATGTTCCGGTCCTTCCGGAACATGTTCCGGCGCTTCCGGAACATGTTCCGGTGCTTCCGGAACATGTTCCGGTCCTTCCGGAACATGTTCCGGCGATTCCGGAACATGTTCCGGCGCTTCCGGAACATGTTCCGGTCCTTCCGGAACATGTTCCGGTCCTTCCGGAACATGTTCCGGTCCTTCCGGAACATGTTCCGGCGCTTCCGGAACATGTTCCGTGCTTCCGGAACATGTTCCGGCGATTCCGGAACATGTTCCGGCGCTTCCGGAACATGTTCCGGTCCTTCCGGAACATGTTCCGGCGATCCCGGAACATGTTCCGGCGCTTCCGGAACATGTTCCGGTGCTTCCGGAACATGTTCCGGTCCTTCCAGAACATGTTCCGGCGATTGCGGAACATGTTCCGGTGCTTCCGGAACATGTTCCGGTGCTTCCGGAACATGTTCCGGTCCTTCCGGAACATGTTCCGGCGATTCCGGAACATCTTCCGGCGATCCCGGAACATGTTCCGGCGCTTCCGGAACATGTTCCGGTGCTTCCGGAACATGTTCCGGTCCTTCCGGAACATGTTACGGCGATTCCGGAACATGTTCCGGCGATTCCGGAACATGTTCCGGCGCTTCCGGAACATGTTCCGGTGCCTCCGGAACATGTTCCGGTCCTTCCGGAACATGTTCCGGTGCTTCCGGAACATGTTCCGGTCCTTCAGGAACATGTTCGGGTGCTTCCGGAACATGTTCCGGTCCTTCCGGAACATGTTCCGGCGATTCCGGAACATGTTCCGGCGCTTCCGGAACATGTACCGTCGCTTCCGGATCATGTTCCGGCGCTTCCGGAACATGTTCCGGTGCTTCCGGAACATGTTCCGGTGCTTCCGGAACATGTTCCGGCGCTTCCGGAACATGTTCCGGCGCTTCCGGAACATGTTCCGGTCATTCCGGAACATGTTCCGGTCCTTCGGGAACATGTTCCGGCGATTCCGGAACATGTTCCGGTGCCTCCGGAACATGTTCCGGTCCTTCCGGAACATGTTCGGTGCTTCCGGAACATGTTCCGGTGCGTTCGGAACATGTTCCGGCGCTTCTGGAACATGTTTTGGTGCTTCCGGAACATGTTCCGGTGCTTCCGGAACATGATCCGGCGCTTCCGGAACATGTTCCGGTGCTTCCGGAACATGTTCCGGTCCTTCCGGAACATGTTCCGGTGCTTCCGGAACATGTTCCGGCGCTTCCGTTCCGGCGCTTCCGGAACATGTTCCGGCCCTTCCGGAACATGTTCCGGTCCTTCCGGAACATGTTCCGGCGATTCCGGAACATGTTCCGGTGCCTCCGGAACATGTTCCGGTCCTTCCGGAACATGTTCGGTGCTTCCGGAACATGTTCCGGTGCGTTCGGAACATGTTCCGGTCCTTCCGGAACATTTTCCGGCGCTTCCGGAACATGTTCCGGCGCTTCCGGAACATGATCCGGCGCTTCCGGAACATGTTCCGGTGCTTCCGGAACATGTTCCGGTCCTTCCGGAACATGTTCCGGCGCTTCCGGAACATGTTCCGGCGCTTCCGTTCCGGCGCTTCCGGAACATGTTCCGGCCCTTCCGGAACATGTTCCGGTCCTTCCGGAACATGTTCCGGTGCTTCCGGAACATGTTCCGGTGCTTCCGGAACATGTTCCGGCGCTTCCAGAACATGATCCGGCGCTTCCGGAACATGTTCCGGTGCTTCCGGAACATGTTCCGGCGCCTCCGGAACATGATCCGGCGCTTCCGGAACATGTTCCGGTGCTTCCGGAACATGTTCCGGTCCTTCCGGAACATGTTCCGGTCCTTCCGGAACATGTTCCGGCGCTTCCGGAACATGTTCCGGTGCCTCCGGAACATGTTCCGGCGCTTCCGGAACATGTTCCGGCGCTTCCGGAACATGTTCCGGTCCTTCCGGAACATGTTTTGGTGCTTCCGGAACATGTTCCGGTGCTTCCGGAACATTTTCCGGCGCTTCCGGAACATGTTCCGGCGCTTCCGGAACATGATCCGGCGCTTCCGGAACATGTTCCGGTGCTTCCGGAACATGTTCCGGTGCTTCCGGAACATGTTCCGGCGCTTCCGGAACATGTTCCGGCGCTTCCGGAACATGTTCCGGCGCTTCCGAAACATGTTCCGGTGCTTCCGGAACATGTTCCGGCGCTTCCGGAACATGATCCGGCGCTTCCGGAACATGTTCCGGTCCTTCCGGAACATGTTCCGGCGCTTCCGGAACATGTTCCGGTGCTTCCGGAACATGTTCGGGCGCCTCCGGAACATGATCCGGCGCTTCCGGAACATGTTCCGGTGCTTCCGGAACATGTTCCGGTCCTTCCGGAACATGTTCCGGTCCTTCCGGAACATGTTCCGGCGCTTCCGGAACATGTTCCGGTCCTTCCGGAACATGTTCCGGTCCTTCCGGAACATGTTCCGGTGCTTCCGGAACATGTTCCGGTCCTTCCGGAACATGTTCCGGTCCTTCCGGAACATGTTCCGGCGCTTCCGAAAACATGTTCCGGCGCTTCCAGAACATGTTCCGGTGCTTCCGGAACATGTTCCGGTCCTTCCGGAACATGTTCCGGTGCTTCCGGAACATGTTCCGGCGATTCCGGAACATGTTCCGGTGCTTCCGGAACATGTTCCGGTGATTCCGGAAAATGTTCCGGTCCTTCCGGAACATGTTCCGGTGCTTCCGGAACATGTTCCGGTCCTTCCAGAACATGTTCCGGCGCTTCCGGAACATGTTCCGGCGCTTCCTGAACAGGTTCCGGCGCTTCCGGAACATGTTCCGGCGCTTCCGGAACATGTTCCGGTGCTTCCGGAACATGTTCCGGTGCTTCCGCAACATGTTCCGGTGCTTCCGGAACATGTTCCGGTGCTTCCGCAACATGTTCAGGCGGTTCCGGAACATGTTCCGGTGCTTCCGGAACATGTTCCGGCGCTTCCGGAACATGTTGCGGTGCTTCCGGAACATGTTCCGGCGCTTCCGGAACATGTTCCGGCGCTTCCGAACCTGTTCCGGTGCTTCCGGAACATGTTCCGGTGCTTCCGGAACATGTTCCGGAAGCATCGGAACCTGTTCCGGAAGCATCGGAACATGTTCCGGAAGTTACGGAACATGTTCCGGTGCTTCCGGAACATGTTCCGGTGCTTCCGGAACATGTTCCGGCGCTTCTGGAACATGTTCCGGCGCTTCCGGAACCTGTTCCGGTCCTTCCGGAACATGTTCCGGTCCTTCCAGAACATGTTCCGGTCCTTCCGGAACATGTTCCGGCGCTTCCGGAACATGTTCCGGTCCTTCCGGAACATGTTCCGGTCCTTCCGGAACATGTTCCGGTGCTTCCGGAACATGTTCCGGTGCTTCCGGAACATGTTCCGGTCCTCCCGGAACATGTTCCGGTGCTTCCGGAACATGTTCCGGTGCTTCCGGAACATGTTCCGGTGGTTCCGGAACATGTTCCGGTGCTTCCGGAATATGTTCCGGCGCTTCCGGAACATGTTCCGGTGCTTCCGGAACATGTTCCGGTGCTTCCGGAACATGTTCCGGTCCTTCCGGTACATGTTCCGGTCCTTCCGGAACATGTTCCGGTGCTTCCGGAACATGTTCCGGTCCTTCCGGAACATGTTCCGGTCCTTCCGGAACATGTTCCGGCGCTTCCGGAACATGTTCCGGTGCCTCCGGAATATGTTCCGGCGCTTCCGGAACATGTTCCGGCGCTTCCGGAACATGTTCCGGTCCTTCCGGAACATGTTTTGGTGCTTCCGGAACATGTTCCGGCGCTTCCGGAACATGATCCGGCGCTTCCGGAACATGTTCCGGTGCTTCCGGAACATGTTCCGGTCCTTCCGGAACATGTTCCGGCGCTTCCGGAACATGTTCCGGTGCTTCCGGAACATGTTCCGGTGCTTCCGGAACATGTTTCGGCGCTTCCGGAACATGTTCCGGCGCTTCCGGAACATGTTCCGGTGCTTCCGGAACACGTTCCGGCGCTTCCGGAACATGTTCCGGCGCTCCCGTTCTGGCGCTTCCGGAACATGTTCCGGTCCTTCCGGAACATGTTCCGGTGCTTCCGGAACATGTTCCGGCGCTTCCGGAACATGATCCGGCGCTTCCGGAACATGTTCCGGTCCTTCCGGAACATGATCCGGCGCTTCCGGAACATGTTCCGGTGCTTCCGGAACATGTTCCGGCGCTTCCGGAACATGTTCCGGCGCTTCCGGAACATGTTCCGGTGCTTCCGGAACATGTTCCGGTGCTTCCGGAACATGTTCCGGTGCTTCCGGAACATGTTCCGGTGCTTCCGCAACATGTTCCGGCGGTTCCGGAACATGTTCCGGTGCTTCCGGAACATGTTCCGGTGCTTCCGGAACATGTTCCGGCGCTTCCGGAACATGTTCCGGTCCTTCCGGAACATGTTCCGGTCCTTCCGGAACACGTTCCGGCGCTTCCGGAACATGTTCCGGTGCTTCCAGAACATGTTCCGGTGCTTCCGGAACATGTTCCGGTCCTCCCGGAACATGTTCCGGTGCTTCCGGAACATGTTCCGGTGCTTCCGGAACATGTTCCGGCGCTTCCGGAACATGTTCCGGTCCTTCCGGTACATGTTCCGGTCCTTCCGGAACATGTTCCGGCGCTTCCAGAACATGTTCCGGTGCTTCCGGAACATGTTCCGGCGCTTCCGGAACATGTTCCGGCGCTTCCGTTCCGGCGCTTCCCGAACATGTTCCGGCCCTTCCAGAACATGTTCCGGTCCTTCCGGAACATGTTCCGGTGCTTCCGGAACATGTTCCGGTGCTTCCGGAACATGTTCCGGCGCTTCCGGAACATGATCCGGCGCTTCCGGAACATGTTCCGGTGCCTCCGGTACATGTTCCGGAAGGACCGGAACATGTTCCGGAAGCACCGGAACATGTTCCGGTCCTTCCGGAACATGTTGCGGTCCTTCCGGAACATGTTCCGGAGGCACCGGAACGTGTTCCGGAATCGCCGGAACATGTTGCGGAAGCACCGGAACATGTTCCGGCGCTTCCGGAACATGTTCCGGTGCCGCCGGAACATGTTCCGGTCCTTCCGGAACATGTTCCGGTGCTTCCGGAAGATGTTCTGGCGCCTCCGGAACATGTTCCGGCGCCTCCGGAACATGTTCCGGCGCTTCCGGAACATGTTCCGGTGCTTCCGGAACATGTTCCGGTGCCTCCGGAACATGTTCCGGTGCTTCCGGAACATGTTCCGGCGCTTCCGGAACATGTTCCGGCGCTTCCGGAACAAGTTCCGGCGCTTCCGGAACATGATCCGGCGCTTCCGGAACATGTTCCGGTCCTTCCGGAACATGTTCCGGTGCTTACGGAACATGTTCCGGCGCTTCCGGAACATGTTCCGGTGCTTCCGGAACATGTTCCGGCGCCTCCGGAACATGATCCGGCGCTTCCGGAACATTTTCCGGTGCTTCCGGAACGTGTTCCGGTCTTTCCGGAACATGTTCCGGCGCTTCCGGAACATGTTCCGGCGATTCCGGAACATGTTCCAGCGCTTCCGGAACATGTTCCGGCGCTTCCGGTACATGTTCCGGTGCTTCCGGAACATGTTCCGGTCCTTCCGGAACATGTTCCGGTGCTTCCGGAACATGTTCCGGTGCTTCCGGAACACGTTCCGGCGCTTCCGGAACATGTTCCGGTGCTTCCGGAACATGTTCCGGCGATTCCGGAACATGTTCCGGTCCTTCGGGAACATGTTCCGGTGCTTCCAGAACATGTTCCGGCGATTCCGGAACATGTTCCGGCGCTTCCGGAACATGTTCCGGTGCTTCCGGAACATGTTCCGGTGCTTCCGGAACATGTTCCGGCGATTCCGGAACATGTTCCGGTGCTTCCGGAACATGTTCCGGCGCTTCCGGAACATGTTCCGGCGCTTCCGGAACATGTTCCGGTGCTTCCGGAACATGTTCCGGTGCTTCTGAAACATGTTCCGGCGATTCCGGAACACGTTCCGGTCCTTCCGGAACGTGTTCGGGCGCTTCCGGAACATGTTCCGCTGCTTCCGGAACATGTTCCGGTCCTTCCGGAACATGTTCCGGTCCTTCCGGAACATGTTCCGGCGATTCAGGAGCATGTTCCGGCGCTTCCGGAACATGTTCCGGTGCTTCGGGAACATGTTCCGGCGATTCCGGAACATGTTCCGGTCCTTCCGGAACATGTTCCGGCGCTTCCGGAACATGTTCCGGTGCTTCCGGAACATGTTCCGGTCCTTCCGGAACATGTTCCGGCGATTCCGTAACATGTTCCCGTGCTTCCGGAACATGTTCCGGTGCTTCCGGAACATGTTCCGGCGATTCCGGAACATGTTCCGGCGCTTCCGGAACATGTTCCGGTGCTTCCGGAACATGTTCCGGCGATTCCGGAACATGTTCCGGTCCTTCCGGAACATGTTCCGGCGCTTCCGGAACATGTTCCGGTGCTTCCGGAACATGTTCCGGTCCTTCCGGAACATGTTCCGGTCCTTCCGGAACATGTTCCGGCGCTTCCGGAACATGTTCCGGTGCTTCCGGAACATGTTCCGGCGATTCCGGAACATGTTCCGGTGCTTCCGGAACATGTTCCGGCGCTTCCGGAACATGTTCCGGTGCTTCCGGAACATGTTCCGGCGATTCCGGAACATGTTCCGGTGCTTCCGGAACATGTTCCGGTGCTTCCGGAACATGTTCCGGTGCTTCCGGAACATGTTCCGGCGGTTCCAGAACATGTTCCGGCGCTTCCGGAACATGTTCCGGTGCTTCCGGAACATGTTCCGGTGCTTCGGGAACATGTTCCGGCGCTTCCGGAACATGTTCCGGTGCTTCCGGAACATGTTCCGGTGCTTCCGGAACATGTTCCGGTCCTTCCGGAACATGTTCCGGCGATTCCGGAACATGTTCCGGTGCTTCCGGAACATGTTCCGGTCCTTCCGGAACATGTTCCGGTCCTTCCGGAACATGTTCCGGCGCTTCCGGAACATGTTCCGGTGCTTCCGGAACATGTTCCGGCGATTCCGGAACATGTTCCGGCGCTTCCGGAACATGTTCCGGTCCTTCCGGAACATGTTCCGGCGATTCCGGAACATGTTCCGCCGGTCCTTCCGGAACATGTTCCGGCGATTCCGGAACATGTTCCGGCGATTCCGGAACATGTTCCGGCGCTTCCGGAACATGTTCCGGTGCTTCCGGAACATCTTCCGGTGCTTCCGGAACATCTTCCGGTGCTTCCGGAACATGTTCCGGCGATTCCGGAACATGTTCCGGTGCTTCCGGAACATGTTCCGGCGCTTCCGGAACATGTTCCGGTGCTTCCGGAACATGTTCCGGTGCTTCCGGAACATGTTCCGGCGCTTCCGGAACATGTTCCGGTCCTTCCGGAACATGTTCCGGTGCTTCCGGAACATGTTCCGGTGCTTCCGGAACATGTTCCGGCGCTTCCGGAACATGTTGCGGTCCTTCCAGAACATGTTCCGGTCCTTCGGGAACATTTTCCGGCGCTTCCGGAACATGTTCCGGTGCTTCCGGAACATGTTCCGGTGCTTCCGGAACATGTTCCGGTCCTTCCGGAACATGTTCCGGCGATTCCGGAACATGTTCCGTCGATTCCGGAAAATATTCCGGTCCTTCCGGAACATGTTCCGGTCCTTCCGGAACATGTTCCGGTGCTTCCGGAACATGTTCCGGCGCTTCCGGAACATGTTCCGGTGCTTCCGGAACATGTTCCGGCGCTTCCGGAACATGTTCCGGTCCTTCCGGAACATGTTCCGGTGCTTCCAGAACATGTTCCGGCGATTCCGGAACATGTTCCGGCGCTTCCGGAACATGTTCCGGTCCTTCCGGAACATGTTCCGGTGCTTCCGGAACATGTTCCGGCGCTTCCGGAACATGTTCCGGCGCTTCCGGAACATGTTCCGGTGCTTCCGGAACATGTTCCGGTCCTTCCGGAACATGTTCCGGCGATTCCGGAACATGTTCCGGTCCTTCCGGAACATATTCCGGTCCTTCCGGAACATGTTCCGGTCCTTCCAGAACATGTTCCGGCGCTTCCGGAACATGTTCCGGTGCTTCCAGAACATGTTCCGGCGATTCCGGAACATGTTCCGGCGCTTCCGGAACATGTCCCGGTGCTTCCGAGACATGTTCCGGTGCTTCCGGAACATGTTCCGGCGATTCCGGAACATGTTCCGGCGATTCCGGAACATGTTCCGGCGCTTCCGGAACATGTTCCGGTGCTTCCGGAACATGTTCCGGTGCTTCCGGAACATGTTCCGGTGCTTCCGGAACATGTTCCGGCGATTCCGGAACATGTTCCGGTGCTTCCGGAACATGTTCCGGCGCTTCCGGAACATGTTCCGGTGCTTCCGGAACATGTTCCGGTGCTTCCGGAACATGTTCCGGTGCTTCCGGAACATGTTCCGGTGCTTCCGGAACATGTTCCGGCGATTCCGGAACATGTTCCGGTGCTTCCGGAACATGTTCCGGCGCTTCCGGAACATGTTCCGGTGCTTCCGGAACATGTTCCGGCGATTCCGGAACATGTTCCGGCGCTTCCGGAACATGTTCCGGTCCTTCCGGAACATGTTCCGGTGCTTCCGGAACATGTTCCGGTGCTTCCAGAACATGTTCCGGGGATTCCGGAACATGTTCCGGCGCTTCCGGAACATGTTCCGGTCCTTCCAGAACATGTTCCGGTCCTTCGGGAACATTTTCCGGCGCTTCCGGAACATGTTCCGGTGCTTCCGGAACATGTTCCGGTGCTTCCGGAACATGTTCCGGTCCTTCCGGAACATGTTCCGGCGATTCCGGAACATGTTCCGTCGATTCCGGAAAATATTCCGGTCCTTCCGGAACATGTTCCGGTCCTTCCGGAACATGTTCCGGTGCTTCCGGAACATGTTCCGGCGCTTCCGGAACATGTTCCGGTGCTTCCGGAACATGTTCCGGCGATTCCGGAACATGTTCCGGCGCTTCCGGAACATGTTCCGGTCCTTCCGGAACATGTTCCGGTGCTTCCAGAACATGTTCCGGCGATTCCGGAAGATGTTCCGGCGCTTCCGGAACATGTTCCGGTCCTTCCGGAACATGTTCCGGTGCTTCCGGAACATGTTCCGGCGCTTCCGGAACATGTTCCGGCGCTTCCGGAACATGTTCCGGTGCTTCCGGAACATGTTCCGGTCCTTCCGGAACATGTTCCGGCGATTCCGGAACATGTTCCGGTCCTTCCGGAACATATTCCGGTCCTTCCGGAACATGTTCCGGTCCTTCCAGAACATGTTCCGGCGCTTCCGGAACATGTTCCGGTGCTTCCAGAACATGTTCCGGCGATTCCGGAACATGTTCCGGCGCTTCCGGAACATGTCCCGGTGCTTCCGAGACATGTTCCGGTGCTTCCGGAACATGTTCCGGTCCTTCCGGAACATGTTCCGGCGATTCCGGAACATGTTCCGGTGCTTCCGGAACATGTTCCGGCGCTTCCGGAACATGTTCCGGCGCTTCCGGAACATGTTCCGGTGCTTCCAGAACATGTTCCGGCGATTCCGGAACATGTTCCGGCGCTTCCGGAACATGTTCCGGTGCTTCCGGAACATGTTCCGGCGATTCCGGAACATGTTCCGGCGCTTCCGGAACATGTTCCGGTCCTTCCGGAACATGTTCCGGTGCTTCCGGAAAATGTTCCGGAAGCGCCGGAACATGTTCCGGAACTTCCGGAACATGTTCCGGCGCTTCCGGAACATGTTCCGGCGATTCCGGAACATGTTCCGGTGCTTCCGGAGCATGTTCCGGTGCTTCCGGAACATGTTCCGGTGCTTCCGGAACATGTTCCGGTCCTTCCGGAACATGTTCCGGCGATTCCGGAACATGTTCCGGCGCTTCCGGAACATGTCCCGGTGCTTCCGAGACATGTTCCGGTGCTTCCGGAACATGTTCCGGTCCTTCCGGAACATGTTCCGGCGAATCCGGAACATGTTCCGGTGCTTCCGGAACATGTTCCGGCGCTTCCGGAACATGTTCCGGCGCTTCCGGAACATGCTCCGGCGCTTCCGGAACATGTTCCGGTGCTTCCGGAACATGTTCCGGCGATTCCGGAACATGTTCCGGCGATTCCGGAACATGTTCCGGCGCTTCCGGAACATGTCCCGGTGCTTCCGAGACATGTTCCGGTGCTTCCGGAACATGTTCCGGTCCTTCCGGAACATGTTCCGGCGATTCCGGAACATGTTCCGGTGCTTCCGGAATATGTTCCGGCGATTCCGGAACATGTTGCGCTTCCGGAACATGTTCCGGTCCTTCCGGAACATGTTCCGGCGATTCCGGAACATGTTCCGGTGCTTCCGGAACATGTTCCGGCGCTTCCGGAACATGTTCCGGTCCTTCCGGAACATGTTCCGGTGCTTCCGGAACATGTTCCGGCGCTTCCGGAACATGTTCCGGTCCTTCCGGAACATGTTCAGGCGATTCCGGAACATGTTCCGGTGCTTCCGGAACATGTTCCGGTCCTTCCGGAACATGTTCCGGTCCTTCCGGAACATGTTCCGGCGCTTCCGGAACATGTTCTGGTGCTTCCGGAACATGTTCCGGCGATTCCGGAACATGTTCCGGCGCTTCCGGAACATGTTCCGGTGCTTCCGGAACATGTTCCGGCGATTCCGGAACATGTTCCGGCGCTTCCGGAACATGTTCCGGCGATTCCGGAGCATGTTCCGGCGCTTCCGGAACATGTTCCGGAAGCACCGGAACATGTTCTGGTGCTTCCGGAACATGTTCCGGCGATTCCGGAACTTGTTCCGGTGCTTCCGGAACATGTTCCGGCGAGTCCGGAACATGTTCCGGCGCTTCCGGAACATGTTCCGGTCCTTCCGGAACATGTTCCGGCGCTTCCGGAACATGTTCCGGTCCTTCCGGAACATGTTCCGGCGATTCCGGAACATGTTCCGGTCCTTCCGGAACATGTTCCGGCGATTCCGGAACATGTTCCGGTCCTTCCGGAACATGTTCCGGTCCTTCCGGAACATGTTCCGGTCCTTCCGGAACATGTTCCGGCGCTCCGGAACATGTTCCGGTGCTTCCGGAACATGTTCCGGCGATTCCGGAACATGTTCCGGCGCTTCCGGAACATGTTCCGGTGCTTCCGGAACATGTTCCGGTGCTTCCGGAACATGTTCCGGCGATTCCGGGACATGTTCCGGTCCTTCCGGAACATGATCCGGTGCTTCCGGAACATGTTCCGGCGCTTCCGGAACATGTTCCGGTGCTTCCGGAACATGTTCCGGTGCTTCCGGAACATGTTCCGGTCCTTCCGGAACATGTTCCGGCGATTCCGGAACATGTTCCGGCGCTTCCGGAACATGTTCCGGTCCTTCCGCAACATGTTCCGGTGCTTCCGGAACATGTTCCGGCGCTTCCGGAACATGTTCCGGCGCTTCCGGAACATGTTCCGGTCCTTCCGGAACATGTTCCGGTCCTTCCGGAACATGTTCCGGCGATTCCGGAACATGTTCCGGTCCTTCCGGAACATGTTCCGGTCCTTCCGGAACATGTTCCGGTCCTTCCGGAACATGTTCCGGTCCTTCCGGAACATGTTCCGGCGCTTCCGGAACATGTTCCGGTGCTTCCGGAACATGTTCCGGCGATTCCGGAACATGTTCCGGCGATTCCGGAACATGTTCCGGCGCTTCCGGAACATGTTCCGGTCCTTCCGGAACATGTTCCGGTGCTTCCGGAACATGTTCCGCCGCTTCCGGAACATGTTCCGGTGCTTCCGGAACATGTTCCGGTCCTTCCGGAACATGTTCCGGTCCTTCCGGAACATGTTCCGGCGATTCCGGAACATGTTCCGGTCCTTCCAGAACATGTTCCGGTCCTTCCGGAACATGTTCCGGTCCTTCCGGAACACGTTCCGGCGCTTCCGGAACATGTTCCGATGCTTCCGGAACATGTTCCGGCGATTCCGGAACATGTTCCGGCGCTTCCGGAACATGTTCCGGTGCTTCCCGAACATGTTCCCGCGATTCCGGAACATGTTCCGGCGCTTCCGGAACATGTTCCGGTGCTTCCGGAACATGTTCCGGTGCTTCCGGAACATGTTCCGGTCCTTCCGGAACATGTTCCGGCGATTCCGGAACATGTTCCGGCGCTTCCGGAACATCTTCCGGTCCTTCCGGAACATGTTCCGGTGCTTCCGGAACATGTTCCGGCGCTTCCGGAACATGTTCCGGTGCTTCCGGAACATGTTCCGGTCCTTCCAGAACATGTTCCGGCGATTCCGGAACATGTTCCGGTCCTTCCGGAACATGTTCCGGTGCTTCCGGAACATGTTCCGGCGCCGGTCCTTCCGGAACATGTTCCGGTGCTTCCGGAACATGTTCCGGCGATTCCGGAACATGTTCCGGTACTTCCGGAACATGTTCCGGTCCTTCCGGAACATGTTCCGGTGCTTCCGGAACATGTTCCGGCGATTCCGGAACATGTTCCGGCGCTTCCGGAACATGTTCCGGTGCTTCCGGAACATGTTCCGGTGCTTCCGGAACATGTTCCGGTCCTTCCGGAACATGTTCCGGCGATTCCGGAACATGTTCCGGTGCTTCCGGAACATGTTCCGGTCCTTCCGGAACATGTTCCGGTCCTTCCGGAACATGTTCCGGCGCTTCCGGAACATGTTCCGGCGATTCCGGAACATGTTCCGGTGCTTCCGGAACATGTTCCGGCGCTTCCGGAACATGTTCCGGTGCTTCCGGAACATGTTCCGGCGATTCCGGAACATTCCGGCGCTTCCGGAACATGTTCCGGTCCTTCCGGAACATGTTCCGGTGCTTCCGGAACATGTTCCGGTGCTTCCGGAACATGTTCCGGCGCTTCCGGAACATGTTCCGGCGATTCCGGAACATGTTCCGGCGCTTCCGGAACATGTTCCGGTCCTTCCGGAAAATGTTCCGGTGCTTCCGGAACATGTTCCGGCGCTTCCGGAACATGTTCCGGTGCTTCCGGAACATGTTCCGGTCTTTCCGGAACATGTTCCGGCGATTCCGGAACATGTTCCGGCGATTCCGGAACATGTTCCGGCGCTTCCGGAACATGTTCCGGTGCTTCCGGAACATGTTCCGGTCCTTCCGGAACATGTTCCGGCGATTCCGGAACATGTTCCGGTCCTTCCGGAACATGTTCCGGGCCTTCCGGAACATGTTCCGGCGCTTCCGGAACATGTTCCGGCGATTCCGGAACATGTTCCGGCGCTTCCGGAACATGTTCCGGTGCTTCCGGAACATGTTCCGCCGATTCCGGAACATGTTCCGGCGCTTCCGGAACCTGTTCCGGTCCTTCCGGAACATGTTCCGGTGCTTCCGGAACATGTTCCGGCGATTCCGGAACATGTTCCGGCGCTTCCGGAACATGTTCCGGTCCTTCCGGAACATGTTCCGGTGCTTCCGGAACATGTTCCGGCGCTTCCGGAACATGTTCCGGTGCTTCCGGAACATGTTCCGGTGCTTCCGGAACATGTTCCGGCGATTCTGGAACATGTTCCGGTGCTTCCGGAACATGTTCCGGTCCTTCCGGAACATGTTCCGGTCCTTCCGGAACATGTTCCGGTCCTTCCGGAACATGTTCCGGCGCTTCCGGAACATGTTCCGGTGCTTCCAGAACATGTTCCGGCGATTCCGGAACATGTTCCGGCGCTTCCGGAACATGTACCGGTCCTTCCGGAACATGTTCCGGCGCTTCCGGAACATGTTCCGGTGCTTCCGGAACATGTTCCGGTGCTTCCGGAACATGTTCCGGTCCTTCCGGAACATGTTCCGGCGATTCCGGAACATGTTCCGGTGCTTCCGGAACATGTTCCGGTCCTTCCGGAACATGTTCCAGCGCTTCCAGAACATGTCCCGGTGCTTCCGGAACATGTTCCGGCGCTTCCGGAACATGTTCCGGTGCTTCCGGAATATGTTCCGGCGATTCCGGAACATGTTCCGGCGCTTCCGGAACATGTTCCGGTCCTTCCGGAACATGTTCCGGTGCTTCCGGAACATGTTCCGGCGCTTCCGGAACATGTTCCGGTGCTTCCGGAACATGTTCCGGTCCTTCCGGAACATGTTCCGGCGATTCCGGAACATGTTCCGGCGCTTCCGGAACATGTTCCGGTGCTTCCGGAACATGTTCCGGCGATTCCGGAACATGTTCCGGCGATTCCGGAACATGTTCCGGCGCTTCCGGAACATGTTCCGGTCCTTCCGGAACATGTTCCGGTGCTTCCGGAACATGTTCCGGCGATTCCGGAACATGTTCCGGTGCTTCCGGAAGATGTTCCGGCGATTCCGGAACATGTTCCGGTCCTTCCGGAACATGTTCCGGTCCTTCCGGAACATGTTCCGGTCCTTCCGGAACATGTTTCGGCGCTTCCGGAACATGTTCCGGTGCTTCCGGAACATGTTCCGGCCATTCCGGAACATGTTCCGGTCCTTCCGGAAAATGTTCCGGCGATTCAAGAACATGTTCCGGCGATTCCGGAACATGTTCCGGCGATTCCGGAACATGTTCCGGTGCTTCCGGAACATGTTCCGGTCCTTCCGGACCATGTTCCGGTCCTTCCGGAACATGTTCCGGTCCTTCCGGAACATGTTCCGGCGCTTCCGGAACATGTTCCGGTGCTTCCGGAACATGTTCCGGCGCTTCCGGAACATGTTCCGGTGCTTCCGGAAGATGTTCCGGCGATTCCGGAACATGTTCCGGTCCTTCCGGAACATGTTCCGGTCCTTCCGGAACATGTTTCGGCGCTTCCGGAACATGTTCCGGTGCTTCCGGAACATGTTCCGGCCATTCCGGAACATGTTCCGGTCCTTCCGGAAAATGTTCCGGCGATTCAAGAACATGTTCCGGCGATTCCGGAACATGTTCCGGCGATTCCGGAACATGTTCCGGTCCTTCCGGAACATGTTCCGGTGCTTCCGGAACATGTTCCGGCGCTTCCGGAACATGTTCCGGTGCTTCCGGAACATGTTCCGGTGCTTCCGGAACATGTTCCGGTCCTTCCAGAACATGTTCCGGCGATTCCGGAACATGTTCCGGCGCTTCCGGAACATGTTCCGGCGCTTCCGGAACATGTTCCGGTGCTTCCGGAACATGTTCCGGTGCTTCCGGAACATGTTCCGGCGATTCCGGAACATGTTCCGGTCCTTCCGGAACATGTTCGGGCGCTTCCGGAACATGTTCCGGTGCTTCCGGAACATGTTCCGGTCCTTCCGGAACATGTTCCGGCGCTTCCGGAACATGTTCCGGCGATTCCGGAACATGTTCCGGTGCTTCCGGAACATGTTCCAGTCCTTCCGGAACATGTTCCGGCGATTCCGCAACATGTTCCGGTGCTTCCGGAACATGTTCCGGTGCTTCCGGAACATGTTCCGGTCCTTCCGGAAAATGTTCCGGCGCTTCCGGAACATGTTCCGGTGCTTCCGGAACATGTTCCGGCGATTCCGGATCATGTTCCGGTGCTTCCGGAACATGTTCCGGCGATTCCGCAACATGTTCCGGTGCTTCCGGAACATGTTCCGGTGCTTCCGGAACATGTTCCGGTCCTTCCGGAACATGTTCCGGCGATTCCGGAACATGTTCCGGCGCTTCCGGAACATGTTCCGGTGCTTCCGGAACATGTTCCGGCGATTCCGCATCATGTTCCGGTGCTTCCGGAACATGTTCCGGTCCTTCCGGAACATGTTCCGGTCCTTCCGGAACATGTTCCGGCGCTTCCGGAACATGTTCCGGTGCTTCCGGAACATGTTCCGGCGATTCCGGAACATGTTCCGGCGCTTCCGGAACATGTTCCGGTGCTTCCGGAACATGTTCCGGCGATTCCGGAACATGTTCCGGCGCTTCCGGAACATGTTCCGGTCCTTCCGGAACATGTTCCGGTGCTTCCGGAACATGTTCCGGCGCTTCCGGAACATGTTCCGGTGCTTCCGGAACATGTTCCGGTCCTTCCGGAACATGTTCCGGTGCTTCCGGAACATGTTCCGGCGATTCCGGAACATGTTCCGGCGCTTCCGGAACATGTTCCGGTCCTTCCGGAGCATGTTCCGGTCCTTCCGGAGCATGTTCCGGTCCTTCCGGAACATGTTCCGGCGCTTCCGGAACATGTTCCGGCGCTTCCGGAACATGTTCCGGTGCTTCCGGAACATGTTCCGGTCCTTTCGGAACATGTTCCGGTCCTTCCGGAACATGTTCCGGCGATTCCGGAACATGTTCCGGCGCTTCCGGAACATGTTCCGGTGCTTCCGGAACATGTTCCGGTGCTTCCGGAACATGTTCCGGCGATTCCGGAACATGTTCCGGCGCTTCCGGAACATGTTCCGGTGCTTCCGGAACATGTTCCGGTGCTTCCGGAACATGTTCCGGTGCTTCCGGAACATGTTCCGGCGCTTCCGCAACATGTTCCGGTGCTTCCGGAACATGTTCCGGCGATTCCGGAACATGTTCCGGCGCTTCCGGAACATGTTCCGGTCCTTCCAGAACATGTTCCGGTGCTTCCGGAACATGTTCCGGCGCTTCCGGAACATGTTCCGGCGCCTCCGGAACATGTTCCGGTGCTTCCGGAACATGTTCCGGCGATTCCGGAACATGTTCCGGTCCTTCCGGAACATGTTCCGGCGCTTCCGGAACATGTTCCGGCGCTTCCGGAACATGTTCCGGTGCTTCCGGAACATGTTCCGGCGAGTCCGGAACATGTTCCGGCGCTTCCGGAACATGTTCCGGTGCTCCGGAACATGTTCCGGCGCTTCCGGAACATGTTCCGGCGCTTCCGGAACATGTTCCGGTCCTTCCGGAACATGTTCCGGTGCTTCCGGAACATGTTCCGGCGATTCCGGAACATGTTCCGGTGCTTCCGGAACATGTTCCGGTGCTTCCGGAACATGTTCCGGTCCTTCCGGAACATGTTCCGGCGATTCCGGAACATGTTCCGGCGCTTCCGGAACATGTCCCGGTGCTTCCTGAACATGTTCCGGTGCTTCCGGAACATGTTCCGGTTCTTCCGGAACATGTTCCGGTGCTTCCGGAACATGTTCCGGTCCTTCCGGAACATGTTCCGGTGCTTCCGGAACATGTTCCGGCGATTCCGGAACATGTTCCGGCGCTTCCGGAACATGTTCCGGTCCTTCCGGAACATGTTCTGGCGATTCCGGAACATGTTCCGGCGCTTCCGGAACATGTTCCGGTGCTTCCGGAACATGTTCCGGCGATTCCTGAACATGTTCTGGTCCTTGCGGAACATGTTCGGGCGCTTCCGGAACATGTTCCGGTCCTTCCGGAACATGTTCCGGTCCTTCCGGAACATGTTCCGGCGCTTCCGGAACATGTTCCGGTGCTTCCGGAACATGTTCCGGCGATTCCGGAACATGTTCCGGTCCTTCCGGAACATGTTCCGGCGCTTCCGGAACATGTTCCGGTGCTTCCGGAACATGTTCCGGTCCTTCCGGAACATGTTCCGGTCCTTCCGGAACATGTTCCGGCGATTCCGCAACATGTTCCGGTGCTTCCGGAACATGTTCCGGTGCTTCCGGAACATGTTCCGGTCCTTCCGGAACATGTTCCGGCGATTCCGGAACATGTTCCGGCGCTTCCGGAACATGTTCCGGTGCTTCCGGAACATGTTCCGGCGATTCCGGAACATGTTCCGGTCCTTCCGGAACATGTTCCGGCGCTTCCGGAACATGTTCCGGTGCTTCCGGAACATGTTCCGGTCCTTCCGGAACATGTTCCGGTCCTTCCGGAACATGTTCCGGCGCTTCCGGAGTATGTTCCGGTGCTTCCGGAACATGTTCCGGTCCTTCCGGAACATGTTCCGGTCCTTCCGGAACATGTTCCGGTGCTTCCGGAACATGTTCCAGCGCTTCCGGAACATGTTCCGGTGCTTCCGGAACATGTTCCGGTCCTTCCGGAACATGTTCCGGCAATTCCGGAACATGTTCCGGCGCTTCCGGAACATGTTCCGGTCCTTCCGGAGCATGTTCCGGTCCTTCCGGAACATGTTCCGGTCCTTCCGGAACATGTTCCGGCGCTTCCGGAACATGTTCCGGTGCTTCCGGAACATGTTCCGGTGCTTCCGGAACATGTTCCGGTCCTTCGGGAACATGTTCCGGCGATTCCAGAACATGTTCCAGTGCTTCCGGAACATGTTCCGGCGCTTCCGGAACATGTTCCGGCGCTTCCGGAACATGTTCCGGTGCTTCCGGAACATGTTCCGGTGCTTCCGGAACATGTTCCGGCGATTCCGGAACATGTTCCGGCGCTTCCGGAACATGTTCCGGTGCTTCCGGAACATGTTCCGGCGATTCCAGAACATGTTCCAGTGCTTCCGGAACATGTTCCGGCGCTTCCGGAACATGTTCCGGCGCTTCCGGAACATGTTCCGGTGCTTCCGGAACATGTTCCGGTGCTTCCGGAACATGTTCCGGCGATTCCGGAACATGTTCCGGCGCTTCCGGAACATGTTCCGGTGCTTCCGGAACATGTTCCGGTGCTTCCGGAACATGTTCCGGTGCTTCCGGAACATGTTCCGGTCCTTCCGGAACATGTTCAGGCGATTCCGGAACATGTTCCGGTGCTTCCGGAACATGTTCCGGTCCTTCCGGAAGATGTTCCGGTCCTTCCGGAACATGTTCCGGCGCTTCCGGAACATGTTCCGGTGCTTCCGGAACATGTTCCGGCGATTGCGGAACATGTTCCGGCGCTTCCCAAACATGTTCCGGTCCTTCCGGAACATGTTCCGGTGCTTCCAGAACATGTTCCGGCGCTTCCGGAACATGTTCCGGTCCGTCCGGAACATGTTCCGGCGATTCCGGAACATGTTCCGGTGCTTCCGGAACATGTTCCGGTGCTTCCGGAACATGTTCCGGTGCTTCCGGAACATGTTCCGGCGATTCCGGAACATGTTCCGGTGCTTCCGGAACATGTTCCGGCGCTTCCGGAACATGTTCTGGTGCTTCCGGAACATGTTCCGGCGATTCCGGAACATGTTCCGGCGCTTCCGGAACATGTTCCGGTCCTTCCGGAACATGTTCCGGTGCTTCCAGAACATGTTCCCGCGATTCCGGAACATGTTCCGGCGCTTCCGGAACATGTTCCGGTCCTTCCGGAACATGTTCCGGTGCTTCCGGAACATGTTCCGGCGCTTCCGGAACATGTTCCGGTGCTTCCGGAACATGTTCCGGTGCTTCCGGAACATGTTCCGGCGATTCCGGAACATGTTCCGGCGATTCCGGAACATATTCCGGTCCTTCCGGAACATGTTCCGGTCCTTCCGGAACATGTTCCGGTCCTTCCGGAACATGTTCCGGCGCTTCCGGAACATGTTCCGGTGCGTCCGGAACATGTTCCGGCGATTCCGGAACATGTTCCGGCGATTCCGGAACATGTTCCGGTGCTTCCGGAACATGTTCCGGTGCTTCCGGAACATGTTCCGGCGCTTCCGGAACATGTTCCGGTCCTTCCGGAACATGTTCCGGTGCTTCCGGAACATGTTCCGGTCCTTCCGGAACATGTTCCGGTCCTTCCGGAACATGTTCCGGCGATTCCGGAACATGTTCCGGTGCTTCCGGAACATGTTCCGGTGCTTCCGGAACATGTTCCGGCGCTTCCGGAACATGTTCCGGTCCTTCCGGAACATGTTCCGGTCCTTCCGGAACATGTTCCGGTCCTTCCGGAACATGTTCCGGCGATTCCGGAACATGTTCCGGCGCTTCCGGAACATGTTCCGGTGCTTCCGGAACATGTTCCGGTCCTTCCGGAACATGTTCCGGTGCTTCCGGAACATGTTCCGGCGCTTCCGGAACATGTTCCGGTGCTTCCGGAACATGTTCCGGTTCTTCCGGAACATGTTCCGGTGCTTCCAGAACATGTTCCCGCGATTCCGGAACATGTTCCGGCGCTTCCGGAACATGTTCCGGTCCTTCCGGAACATGTTCCGGTGCTTCCGGAACATGTTCCGGCGCTTCCGGAACATGTTCCGGTGCTTCCGGAACATGTTCCGGCGATTCCGGAACATGTTCCGGCGATTCCGGAACATATTCCGGTCCTTCCGGAACATGTTCCGGTCCTTCCGGAACATGTTCCGGTGCTTCCGGGACATGTTCCGGTCCTTCCGGAACATGTTCCGGCGATTCCGGAACATGTTCCGGTGCTTCCGGAACATGTTCCGGCGCTTCCGGAACATGTTCCGGTGCTTCCGGAACATGTTCCGGTCCTTCCGGAACATGTTCCGGCGATTCCGGACATGTTCCGGTGCTTCCGGAACATGTTCCGGCGCTTCCGGAACATGTTCCGGTCCTTCCGGAACATGTTCCGGTGCTTCCGGAACATGTTCCGGCGCTTCCGGAACATGTTCCGGTGCTTCCGGAACATGTTCCGGTCCTTCCGGAACATGTTCAGGCGATTCCGGAACATGTTCCGGTGCTTCCGGAACATGTTCCGGTCCTTCCGGAACATGTTCCGGCGCTTCCGGAACATGTTCCGGTGCTTCCGGAACATGTTCCGGCGATTCCGGAACATGTTCCGGCGCTTCCGGAACATGTTCCGGTGCTTCCGGAACATGTTCCGGCGATTCCGGAACATGTTCCGGCGCTTCCGGAACATGTTCCGGTCCTTCCGGAACATGTTCCGGTGCTTCCGGAACATGTTCGGGCGCTTCCGGAACATGTTCCGGTCCTTCCGGAACATGTTCCGGCGCTTCCGGAACATGTTCCGGTCCTTCCGGAACATGTTCCGGCGATTCCGGAACATGTTCCGGTGCTTCCGGAACATGTTCCGGTGCTTCCGGAACATGTTCCGGTCCTTCCGGAACATGTTCCGGTGCTTCCGGAACATGTTCCGGCGCTTCCGGAACATGTTCCGGTGCTTCCGGAACATGTTCCGGTCCTTCCGGAACATGTTCCGGTCCTTCCGGAACATGTTCCGGCGATTCCGGAACATATTCCGGTCCTTCCGGAACATGTTCCGGTCCTTCCGGAACATGTTCACTTCCTTCCGGAACATGTTCCGGCGCTTCCGGAACATGTTCCGGTGCGTCCGGAACATGTTCCGGCGATTCCGGAACATGTTCGGGCGCTTCCGGAACATGTTCCGGTGCTTCCGGAACATGTTCCGGTGCTTCCGGAACATGTTCCGGCGCTTCCGGAACATGTTCCGGTGCTTCCGGAACATGTTCAGGTGCTTCCGGAACATGTTCCGGTGCTTCCGGAACATGTTCCGGCGCTTCCGGAACATGTTCCGGTGCTTCCGGAACATGTTCCGGTCCTTCCGGAACATGTTCCGGCGATTCCGCAACATGTTCCGGTGCTTCCGGAACATGTTCCGGTCCTTCCGGAACATGTTCCGGTGCTTCCGGAACATGTTCCGGTGCTTCCGGAACATGTTCCGGCGATTCCGGAACATGTTCCGGCGCTTCCGGAACATGTTCCGGTGCTTCCGGAACATGTTCCGGTGCTTCCGGAACATGTTCCGGCGCTTCCGGAACATGTTCCGGCGCTTCCGGAACATGTTCCGGCGATTCCGGAACATGTTCCGGTGCTTCCGGAACATGTTCCGGCGCTTCCGGAACATGTTCCGGTCCTTCCGGAACATGTTCCGGTGCTTCCGGAACATGTTCCGGCGCTTCCGGAACATGTTCCGGTCCTTCCGGAACATGTTCCGGTGCTTCCGGAACATGTTCCGGCGATTCCGGAACATGTTCCGGCGCTTCCGGAACATGTTCCGGTGCTTCCGGAACATGTTCCGGTGCTTCCGGAACATGTTCCGGCGCTTCCGGAACATGTTCCGGTGCTTCCAGAACATGTTCCGGTCCTTCCGGAACATGTTCAGGCGATTCCGGAACATGTTCCGGTGCTTCCGGAACATGTTCCGGTGCTTCCGGAACATGTTCCGGTGCTTCCGGAACATGTTCCGGCGCTTCCGGAACATGTTCCGGTGCTTCCGGAACATGTTCCGGCGATTCCGGAACATGTTCCGGCGCTTCCGGAACATGTTCCGGTGCTTCCGGAACATGTTCCGGCGATTCCGGAACATGTTCCGGCGCTTCCGGAACATGTTCCGGTGCTTCCGGAACATGTTCCGGTGCTTCCGGAACATGTTCGGGCGCTTCCGGAACATGTTCCGGTCCTTCCAAAACATGTTCCGGCGATTCCGGAACATGTTCCGGTGCTTCCGGAACATGTTCCGGTGCTTCCGGAACATCTTCCGGTGCTTCCGGAACATGTTCCGGCGATTCCGGAACATGTTCCGGTGCTTCCGGAACATGTTCCGGCGCTTCCGGAACATGTTCCGGTGCTTCCGGAACATGTTCAGGTGCTTCCGGAACATGTTCCGGTGCTTCCGGAACATGTTCCGGCGCTTCCGGAACATGTTCCGGTGCTTCCGGAACATGTTCCGGTCCTTCCGGAACATGTTCCGGCGATTCCGCAACATGTTCCGGTGCTTCCGGAACATGTTCCGGTCCTTCCGGAACATGTTCCGGTGCTTCCGGAACATGTTCCGGCGCTTCCGGAACATGTTCCGGTGCTTCCGGAACATGTTCCGGCGATTCCGGAACATGTTCCGGCGCTTCCGGAACATGTTCCGGTGCTTCCGGAACATGTTCCGGTGCTTCCGGAACATGTTCCGGCGATTCCGGAACATGTTCCGGTGCTTCCGGAACATGTTCCGGCGCTTCCGGAACATGTTCCGGTCCTTCCGGAACATGTTCCGGTGCTTCCGGAACATGTTCCGGCGATTCCGGAACATGTTCCGGCGCTTCCGGAACATGTTCCGGTGCTTCCGGAACATGTTCCGGTGCTTCCGGAACATGTTCCGGCGCTTCCGGAACATGTTCCGGTGCTTCCCGAACATGTTCCGGTCCTTCCGGAACATGTTCAGGCGATTCCGGAACATGTTCCGGTGCTTCCGGAACATGTTCCGGTGCTTCCGGAACATGTTCCGGTGCTTCCGGAACATGTTCCGGCGCTTCCGGAACATGTTCCGGTGCTTCCGGAACATGTTCCGGCGATTCCGGAACATGTTCCGGCGCTTCCGGAACATGTTCCGGTGCTTCCGGAACATGTTCCGGCGATTCCGGAACATGTTCCGGCGCTTCCGGAACATGTTCCGGTGCTTCCGGAACATGTTCCGGTGCTTCCGGAACATGTTCGGGCGCTTCCGGAACATGTTCCGGTCCTTCCAAAACATGTTCCGGCGATTCCGGAACATGTTCCGGTGCTTCCGGAACATGTTCCGGTGCTTCCGGAACATCTTCCGGTGCTTCCGGAACATGTTCCGGCGATTCCGGAACATGTTCCGGTGCTTCCGGAACATGTTCCGGCGCTTCCGGAACATGTTCCGGTGCTTCCGGAACATGTTCCGGTGCTTCCGGAACATGTTCCGGCGATTCCGGAACATGTTCCGGTGCTTCCGGAACATGTTCCGGTGCTTCCGGAACATGTTCCGGTCCTTCCGGAACATGTTCCGGCGCTTCCGGAACATGTTCCGGCGCTTCCGGAACATGTTCCGGCGATTCCGGAACATGTTCCGGCGATTTCGGAACATGTTCCGGCGATTTCGGAACATGTTCCGGCGCTTCCGGAACATGTTCCGGTCCTTCCGGAACATGTTCTGGCGATTCCGGAACATGTTCCGGCGATTCCGGAACATGTTCTGGCGCTTCCGGAACATGTTCCGGTGCTTCCAGAACATGTTCCGGTGCTTCCGGAACATGTTCCGGCGCTTCCGGAACATGTTCCGGTGCTTCCGGAACATGTTCCGGCGATTCCGGAACATGTTCCGGTCCTTCCGGAACATGTTCCGGTGCTTCCGGAACATGTTCCGGTGCTTCCAGAACATGTTCCGGCGATTCCGGAACATGTTCCGGCGCTTCCGGAACACGTTCCGGTCCTTCCGGAACATGTTCCGGTGCTTCCGGAACATGTTCCGGCGCTTCCGGAACATGTTCCGGTCCTTCCGGAACATGTTCCGGTCCTTCTGGAACATGTTCCGGCGATTCCGGAACATGTTCCGGTCCTTCCGGAACATATTCCGGTCCTTCCGGAACATGTTCCGGTCCTTCAGGAACATGTTCCGGTCCTTCCGGAACATGTTCCGGCGCTTCCGGAACATGTTCCGGTGCGTCCGGAACATGTTCCGGCGATTCCGGAACATGTTCGGGCGCTTCCGGAACATGTTCCGGTGCTTCCGGAACATGTTCCGGTGCTTCCGGAACATGTTCCGGCGCTTCCGGAACATGTTCCGGTCCTTCCGGAACATGTTCCGGTGCTTCCGGAACATGTTCCGGTCCTTCCGGAACATGTTCCGGCGCTTCCGGAACATGTTCCGGTGCTTCCGGAACATGTTCCGGCGATTCCGGAACATGTTCCGGCGCTTCTGGAACATGTTCCGGTCCTTCCGGAACATGTTCCGGTGCTTCCGGAACATGTTCCGGTGCTTCCGGAACATGTTCCGGCGCTTCCGGAACATGTTCCGGTGCTTCCGGAACATGTTCCGGCGCTTCCGGAACATGTTCCGGTGCTTCCGGAACATGTTCCGGCGATTCCGGAACATGTTCCGGCGCTTCCGGAACATGTTCCGGTCCTTCCGGGACATGTTCCGGTGCTTCCGGAACATGTTCCGGCGCTTCCGGAACATGTTCCGGTCCTTCCGGAACATGTTCCGGCGATTCCGGAACATGTTCCGGTCCTTCCGGAACATGTTCCGGTGCTTCCGGAACATGTTCCGGTGCTTCCAGAACATGTTCCGGCGATTCCGGAACATGTTCCGGCGCTTCCGGAACATGTTCCGGTCCTTCCGGAACATGTTCCGGTGCTTCCGGAACATGTTCCAGCGATTCCGGAACATGTTCCGGCGATTCCGGAACATATTCCGGTCCTTCCGGAACATGTTCCGGTCCTTCCGGAACATGTTCCGGTCCTTCCGGAACATGTTCCGGCGCTTCCGGAACATGTTCCGGTGCGTCCGGAACATGTTCCGGCGATTCCGGAACATGTTCGGGCGCTTCCGGAACATGTTCCGGTGCTTCCGGAACATGTTCCGGTCCTTCCGGAACATGTTCCGGTGCTTCCGGAACATGTTCCGGCGATTCCGGAACATGTTCCGGCGCTTCCGGAACATGTTCCGGTGCTTCCGGAACATGTTCCGGCGCTTCCGGAACATGTTCCGGTGCTTCCGGAACATGTTCCGGTCCTTCCGGAACATGTTCAGGCGATTCCGGAACATGTTCCGGCGCTTCCGGAACATGTTCCGGTGCTTCCGGAACATGTTCCGGTCCTTCCGGAACATGTTCCGGCGCTTCCGGAACATGTTCCGGCGCTTCCGGAACATGTTCCGGTGCTTCCGGAACATGTTCCGGCGCTTCCGGAACATGTTCCGGCGATTCCGGAACATGTTCCGGTGCTTCCGGAACATGTTCCGGTGCTTCCGGAACATGTTCCGGTCCTTCCGGAACATGTTCCGGCGCTTCCGGAACATGTTCCGGTGCTTCCGGAACATGTTCCGGCGCTTCCGGAACATGTTCCGGTGCTTCCGGAACATGTTCCGGTGCTTCCGGAACATGTTCCGGCGATTCCGGAACATGTTCCGGTCCTTCCGGGACATGTTCCGGTGCTTCCGGGACATGTTCCGGTGCTTCCGGAACATGTTCCGGTCCTTCCGGAACATGTTCCGGCGATTCCGGAACATGTTCCGGCGCTTCCGGAACATGTTCCGGTCCTTCCGGAACATGTTCCGGTGCTTCCGGAACATGTTCCGGCGCTTCCGGAACATGTTCCGGTCCTTCCGGAACATGTTCCGGTCCTTCCGGAACATGTTCCAGCGATTCCGGAACATGTTCCGGCGATTCCGGAACATATTCCGGTCCTTCCGGAACATGTTCCGGTCCTTCCGGAACATGTTCCGGTCCTTCCGGAACATGTTCCGGCGCTTCCGGAACATGTTCCGGTGCGTCCGGAACATGTTCCGGCGATTCCGGAACATGTTCGGGCGCTTCCGGAACATGTTCCGGTGCTTCCGGAACATGTTCCGGCGCTTCCGGAACATGTTCCGGTCCTTCCGGAACATGTTCCGGTGCTTCCGGAACATGTTCCGGCGCTTCCGGAACATGTTCCGGTCCTTCCGGAACATGTTCCGGTGGTTCCGGAACATGTTCCGGCGATTCCGGAACATGTTCCGGCGCTTCCGGAACATGTTCCGGTGGTTCCGGAACATGTTCCGGTGCTTCCGGAACATGTTCCGGCGCTTCCGGAACATGTTCCGGTGCTTCCGGAACATGTTCCGGTCCTTCCGGAACATGTTCAGGCGATTCCGGAACATGTTCCGGCGCTTCCGGAACATGTTCCGGTGCTTCCGGAACATGTTCCGGTCCTTCCGGAACATGTTCCGGCGCTTCCGGAACATGTTCCGGCGCTTCCGGAACATGTTCCGGTGCTTCCGGAACATGTTCCGGTGCTTCCGGAACATGTTCCGGCGCTTCTGGAACATGTTCCGGCGATTCCGGAACATGTTCCGGTGCTTCCGGAACATGTTCCGGTCCTTCCGGAACATGTTCCGGTGCTTCCGGAACATGTTCCGGCGCTTCCGGAACATGTTCCGGTCCTTCCGGAACATGTTCCGGTGCTTCCGGAACATGTTCCGGCGATTCCGGAACATGTTCCGGCGCTTCCGGAACATGTTCCGGTGCTTCCGGAACATGTTCCGGCGCTTCCGGAACATGTTCCGGTGCTTCCAGAACATGTTCCGGCGATTCCGGAACATGTTCCGGTGCTTCCGGAACATGTTCAGGCGATTCCGGAACATGTTCCGGTGCTTCCGGAACATGTTCCGGTGCTTCCGGAACATGTTCCGGTCCTTCCGGAACATGTTCCGGCGCTTCCGGAACATGTTCCGGTGCTTCCGGAACATGTTCCGGCGATTCCGGAACATGTTCCGGCGCTTCCGGAACATGTTCCGGTGCTTCCGGAACATGTTCCGGCGATTCCGGAACATGTTCCGGCGCTTCCGGAACATGTTCCGGTGCTTCCGGAACATGATCCGGTGCTTCCGGAACATGTTCGGGCGCTTCCGGAACATGTTCCGGTCCTTCCAAAACATGTTCCGGCGATTCCGGAACATGTTCCGGTGCTTCCGGAACATGTTCCGGTGCTTCCGGAACATCTTCCGGTGCTTCCGGAACATGTTCCGGCGATTCCGGAACATGTTCCGGTGCTTCCGGAACATGTTCCGGCGCTTCCGGAACATGTTCTGGTGCTTCCGGAACATGTTCCGGCGATTCCGGAACATGTTCCGGTGCTTCCGGAACATGTTCCGGTGCTTCCGGAACATGTTCCGGTCCTTCCGGAACATGTTCCGGCGCTTCCGGAACATGTTCCGGCGCTTCCGGAACATGTTCCGGCGATTCCGGAACATGTTCCGGCGATTTCGGAACATGTTCCGGCGATTTCGGAACATGTTCCGGCGCTTCCGGAACATGTTCCGGTCCTTCCGGAACATGTTTCGGTGCTTCCGGAACATGTTCCGGTGCTTCCAGAATATGTTCCGGGGCTTCCGGAACATGTTCCGGTGCTTCCGGAACATGTTCCGGTGCTTCCGGAACATGTTCCGGCGATTCCGGAACATGTTCCGGCGCTTCCGGAACATGTTCTGGCGCTTCCAGAACATGTTCCGGTGCTTCCGGAACATGTTCCGGCGATTCCGGAACATGTTCCGGTGCTTCCGGAACATGTTCCGGCGATTCCGGAACATGTTCCGGTCCTTCCGGAACATGTTCCGGTGCTTCCGGAACATGTTCCGGTGCTTCCAGAACATGTTCCGGCGATTCCGGAACATGTTCCGGCGCTTCCGGAACATGTTCCGGTCCTTCCGGAACATGTTCCGGTGCTTCCGGAACATGTTCCGGCGCTTCCGGAACATGTTCCGGTCCTTCCGGAACATGTTCCGGTCCTTCTGGAACATGTTCCGGCGATTCCGGAACATGTTCCGGAGATTCCGGAACATATTCCGGTCCTTCCGGAACATGTTCCGGTCCTTCCGGAACATGTTCCGGTCCTTCCGGAACATGTTCCGGCGCTTCCGGAACATGTTCCGGTGCTTCCGGAACATGTTCCGGCGATTCCGGAACATGTTCGGGCGCTTCCGGAACATGTTCCGGTGCTTCCGGAACATGTTCCGGTGCTTCCGGAACATGTTCCGGCGCTTCCGGAACATGTTCCGGTCCTTCCGGAACATGTTCCGGTGCTTCCGGAACATGTTCCGGTCCTTCCGGAACATGTTCCGGCGCTTCCGGAACATGTTCCGGTGCTTCCGGAACATGTTCCGGCGATTCCGGAACATGTTCCGGCGCTTCTGGAACATGTTCCGGTCCTTCCGGAACATGTTCCGGTGCTTCCGGAACATGTTCCGGTGCTTCCGGAACATGTTCCGGCGCTTCCGGAACATGTTCCGGTGCTTCCGGAACATGTTCCGGCGCTTCCGGAACATGTTCCGGTGCTTCCGGAACATGTTCCGGCGATTCCGGAACATGTTCCGGCGCTTCCGGAACATGTTCCGGTCCTTCCGGGACATGTTCCGGTGCTTCCGGAACATGTTCCGGCGCTTCCGGAACATGTTCCGGTGCTTCCGGAACATGTTCCGGCGATTCCGGAACATGTTCCGGTCCTTCCGGAACATGTTCCGGTGCTTCCGGAACATGTTCCGGTGCTTCCAGAACATGTTCCGGCGATTCCGGAACATGTTCCGGCGCTTCCGGAACATGTTCCGGTCCTTCCGGAACATGTTCCGGTGCTTCCGGAACATGTTCCGGCGCTTCCGGAACATGTTCCGGTCCTTCCGGAACATGTTCCGGTCCTTCCGGAACATGTTCCAGCGATTCCGGAACATGTTCCGGCGATTCCGGAACATATTCCGGTCCTTCCGGAACATGTTCCGGTCCTTCCGGAACATGTTCCGGTCCTTCCGGAACATGTTCCGGCGCTTCCGGAACATGTTCCGGTGCGTCCGGAACATGTTCCGGCGATTCCGGAACATGTTCGGGCGCTTCCGGAACATGTTCCGGTGCTTCCGGAACATGTTCCGGTGCTTCCGGAACATGTTCCGGCGCTTCCGGAACATGTTCCGGTCCTTCCGGAACATGTTCCGGTGCTTCCGGAACATGTTCCGGTGCTTCCGGAACATGTTCCGGCGATTCCGGAACATGTTCCGGCGCTTCCAGAACATGTTCCGGTGCTTCCGGAACATGTTCCGGTGCTTCCGGAACATGTTCCGGCGCTTCCGGAACATGTTCCGGTGCTTCCGGAACATGTTCCGGTCCTTCCGGAACATGTTCAGGCGATTCCGGAACATGTTCCGGTGCTTCCGGAACATGTTCCGGTGCTTCCGGAACATGTTCCGGTCCTTCCGGAACATGTTCCGGCGATTCCGGAACATGTTCCGGCGCTTCCGGAACATGTTCCGGTGCTTCCGGAACATGTTCCGGCGATTCCGGAACATGTTCCGGCGCTTCCGGAACATGTTCCGGTGCTTCCGGAACATGTTCCGGTGCTTCCGGAACATGTTCCGGTGCTTCCGGAACATGTTCCGGTGCTTCCGGAACATGTTCCGGCGATTCCGGAACATGTTCCGGTGCTTCCGGAACATGTTCCGGCGCTTCCGGAACATGTTCTGGTGCTTCCGGAACATGTTCCGGTGCTTCCGGAACATGTTCCGGCGATTCCGGAACATGTTCCGGTGCTTCCGGAACATGTTCCGGTGCTTCCGGAACATGTTCCGGTCCTTCCGGAACATGTTTCGGCGCTTCCGGAACATGTTCCGGCGCTTCCGGAACATGTTCCGGCGATTCCGGAACATGTTCCGGCGATTTCGGAACATGTTCCGGCGATTTCGGAACATGTTCCGGCGCTTCCGGAACATGTTCCGGTCCTTCCGGAACATGTTTCGGTGCTTCCGGAACATGTTCCGGTGCTTCCAGAATATGTTCCGGGGCTTCCGGAACATGTTCCGGTGCTTCCGGAACATGTTCTGGCGATTCCGGAACATGTTCCGGCGATTCCGGAACATGTTCTGGCGCTTCCGGAACATGTTCCGGTGCTTCCAGAACATGTTCCGGTGCTTCCGGAACATGTTCCGGCGCTTCCGGAACATGTTCCGGTGCTTCCGGAACATGTTACGGCGATTCCGGAACATGTTCCGGTCCTTCCGGAACATGTTCCGGTGCTTCCGGAACATGTTCCGGTGCTTCCAGAACATGTTCCGGCGATTCCGGAACATGTTCCGGCGCTTCCGGAACATGTTCCGGTGCTTCCGGAACATGTTCCGGTGCTTCCGGAACATGTTCCGGCGCTTCCGGAACATGTTCCGGTCCTTCCGGAACATGTTCCGGTCCTTCCGGAACATGTTCCGGTGATTCCGGAACATGTTCCGGCGATTCCGGAACATAATCCGGTCTTTCCGGAACATGTTCCGGTCCTTCCGGAACATGTTCCGGCGCTTCCGGAACATGTTCCGGTGCGTCCGGAACATGTTCCGGCGATTCCGGAACATGTTCGGGCGCTTCCGGAACATGTTCCGGTGCTTCCGGAACATGTTCCGGTGCTTCCGGAACATGTTCCGGCGCTTCCGGAACATGTTCCGGTCCTTCCGGAACATGTTCCGGTCCTTCCGGAACATGTTCCGGCGCTTCCGGAACATGTTCCGGTGCTTCCGGAACATGTTCCGGCGATTCCGGAACATGTTCCGGCGCTTCCGGAACATGTTCCGGTCCTTCCGGAACATGTTCCGGTGCTTCCGGAACATGTTCCGGTGCTTCCGGAACATGTTCCGGCGCTTCCGGAACATGTTCCGGTGCTTCCGGAACATGTTCCGGCGCTTCCGGAACATGTTCCGGTGCTTCCGGAACATGTTCCGGCGATTCCGGAACATGTTCCGGCGCTTCCGGAACATGTTCCGGTCCTTCCGGAACATGTTCCGGTGCTTCCGGAACATGTTCCGGCGCTTCCGGAACATGTTCCGGTCCTTCCGGAACATGTTCCGGCGATTCCGGAACATGTTCCGGTCCTTCCGGAACATGTTCCGGTGCTTCCGGAACATGTTCCGGTGCTTCCAGAACATGTTCCGGCGATTCCGGAACATGTTCCGGCGCTTCCGGAACATGTTCCGGTCCTTCCGGAACATGTTCCGGTGCTTCCGGAACATGTTCCGGCGCTTCCGGAACATGTTCCGGTCCTTCCGGAACATGTTCCGGCGATTCCGGAACATGTTCCGGCGATTCCGGAACATATTCCGGTCCTTCCGGAACATGTTCCGGTCCTTCCGGAACATGTTCCGGCGCTTCCGGAACATGTTCCGGTGCGTCCGGAACATGTTCCGGCGATTCCGGAACATGTTCGGGCGCTTCCGGAACATGTTCCGGTGCTTCCGGAACATGTTCCGGTGCTTCCGGAACATGTTCCGGCGCTTCCGGAACATGTTCCGGTCCTTCCGGAACATGTTCCGGTCCTTTCGGAACATGTTCCGGTGCTTCCGGAACATGTTCCGGCGATTCCGGAACATGTTCCGGCGCTTCCGGAACATGTTCCGGTCCTTCCGGAACATGTTCCGGCGCTTCCGGAACATGTTCCGGCGCTTCCGGAACATGTTCCGGTCCTTCTGGAACATGTTCCGGCGCTTCCGGAACATGTTCCGGTGCTTCCGGAACATGTTCCGGCGATTCCGGAACATGTTCCGGCGCTTCCGGAACATGTTCCGGTGCTTCCGGAACATGTTCCGGCGCTTCCGGAACATGTTCCGGTGCTTCCAGAACATGTTCCGGCGCTTCCGGAACATGTTCCGGTGCTTCCGGAACATGTTCCGGCGATTCCGGAACATGTTCCGGCGCTTCTGGAACATGTTCCGGTGCTTCCGGAACATGTTCCGGTGCTTCCGGAACATGTTCCGGTGCTTCCGGAACATGTTCCGGCGCTTCCGGAACATGTTCGGGCGATTCCAGAACATGTTCCGGCGCTTCCGGAACATGTTCCGGTGCTTCCGGAACATGTTCCGGCGATTCCGGAACATGTTCCGGCGCTTCCGGAACATGTTCCGGTCCTTCCGGAACATGTTCCGGTGCTTCCGGAACATGTTCCGGTCCTTCCGGAACATGTCCCGGCGATTCCGGAACATGTTCCGGCGCTTCCGGAACATGTTCCGGTCCTTCCGGAACATGTTCCGGTGCTTCCGGAACATGTTCCGGCGCTTCCGGAACATATTCTGGCACTTCCGGAACATGTTCCGGTGCTTCCGGAACATGTTCCGGTCCTTCCGGAACATGTTCCGGTCCTTCCGGAACATGTTCCGGCGCTTCCGGAACATGTTCCGGTGCTTCCGGAACATGTTCCGGTCCTTCCGGAACATGTTCCGGTCCTTCCGGAACATGTTCCGGCGCTTCCGGAACATGTTCCGGTGCTTCCGGAACATGTTCCGGCGATTCCGGAACATGTTCCGGTGCTTCCGGAACATGTTCCGGTGCTTCCGGAACATGTTCCGGCGCTTCCGGAACATGTTCCGGTCCTTCCGGAACATGTTCCGGCGATTCCGGAACATGTTCCGGTGCTTCCGGAACATGTTCCGGCGCTTCCGGAACATGTTCCGGTGCTTCCGGAACATGTTCCGGCGATTCCGGAACATGTTCCGGCGCTTCCGGAACATGTTCCGGTCCTTCCGGAACATGTTCCGGTGCTTCCGGAACATGTTCCGGTGCTTCCGGAACATGTTCCGGCGCTTCCAGAACATGTTCCGGCGATTCCGGAACATGTTCCGGCGCTTCCGGAACATGTTCCGGTGCTTCCGGAACATGTTCCGGCGATTCCGGAACATGTTCAAGCGCTTCCGGAACATGTTCCGGTCCTTCCGGAACATGTTCCGGTGCTTCCGGAACATGTTCCGGCGCTTCCGGAACATGTTCCGGTCCTTCCGGAACATGTTCCGGCGATTCCGGAACATGTTCCAGCGATTCCGGAACATGTTCCGGCGCTTCCGGAACATGTTCCGGTGCTTCCGGAACATGTTCCGGTGCTTCCGGAACATGTTCCGGTCCTTCCGGAACATGTTCCGGCGATTCCGGAACATGTTCCGGCGATTCCGGAACATGTTCCGGCGCTTCCGGAACATGTTCCGGTGCTTCCGGAACATGTTCCGGCGACTCCGGAACATGTTCCGGCGCTTCCGGAACATGTTCCGGTGCTTCCGGAACATGTTCCGGTCCTTCCGGAACATGTTCCGGTGCTTCCGGAACATGTTCCGGCGCTTCCGGAACATGTTCCGGTGCTTCCGGAACATGTTCCGGTGCTTCCGGAACATGTTCCGGTCCTTCCGGAACATGTTCCGGCGATTCCGGAACATGTTCCGGTCCTTCCGGAACATGTTCCGGCGCTTCCGGAACATGTTCCGGTGCTTCCGGAACATGTTCCGGCGCTTCCGGAACATGTTCCGGTCCTTCCGGAACATGTTCCGGTGCTTCCCGAACATGTTCCGGTGCTTCCGGAACATGTTCCGGCGCTTCCGGAACATGTTCCGGCGATTCCGGAACATGTTCCGGCGCTTCCGGAACATGTTCCGGTGCTTCCGGAACATGTTCCGGCGATTCCGGAACATGTTCCGGCGCTTCCGGAACATGCTCCGGTCCTTCCGGAACATGTTCCGGTGCTTCCGGAACATGTTCCGGCGCTTCCGGAACATGTTCCGGTCCTTCCGGAACATGTTCCGGTCCTTCCGGAACATGTTCCGGCGATTCCGGAACATGTTCCGGCGCTTCCGGAACATGTTCCGGTGCTTCCGGAACATGTTCCGGCGATTCCGGAACATGTTCCGGCGCTTCCGGAACATGTTCCGGTCCTTCCGGAACATGTTCCGGTCCTTCCGGAACATGTTCCGGTCCTTCCGGAACATGTTCCGGCGCTTCCGGAACATGTTCCGGCGATTCCGGAACATGTTCCGGCGCTTCCGGAACATGTTCCGGTCCTTCCGGAACATGTTCCGGTGCTTCCGGAACATGTTCCGGTGCTTCCGGAACATGTTCCGGCGATTCCGGAACATGTTCCGGTGCTTCCGGAACATGTTCCGGTCCTTCCGGAACATGTTCCGGTGCTTCCGGAACATGTTCCGGCGCTTCCGGAACATGTTCCGGTCCTTCCGGAACATGTTCAGGTCCTTCCGGAACATGTTCCGGTGCTTCCGGAACATGTTCCGGTCTTTCCGGAACATGTTCCAGTCCTTCCGGAACATGTTCCGGCGCTTCCGGAACATGTTCCGGTGCTTCCGGAACATGTTCCGGCGATTATGGAACATGTTCCGGCGCTTCCGGAACATGTTCCGGCGATTCCGGAACATGTTCCGGTGCTTCCGGAACATGTTCTGGCGATTCCGGAACATGTTCCGGCGCTTCCGGAACATGTTCCGGTACTTCCGGAACATGTTCCGGCGCTTCCGGAACATGTTCCGGTGCTTCCGGAACATGTTCCGGCGCTTCCGGAACATGTTCCGGTACTTCCGGAAAATGTTCCGGTCCTTCCGGAACATGTTCCGGTCCTTCCAGAACATGTTCCGGCGCTTCCGGAACATGTTCCGGTGCTTCCGGAACATGTTCCGGTCCTTCCGGAACATGTTCCGGCGCTTCCGGAACATGTTCCGGCGATTCCGGAACATGTTCCGGTGCTTCTGGAACATGTTCTGGCGCTTCCGCAACATGTTCCGGTGCTTCCGGAACATGTTCCGGTCCTTCCGGAACATGTTCCGGCGATTCCGGAACATGTTCCGGCGCTTCCGGAACATGTTCCGGTCCTTCCGGAACATGTTCCGGTGCTTCCGGAACATGTTCCGGTCCTTCCGGAACATGTTCCGGCGATTCCGGAACATGTTCCGGCGCTTCCGGAACATGTTCCGGTGCTTCCGGAACATGTTCCGGTCCTTCCGGAACATGTTCCGGCGCTTCCGGAACATGTTCCGGCGCTTCCGGAACATGTTCCGGTGCTTCCGGAACACGTTCCGGCGATTCCGGAACATGTTCCGGTCCTTCCGGAACATGTTCCGGTCCTTCCGGAACATGTTCCGGTCCTTCCGGAACATGTTCCGGCGCTTCCGGAACATGTTCCGGTGCTTCCGGAACATGTTCCGGCGATTCCGGAACATGTTCCGGCGCTTCCGGAACATGTTCCGGTGCTTCTGGAACACTTTCCGGCGATTCCGGAACATGTTCCGGCGCTTCCGGAACATGTTCCGGTCCTTCCGGAACATGTTCCGGTGCCTCCGGAACATGTTCCGGCGGCTTCCGGAACATGTTCCGATCCTTCCGGAACATGTTCCGGCCCTTCCGGAACATGTTCCGGTCCTTCCGGAACATGTTCCGGTCCTTCCGGAACATGTTCCGGCGCTTCCGGAACATGTTCCGGTGCTTCCGGAACATGTTCCGGCGATTCCGGAACATGTTCCGGCGCTTCCGGAACATGTTCCGGTCCTTCCGGAACATGTTCCGGTGCTTCCGGAACATGTTCCGGTGCTTCCGGAACATGTTCCGGTGCTTCCGGAACATGTTCCGGCGCTTCCGGAACATGTTCCGGTGCTTCCGGAACATGTTCCGGTGCTTCCGGAACATGTTCCGGTGCTTCCGGAACATGTTCCGGCGATTCCGGAACATGTTCCGGTCCTTCCGGAACATGTTCCGGTGCTTCCGGAACTTGTTCCGGCGCTTCCGGAACATGTTCCGGTGCTTCCGGAACATGTTCCGGTGCTTCCGGAACATGTTCCGGCGATTCCGGAACATGTTCCGGTGCTTCCGAAACATGTTCCGGTCCTTCCGGAACATGTTCCGGCGCTTCCGGAACATGTTCTGGTGCTTCCGGAACATGTTCCGGCGATTCCGGAACATGTTCCGGTGCTTCCGGAACATGTTCCGGTCCTTCCGGAACATGTTCCGGCGATCCCGGAACATGTTCCGGCGCTTCCGGAACATGTTCCGGCGATTCCGGAACATGTTCCGGCGCTTCCGGAACATGTTCCGGTCCTTCCGGAACATGTTCCGGTGCTTCCGGAACATGTTCCGGTGCTTCCGGAACATGTTCCGGTCCTTCCGGAACATGTTCCGGTCCTTCCGGAACATGTTCCGGCGATTCCGGAACATGTTCCGGTGCTTCCGGAACATGTTCCGGTCCTTCCGGAACATGTTCCGGTGCTTCCGGAACATGTTCCGGCGCTTCCGGAACATGTTCCGGTCCTTCCGGAACATGTTTCGGCGCTTCCGGAACATGTTCCGGTCCTTCCGGAACATGTTCCGGTGCTTCCGGAACATGTTCCGGCGATTCCGGAACATGTTCCGGCGCTTCCGGAACATGTTCCGGTCCTTCCGGAACATGTTCCGGTGCTTCCGGAACATGTTCCGGCCCTTCCGGAACATGTTCCGGTCGTTCCGGAACATGTTCCGGCGATTCCGGAACATGTTCCGGTGCCTCCGGAACATGTTCCGGTCCTTCCGGAACATGTTCCGGTGCTTCCGGAACATGTTCCGGTGCTTCCGGAACATGTTCCGGTCCTTCCGGAACATGTTCCGGCGCTTCCGGAACATGTTCCGGCGATTCCGGAACATGTTCCGGTGCTTCCGGAACATGTTCCGGCGCTTCCGGAACATGTTCCGGCGATTCCGGAACATGTTCCGGCGCTTCCGGAACATGTTCCGGTCCTTCCAGAACATGTTCCGGTGCTTCCGGAACATGTTCCGGTGCTTCCGGAACATGTTCCGGCGCTTCCGGAACATGTTCCGGCGATTCTGGAATATGTTCCGGCGCTTCCGGAACATGTTCCGGTGCTTCCGGAACATGTTCCGGCGATTCCTGAACATGTTCCGGTCCTTCCGGAACATGTTCCGGTGATTCCGGAACATGTTCCGGTCCTTCCGGAACATGTTCCGGTGCTTCGGGAACATGTTCCGGCGCTTCCGGAACATGTTCCGGTCCTTCCGGAACATGTTCCGGTGCTTCCGGAACATGTTCCGGTCCTTCCGGAACATGTTCCGGTGCTTCCGGAACATGTTCCGGTGCTTCCGGAACATGTTCCGGTGCTTCCGGAACATGTTCCGGTGCTTCCGGAACATGTTCCGGTCCTTCCGGAACATGTTCCGGTGCTTCCGGAACATGTTCCGGCGATTCCGGAACATGTTCCGGCGCTTCCGGAACATGTTCCGGTGCTTCCGGAACATGTTCCGGCGATTCCGGCACATGTTCCGGCGCTTCCGGAACATGTTCCGGTCCTTCCGGAACATGTTCCGGTGCTTCCGGAACATGTTCCGGTCCTTCCGGAACATGTTCCGGTCCTTCCGGAACATGTTCCGGCGCTTCCGGAACATGTTCCGGTGCTTCCGGAACATGTTCCGGCGATTCCGGAACATGTTCCGGCGCTTCCGGAACATGTTCCGGTCCTTCCGGAACATGTTCCGGCGCTTCCGGAACATGTTCCGGCGCTTCCCCGGAACATGTTCCGGTGCTTCCGGAACATGTTCCGGTGCTTCCGGAACATGTTCCGGCGATTCCGGAACATGTTCCGGTGCTTCCGGAACATGTTCCGGTGCTTCCGGAACATGTTCCGGCGCTTCCGGAACATGTTCTGGTGCTTCCGGAACATGTTCCGGCGATTCCGGAACATGTTCCGGCGCTTCCGGAACATGTTCCGGTGCTTCCGGAACATGTTCCGGCGATTCCGGAACATGTTCCGGCGCTTCCGGAACATGTTCCGGTCCTTCCGGAACATGTTCCGGTGCTTCCGGAACATGTTCCGGCGCTTCCGGAACATGTTCCGGTGCTTCCGGAACATGTTCCGGTCCTTCCGGAACATGTTCCGGCGATTCCGGAACATGTTCCGGCGCTTCCGGAACATGTTCCGGTGCTTCCGGAACATGTTCCGGCGATTCCGGAACATGTTCCGGTCCTTCCGGAACATGTTCCGGCGCTTCCGGAACATGTTCCGGTGCTTCCGGAACATGTTCCGGCGATTCCGGAACATGTTCCGGCGCTTCCGGAACATGTTCCGGTCCTTCCGGAACATGTTCCGGCGATTCCGGAACATGTTCCGGTCCTTCCGGAACATGTTCCGGTGCTTCCGGAACATGTTCCGGTGCTTCCGGAACATGTTCCGGCGATTCCGGAACATGTTCCGGCGATTCCGGAGCATGTTCCGGTGCTTCCGGAACATGTTCCGGTCCTTCCGGAACATGTTCCGGTGCTTCCGGAACATGTTCTGGCGATTCCGGAACATGTTCTGGCGCTTCCGGAACATGTTCCGGTGCTTCCAGAACATGTTCCGGTGCTTCCGGAACATGTTCCGGCGATTCCGGAACATGTTCCGGCGCTTCCGGAACATGTTCCGGTCCTTCCGGAACATGTTCCGGTGCTTCCGGAACATGTTCCGGCGCTTCCGAAACATGTTCCGGTGCTTCCGGAACATGTTCCGGTGCTTCCGGAACATGTTCCGGCGATTCCGGAACATGTTCCGGTGCTTCCGGAACATGTTCCGGCGATTCCGGAACATGTTCCGGCGCTTCCGGAACATGTTCCGGTCCTTCCGGAACATGTTCCGGTGCTTCCGGAACATGTTCCGGCGCTTCCGGAACATGTCCCGGTGCTTCCGGAACATGTTCCGGCGCTTCCGGAACATGTTCCGGTCCTTCCGGAACATGTTCCGGCGATTCCGGAACATGTTCCGGCGCTTCCGGAACATGTTCCGGTGCTTCCGGAACATGTTCCGGCGATTCCGGAACATGTTCCGGTCCTTCCGGAACATGTTCCGGCGCTTCCGGAACATGTTCCGGTGCTTCCGGAACATGTTCCGGTCCTTCCGGAACATGTTCCGGTCCTTCCGGAACATGTTCCGGCGATTCCGGAACATGTTCCGGCGCTTCCGGAACATGTTCCGGTCCTTCCGGAACATGTTCCGGCGATTCCGGAACATGTTCCGGTCCTTCCGGAACATGTTCCGGTGCTTCCGGAACATGTTCCGGCGATTCCGGAACATGTTCCGGCGATTCCGGAACATGTTCTGGCGCTTCCGGAACATGTTCCGGTGCTTCCAGAACATGTTCCGGTGCTTCCGGAACATGTTCCGGCGCTTCCGGAACATGTTCCGGTGCTTCCGGAACATGTTCCGGTCCTTCCGGAAGATGTTCCGGTGCTTCCGGAACATGTTCCGGTGCTTCCGGAACATGTTCCGGCGCTTCCGGAACATGTTCCGGCGCTTCCAGAACATGTTCCGGTGCTTCCGGAACATGTTCCGGTCCTTCCGGAACATGTTCCGGTGCTTCCGGAACATGTTCCGGCGCTTCCGGAACATGTTCCGGTGTCCGGCGCTTCCGGAACATGTTCCGGCGCTTCCGGAACATGTTCCGGTGCTTCCGGAACATGTTCCGGTGCTTCCGGAACATGTTCCGGCGATTCCGGAACATGTTCCGGTCCTTCCGGAACATGTTCCGGTCCTTCCGGAACATGTTCCGGTGCTTCCGGAACATGTTCCGGTGCTTCCGGAACATGTTCCGGTGCTTCCGGAACATGTTCCGGCGATTCCCGAACATGTTCCGGCGCTTCCGGAACATGTTCCGGCGATTCCGGAACATGTTCCGGTGCTTCCGGAACATGTTCCGGTCCTTCCGGAACATGTTCCGGTCCTTCCGGAACATGTTCCGGCGCTTCCGGAACATGTTCCGGTGCTTCCGGAACATGTTCCGGCGATTCCGGAACATGTTCCGGCGCTTCCGGAACATGTTCCGGTCCTTCCGGAAAATGTTCCGGCGATTCCGGAACATGTTCCGGTCCTTCCGGAACATGTTCCGGTCCTTCCGGAACATGTTCCGGTGCTTCCGGAACATGTTCCGGCGATTCCGGAACATGTTCCGGCGATTCCGGAACATGTTCTGGCGCTTCCGGAACATGTTCCGGTGCTTCCAGAACATGTTCCGGTGCTTCCGGAACATGTTCCGGCGCTTCCGGAACATGTTCCGGTGCTTCCGGAACATGTTCCGGTCCTTCCGGAAGATGTTCCGGTGCTTCCGGAACATGTTCCGGCGCTTCCGGAACATGTTCCGGCGCTTCCAGAACATGTTCCGGTGCTTCCGGAACATGTTCCGGTCCTTCCGGAACATGTTCCGGTGCTTCCGGAACATGTTCCGGCGCTTCCGGAACATGTTCCGGTGTCCGGCGCTTCCGGAACATGTTCCGGCGCTTCCGGAACATGTTCCGGTGCTTCCGGAACATGTTCCGGTGCTTCCGGAACATGTTCCGGCGATTCCGGAACATGTTCCGGTCCTTCCGGAACATGTTCCGGTCCTTCCGGAACATGTTCCGGTCCTTCCGGAACATGTTCCGGTGCTTCCGGAACATGTTCCGGTGCTTCCGGAACATGTTCCGGCGATTCCCGAACATGTTCCGGCGCTTCCGGAACATGTTCCGGCGATTCCGGAACATGTTCCGGTGCTTCCGGAACATGTTCCGGTCCTTCCGGAACATGTTCCGGTCCTTCCGGAACATGTTCCGGCGCTTCCGGAACATGTTCCGGTGCTTCCGGAACATGTTCCGGCGATTCCGGAACATGTTCCGGCGCTTCCGGAACATGTTCCGGTCCTTCCGGAACATGTTCCGGTCCTTCCGGAACATGTTCCGGCGATCCCGGAACATGTTCCGGCGCTTCCGGAACATGTTCCGGTGCTTCCGGAACATGTTCCGGTCCTTCCGGAAAATGTTACGGCGCTTCCGGAACATGTTCCGGTGCTTCCGGAACATGTTCTGGCGCTTCCGGAACATGTTCCGGTCCTTCCGGAACATGTTCCGGTGCTTCCGGAACATGTTCCGGCTATTCCGGAACATGTTCCGGCGCTTCCGGAACATGTTCCGGTCCTTCCGGAACATGTTCCGGTGCTTCCGGAACATGTTCCGGCGCTTCCGGAACATGTTCCGGAGCTTCCGGAACATGTTCCGGCGATTCCGAAACATGTTCCGGTGCTTCCGGAACATGTTCCGGTGCTTCCTGAACATGTTCCGGCGCTTCCGGAACATGTTCTGGTGCTTCCGGAACATGTTCCGGCGCTTCCGGAACATGTTCCGGCGCTTCCGGAACATGTTCCGGTGTTTCCGGAACATGTTCTGGCGATTCCGGAACATGTTCCGGCGCTTCCGGAACATGTTCCGGTGCTTCCGGAACATGTTCCGGTGCTTCCGGAACATGTTCCGGCGCTTCCGGAACATGTTCCGGTGCTTTCGGAACATGTTCCGGTGCTTCCGGAACATGTTCTGGTCCTTCCGGAACATGTTCCGGCGCTTCCGGAACATGTTCCGGTGCTTCCGGAACATGTTCCGGCGATTCCGGAACATGTTCCGGCGCTTCCGGAACATGTTCCGGTCCTTCCAGAACATGTTCCGGCGATTCCGGAACATGTTCCGGCGCTTCCGGAACATGTTCCGGTGCTTCCGGAACATGTTCCGGCGATTCCGGAACATGTTCCGGCGCTTGCGGAACATGTTCCGGTCCTTCCGGAACATGTTCCGGCGATTCCGGAACATGTTCCTGTGCTTCCGGAACATGTTCCGGCGCTTCCGGAACATGTTCCGGTGCTTCCGGAACATGTTCCGGCGATTCCGGAACATGTTCCGGCGATTCCGGAACATGTTCCGGCGCTTCCGGAACATGTTCCGGTGCTTCCGGAACATGTTCCGGTCCTTCCGGAACATGTTCCGGCGATTCCGGAACATGTTCCGGTGCTTCCGGAACATGTTCCGGCGCTTCCGGAACATGTTCCGGAATCGCCGGAACATGTTCCCGTCCTTCCGGAACATGTTCCGGCGCTTCCGGAACATGTTCCGGTGCTTCCGGAACATGTTCCGGCGATTCCGGAACATGTTCCGGCGCTTCCGGAACATGTTCCGGTCCTTCCGGAACATGTTCCGGTGCTTCCGGAACAGGTTCCGGCGATTCCGGAACATGTTCCGGCGCTTCCGGAACATGTTCCGGTCCTTCCGGAACATGTTCCGGCGATTCCGGAACATGTTCCGGCGCTTCCGGAACATGTTCCGGTGCTTCCGGAACATGTTCCGGCGATTCCGGAACATGTTCCGGTCCTTCCGGAACATGTTCCGGCGCTTCCGGAACATGTTCCGGTGCTTCCGGAACATGTTCCGGTGCTTCCGGAACATGTTCCGGTCCTTCCGGAACATGTTCCGGCGCTTCCGGAACATGTTCCGGTCCTTCCGGAACATGTTCCGGCGATTCCGGAACATCTTCCGGTCCTTCCGGAACATGTTCCGGTCCTTCCGGAACATGTTCCGGCGATTCCGGAACATGTTCCGGCGCTTCCGGAACATGTTCCGGCGCTTCCGGAACATGTTCCGGTGCTTCCGGAACATGTGCCGGCGCATCCGGAACATGTTCCGGTGCTTCCGGAACATGTTCCGGCGCTTCCGGAACATGTTCCGGTGCTTCCGGAACATGTTCCGGTGCTTCCAGAACATGTTCCGGTGCTTCCGGAACATGTTCCGGTCCTTCCGGAACATGTTCCGGTGCTTCCGGAACATGTTCCGGCGCTTCCGGAACATGTTCCGGTGTCCGGCGCTTCCGGAACATGTTCCGGCGCTTCCGGAACATGTTCCGGTGCTTCCGGAACATGTTCCGGTGCTTCCGGAACATGTTCCGGCGATTCCGGAACATGTTCCGGTCCTTCCGGAACATGTTCCGGTCCTTCCGGAACATGTTCCGGCGATTCCGGAACATGTTCCGGCACTTCCGGAACATGTTCCGGTCCTTCCGGAACATGTTCCGGCGATCCCGGAACATGTTCCGGCGCTTCCGGAACATGTTCCGGTGCTTCCGGAACATGTTCCGGTGCTTCCGGAACATGTTCCGGTCCTTCCGGAAAATGTTACGGCGCTTCCGGAACATGTTCCGGTGCTTCCGGAACATGTTCTGGCGCTTCCGGAACATGTTCCGGTCCTTCCGGAACATGTTCCGGTGCTTCCGGAACATGTTCCAGCGATTCCGGAACATGTTCCGGCGCTTCCGGAACATGTTCCGGTGCTTCCGGAACATGTTCCGGTCCTTCCGGAACATGTTCCGGCGATTCCGGAACATGTTCCGGTGCTTCCGGAACATGTTCCGGCGCTTCCGGAACATGTTCCGGAATCGCCGGAACATGTTCCCGTCCTTCCGGAACATGTTCCGGCGCTTCCGGAACATGTTCCGGTGCTTCCAGAACATGTTCCGGCGATTCCGGAACATGTTCCGGCGCTTCCGGAACATGTTCCGGTCCTTCCGGAACATGTTCCGGTGCTTCCGGAACATGTTCCGGCGATTCCGGAACATGTTCCGGCGCTTCCGGAACATGTTCCGGTCCTTCCGGAACATGTTCCGGCGATTCCGGAACATGTTCCGGCGCTTCCGGAACATGTTCCGGTGCTTCCGGAACATGTTCCGGCGATTCCGGAACATGTTCCGGTCCTTCCGGAACATGTTCCGGCGCTTCCGGAACATGTTCCGGTGCTTCCGGAACATGTTCCGGTGCTTCCGGAACATGTTCCGGTCCTTCCGGAACATGTTCCGGCGCTTCCGGAACATGTTCCGGTGCTTCCGGAACATGTTCCGGCGATTCCGGAACATGTTCCGGCGCTTCCGGAACATGTTCCGGTCCTTCCGGAACATGTTCCGGCGATTCCGGAACATGTTCCGGTCCTTCCGGAACATGTTCCGGTCCTTCCGGAACATGTTCCGGCGATTCCGGAACATGTTCCGGCGCTTCCGGAACATGTTCCGGCGCTTCCGGAACATGTTCCGGTGCTTCCGGAACATGTGCCGGCGCTTCCGGAACATGTTCCGGTGCTTCCGGAACATGTTCCGGCGCTTCCGGAACATGTTCCGGTGCTTCCGGAACATGTTCCGGTGCTTCCAGAACATGTTCCGGTGCTTCCGGAACATGTTCCGGTCCTTCCGGAACATGTTCCGGTGCTTCCGGAACATGTTCCGGCGCTTCCGGAACATGTTCCGGTGTCCGGCGCTTCCGGAACATGTTCCGGCGCTTCCGGAACATGTTCCGGTGCTTCCGGAACATGTTCCGGTGCTTCCGGAACATGTTCCGGCGATTCCGGAACATGTTCCGGTCCTTCCGGAACATGTTCCGGTCCTTCCGGAACATGTTCCGATCCTTCCGGAACATGTTCCGGCGATTCCGGAACATGTTCCGGCACTTCCGGAACATGTTCCGGTCCTTCCGGAACATGTTCCGGCGATCCCGGAACATGTTCCGGCGCTTCCGGAACATGTTCCGGTGCTTCCGGAACATGTTCCGGTCGGTCCTTCCGGAAAATGTTACGGCGCTTCCGGAACATGTTCCGGTGCTTCCGGAACATGTTCTGGCGCTTCCGGAACATGTTCCGGTCCTTCCGGAACATGTTCCGGTCCTTCCGGAACATGTTCCGGCGATTCCGGAACATGTTCCGGTCCTTCCGGAACATGTTCCGGCGATTCCGGAACATGTTCCGGTGCTTCCGGAACATGTTCCGATCCTTCCGGAACATGTTCCGGCGCTTCCGGAACATGTTCCGGTGCTTCCGGAACATGTTCCGGCGATTCCGGAACATGTTCCGGCGCTTCCGGAACATGTTCCGGTGCTTCCGGAACATGTTCCGGTGCTTCCGGAACATGTTCCGGCGCTTCCGGAACATGTTCCGGTGCTTCCGGAACATGTTCCGGTGCTTCCGGAACATGTTCCGGCGCTTCCGGAACATGTTCCGGTGCTTCCGGAACATGTTCCGGTCCTTCCGGAACATGTTCCGGTCCTTCCGGAACATGTTCCGGCGATTCCGGAACATGTTCCGGCGCTTCCGGAACATGTTCCGGTGCTTCCGGAACATGTTCCGGCGATTCCGGAACATGTTCCGGTCCTTCCGGAACATGTTCCGGCGCTTCCGGAACATGTTCCGGTGCTTCCGGAACATGTTCCGGTCCTTCCGGAACATGTTCCGGTCCTTCCGGAACATGTTCCGGCGCTTCCGGAACATGTTCCGGTGCTTCCGGAACATGTTCCGGCGATTCCGGAACATGTTCCGGCGCTTCCGGAACATGTTCCGGTCCTTCCGGAACATGTTCCGGTGCTTCCGGAACATGTTCCGGCGATTCCGGAACATGTTCCGGTGCTTCCGGAACATGTTCCGGCGCTTCCGGAACATGTTCCGGAATCGCCGGAACATGTTCCCGTCCTTCCGGAACATGTTCCGGCGCTTCCGGAACATGTTCCGGTGCTTCCGGAACATGTTCCGGCGATTCCGGAACATGTTCCGGCGCTTCCGGAACATGTTCCGGTCCTTCCGGAACATGTTCCGGTGCTTCCGGAACAGGTTCCGGCGATTCCGGAACATGTTCCGGCGCTTCCGGAACATGTTCCGGTCCTTCCGGAACATGTTCCGGCGATTCCGGAACATGTTCCGGCGCTTCCGGAACATGTTCCGGTGCTTCCGGAACATGTTCCGGCGATTCCGGAACATGTTCCGGTCCTTCCGGAACATGTTCCGGCGCTTCCGGAACATGTTCCGGTGCTTCCGGAACATGTTCCGGTGCTTCCGGAACATGTTCCGGTCCTTCCGGAACATGTTCCGGCGCTTCCGGAACATGTTCCGGTCCTTCCGGAACATGTTCCGGCGATTCCGGAACATGTTCCGGTCCTTCCGGAACATGTTCCGGTCCTTCCGGAACATGTTCCGGCGATTCCGGAACATGTTCCGGCGCTTCCGGAACATGTTCCGGCGCTTCCGGAACATGTTCCGGTGCTTCCGGAACATGTGCCGGCGCATCCGGAACATGTTCCGGTGCTTCCGGAACATGTTCCGGCGCTTCCGGAACATGTTCCGGTGCTTCCGGAACATGTTCCGGTGCTTCCAGAACATGTTCCGGTGCTTCCGGAACATGTTCCGGTCCTTCCGGAACATGTTCCGGTGCTTCCGGAACATGTTCCGGCGCTTCCGGAACATGTTCCGGTGTCCGGCGCTTCCGGAACATGTTCCGGCGCTTCCGGAACATGTTCCGGTGCTTCCGGAACATGTTCCGGTGCTTCCGGAACATGTTCCGGCGATTCCGGAACATGTTCCGGTCCTTCCGGAACATGTTCCGGTCCTTCCGGAACATGTTCCGGCGATTCCGGAACATGTTCCGGCACTTCCGGAACATGTTCCGGTCCTTCCGGAACATGTTCCGGCGATCCCGGAACATGTTCCGGCGCTTCCGGAACATGTTCCGGTGCTTCCGGAACATGTTCCGGTGCTTCCGGAACATGTTCCGGTCCTTCCGGAAAATGTTACGGCGCTTCCGGAACATGTTCCGGTGCTTCCGGAACATGTTCTGGCGCTTCCGGAACATGTTCCGGTCCTTCCGGAACATGTTCCGGTGCTTCCGGAACATGTTCCGGCGATTCCGGAACATGTTCCGGCGCTTCCGGAACATGTTCCGGTGCTTCCGGAACATGTTCCGGTCCTTCCGGAACATGTTCCGGCGATTCCGGAACATGTTCCGGTGCTTCCGGAACATGTTCCGGCGCTTCCGGAACATGTTCCGGTCCTTCCGGAACATGTTCCGGTGCTTCCGGAACATGTTCCGGCGATTCCGGAACATGTTCCGGTCCTTCCGGAACATGTTCCGGTGCTTCCGGAACATGTTCCGGCGATTCCGGAACATGTTCCGGCGCTTCCGGAACATGTTCCGGTGCTTCCGGAACATGTTCCGGCGCTTCCGGAACATGTTCCGGAATCGCCGGAACATGTTCCCGTCCTTCCGGAACATGTTCCGGCGCTTCCGGAACATGTTCCGGTGCTTCCAGAACATGTTCCGGCGATTCCGGAACATGTTCCGGCGCTTCCGGAACATGTTCCGGTCCTTCCGGAACATGTTCCGGTGCTTCCGGAACATGTTCCGGCGATTCCGGAACATGTTCCGGCGCTTCCGGAACATGTTCCGGTCCTTCCGGAACATGTTCCGGCGATTCCGGAACATGTTCCGGCGCTTCCGGAACATGTTCCGGTGCTTCCGGAACATGTTCCGGCGATTCCGGAACATGTTCCGGTCCTTCCGGAACATGTTCCGGCGCTTCCGGAACATGTTCCGGTGCTTCCGGAACATGTTCCGGTGCTTCCGGAACATGTTCCGGTCCTTCCGGAACATGTTCCGGCGCTTCCGGAACATGTTCCGGTGCTTCCGGAACATGTTCCGGCGATTCCGGAACATGTTCCGGCGCTTCCGGAACATGTTCCGGTCCTTCCGGAACATGTTCCGGCGATTCCGGAACATGTTCCGGTCCTTCCGGAACATGTTCCGGTCCTTCCGGAACATGTTCCGGCGATTCCGGAACATGTTCCGGCGCTTCCGGAACATGTTCCGGCGCTTCCGGAACATGTTCCGGTGCTTCCGGAACATGTGCCGGCGCTTCCGGAACATGTTCCGGTGCTTCCGGAACATGTTCCGGCGCTTCCGGAACATGTTCCGGTGCTTCCGGAACATGTTCCGGTGCTTCCAGAACATGTTCCGGTGCTTCCGGAACATGTTCCGGTCCTTCCGGAACATGTTCCGGTGCTTCCGGAACATGTTCCGGCGCTTCCGGAACATGTTCCGGTGTCCGGCGCTTCCGGAACATGTTCCGGCGCTTCCGGAACATGTTCCGGTGCTTCCGGAACATGTTCCGGTGCTTCCGGAACATGTTCCGGCGATTCCGGAACATGTTCCGGTCCTTCCGGAACATGTTCCGGTCCTTCCGGAACATGTTCCGATCCTTCCGGAACATGTTCCGGCGATTCCGGAACATGTTCCGGCACTTCCGGAACATGTTCCGGTCCTTCCGGAACATGTTCCGGCGATCCCGGAACATGTTCCGGCGCTTCCGGAACATGTTCCGGTGCTTCCGGAACATGTTCCGGTCGGTCCTTCCGGAAAATGTTACGGCGCTTCCGGAACATGTTCCGGTGCTTCCGGAACATGTTCTGGCGCTTCCGGAACATGTTCCGGTCCTTCCGGAACATGTTCCGGTCCTTCCGGAACATGTTCCGGCGATTCCGGAACATGTTCCGGTCCTTCCGGAACATGTTCCGGCGATTCCGGAACATGTTCCGGTGCTTCCGGAACATGTTCCGATCCTTCCGGAACATGTTCCGGCGCTTCCGGAACATGTTCCGGTGCTTCCGGAACATGTTCCGGCGATTCCGGAACATGTTCCGGCGATTCCGGAACATGTTCCGGCACTTCCGGAACATGTTCCGGTCCTTCCGGAACATGTTCCGGCGATCCCGGAACATGTTCCGGCGCTTCCGGAACATGTTCCGGTGCTTCCGGAACATGTTCCGGTGCTTCCGGAACATGTTCCGGTCCTTCCGGAAAATGTTACGGCGCTTCCGGAACATGTTCCGGTGCTTCCGGAACATGTTCTGGCGCTTCCGGAACATGTTCCGGTCCTTCCGGAACATGTTCCGGTGCTTCCGGAACATGTTCCGGCGATTCCGGAACATGTTCCGGCGCTTCCGGAACATGTTCCGGTGCTTCCGGAACATGTTCCGGTCCTTCCGGAACATGTTCCGGCGATTCCGGAACATGTTCCGGTGCTTCCGGAACATGTTCCGGCGCTTCCGGAACATGTTCCGGTCCTTCCGGAACATGTTCCGGTGCTTCCGGAACATGTTCCGGCGATTCCGGAACATGTTCCGGTCCTTCCGGAACATGTTCCGGTGCTTCCGGAACATGTTCCGGCGATTCCGGAACATGTTCCGGCGCTTCCGGAACATGTTCCGGTGCTTCCGGAACATGTTCCGGCGCTTCCGGAACATGTTCCGGAATCGCCGGAACATGTTCCCGTCCTTCCGGAACATGTTCCGGCGCTTCCGGAACATGTTCCGGTGCTTCCAGAACATGTTCCGGCGATTCCGGAACATGTTCCGGCGCTTCCGGAACATGTTCCGGTCCTTCCGGAACATGTTCCGGTGCTTCCGGAACATGTTCCGGCGATTCCGGAACATGTTCCGGCGCTTCCGGAACATGTTCCGGTCCTTCCGGAACATGTTCCGGCGATTCCGGAACATGTTCCGGCGCTTCCGGAACATGTTCCGGTGCTTCCGGAACATGTTCCGGCGATTCCGGAACATGTTCCGGTCCTTCCGGAACATGTTCCGGCGCTTCCGGAACATGTTCCGGTGCTTCCGGAACATGTTCCGGTGCTTCCGGAACATGTTCCGGTCCTTCCGGAACATGTTCCGGCGCTTCCGGAACATGTTCCGGTGCTTCCGGAACATGTTCCGGCGATTCCGGAACATGTTCCGGCGCTTCCGGAACATGTTCCGGTCCTTCCGGAACATGTTCCGGCGATTCCGGAACATGTTCCGGTCCTTCCGGAACATGTTCCGGTCCTTCCGGAACATGTTCCGGCGATTCCGGAACATGTTCCGGCGCTTCCGGAACATGTTCCGGCGCTTCCGGAACATGTTCCGGTGCTTCCGGAACATGTGCCGGCGCTTCCGGAACATGTTCCGGTGCTTCCGGAACATGTTCCGGCGCTTCCGGAACATGTTCCGGTGCTTCCGGAACATGTTCCGGTGCTTCCAGAACATGTTCCGGTGCTTCCGGAACATGTTCCGGTCCTTCCGGAACATGTTCCGGTGCTTCCGGAACATGTTCCGGCGCTTCCGGAACATGTTCCGGTGTCCGGCGCTTCCGGAACATGTTCCGGCGCTTCCGGAACATGTTCCGGTGCTTCCGGAACATGTTCCGGTGCTTCCGGAACATGTTCCGGCGATTCCGGAACATGTTCCGGTCCTTCCGGAACATGTTCCGGTCCTTCCGGAACATGTTCCGATCCTTCCGGAACATGTTCCGGCGATTCCGGAACATGTTCCGGCACTTCCGGAACATGTTCCGGTCCTTCCGGAACATGTTCCGGCGATCCCGGAACATGTTCCGGCGCTTCCGGAACATGTTCCGGTGCTTCCGGAACATGTTCCGGTCGGTCCTTCCGGAAAATGTTACGGCGCTTCCGGAACATGTTCCGGTGCTTCCGGAACATGTTCTGGCGCTTCCGGAACATGTTCCGGTCCTTCCGGAACATGTTCCGGTCCTTCCGGAACATGTTCCGGCGATTCCGGAACATGTTCCGGTCCTTCCGGAACATGTTCCGGCGATTCCGGAACATGTTCCGGTGCTTCCGGAACATGTTCCGATCCTTCCGGAACATGTTCCGGCGCTTCCGGAACATGTTCCGGTGCTTCCGGAACATGTTCCGGCGATTCCGGAACATGTTCCGGCGCTTCCGGAACATGTTCCGGTGCTTCCGGAACATGTTCCGGTGCTTCCGGAACATGTTCCGGCGCTTCCGGAACATGTTCCGGTGCTTCCGGAACATGTTCCGGTGCTTCCGGAACATGTTCCGGCGCTTCCGGAACATGTTCCGGTGCTTCCGGAACATGTTCCGGTCCTTCCGGAACATGTTCCGGTCCTTCCGGAACATGTTCCGGCGATTCCGGAACATGTTCCGGCGCTTCCGGAACATGTTCCGGTGCTTCCGGAACATGTTCCGGCGATTCCGGAACATGTTCCGGTCCTTCCGGAACATGTTCCGGCGCTTCCGGAACATGTTCCGGTGCTTCCGGAACATGTTCCGGTCCTTCCGGAACATGTTCCGGCGCTTCCGGAACATGTTCCGGTCCTTCCGGAACATGTTCCGGCGATTCCGGAACATGTTCCGGCGCTTCCGGAACATGTTCCGGCGCTTCCGGAACATGTTCCGGTGCTTCCGGAACATGTGCCGGCGCTTCCGGAACATGTTCCGGTGCTTCCGGAACATGTTCCGGCGCTTCCGGAGCATGTTCCGGTGCTTCCGGAACATGTTCCGGTGCTTCCAGAACATGTTCCGGTGCTTCCGGAACATGTTCCGGTCCTTCCGGAACATGTTCCGGTGCTTCCGGAACATGTTCCGGCGCTTCCGGAACATGTTCCGGTGTCCGGCGCTTCCGGAACATGTTCCGGCGCTTCCGGAACATGTTCCGGTGCTTCCGGAACATGTTCCGGTGCTTCCGGAACATGTTCCGGCGATTCCGGAACATGTTCCGGTCCTTCCGGAACATGTTCCGGTCCTTCCGGAACATGTTCCGATCCTTCCGGAACATGTTCCGGCGATTCCGGAACATGTTCCGGCACTTCCGGAACATGTTCCGGTCCTTCCGGAACATGTTCCGGCGATCCCGGAACATGTTCCGGCGCTTCCGGAACATGTTCCGGTGCTTCCGGAACATGTTCCGGTCGGTCCTTCCGGAAAATGTTACGGCGCTTCCGGAACATGTTCCGGTGCTTCCGGAACATGTTCTGGCGCTTCCGGAACATGTTCCGGTCCTTCCGGAACATGTTCCGGTCCTTCCGGAACATGTTCCGGCGATTCCGGAACATGTTCCGGTCCTTCCGGAACATGTTCCGGCGATTCCGGAACATGTTCCGGTGCTTCCGGAACATGTTCCGATCCTTCCGGAACATGTTCCGGCGCTTCCGGAACATGTTCCGGTGCTTCCGGAACATGTTCCGGCGATTCCGGAACATGTTCCGGCGCTTCCGGAACATGTTCCGGTGCTTCCGGAACATGTTCCGGTGCTTCCGGAACATGTTCCGGCGCTTCCGGAACATGTTCCGGTGCTTCCGGAACATGTTCCGGTGCTTCCGGAACATGTTCCGGCGCTTCCGGAACATGTTCCGGTGCTTCCGGAACATGTTCCGGTCCTTCCGGAACATGTTCCGGTCCTTCCGGAACATGTTCCGGCGATTCCGGAACATGTTCCGGCGCTTCCGGAACATGTTCCGGTGCTTCCGGAACATGTTCCGGCGATTCCGGAACATGTTCCGGTCCTTCCGGAACATGTTCCGGCGCTTCCGGAACATGTTCCGGTGCTTCCGGAACATGTTCCGGTCCTTCCGGAACATGTTCCGGCGCTTCCGGAACATGTTCCGGTGCTTCCGGAACATGTTCCGGCGATTCCGGAACATGTTCCGGCGCTTCCGGAACATGTTCCGGTCCTTCCGGAACATGTTCCGGTGCTTCCGGAACATGTTCCGGCGATTCCGGAACATGTTCCGGCGATTCCGGAACATGTTCCGGTCCTTCCGGAACATGTTCCGGTGCTTCCGGAACATGTTCCGGTGCTTCCGGAACATGTTCCGGCGATCCGGAACATGTTCCGGTGCTTCCAGAACATGTTCCGGTGCTTCCGGAACATGTTCCGGCGCTTCCGGAACATGTTCCGGTGCTTCCGGAACATGTTCCGGTGCTTCCAGAACATGTTCCGGTCCTTCCGGAACATGTTCCGGCGCTTCCGGAACATGTTCCGGTCCTTCCGGAACATGCTCCGGCGATTCCGGAACATGTTCCGGTCCTTCCGGAACATGTTCCGGCGCTTCCGGAACATGTTCCGGCGCTTCCGGAACATGTTCCGGCGCTTCCGGAACATGTTCCGGTGCTTCCGGAACATGTTCCGGTGCTTCCGGAACATGTTCCGGTGCTTCCGGAACATGTTCCGGCGCTTCCGGAACATGTTCCGGTGCTTCCGGAACATGTTCCGGCGATTCCGGAACATGTTCCGGCGCTTCCGGAACATGTTCCGGTCCTTCCGGAACATGTTCCGGTGCTTCCGGAACATGTTCCGGCGCTTACGGGAGATTGTTCGGTGCTTCCGGAACATGTTCCGGCGATTCCGGGTCATGTTCCGGTGCTTCCGGAACATGTTCCGGCGCTTGTGGAACATGTTCCGGTCCTTCCGGAACATGTTCCGGTGCTTCCGGAACATGTTCCGGCGCTTCCGGAACATGTTCCGGCGCTTGTGGAACATGTTCCGGCGATTCCGGAACATGTTCCGGTGCTTCCGGAACATGTTCCGGTGCTTCCGGAACATGTTCCGGTCCTTCCGGAACATGTTCCGGCGATTCCGGAACATGTTCCGGTGCTTCCGGAACATGTTCCGGCGATTCCGGAACATGTTCCGGCGCTTCCGGAACATGTTCCGGTGATTCCGGAACATGTTCCGGTGCTTCCGGAACATGTTCCGGTGCTTCCGGAACATGTTCCGGCGATTCCGGAACATGTTCCGGTGCTTCCGGAACATGTTCCGGTGCTTCCGGAACATGTTCCGCCGCTTCCGGAACATGTTCTGGTGCTTCCGGAACATGTTCCGGCGATTCCGGAACATGTTCCGGCGCTTCCGGAACATGTTCCGGTCCTTCCGGAACATGTTCCGGCGCTTCCGGAACATGTTCCGGTGCTTCCGGAGCATGTTCCGGCGATTCCGGAACATGTTCCGGCGCTTCCGGAACATGTTCCGGTCCTTCCGGAACATGTTCCGGTGCTTCCGGAACATGTTCCGGTCCTTCCGGAACATGTTCCGGTGCTTACGGAACATGTTCCGGTCCTTCCGGAACATGTTCCGGCGCTTCCGGAACATGTTCCGGTGCTTCCGGAGCATGTTCCGGCGATTCCGGAACATGTTCCGGCGCTTCCGGAACATGTTCCGGTCCTTCCGGAACATGTTCCGGTGCTTCCGGAACATGTTCCGGTCCTTCCGGAACATGTTCCGGTGCTTCCGGAACATGTTCCGGTCCTTCCGGAACATGTTCCGGCGATCCCGGAACATGTTCCGGCGCTTCCGGAACATGTTCCGGTGCTTACGGAACATGTTCCGGTCCTTCCGGAACATGTTCCGGTGCTTCCGGAACATGTTCCGGTGCTTCCGGAACATGTTCCGGCGCTTCCGGAACATGTTCCGGTCCTTCCGGAACATATTCCGGCGATTCCGGAACATGTTCCGGTGCTTCCGGAACATGTTCCGGTGCTTCCGGAACATGTTCCGGCGCTTCCGGAACATGTTCCGGCGCTTCCGGAACATGTTCCGGTCCTTCCGGAACATGTTCCGGTGCTTCCTGAACATGTTCCGGCGATTCCGGAACATGTTCCGGCGCTTCCGGAACATGTTCCGGTGCTTCCGGAACATGTTCCGGCGATTCCGGAACATGTTCCGGTCCTTCCGGAACATGTTCCGGCGCTTCCGGAACATGTTCCGGTGCTTCCGGAACATGTTCCGGTCCTTCCGGAACATGTTCCGGCGATTCCGGAACATGTTCCGGTGCTTCCGGAACATGTTCCGGCGATTCCGGAACATGTTCCGGTGCTTCCGGAACATGTTCCGGTCCTTCCGGAACATGTTCCGGCGCTTCCGGAACATGTTCCGGTCCTTCCGGAACATGTTCCGGCGATTCCGGAACATGTTCCGGCGATTCCGGAACATGTTCCGGTGCTTCCGGAACATGTTCCGGCGATTCCGGAACATGTTCCGGCGCTTCCGGAACATGTTCCGGTCCTTCCGGAACATGTTCCGGTGCTTCCGGAACATGTTCCGGCGCTTCCGGAACATGTTCCGGTGCTTCCGGAACATGTTCCGGTGCTTGCGGAACATGTTCCGGTGCTTGCGGAACATGTTCCGGCGATTCCGGAACATGTTCCGGCGCTTCCGGAACATGTTCCGGTGCTTCCAGAACATGTTCCGGCGATTCCGGAACATGTTCCGGTGCTTCCGGAACATGTTCCGGCGCTTCCGGAACATGTTCCGGCGATTCCGGAACATGTTCCGGTCCTTCCGGAACATGTTCCGGTCCTTCCGGAACATGTTCCGGTCCTTCCGGAACATGTTCCGGCGCTTCCGGAACATGTTCCGGCGCTTCCGGAACATGTTCCGGCGATTCCGGAACATGTTCCGGCGCTTCCGGAACATGTTCCGGTCCTTCCGGAACATGTTCCGGCGATTCCGGAACATGTTCCGGTGCTTCCGGAACATGTTCCGGTGCTTCCGGAACATGTTCCGGCGATTCCGGAACATGTTCCGGCGATTCCGGAACATGTTCCGGCGCTTCCGGAACATGTTCCGGTGCTTCCAGAACATGTTCCTGTGCTTCCGGAACATGTTCCGGCGCTTCCGGAACATGTGGCGGTGCTTCCGGAACATGTTCCGGTGCTTCCAGAACATGTTCCAGTCCTTCCGGAACATGTTCCGGCGCTTCCGGAACATGTTCCGGTCCTTCCGGAACATTTTCAGGCGATTCCGGAACATGTTCCGGTGCTTCCGGAACATGTTCCGGCGCTTCCGGAACATGTTCCGGCGATTCGGGAACATGTTCCGGTGCTTCCGGAACATGTTCCGGTGCTTCCGGAACATGTTCCGGCGCTTCCGGAACATGTTCCGGTGCTTCCGGAACATGTTCCGGCGATTCCGGAACATGTTCCGGCGCTTTCGGAACATGTTCCGGTCCTTCCGGAACATGTTCCGGTGCTTCCGGAACATGTTCCGGTCCTTCCGGAACATGTTCCGGCGATCCCGGAACATGTTCCGGCGCTTCCGGAACATGTTCCGGTGCTTCCGGAACATGTTCCGGTCCTTCCGGAACATGTTCCGGCGATTCCAAAACATGTTCCGGTGCTTCCGGAACATGTTCCGGCGCTTCCAGAACATGTTCCGGTGCTTTCGGAACATGTTCCGGCGATTCCGGAACATGTTCCGGCGCTTCCGGAACATGTTCCGGTGCTTCCTGAACATGTTCCGGCGATTCCGGAACATGTTCCGGCGCTTCCGGAACATGTTCCGGTGCTTCCGGAACATGTTCCGGTGCTTCCGGAACATGTTCCGGCGATTCCGGAACATGTTCCGGCGCTTCCGGAACATGTTCCGGTCCTTCCGGAACATGTTCCGGCGCTTCCGGAACATGTTCCGGTGCTTCCGAAACATGTTCCGGTGCTTCCGGAACATGTTCCGGTCCTTCCGGAACATGTTCCGGTGCTTCCGGAACATGTTCCGGCGATTCCGGAACATGTTCCGGCGCTTCCGGAACATGTTCCGGTGCTTCCGGAACATGTTCCGGCGATTCCGGAACATGTTCCGGCGCTTCCGGAACATGTTCCGGTCCTTCCGGAACATGTTCTGGTGCTTCCGGAACATGTTCCGGTGCTTCCGGAACATGTTCCGGTGCTTCCGGAACATGTTCCGGTCCTTCCGGAACATGTTCCGGCGATTCCGGAACATGTTCCGGCGCTTCCGGAACATGTTCCGGTGCTTCCGGAACATGTTCCGGCGCTTCCGGAACATGTTCCGGTGCTTCCGGAACATGTTCCGGTGCTTCCGGAACATGTTCCGGTCCTTCCAGAACATGTTCCGGTCCTTCCGGAACATGTTCCGGCGCTTCCGGAACATGTTCCGGTGCTTCCGGAACATGTTCCGGCGATTCCGGAACATGTTCCGGCGCTTCCGGAACATGTTCCGGTCCTTCCGGAACATGTTCCGGCGATTCCGGAACATGTTCCGGTCCTTCCGCAACATGTTCCGGTCCTTCCGGAACATGTTCCGGTGCTTCCGGAACATGTTCCGGCGCTTCCGGAACATGTTCCGGCGCTTCCGGAACATGTTCCGGTGCTTCCGGAACATGTTCCGGTGCTTCCGGAACATGTTCCGGTCCTTCCGGAACATGTTCCGGTCCTTCCGGAACATGTTCCGGTGCTTCCGGAACATGTTCCGGCGATTCCGGAACATGTTCCGGCGCTTCCGGAACATGTTCCGGTGCTTCCGGAACATGTTCCGGCGATTCCGGAACATGTTCCGGCGCTTCCGGAACATGTTCCGGTCCTTCCGGAACATGTTCCGGTGCTTCCGGAACATGTTCCGGTGCTTCCGGAACATGTTCCGGTGCTTCCGGAACATGTTCCGGCGATTCCGGAACATGTTCCGGCGATTCCGGAACATGTTCTGGCGCTTCCGGAACATGTTCCGGTGCTTCCAGAACATGTTCCGGTGCTTCCGGAACATGTTCCGGCGCTTCCGGAACATGTTCCGGTGCTTCCGGAACATGTTCCGGCGATTCCGGATCATGTTCCGGCGATTCCGGAACATGTTCTGGCGGTTCCGGAACATGTTCCGGTGCTTCCAGAACATGTTCCGGTCCTTCCGGAACATGTTCCGGCGCTTCCGGAACATGTTCCGGTGCTTCCGGAACATGTTCCGGCGCTTCCGGAACATTTTCCGGTGCTTCCGGAACATGTTCCGGCGATTCCGGAACATGTTCCGGCGCTTCCGGAACATGTTCCGGTCCTTCCGGAACATATTCCGGCGATTCCGGAACATGTTCCGGTCCTTCCGGAACATGTTACGGCGATTCCGGAACATGTTCCGGCGATTCCGGAACATGTTCTGGCGGTTCCGGAACATGTTCCGGTGCTTCCAGAACATGTTCCGGTCCTTCCGGAACATGTTCCGGCGCTTCCGGAACATGTTCCGGTGCTTCCGGAACATGTTCCGGTGCTTCTGGGACATGTTCCGGCGCTTCCGGAACATGTTCCGGCGCTTCCGGAACATGTTCCGCCGCTTCCGGAACATGTTCCGGTCCTTCCGGAACATGTTCCGGCAATTCCGGAACATGTTCCGGTCCTTCCGGAACATGTTCCGGCGCTTCCGGAACATGTTCCGGTGATTCCGGAACATGTTCCGGTGCTTCCGGAACATGTTCCGGCGATTCCGGAACATGTTCCGGTCCTTCCGGAACATGTCCCGGCGCTTCCGGAACATGTTCCGGTGCTTCCGGAACATGTTCCGGCGATTCCGGAACATGTTCCGGCGCTTCCGGAACATGTTCCGGCGATTCCGGAACATGTTCCGGTCCTTCCGGAACATGTTCCGGCGATTCCGGAACATGTTCCGGTCCTTCCGGAACATGTTCCGGCGATTCCAGAACATGTTCCGGTCCTTCCGGAACATGTTCCGGCGATTCCGGAACATGTTCCGGCGCTTCCGGAACATGTTCCGGTGCTTCCGGAACATGTTCCGGTCCTTCCGGAACATGTTCCGGTCCTTCCGGAACATGTTCCGGCGATTCCGGAACATGTTCCGGTTCTTCCGGAACATGTTCCGGCGCTTCCGGAACATGTTCCGGTGCTTCCGGAACATATTCCGGCGCTTCCGGAACATGTTCCGGCGCTTCCGCAACATGATCCGGCGCTTCCGGAACATGTTCCGGTGCTTCCGGAACATGTTCCGGTCCTTCCGGAACATGTTCCGGCGCTTCCGGAACATGTTCCGGTCCTTCCGGAACATGTTCCGGTGCTTCCGGAACATGTTCCGGTCCTTCCGGAACATGTTCCGGCGCTTCCGGAACATGTTCCTGTGCATCCGGAACATGTTGCGGCGCTTCCGGAACATGTTCCGGTGCTTCCGGAACATGTTCCGGTGCTTCCAGAACATGTTCCGGCGCTTCCGGAACATGTTCCGGTGCTTCCGGAACATGTTCCGGTGCTTCTGGGACATGTTCCGGCGCTTCCGGAACATGTTCCGGCGCTTCCGGAACATGTTCCGGCACTTCCGTTCCGGCGCTTCCGGAACATGTTCCGGCCCTTCCGGAACATGTTCCGGTCCTTCCGGAACATGTTCCGGCGCTTCCGGAACATGTTCCGGCGCTTCCGGAACATGTTCCGGCATGTCCGGAACATGTTCCGGTCCTTCCGGAACATGTTCCGGCGCTTCCGGAACATGTTCCGGTGATTCCGGAACATGTTCCGGTGCTTCCGGAACATGTTCCGGTCCTTCCGGAACATGTTCCGGTCCTTCCGGAACATGTCCCGGCGCTTCCGGAACATGTTCCGGTGCTTCCGGAACATGTTCCGGTGCTTCCGGAACATGTTCCGGTCCTTCCGGAACATGTTCCGGTCCTTCCGGAACATGTTCCAGCGCTTCCGGAACATGTTCCGGTGCTTCCGGAACATGTTCCGGCGATTCCGGAACATGTTCCGGTGCTTCCGGAACATGTTCCGGTCCTTCCGGAACATGTTCCGGTCCTTCCGGAACATGTTCTGGCGCTTCCGGAACATGTTCCGGTTCTTCCGGAACATGTTCCGGCCATTCCGGAACATGTTCCGGCGCTTCCGGAACATGTTCCGGCGATTCCGGAACATGTTCCGGTCCTTCCGGAACATGTTCCGGCGATTCCGGAACATGTTCCGGCGCTTCCGGAACATGTTCCGGCGCTTCCGGAACATGTTCCGGTCCTTCCGGAACATGTTCCGGCGATTCCCGAACATGTTCCGGTCCTTCCGGAACATGTTCCGGCGATTCCGGAACATGTTCCGGCGCTTCCATAACATGTTCCGGTGCTTCCGGAACATGTTCCGGTCCTTCCGGAACATGTTCCGGCGATTCCGGAACATGTTCCGGTTCTTCCGGAACATGTTCCGGCGCTTCCGGAACATGTTCCGGTGCTTCCGGAACATATTCCGGCGCTTCCGGAACATGTTCCGGCGCTTCCGGAACATGATCCGGCGCTTCCGGAACATGTTCCGGTGCTTCCGGAACATGTTCCGGTCCTTCCGGAACATGTTCCGGTGCTTCCGGAACATGTTCCGGTCCTTCCGGAACATGTTCCGGCGCTTCCGGAACATGTTCCGGTGCATCCGGAACATGTTGCGGCGCTTCCAGAACATGTTCCGGTGCTTCCGGAACATGTTCCGGTGCTTCCAGAACATGTTCCGGCGCTTCCGGAACATGTTCCGGTGCTTCCGGAACATGTTCCGGTGCTTCTGGGACATGTTCCGGCGCTTCCGGAACATGTTCCGGCGCTTCCGGAACATGTTCCGGCGCTTCCGTTCCGGCGCTTCCGGAACATGTTCCGGCCCTTCCGGAACATGTTCCGGTCCTTCCGGAACATGTTCCGGCGCTTCCGGAACATGTTCCGGTGCTTCCGGAAGATGTTCCGGCGCTTCCGGAACATGATCCGGCGCTTCCGGAACATGTTCCGGCGCTTCCGGAACATGTTGCGGTGCTTCCGGGACATGTTCCGGTGCTTCCGGAACATGTTCCGGTGCCTCCGGAACATGTTCCGGTGCTTCCGGAACATGTTCCGGCGCTTCCGGAACATGTTCCGGCGCTTCCGGAACATGTTCCGGTGCTTCCGGAACATGTTCCGGTCCTTTCGGAACATGTTCCGGCGCTTCCGGAACATGTTCCTGTCCTTTCGGAACATGTTCCGGTCCTTCCGGAACATGTTCCGGTGCTTCCGTAACATGTTCGGGTGCTTCTGGGACATGTTCCGGCGCTTCCGGAACATGTTCCGGCGCTTCCGGAACATGTTCCGGCGCTTCCGTTCCGGCGCTTCCGGAACATGTTCCGGCCCTTCCGGAACATGTTCGGGTCCTTCCGGAACATGTTCCGGCGATCCCGGAACATGATCCGGCGCTTCCGGAACATGTTCCGGCGCTTCCGGAACATGTTGCGGTGCTTCCGGAACATGTTCCGGCGCCTCCGGAACATGATCCGGCGCTTCCGGAACATGTTCTGGTGCTTCCGGAACATGTTCCGGTCCTTCCGGAACATGTTCCGGCGCTTCCAGAACATGTTCGGGCGCTTCCGGAACATGTTCCGGCGCTTGCGGAACATGTTCCGCTGCTTCCGGAACATGTTCCGGCGCCTCCAGAACATGTTCCGGCGCTGCCGGAACATGTTCCGGTGCTTCCGGAACATGTTCCGGTGCCTCCGGAACATGTTCCGGTGCTTCCGGAACATGTTCCGGCGCTTCCGGAACATGTTCCGGCGCTTCCGAACCTGTTCCGGTGCTTCCGGAACCTGTTCCGGTGCTTCCGGAGCCTGTTCCGGTGCTTCCGGAACATGTTCCGGTGCTTCCGGAACATGTTCCGGCGCTTCCGGAACATGTTCCGGTGCTTCCGGAAGATGTTCCGGCGCTTCCGGAACATGATCCGGCGCTTCCGGAACATGTTCCGGCGCTTCCGGAACATGTTGCGGTGCTTCCGGAACATGTTCCGGCGCCTCCGGAACATGATCCGGCGCTTCCGGAACATGTTCTGATGCTTCCGGAACATGTTCCGGTCCTTCCGGAACATGTTCCGGCGCTTCCAGAACATGTTCCGGCGCTTCCGGAACATGTTCCGGCGCTTGCGGAACATGTTCTGGTGCTTCAAGAACATGTTCCGGCGCTTCCAGAACATGTTCCGGCGCTTCCAGAACATGTTCCGGTGCTTCCGGAACATGTTCCGGCGCTTCCAGAACATGTTCCGGCGCTTCCAGAACATGTTCCGGTGCTTCCGGAACATGTTCCGGCGCTTCCGGAACATGTTCCGGCGCTTCCGAACCTGTTCCGGTGCTTCCGGAACCTGTTCCGGTGCTTCCGGAGCCTGTTCCGGTGCTTCCGGAACATGTTCCGGTGCTTCCGGAACATGTTCCGGCGCTTCCGGAACATGTTCCGGTGATTCCGGCACGTGTTCCGGTGCTTCCGGAACGTGTTCCGGCGCTTCCGGAACGTGTTCCGGCGCTTCCGGAACATGTTCCGGCGCTTCCTGAACATGTTCCGGTCCTTCCTGAACATGTTCCGGCGCTTCAGGAACATGTTCCGGCGCTTCCGGAACATGTTCCGGTGCTTCCGGAACATGTTCCGGTGCTTCCGGAACATGTTCCGGTGCTTCCGGAACATGTTCCGGCGCTTCCGGAATATGTTCCGGCGCTTCCGGAACATGTTCCGGTGCTTCCGGAACATGTTCCGGCGCTTCCGGAACATGTTCCGGTGCTTCCGGAACATGTTCCGGCGCTTCCGGAACATGTTCCGGCGCTTCCGGAACATGTTCCGGTCCTTCCGGAACATGTTCCGGTGCTTCCGGACCATGTTCCGGCGCTTCCGGAACATGATCCGGTCCTTCCGGAACATGTTCCGGTCCTTCCGGAACCTGTTCCGGTCCTTCCTGAACATGTTCCGGCGCTTCCGGAACATGTTCCGGTGCTTCCGGAACATGTTCCGGCGATTCCGGAACATGTTCCGGTGCCTCCGGAACATATTCCCGCGCTTCCGGAACATGTTCCGGCGCTTCCGGAACATGTTCCGGTGCTTCCGGAACATGTTCCGGTCCCCCCGGAACATGTTCCGGCGCTTCCGGAACATGTTCCAGTGCTTCCGGAACATGTTCCGGCGATTCCGGAACATGTTCCGGTGCCTCCGGAACATGTTCCGGTCCTTCCGGCACATGTTCCGGTGCTTCCGGAACATGTTCCGGTCCTTCCCTTCCGGAACATGTTCCGGTCCTTCCGGAACATGTTCCGGCGCTTCGGGAACATGTTCCGGTCCCTCCGGAACATGTTTCGGCGCTTCCGGAACATGTTCCGGTGCTTCCGGAACATGTTCCGGCGATTCCGGAACATGTTCCGGTGCCTCCGGCACATGTTCCGGTGCTTCCGGAACATGTTCCGGTGCTTCCGGAACATGTTCCGGCGCTTCCGGAACATGTTCCGGTCCTTCCGGAACATGTTCCGGCGCTTCCGGAACATGTTCCGGTGCTTGCGGAACATGTTCCGGTGCTTCCGGAACATGTTCCGGTCCTTCCGGCACGTGTTCCGGTGCTTCCGGAACGTGTTCCGGCGCTTCCGGAACATGTTCCGGTCCTTCCTGAACATGTTCCGGTCCTTCCGGAACATGTTCCGGCGCTTCCGGAACATGTTCCGGCGCTTCCGGAACATGTTCCGGTCTTTCCGGAACATGTTCCGGTGCTTCTGGAACATGTTCCGGCGCTTCCGGAACATGTTCCGGTGCTTCCGGAACATGTTCCGGCGCTTCCGGAACATGTTCCGGTGCTTCCGGAACATGTTCCGGTGCTTCCGGAACATGTTCCGGCGCTTCCGGAACATGTTCCGATGCTTCCGGAACGTGATCCGGCGCTTCTGGAACATAATCCGGCTCTTCCGGAACATGATCCGGCGCTTCCGGAACATGTTCCGGTCCTTCCGGAACATGTTCCGGTGCTTCCGGACCATGTTCCGGCGCTTCCGGAACATGTTCCGGTCCTTCCGGAACATGTTCCGGTGCTTCCGGAACATGTTCCGGCGATTCCAGAACATGTTCCGGTGCCTCCGGAACATGTTCCGGCGCTTCCGGAACATGTTCCGGCGCTTCCGGAACATGTTCCGGTGCTTCCGGAACATGTTCCGGTGCCTCCGGAACATGTTCCGGCGCTTCCGGAACATGTTCCGGTGCTTCCGGAACATGTTCCGGCAATTCCGGAACATGTTCCGGTGCCTCCGGAACATGTTCCGGTCCTTCCGGCACATTTTCCGGTGCTTCCGGAACATGTTCCGGTCCTTCCCTTCCGGAACATGTTCCGGTCCTTCCGGAACATGTTCCGGCGCTTCGGGGACATGTTCCGGTCCCTCCGGAACATGTTCCGGCGCTTCCGGAACATGTTCCGGTGCTTCCGGAACATGTTCCGGCGATTCCGGAACATGTTCCAGTGCCTCCGGAACATGTTCCGGTCCTTCCGGCACATGTTCCGGTGCTTCCGGAACATGTTCCGGCGCTTCCGGAACATTGTCCGGCTCTTCCGGAACATGTTCCGGTGCTTCCGGAACATGTTCCGGCGCTTCCGGAACATGTTCCGGCGCTTCCGGAACATGTTCCGGTGCTTCCGGAACATGTTCCGGTCCTTCCGGAACATGTTCCGGTCCTTCCGGAACATGTTCCGGTGCTTCCGGAACATGTTCCGGTCCTTCCGGCACGTGTTCCGGTGCTTCCGGAACATGTTCCGGCGCTTCCGGAACATGATCCGGCGCTTCCGGAACATGTTCCGGTGCTTCCGGAACATGTTCCGGTCCTTCCCTTCCGGAACATGTTCCGGTCCTTCCGGAACATGTTCCGGCGCTTCCGGAACATGTTCCGGTCCCTCCGGAACATGTTCCGGCGCTTCCGGAACATGTTCCGGTCCTTCCGGAACATGTTCCGGTCCTTCCGGAACATGTTCCGGAGCTTCCGGAACATGTTCCGGTCCTTCAGGAACGTGTTCCGGCGCTTCCGGAACATGTTCCGGTCCTTCCGGAACATGTTCCGGTCCTTCCGGAACATGTTCCGGTCCTTCAGGAACGTGTTCCGGCGCTTCCGGAACATGTTCCGGTCCTTCCGGAACATGTTCCGGAAGCACCGGAACATGTTCCGGTGCTTCCGGAACATGTTCCGGAGCTTCAGGAACATGTTCCGGTGCTTCCGGACCATGTTCCGGCGCTTCCGGAACATGTTCCGGTCCTTCCGGAACATGTTCCGGTCCCTCCGGAACATGTTCCGGCGCTTCCGGAACATGTTCCGGTGCTTCCGGCACATGTTCCGGTGCTTCCGGAACATGTTCCGGCGCTTCCGGAACATGTTCCGGTGCTTCCGGAACATGTTCCGGTCCTTCCGGGACATGTTCCGGTCCTCCCGGAACATGTTCCGGTCCTCCCGGAACATGTTCCGGCGCTTCCGGAACATGTTCCGGCGCTTCCGGAACATGTTCCGGCGCTTCCGGAACATGTTCCGGTGCTTCCGGAACATGTTCCGGTGCTTCCGGAACATGTTCCGGCGCTTCCGGAACATGATCCGGCGCTTCCGGAACATGTTCCGGTCCTTCCGGCACGTGTTCCGGTGCTTCCGGAACATGTTCCGGCGCTTCCGGAACATGTTCCGGTGCTTCCAGAACATGTTCCGGTGCTTCCGGAACATGTTCCGGTGCTTCCGGAACATGTTCCGGAATAACCGGAACATGTTCCGGTGCTTCCGGAACATGTTCCGGCGCTTCCGGAACATGTTCCGGTCCTTCCGGAACATGTTCCGGTGCTTCCGGAACATGTTCCGGTGCTTCCGGAACATGTTCCGGCGCTTCCGGAACATGATCCGGCGCTTCCGGAACATGTTCCGGTCCTTCCGGCACGTGTTCCGGTGCTTCCGGAACATGTTCCGGCGCTTCCGGAACATGTTCCGGTGCTTCCAGAACATGTTCCGGTGCTTCCGGAACATGTTCCGGTGCTTCCGGAACATGTTCCGGAATAACCGGAACATGTTCCGGAAGCGCCGGAACATGTTCCGGAAGCACCGGAACATGTGCCGGAAGGGCCGGAACATGTTCCGGAGGCACCGGAACATGTTCCGGAATCGCCGGAACATGTTCCGGAAGCACCGGAACATGTTCCGGAAGCGCCGGAACATGTTCCGGAGGGACTGGAACATGTTCCGGAAGCACCGGAACATGTTCCGGAAGCACCGGAACATGTTCCGGAAGGACCGGAACATGTTCCGGAAGGACCGGAACATGTTCCGGAAGCGCCGGAACATGTTCCGGAAGCGCCGGAACATGTTCCGGAAGCGCCGGAACATGTTCCGGAAGGACCGGAACATGTTCCGGAAGCGCCGGAACATTTTCCGGAAGAACCGGAACATGTTCCGGGAGGACCGGAACATGTTCCGGAAGGACCGGAACATGTTCCGGAAGCACCGGAACATGTTCCGGAAGCACCGGAACATGTTCCGGAAGCGCCGGAACGTGTTCCGGAAGGGAAGGACCGGAACATGTTCCGGAAGCACCGGAACATGTTCCGGAAGCGCCGGAACATGTTCCGGAAGCGCCGGAACATGTTCCGGAAGCGCCGGAACATGTTCCGGAAGCACCGGAACATGTGCCGGAAGGACCGGAACATGTTCTGGAGGCACCGGAACATGTTCCGGAATCGCCGGAACATGTTCCGGAAGCGCCGGAACATGTTCCGGAAGCACCGGAACATGTTCCGGAAGGACCGGAACATGTTCCGGAAGCGCCGGAACATGTTCCGGAGGGACCGGAACATGTTCCGGAAGCGCCGGAACACGTTCCTGAAGGACCGGAACATGTTCCGGAAGCACCGGAACATGTTCCGGAAGCACCGGAACATGTTCCGGAAGCGCCGGAACATGTTCCGAAAGCACCGGAACATGTTCCGGGAGGACCGGAACATGTTCCGGAAGGACCGGAACATGTTCCGGAAGCACCGGAACATGTTCCGGAAGCGCCGGAACATGTTCCGGAAGCGCCGGAACATGTTCCGGAAGCGCCGGAACATGTTCCGGAAGCACCGGAACATGTTCCGGAAGCACCGGAACATGTTCCGGAAGCACCGGAACATGTTCCGGAAGCGCCGGAACATGTTCCGGAAGGGAAGGACCGGAACATGTTCCGGAAGCACCGGAACATGTGCCGGAAGGACCGGAACATGTCCCGGAGGCACCGGAACATGTTCCGGAATCGCCGGAACATGTTCCGGAAGCGCCGGAACATGTTCCGGAGGGACCGGAACATGTTCCGGAAGCACCGGAACATGTTCCGGAAGCGCCGGAACATGTTCCGGAATCGCCGGAACATGTTCCGGAAGCACCGGAACATGTTCCGGAAGAACCGGAACATGTTCCGGCAGGACCGGAACATGTTCCGGAAGGACCGGAACATGTTCCGGAAGGACCGGAACATGTTCCGGAAGCGCCGGAACATGTTCCGGAAGCGCCGGAACATGTCCCGGAAGCGCCGGAACATGGTCCGGAAGCCCCGGAACATGTTCCGGAAGCACCGGAACATGTTCCGGAAGCACCGGAAAATGTTCCGGAAGCTCCAAGCGCCGGAACATGTTCCGGAAGCACCGGAACATGTTCCGGAAGCACCGGAACATGTTCCGGAAGCTCCGGAACATGTTCCGGAAGCACCGGAACATGTTCCGGAAGCACCGGAACATGTTCCGATGCTTCCGGAACATGTTCCGGTCCTTCCGGAACATGTTCCGGTGCTTCCGGAACATGTTCCGGCGCTTCCGGAACATGTTCCGGCGCTTCCGGAACATGATCCGGCGCTTCCGGAACATGTTCCGGCGCTTCCGGAACATGTTCCGGCGCTTCCAAAACATGATCCAGCGCTTCCGGAACATGTTGCGGTCATTCCGGAACATGTTCCGGTGCTTCCGGAACATGTTCCGGAAGCGCCAGAACATGTTCCGGAAGGACCGGAACATGTTCTGGAAGGACCGGAACATCTTCCGGAAGGACCGGAACATGTTCCGGAAGCGCCGGAACATGTTCCGGAAGCGCCCGAACATGTTCCGGAAGCACCGGAACATGTGCCGGAAGGACCAGAACATGTTCTGGAGGCACCAGAACATGTTCCGGAATCGCCGGAACATGTTCCGGAAGGGCCGGAACATGTTCCGGAAGCACCGGAAGATGTTCCGGAAGGACCAGAACATGTTCCGGAAGCGCCGGAACATGTTCCGGAGGGACCGGAACATGTTCCGGAAGCGCCGGAACACGTTCATGAAGGACCGGAACATGTTCCGGAAGGACCGGAACATGTTCCGGAAGCACCGGAACATGTTCCGGAAGGACCGGAACATGTTCCGGAAGCGCCGGAACATGTTCCGGAAGCGCCGGAACATGTTCCGGAAGCACCGGAACATGTTCCGGAAGGGAAGGACCGGAACATGTTCCGGAAGCGCCGGAACATGTTCCGGAAGCGCCGGAACATGTTCCAGAAGCGCCGGATCATGTTCCGGAAGCATCGGAACATGTTCCGAAAGCGCCGGAACATGTTCCGGAAGAACCGGAACATGTTCCGGAAGGACCGGAACATGTTCCGGAAGCGCCGGAACATGTTCCGGAAGCACCGGAACATGTTCCGGAAGGACCGGAACATGTTCCGGAAGCACCGGAACATGTTCCGGAAGCGCCGGAACATGTTCCGGAAGCACCGGAACATGTTCCGGAAGCACCGGAACATGTTCCGGAAGCGCCGGAACATGTTCCGGAAGGACCGGAACATGTTTCGGGAGGACCGGAACATGTTCCGGAAGGACCGGAACATGTTCCGGAAGCGCCGGAACATGTTCCGGAAGGACCGGAACATGTTCCGGAAGCACCGGAACATGTTCCGGAAGCACCGGAACATGTTCCGGAATCGCCGGAACATGTTCCGGAAGCACCGGAACATGTTCCGGAAGCGCCGGAACATGTTCCGGAAGCGCCAGAACATGTTCCGGAAGCACCGGAACATGTTCCGGAAGCGCCGGAACATGTTCCGGAAGCGCCGGAACATGTTCCGGAAGGGAAGCACCGGAACATGTTCCGGAAGGACCGGAACATGTTCCGGAAGCGCCGGAAAATGTTCCGGAGGGACCGGAACATGTTCCGGAAGCGCCGGAACACGTTCATGAAGGACCGGAACATGTTCCGGAAGGACCGGAACATGTTCCGGAAGCACCGGAACATGTTCCGGAAGGACCGGAACATGTTCCGGAAGCGCCGGAACATGTTCCGGAAGGGAAGGACCGGAACATGTTCCCGAAGCACCGGAACATGTTCCGGAAGCGCCGGAACATGTTCCGGAAGCACCGGAACATGTTCCGGAAGGGAAGGACCGGAACATGTTCCCGAAGCACCGGAACATGTTCCGGAAGCGCCGGAACATGTTCCGGAAGCACCGGAACATGTTCCGGAAGCACCGGAACATGTTCCGGAAGCGCCGGAACATGTTCCGGAAGCGCCGGAACATGTTCCGGAAGCGCCGGAACATGTTCCGGAAGCACCGGAACATGTTCCGGAAGCACCGGAACATGTTCCGGAAGCACCGGAACATGTTCCGGAAGGGAAGGACCGGAACATGTTCTGGAAGCACCGGAACATGTGCCGGAAGGACCGGAACATGTCCCGGAGGCACCGGAACATGTTCCGGAATCGCCGGAACATGTTCCGGAAGCGCCGGAACATGTTCCGGAGGGACCAGAACATGTTCCGGAAGCACCGGAACATGTTCTGGAAGCGCCGGAACATGTTCCGGAAGCGCCGGAACATGTTCCGGAATCGCCGGAACATGTTCCGGCAGGACCGGAACATGTTCCGGAAGGACCGGAACATGTTCCGGAAGGACCGGAACATGTTCCGGAAGCGCCGGAACATGTTCCGGAAGCCCCGGAACATGGTCCGGAAGCCCCGGAACATGTTCCGGAAGCACCGGAACATGTTCCGGAAGCACCGGAACATGTTCCGATGCTTCCGGAACATGTTCCGGTCCTTCCGGAACATGTTCCGGTGCTTCCGGAACATGTTCCGGCGCTTCCGGAACATGTTCCGGCGCTTCCGGAACATGATCCGGCGCTTCCGGAACATGTTGCGGTCATTCCGGAACATGTTCCGGTGCTTCCGGAACATGTTCCGGAAGCGCCAGAACATGTTCCGGAAGGACCGGAACATGTTCTGGAAGGACCGGAACATCTTCCGGAGGGACCGGAACATGTTCCGGAAGCGCCGGAACATGTTCCGGAAGCGCCGGAACATGTTCCGGAAGCACCGGAACATGTGCCGGAAGGACCAGAACATGTTCTGGAGGCACCGGAACATGTTCCGGAATCGCCGGAACATGTTCCGGAAGCGCCGGAACATGTTCCGGAAGCACCGGAACATGTTCCGGAAGGACCGGAACATGTTCCGGAAGCGCCGGAACATGTTCCGGAGGGACCGGAACATGTTCCGGAAGCGCCGGAACACGTTCATGAAGGACCGGAACATGTTCCGGAAGGACCGGAACATGTTCCGGAAGCACCGGAACATGTTCCAGAAGGACCGGAACATGTTCCGGAAGCGCCGGAACATGTTCCGGAAGCGCCGGAACATGTTCCGGAAGCACCGGAACATGTTCCGGAAGGGAAGGACCGGAACATGTTCCGGAAGCGCCGGATCATGTTCCGGAAGCGCCGGAACATGTTCCAGAAGCGCCGGATCATGTTCCGGAAGCATCGGAACATGTTCCGAAAGCGCCGGAACATGTTCCGGAAGAACCGGAACATGTTCCGGAAGGACCGGAACATGTTCCGGAAGCGCCGGAACATGTTCCGGAAGCACCGGAACATGTTCCGGAAGGACCGGAACATGTTCCGGAAGCACCAGAACATGTTCCGGAAGCGCCGGAACATGTTCCGGAAGCACCGGAACATGTTCCGGAAGCGCCGGAACATGTTCCGGAAGCACCGGAACATGTTTCGGGAGGACCGAAACATGTTCCGGAAGGACCGGAACATGTTCCGGAAGCGCCGGAACATGTTCCGGAAGGACCGGAACATGTTCCGGAAGCACCGGAACATGTTCCGGAAGCACCGGAACATGTTCCGGAATCGCCGGAACATGTTCCGGAAGGACCGGAACATGTTCCGGAAGCGCCGGAACATGTTCCGGAAGCGCCGGAACATGTTCCGGAAGCACCGGAACATGTTCCGGAAGCACCGGAACATGTTCCGGAAGCGCCGGAACATGTTCCGGAAGCGCCGGAACATGTTCCGGAAGGGAAGCACCGGAACATGTTCCGGAAGGACCGGAACATGTTCCGGAAGCGCCGGAACATGTTCCGGAGGGACCGGAACATGTTCCGGAAGCGCCGGAACACGTTCATGAAGGACCGGAACATGTTCCGGAAGGACCGGAACATGTTCCGGAAGCACCGGAACATGTTCCGGAAGGACCGGAACATGTTCCGGAAGCGCCGGAACATGTTCCGGAAGCGCCGGAACATGTTCCGGAAGCACCGGAACATGTTCCGGAAGGGAAGGACCGGAACATGTTCCGGAAGCGCCGGATCATGTTCCGGAAGCGCCAGAACATGTTCCAGAAGCGCCGGATCATGTTCCGGAAGCATCGGAACATGTTCCGGAAGCGCCGGAACATGTTCCGGAAGCACCGGAACATGTTCCGGAAGCGCCGGATCATGTTCCGGAAGCGCCGGAACATGTTCCAGAAGCGCCGGATCATGTTCCGGAAGCATCGGAACATGTTCCGGAAGCGCCGGAACATGTTCCGGAAGAACCGGAACATGTTCCGGAAGGACCGGAACATGTTCCGGAAGCGCCGGAACATGTTCCGGAAACACCGGAGCATGTTCCGGAAGCACCGGAACATGTTCCGGAAGGACCGGAACATGTTTCGGGAGGACCGGAACATGTTCCGGAAGGACCGGAACATGTTCCGGAAGCACCGGAACATGTTCCGGAAGCACCGGAACATGTTCTGGAAGCACCGGAACATGTTCCGGAAGCGCCGGAACACGTGCCGGAAGGACCGGAACATGTTCCGGAAGCGCCGGAACATGTTCCGGAAGGACCGGAACATGTTCCGGAAGGACCGGAACATGTTCCGGAAGGACCGGAACATGTTCCGGAAGCGCCGGAACATGTTCCGGAAGCGCCGGAACATGTTCCGGAAGCGCCGGAACATGTTCCGGAAGCACCGGAACATGTTCCGGAAGCGCCGAAACATGTTCCGGAAGCGCCGGAACATGTTCCGGAAGGACCGGAACATGTTCCGGAAGGACCGGAACATGTTCAGGAAGGACCGGAACATGTTCGGGAAGCGCCGGAACATGTTCCGGAAGCACCGGAACACGTGCCGGAAGGACCGGAACATGTTCCGGAAGCACCGGAACATGTTCCGGAAGCACCGGAACATGTTCCGGAAGCGCCGGAACATGTTCCGGAAGCACCGGAACATGTTTCGGGAGGACCGGAACATGTTCCGGAAGGACCGGAACATGTTCCGGAAGCGCCGGAACATGTTCCGGAAGCGCCGGAACATGGTCCGGAAGCACCAGAACATGTTCCGGAAGCTCCGAAACATGTTCCGGAAGCTCCGGAACATGTTCCGGAAGCACCGGAACATGTTCCGGAAGCGGAACATGTTCCGGAAGCACCGGAACATGTTCCGGAAGCGCCGGAACATGTTCCGGAAGCGCCGGAACATGTTCCGGAAGCACCAGACCATGTTCCGGAAGCGCCGGAACATGTTCCGGAAGCGCCGGAACATGTTCCGGAAGCACCGGAACATGTTCCGGAAGCGCCGGAACATGTTCCGGAAGCACCGGAACATGTTCCGGGAGGACCGGTACATGTTCCGCTGGTTCCAGAACATGTTCCGGTGCTTCCGGAACATGTTCCGGTGCTTCCGGAACATGTTCCGGTCCTTCCGGAACATGTTCCGGAAGCGCCGGAACATGTTCCAGAAGCACCGGAACACGTGCCGGAAGCACCGGAACACGTGCCGGAAGGAGCGGAACATGTTCCGGAATCGCCGGAACATGTTCCGGAATCGCCGGAACATGTTCCGGAATCGCCGGAACATGTTCCGGAAGGACCGGAACATGTTCAGGAAGGACCGGAACATGTTCGGGAAGCGCCGGAACATGTTCCCGAAGCACCGGAACACGTGCCGGAAGGACCGGAACATGTTCCGGAAGGACCGGAACATGTTCCGGAAGCACCGGAACATGTTCCGGAAGCACCGGAACATGTTCCGGAAGCGCCGGAACATGTTCCGGAAGCACCGGAACATGTTCCGGAAGCACCGGAACATGTTCCGGAAGCGCCGGAACATGTTCCGGAAGCACCGGAACATGTTCCGGAAGCGCCGGAACATGTTCCGGAAGCACCGGAACATGTTCCGGAGGCACCGGAACATGTTCCGGAATCGCCGGAACATGTTCCGGAAGCACCGGAACATGTTCCGGAAGCGCCGGAACACGTTCCGGAGGGACCGGAACATGTTCCCGAAGCGCCGGAACATGTTCCGGAAGGACCGGAACATGTTCCGGAAGGGAAGGACCGGAACATGTTCCGGAAGCACCGGAACATGTGCCGGAAGGACCGGAACATGTTCCGGAGGCACCGGAACATGTTCCGGAAGCACCGGAACATGTTCTGGGAGGACCGGAACATGTTCCGGAAGGACCGGAACATGTTCCGGAAGGACCGGAACATGTTCCGGAAGGACCGGAACATGTTCCGGAAGGACCGGAACATGTTCCGGAAGCACCGGAACATGTTCAGGAAGCGCCGGAACATGTTCAGGAAGCGCCGGAACATGTTCCGGAAGCACCGGAACATGTTCCGGAATGACCGGAACATGTTCCGGAAGGACCGGAACATGTTCCGGAAGGACCGGAACATGTTCCGGAAGCGCCGGAACATGTTCCGGAAGCGCCGGAACATGTTCGGGAAGCGCCGGAACATGTTCCGGAAGCGCCGGAACATGTTCCGGAAGCACCGGAACATGTTCCGGAAGCGCCGGAACATGTTCCGGAAGGACCGGAACATGTTCCGGAAGGACCGGAACATGTTCCGGAAGGACCGGAACATGTTCAGGAAGGACCGGAACATGTTCGGGAAGCGCCGGAACATGTTCCGGAAGCACCGGAACACGTGCCGGAAGGACCGGAACATGTTCCGGAAGCACCGGAACATGTTCCGGAAGCACCGGAACATGTTCCGGAAGCGCCGGAACATGTTCCGGAAGCACCGGAACATGTTTCGGGAGGACCGGAACATGTTCCGGAAGGACCGGAACATGTTCCGGAAGCGCCGGAACATGTTCCGGAAGCGCCGGAACATGGTCTGGAAGCACCAGAACATGTTCCGGAAGCCCCGAAACATGTTCCGGAAGCTCCGGAACATGTTCCGGAAGCACCGGAACATGTTCCGGAAGCGGAACATGTTCCGGAAGCACCGGAACATGTTCCGGAAGCGCCGGAACATGTTCCGGAAGCGCCGGAACATGTTCCGGAAGCACCAGACCATGTTCCGGAAGCGCCGGAACATGTTCCGGAAGCGCCGGAACATGTTCCGGAAGCACCGGAACATGTTCCGGAAGCGCCGGAACATGTTCCGGAAGCACCGGAACATGTTCCGGGAGGACCGGTACATGTTCCGCTGGTTCCAGAACATGTTCCGGTGCTTCCGGAACATGTTCCGGTGCTTCCGGAACATGTTCCGGTCCTTCCGGAACATGTTCCGGAAGCGCCGGAACATGTTCCGGAAGCACCGGAACACGTGCCGGAAGGAGCGGAACATGTTCCGGAAGCACCGGAACATGTTCCGGAATCGCCGGAACATGTTCCGGAATCGCCGGAACATGTTCCGGAAGGACCGGAACATGTTCCGGAAGGACCGGAACATGTTCCGGAAGGACCGGAACATGTTCCGGAAGGACCGGAACATGTTCGGGAAGCGCCGGAACATGTTCCCGAAGCACCGGAACACGTGCCGGAAGGACCGGAACATGTTCCGGAAGGACCGGAACATGTTCCGGAAGCACCGGAACATGTTCCGGAAGCACCGGAACATGTTCCGGAAGCGCCGGAACATGTTCCGGAAGCACCGGAACATGTTCCGGAAGCACCGGAACATGTTCCGGAAGCGCCGGAACATGTTCCGGAAGCACCGGAACATGTTCCGGAAGCGCCGGAACATGTTCCGGAAGCACCGGAACATGTTCCGGAGGCACCGGAACATGTTCCGGAATCGCCGGAACATGTTCCGGAAGCACCGGAACATGTTCCGGAAGCGCCGGAACATGTTCCGGAGGGACCGGAACATGTTCCCGAAGCGCCGGAACATGTTCCGGAAGGACCGGAACATGTTCCGGAAGGGAAGGACCGGAACATGTTCCGGAAGCACCGGAACATGTGCCGGAAGGACCGGAACATGTTCCGGAGGCACCGGAACATGTTCCGGAAGCACCGGAACATGTTCTGGGAGGACCGGAACATGTTCCGGAAGGACCGGAACATGTTCCGGAAGGACCGGAACATGTTCCGGAAGCACCGGAACATGTTCTGGAAGCAGCGGAACATGTTCCGGAAGGACCGGAACATGTTCCGGAAGGACCGGAACATGTTCCGGAAGCACCGGAACATGTTCCGGAAGCACCGGAACATGTTCAGGAAGCGCCGGAACATGTTCAGGAAGCGCCGGAACATGTTCCGGAAGCACCGGAACATGTTCTGGAAGCACCGGAACATGTTCCGGAAGGACCGGAACATGTTCCGGAAGCACCGGAACATGTTCCGGAAGCGCCGAAACATGTTCCGGAAGCACCGGAACATGTTCCGGAAGCACCAGAACATGTTCCGGAAGCGCCGGAACATGTTCCGGAAGGACCGGAACATGGTCCGGAAGGACCGGAACCTGTTCAGGAAGGACCGGAACATGTTCCGGAAGCGCCGGAACATGTTCCGGAAGCACCGGAACACGTGCCGGAAGGAGCGGAACATGTTCCGGAAGCACCGGAACATGTTCCGGAATCGCCGGAACATGTTCCGGAATCGCCGGAACATGTTCCGGAAGGACCGGAACGTGTTCCGGAAGGACCGGAACATGTTCCGGAAGGACCGGAACACGTTCCGGAAGGACCGGAACATGTTCAGGAAGGACCGGAACATGTTCGGGAAGCGCCGGAACATGTTCCCGAAGCACCGGAACACGTGCCGGAAGGACCGGAACATGTTCCGGAAGGACCGGAACATGTTCCGGAAGCACCGGAACATGTTCCGGAAGCACCGGAACATGTTCCGGAAGCGCCGGAACATGTTCCGGAAGCACCGGAACATGTTCCGGAAGCACCGGAACATGTTCCGGAAGCGCCGGAACATGTTCCGGAAGCACCGGAACATGTTCCGGAAGCGCCGGAACATGTTCCGGAAGCACCGGAACATGTTCCGGAGGCACCGGAACATGTTCCGGAATCGCCGGAACATGTTCCGGAAGCACCGGAACATGTTCCGGAAGCGCCGGAACATGTTCCGGAGGGACCGGAACATGTTCCCGAAGCGCCGGAACATGTTCCGGAAGGACCGGAACATGTTCCGGAAGGGAAGGACCGGAACATGTTCCGGAAGCACCGGAACATGTGCCGGAAGGACCGGAACATGTTCCGGAGGCACCGGAACATGTTCCGGAAGCACCGGAACATGTTCTGGGAGGACCGGAACATGTTCCGGAAGGACCGGAACATGTTCCGGAAGGACCGGAACATGTTCCGGAAGCACCGGAACATGTTCTGGAAGCACCGGAACATGTTCCGGAAGCGCCGGAACATGTTCCGGAAGGACCGGAACATGTTCCGGAAGGACCGGAACATGTTCCGGAAGCACCGGAACATGTTCCGGAAGCACCGGAACATGTTCAGGAAGCGCCGGAACATGTTCAGGAAGCGCCGGAACATGTTCCGGAAGCACCGGAACATGTTCTGGAAGCACCGGAACATGTTCCGGAAGCACCGGAACATGTTCTGGAAGCACCGGAACATGTTCCGGAAGCGCCGGAACATGTTCCGGAAGGACCGGAACATGTTCCGGAAGGACCGGAACATGTTCCGGAAGCACCGGAACATGTTCCGGAAGCACCGGAACATGTTCAGGAAGCGCCGGAACATGTTCAGGAAGCGCCGGAACATGTTCCGGAAGCACCGGAACATGTTCTGGAAGCACCGGAACATGTTCCGGAAGGACCGGAACATGTTCCGGAAGCACCGGAACATGTTCCGGAAGCGCCGAAACATGTTCCGGAAGCACCGGAACATGTTCCGGAAGCACCGGAACATGTTCCGGAAGCGCCGGAACATGTTCCGGAAGGACCGGAACATGTTCCGGAAGGACCGGAACCTGTTCCGGAAGGACCGGAACATGTTCCGGAAGCGCCGGAACATGTTCCGGAAGCGCCGGAACACGTTCCGGAAGCACCGGAACACGTGCCGGAAGCACCGGAACATGTTCCGGAAGCACCGGAACATGTTCCGGAAGCGCCGGAACATGTTCCGGAAGCGCCGGAACATGTTCCGGAAGCGCCGGAACATGTTCCGGAAGCACCGGAACATGTTCCGGAAGCACCGGGGCACGTTCCGGAAGGACCGGAACATGTTCCGGAAGAACCGGAACAGGTTCGGAAGCGCCGGAACATGTTCCGGAAGCGCCGGAACATGTTCCGGCAGCGCCGGAACATGTTCTGGAAGCGCCGGAACATGTTCCGGAAGCAGCGGAACATGTTCCGCAAGCGCCGGAACATGTTCCGGAAGCGCCGGAACATGTTCCGGAAGGACCGGAACATGTTCCGGAAGCACCGGAACATGTTCCGGAGGCGCCGGATCATGTTCCGGAGGCGCCGGAACATGTTCCCGAAGCACCGCAACATGTTCCGGAAGCGCCGGAACATGTTCCGGAAGCGCCGGATCATGTTCCGGAAGCGCCGGAACATGTTCCGGAAGCACCGGAACATGTTCCGGAAGCGCCGGAACATGTTCCGGAAGGGCCGGAACATGTTCCGGAAGCGCCGGAACGGAAGCGCCGGAACATGTTCTGGAAGGACCGGAACATGTTCCGAAAGGACCGGAACATGTTCCGGAAGCGCCGGAACATGTTCCGGAAGCACCGGAACATGTTCCAGAAGCGCCGGAACATATTCCGGAAGCACCGGAACATGTTCCGGAAGCGCCGGAACATGTTCCGGAAGGACCGGAACATGTTCCCGAAGCGCCGGAACATGTTCCGGAAGGACCGGAACATGTTCCGGAAGCACCGGAACATGTTTCGGAAGCACCGGAACATGTTCCGGAAGCGCCGGAACATGTTCCGGAAGGACCGGAAGATGTTCCGGAAGCACCGGAACATGTTCCGGAAGCGCCGGATCATGTTCCGGAAGCGCCGGAACATGTTCCGGAAGCGCCGGAATATGTTCCGGAAGCACCGGAACATGTTCCGGAAGCGCCGGAACATGTTCCGGAAGAACCAGAACATGTTCCGGAAGCACCGGAACATGTTCTGGAAGCGCCGGAACATGTTCCGGAAGCACCGGAACATGTTCCGGAAGCGCCGGAACATGTTCCGGAATCGCCGGAACATGTTCCGGAGGGACCGGAACATGTTCCGGAAGAACCGGAACATGTTCCGGAATCGCCGGAACATGTTCCGGAAGCACCGGAACATGTTCCGGAAGCGCCGGAACATGTTCCGGAATCGCCATAACATGTTGCGGAAGGACCGGAACATGTTCCGGAATCGCCGGAACATGTTCCGGAAGCGCCGGAACATGTTCCGGAATCGCCGGAACATGTTCCGGAAGGACCGGAACATGTTCCGGAAGCGCCGGAACATGTTCCGGAAGGACCGGAACATGTTCCAGAAGGACCGGAACATGTTCCGGAAGCACCGGAACATGTTCCGGAATCGCCGGAACATGTTCCGGAAGCACCGGAACATGTTCCGGAAGCGCTGGAACATGTTCCGGAAGGACCGGAACATGTTCCGGAAGGACCGGAACATGTTCCGGAAGCACCGGAACATGTTCCGGAAGCACCGGAACATGTTCCGGAAGCGCCGGAACATGTTCCGGAATCGCCGGAACATGTTCCGGAAGCACCGGAAAATGTTCCGGAAGCGCCGGAACATGTTCCGGATGCACCGGAACATGTTCCGGAATCGCCGGAACATGTTCCGGAAGCGCCGGAACATGTTCCGGAAGCACCGGAACATGTTCCGGAAGCACCGGAACATGTTCCGGAAGCGCCGGAACATGTTCCGGTCCTTCCGGAACATGTTCCGGAATCGCCGAAACATGTTCCGGAAGCACTGGAACATGTTCCGGAAGCGCCGGAACATGTTCCGGAAGCACCGGAACATGTTCCGGAATCGCCGGAACATGTTCCGGAATCGCCGAAACATGTTCCGGAAGGACCGGAACATGTTCCGGAAGGACCGGAACATGTTCCGGAATCGCCGGACCATGTTCCGGAATCGCCGGACCATGTTCCGGAAGCACCGGAACATGTTCCGGAAGCGCCGCAACATGTTCCGGAAGCGCCGGAACATGTTCCGGAAGGACCGGAACATGTTCCGGAAGCACCGGAACATGTTCCGGAAGCGCCGGAACATGTTCCGGAAGGACCGGAACATGTTCCGGAAGCACCGGAACATGTTCCGGAAGCACCGGAACATGTTCTGGAAGCGCCGGAACATGTTCCGGAAGAGCCGGAACATGTTCCGGAAGGACCGGAACATGTTCCGGAAGCGCCGGAACATGTTTCGGAAGCACCGGAACATGTTCCGGAAGCGCCGGAACATGTTCCGGAAGGACCGGAAGATGTTCCGGAAGCACCGGAACATGTTCCGGAAGCGCCGGATCATGTTCCGGAAGCGCCGGAACATGTTCCGGAAGCGCCGGAATATGTTCCGGAAGCACCGGAACATGTTCCGGAAGCGCCGGAACATGTTCCGGAAGAACCAGAACATGTTCCGGAAGCACCGGAACATGTTCTGGAAGCGCCGGAACATGTTCCGGAAGCACCGGAACATGTTCCGGAAGCGCCGGAACATGTTCCGGAATCGCCGGAACATGTTCCGGAGGGACCGGAACATGTTCCGGAAGAACCGGAACATGTTCCGGAATCGCCGGAACATGTTCCGGAAGCACCGGAACATGTTCCGGAAGCGCCGGAACATGTTCCGGAATCGCCATAACATGTTGCGGAAGGACCGGAACATGTTCCGGAATCGCCGGAACATGTTCCGGAAGCGCCGGAACATGTTCCGGAATCGCCGGAACATGTTCCGGAAGGACCGGAACATGTTCCGGAAGCGCCGGAACATGTTCCGGAAGGACCGGAACATGTTCCAGAAGGACCGGAACATGTTCCGGAAGCACCGGAACATGTTCCGGAATCGCCGGAACATGTTCCGGAAGCACCGGAACATGTTCCGGAAGCGCTGGAACATGTTCCGGAAGGACCGGAACATGTTCCGGAAGGACCGGAACATGTTCCGGAAGCACCGGAACATGTTCCGGAAGCACCGGAACATGTTCCGGAAGCGCCGGGACATGTTCCGGAATCGCCGGAACATGTTCCGGAAGCACCGGAAAATGTTCCGGAAGCGCCGGAACATGTTCCGGATGCACCGGAACATGTTCCGGAATCGCCGGAACATGTTCCGGAAGCGCCGGAACATGTTCCGGAAGCACCGGAACATGTTCCGGAAGCACCGGAACATGTTCCGGAAGCGCCGGAACATGTTCCGGTCCTTCCGGAACATGTTCCGGAATCGCCGAAACATGTTCCGGAAGCACTGGAACATGTTCCGGAAGCGCCGGAACATGTTCCGGAAGCACCGGAACATGTTCCGGAATCGCCGGAACATGTTCCGGAATCGCCGAAACATGTTCCGGAAGGACCGGAACATGTTCCGGAAGGACCGGAACATGTTCCGGAATCGCCGGACCATGTTCCGGAATCGCCGGACCATGTTCCGGAAGCACCGGAACATGTTCCGGAAGCGCCGCAACATGTTCCGGAAGCGCCGGAACATGTTCCGGAAGGACCGGAACATGTTCCGGAAGCACCGGAACATGTTCCGGAAGCGCCGGAACATGTTCCGGAAGGACCGGAACATGTTCCGGAAGCACCGGAACATGTTCCGGAAGCACCGGAACATGTTCTGGAAGCGCCGGAACATGTTCCGGAAGAGCCGGAACATGTTCCGGAAGGACCGGAACATGTTCCGGAAGCGCCGGAACATGTTCCGGAATCGCCGGAACATGTTCCGGAATCGCCGGAACATGTTCCGGAAGCACCGGAACATGTTCCGGAAGCGCCGGAACATGTTCCGGTGCTTCCGGAACATGTTCCGGTGCTTCCGGAACATGTTCCGGAATCGCCGGAACATGTTCCGAAAGGACCGGAACATGTTCCGGAAGCACCGGAACATGTTCCGGAAGCACCGGAACATGTTCCGGAAGCGCCGGAACATGTTCCGGAAGGGCCGGAACATGTTCCGGAAGCGCCGGAACGGAAGCGCCGGAAGATGTTCCGGAAGCGCCGGAACATGTTCCGCAAGTGCCAGAACATGTCCCAGAAGCACCGGAACATGTTCCGGAAGCGCCGGAACATGTTCTGGAAGGACCGGAACATGTTCCGAAAGGACCGGAACATGTTCCGGAAGCGCCGGAACATGTTCCGGAAGCACCGGAACATGTTCCGGAAGCGCCGGAACATATTCCGGAAGCACCGGAACATGTTCCGGAAGCGCCGGAACATGTTCCGGATGCACCGGAACATGTTCCCGAAGCGCCGGAACATGTTCCGGAAGGACCGGAACATGTTCCGGAAGCACCGGAACATGTTCCGGAAGGACCGGAACATGTTCCGGAAGCACCGGAACATGTTCCGGAAGCGCCGGATCATGTTCCGGAAGCGCCGGAACATGTTCCGGAAGCGCCGAAATATGTTCCGGAAGCACCGGAACATGTTCCGGAAGCGCCGGAACATGTTCCGGAAGAACCGGAACATGTTCCGGAATCGCCGGAACATGTTCCGGAAGGACCGGAACATGTTCCGGAAGGACCGGAACATGTTCCGGAAGCACCGGAACATGTTCTGGAAGCGCCGGAACATGTTCCGCAAGCACCGGAACATGTTCCGGAAGCGCCGGAACATGTTCCGGAATCGCCGGAACATGTTCCGGAAGGACCGGAACATGTTCCGGAAGAACCGGAACATGTTCCGGAATCGCCGGAACATGTTCCGGAAGCACCGGAACATGTTCCGGAAGCGCCGGAACATGTTCCGGAATCGCCGGAACATGTTGCGGAAGGACCGGAACATGTTCCGGAAGCGCCGGAACATGTTCCGGAATCGCCGGAACATGTTCCGGAAGGACCGGAACATGTTCCGGAAGCGCCGGAACATGTTCCGGAAGGACCGGAACATGTTCCGGAAGGACCGGAACATGTTCCAGAAGGACCGGAACATGTTCCGGAAGCACCGGAACATGTTCCGGAATCGCCGGAACATGTTCCGGAAGCACCGGAACATGTTCTGGAAGCGCTGGAACATGATCCGGAAGGACCGGAACATGTTCCGGAAGGACCGGAACATGTTCCGGAAGCACCGGAACATGTTCCGGAAGCACCGGAACATGTTCTGGAAGCGCTGGAACATGATCCGGAAGGACCGGAACATGTTCCGGAAGGACCGGAACATGTTCCGGAAGCACCGGAACATGTTCCGGAAGCACCGGAACATGTTCCGGAAGCGCCGGGACATGTTCCGGAAGGACCGGAACATGTTCCGGAATCGCCGGAACATGTTCCGGAAGCACCGGAACATGTTCCGGAAGCACCGGAACATGTTCCGGAAGCGCCGGAACATGTTCCGGAAGCGCCGGAACATGTTCCGGAAGCGCCGGAACATGTTCCGGAAGCACCGGAACATGTTCCGGAGGCACCGGAACATGTTCCGGAAGCGCCGGAACATGTTCCGGAATCGCCGAAACATGTTCCGGAAGCACCGGAACATGTTCCGGAATCGCCGGAACATGTTCCGGTCCTTCCGGAACATGTTCCGGAAGCGCCGGAACATGTTCCGGAATCGCCGGAACATGTTCCGGAAGCACCGGAACATGTTCCGGAAGCGCCGCAACATGTTCCGGAAGCGCCGGAACATGTTCCGGAAGGACCGTAACATGTTCCGGAAGCACCGGAACATGTTCCGGAAGCACCGGAACATGTTCCGGAAGCGCCGGAACATGTTCCGGAAGGACCGGAACATGTTCCGGAAGCACCGGAACATGTTCCCGAAGGACCGGAACATGTTCCGGAAGCACCGGAACATGTTCCGGAAGGACCGGAACATGTTCCGGAAGCGCCGGAACATGTTCCAGAATCGCCGGAACATGTTCCGGAATCGCCGGAACATGTTCCGGAAGCACCGGAACATGTTCCGGAAGCGCCGGAACATGTTCCGGAAGCACCGGAACATGTTCCGGAAGCACCGGAACATGTTCCGGAATCGCCGGAACATGTTCCGGAAGGACCGGAACATGTTCCGGAAGCACCGGAACATGTTCCGGAAGCACCGGAACATGTTCCGGAAGCGCCGGAACATGTTCCGGAAGGACCGGAACATGTTCCGGAAGCGCCGGAACATGTTCCGGAATCGCCGGAACATGTTCCGGAAGCACCGGAACATGTTCCGGAAGCACCGGAACATGTTCCGGAAGCGCCGGAACATGTTCCGGAATCGCCGGAACATGTTCCGGAAGCACCGGAACATGTTCCAGAAGGACCGGAACATGTTCCGGAAGCGCCGGAACATGTTCCGGAATTGCCGGAACATGTTCCGGAAGCGCCGGAACATGTTCCGGAAGCACCGGAACATGTTCCGGAATCGCCGGAACATGTTCCGGAAGGACCGGATCATGTTCCGGAAGCACCGGAACATGTTCCGGAAGCACCGGAACATGTTCCGGAAGGACCGGAACATGTTCCGGAAGCGCCGGAACATGTTCCGGAATCGCCGGAACATGTTCCGGAAGCGCCGGAACATGTTCCGGAAGCGCCGGAACATGTTCCGGAAGGACCGGAACATGTTCCGGAAGGACCGGAACATGTTCCGGAAGCACCGGAACATGTTCCGGAAGCGCCGGAACATGTTCCGGAATCGCCGGAACATGTTCCGGAAGCACCGGAACATGTTCCGGAATCGCCGGAACATGTTCCGGAAGGACGGGAACATGTTCCGGAAGCACCGACATGTTCCGGAAGGACCGGAACATGTTCCGGAATCGCCGGAACATGTTCCGGAAGCACCGGAACATGTTCCGGAAGCGCCGGAACATGTTCCGGAAGGACCGGAACATGTTCCGGAAGCACCGGAACATGTTCCGGAAGCACCGGAACATGTTCCTCAAGCGCCGGAACATGTTCCGGAAGGACCGGAACATGTTCCGGAATCGCCAGAACATGTTCCGGAAGCACCGGAACATGTTCCGGAAGCGCCGGAACATGTTCCGGAATCGCCGGAACATGTTCCGGAAGCACCGGAACATGTTCCGGAAGCACCGGAACATGTTCCGGAAGCGCCGGAACATGTTCCGGAAGCGCCGGAACATGTTCCGGAATCGCCGGAACATGTTCCGGAATCGCCGGAACATGTTCCGGAATCGCCGGAACATGTTCCGGAAGCGCCGGAACATGTTCCGGAAGCACCGGAACATGTTCCGGAAGCGCCGGAACATGTTCCGGAATCGCCGGAACATGTTCCGGAAGGACCGGAACATGTTCCGGAAGCGCCGGAACATGTTCCGGAATCGCCGGAACATGTTCCGGAAGCACCGGAACATGTTCCGGAAGCGCCACAACATGTTCCGGAAGCGCCGGAACATGTTCCGGAAGGACCGGAACATGTTCCAGAAGCACCGGAACATGTTCCGGAAGCACCGGAACATGTTCCGGAAGCGCCGGAACATGTTCCGGAAGGACCGGAACATGTTCCGGAAGGACCGGAACATGTTCCGGAAGCACCGGAACATGTTCCGGAAGCACCGGAACATGTTCCGGTGCTTCCGGAACATGTTCCGGAAGCACCGGAACATGTTCCGGAAGCGCCGGAACATGTTCCGGAATCGCCGGAACATGTTCCGGAATCGCCGGAACATGTTCCGGAAGCACCGGAACATGTTCCGGAAGCGCCGGCACATGTTCCGGAAGGACCCGAACATGTTCCGGAAGCACCGGAACATGTTCCGGAATCGCCGGAACATGTTCCGGAAGCACCGGAACATGTTCCGGAATCGCCGGAACATGTTCCGGAAGGACCGGAACATGTTCCGGAAGCACCAGAACATGTTCCGGAAGCACCGGAACATGCTCCGGAAGCGCCGGAACATGTTCCGGAAGGACCGGAACATGTTCCGGAAGCACCGGAACATGTTCCGGAAGCACCGGAACATATTCCGCAAGCGCCGGAACATGTTCCGGAAGGACCGGAACATGTTCCGGAATCGCCAGAACATGTTCCGGAAGCACCGGAACATGTTCCGGAAGCGCCGGAACATGTTCCGGAATCGCCGGAACATGTTCCGGAAGCACCGGAACATGTTCCGGAAGCGCCGGAACATGTTCCGGAATCGCCGGAACATGTTCCGGAAGCGCCGGAACATGTTCCGGAAGGACCGGAACATGTTCCGGAAGCACCGGAACATGTTCCGGAATCGCCGGAACATGTTCCGGAAGCACCGGAACATGTTCCGGAAGCACCGGAACATGTTCCGGAATCGCCGGAACATGTTCCGGAAGCGCCGGAACATGTTCCGGGATCGCCGGAACATGTTCCGGAAGCACCGGAACATGTTCCGGAAGCACCGGAACACGTTCCGGAAGCGCCGGAACATGTTCCGGAAGGACCGGAACATGTTCCGTGATCGCCGGAACATGTTCCAGAAGGACCGGAACATGTTCCGGAAGGACCGGAACATGTTCCGGAAGCACCGGAACATGTTCCGGAAGCGCCGGAACATGTTCCGGAAGCGCCGGAACATGTTCCGGAAGCACCGGAACATGTTCCGGAATCGCCGGAACATGTTCCGGAAGGACCGGAACATGTTCCGGAAGCACCGGAACATGTTCCGGAATCGCCGGAACATGTTCCGGAAGCACCGGAACATGTTCCGGAAGCACCGGAACATGTTCCGGAATCGCCGGAACATGTTCCGGAAGCGCCGGAACATGTTCCGGAATCGCCGGAACATGTTCCGGAAGCACCGGAACATGTTCCGGAAGCGCCGGAACATGTTCCGGAAGGACCGGAACATGTTCCGGAAGGACGGGAACATGTTCCGGAAGGACCGGAACATGTTCCGGAAGGACGGGAACATGTTCCGGAAGGACCGGAACATGTTCCGGAAGCGCCGGAACATGTTCCGGAAGCGCCGGAACATGTTTCGGAATCGCCGGAACATGTTCCGGAAGCACCGGAACATGTTCCGGAATCGCCGGAACATGTTCCGGAAGCACCGGAACATGTTCCGGAAGCGCCGGAACATGTTCCGGAATCGCCGGAACATGTTCCGGAAGCACCGGAACATGTTCCGGAAGCGCCGGAACATGTTCCGGAAGGACCGGAACATGTTCCGGAATCGCCGGAACATGTTCCGGAAGGACCGGAACATGTTCCGGAAGCACCGGAACATGTTCCGGAAGCGCCGGAACATGTTCCGGAAGCGCCAGAACATGTTCCGGAAGCACCGGAACATGTTCCGGAAAGACCGGAACATGTTCCGGAAGCACCGGAACATGTTCCGGAAGCGCCGGAACATGTTCCGGAATCGCCGGAACATGTTCCGGAAGCACCGGAACATGTTCCGGAAGGACCGGAACACGTTCCGGAAGCACCGGAACATGTTCCGGAAGGACCGGAACATGTTCCGGAAGTACCGGAACATGTTCCGGAATCGCCGGAACATGTTCCGGAAGGACCGGAACATGTTCCGGAAGCACCGGAACATGTTCCGGAAGCGCCGGAACATGTTCCGGAAGCGCCGGAACATGTTCCGGAATCGCCGGAACACGTTCCGGAAGCACCGGAACATGTTCCGGAATCGCCGGAACATGTTCCGGAAGCACCGGAACATGTTCCGGTGCTTCCGGAACATGTTCCGGTGCTTCCGGAACATGTTCCGGAATCGCCGGAACATGTTCCGGAAGCACCGGAACATGTTCCGGAAGCGCCGGAACATGTTCCGGAATCGCCGGAACATGTTCCGGAAGGACCGGAACATGTTTCGGAATCGCCGGAACATGTTCCGGAAGGACCGGAACATGTTCCGGAAGCACCGGAACATGTTCCGGAAGCGCCGGAACATGTTCCGGAAGCGCCGGAACATGATCCGGAATCGCCGGAACATGGTCCGGAATCCCCGGAACATGTTCCGGAAGGACCGGAACATGTTCCGGAAGCACCGGAACATGTTCCGGTGCTTCCGGAACATGTTCCGGAAGGACCGGAACATGTTCCGGAAGCGCCGGAACATGTTCCGGAAGCACCGGAAAATGTTCCGGAAGCGCGGGAACATGTTCCGGAATCGCCGGAACATGTTCCGGAAGCGCCGGAACATGTTCCGGAAGCACCGGAACATGTTCCGGAAGCACCGGAACATGTTCCGGAAGCACCGGAACATGTTCCGGAAGGACCGTAACATGTTCCGGAAGCGCCGGAACATGTTCCGGAATCGCCGGAACATGTTCCGGAAGCACCGGAACATGTTCCGGAAGCGCCGGAACATGTTCCGGAAGCACCGGAACATGTTCCGGAATCGCCGGAACATGTTCCGGAAGGACCGGAACATGTTCCGGAAGCACCGGAACATGTTCCGGAATCGCCAGGACATGTTCCGGAAGCGCCGGAACATGTTCCGGGATCGCCGGAACATGTTCCGGAAGCACCGGAACATGTTCCGGAAGGACCGGAACATGTTCCGGAAGCGCCGGAACATGTTCCGGAATCGCCGGAACACGTTCCGGAAGCACCGGAACATGTTCCGGAAGCGCCGGAACATGTTCCGGAAGGACCGGATATTGTTCCAGAAGGACCGGAACATGTTCCGGAAGCACCGGAACATGTTCCGGAAGCACCGGAACATGTTCCGGAATCGCCGGAACATGTTCCGGAAGGACCGGAACATGTTCCGGAAGCACCGGAACATGTTCCGGAAGCACCGGAACATGTTCCGGAAGCACCGGAACATGTTCCGGAATCGCCGGAACATGTTCCGGAAGCACCGGAACATGTTCCGGAAGCACCGGAACATGTTCCGGAATCGCCGGAACATGTTCCGGAAGCGCCGGAACATGTTCCGGAATCGCCGGAACATGTTCCGGAAGGACCGGAACATGTTCCGGAAGGACCGGAACATGTTCCGGAATCGCCGAAACATGTTCCGGAAGGACCGGAACATGTTCCGGAAGCACCGGAACATGTTCCGGAAGCGCCGGAACATGTTCCGGAAGCGCCGGAACATGTTCCGGAAGCACCGGAACATGTTCCGGAAGGACCGGAACATGTTCCGGAAGCGCCGGAACATGTTCCGGAAGCACTGGAACATGTTCCGGCGATTCCGGAACATGTTCCGGTGCTTCCGGAACATGTTCCGGAAGCACCGGAACATGTTCCAGTGCTTCCGGAACATGTTCCGGAAGCACCGGAACATGTTCCGGAATCGCCGGAACATGTTCCAGAATCGCCGGAACATGTTCCGGAAGCACCGGAACATGTTCCGGAAGCACTGGAACATGTTCCGGAAGGACCGTAACATGTTCCGGAATCGCCGGAACATGTTCCGGAATCGCCGGAACATGTTCCGGAAGCACCGGAACATGTTCCGGAAGCACCGGAACATGTTCCGGAAGCACCGGAACATGTTCCGGAATCGCCGGAACATGTTCCGGAAGCGCCGGAACATGTTCCGGGATCGCCGGAACATGTTCCGGAAGGACCGGAACATGTTCCGGAAGCACCGGAACATGTTCCGGAAGCGCCGGAACATGTTCCGGAAGCGCCGGAAGATGTTCCGGAAGGACCGGAACATGTTCCGGAAGGACCGAAACATGTTCCGGAAGCACCGGAACATGTTCCGGAATCGCCGGAACATGTTCTGGAAGGACCGGAACATGTTCCGGAAGGACCGGAACATGTTCCGGAAGCACCGGAACATGTTCCGGCGATTCCGGAACATGTTCCGGTGCTTCCGGAACATGTTCCGGCGCTTCCGGAACATGTTCCGGTGCTTCCGGAACATGTTTCGGCGATTCCGGAACATGTTCCGGAAGGACCGGAACATGTTCCGGAAGGACCGGAACATGTTCCGGAAGCACCGGAACATGTTCCGGAAGCGCCGGAACATGTTCCGGAAGCGCCGGAACATGTTCCGGAAGCACCGGAACATGTTCCGGAAGCGCCGGAACATGTTCCGGAAGCGCCGGAACATGTTCCGGAAGCGCCGGAACATGTTCCGGAATCGCCGGAACATGTTCCGGAATCGCCGGAACATGTTCCGGAATCGCCGGAACATGTTCCGGAAGCACCGGAACATGTTCCGGAAGCGCCGGAACATGTTCCGGAAGCACCGGAACATGTTCCGGAATCGCCGGAACATGTTCCGGAATCGCCGGAACATGTTCCGGAAGGACCGGAACATGTTCCGGAAGCGCCGGAACATGTTCCGGAATCGCCGGAACATGTTCCGGAAGCACCGGAACATGTTCCGGAAGCGCCGCAACATGTTCCGGAAGCGCCGGAACATGTTCCGGAAGGACCGGAACATGTTCCAGAAGCACCGGAACATGTTCCGGAAGCGGCGGAACATGTTCCGGAAGGACCGGAACATGTTCCGGAAGGACCGGAACATGTTCCGGAAGCACCGGAACATGTTCCGGAAGCACCGGAACATGTTCCGGAAGCGCCGGAACATGTTCCGGAAGCACCGGAACATGTTCCGGAAGGACCGGAACATGTTCCGGAATCGCCGGAACATGTTCCGGAATCGCCGGAACATGTTCCGGAAGCACCGGAACATGTTCCGGAAGCGCCGGAACATGTTCCGGAAGGACCCGAACATGTTCCGGAAGCACCGGAACATGTTCCGGAATCGCCGGAACATGTTCCGGAAGGACCGGAACATGTTCCGGAAGCACCGGAACATGTTCCGGAAGCACCGGAACATGTTCCGGAATCGCCAGAACATGTTCCGGAAGCACCGGAACATGTTCCGGAAGCGCCGGAACATGTTCCGGAATCGCCGGAACATGTTCCGGAAGCACCGGAACATGTTCCGGAAGCGCCGGAACAAGTTCCGGAATGGCCGGAACATGTTCCGGAAGCGCCGGAACATGTTCCGGAAGGACCGGAACATGTTCCGGAAGCACCGGAACATGTTCCGGAATCGCCGGAACATGTTCCGGAAGGACCGGAACATGTTCCGGAAGCGCCGGAACATGTTCCGGAAGCACCGGAACATGTTCCGGAAGCACCGGAACATGTTCCGGAATCGCCGGAACATGTTCCGGAAGCGCCGGAACATGTTCCGGGATCGCCGGAACATGTTCCGGAAGGACCGGAACATGTTCCGTAAGCACCGGAACATGTTCCGGAAGCGCCGGAACATGTTCCGGAAGCGCCGGAACATGTTCCGGAAGCACCGGAACATGTTCCGGAAGGACCGGAACATGTTCCGTAAGCACCGGAACATGTTCCGGAAGCGCCGGAACATGTTCCGGAAGCGCCGGAACATGTTCCGGAAGCACCGGAACATGTTCCGGAAGGACCGGAACATGTTCCGGAAGCACCGGAACATGTTCCGGAAGCACCGGAACATGTTCCGTGATCGCCGGAACATGTTCCAGAAGGACCGGAACATGTTCCGGAAGGACCGGAACATGTTCCGGAAGCACCGGAACATGTTCCGGAAGCGCCGGAACATGTTCCGGAAGCGCCGGAACATGTTCCGGAAGCACCGGAACATGTTCCGGAATCGCCGGAACATGTTCCCGAAGGACCGGAACATGTTCCGGAAGCACCGGAACATGTTCCGGAAGGACCGGAACATGTTCCGGAAGCGCCGGAACATGTTCCGGAATCGCCGGAACATGTTCCGGAAGCACCGGAACATGTCCCGGAAGCGCCGGAACATGTTCCGGAAGGACCGGAACATGTTCCGGAAGGACGGGAACATGTTCCGGAAGGACCGGAACATGTTCCGGAAGGACGGGAACATGTTCCGGAAGGACCGGAACATGTTCCGGAAGCACCGGAACATGTTCCGGAATCGCCGGAACATGTTCCGGAAGCACCGGAACATGTTCCGGAAGGACCGGAACATGTTCCGGAAGCACCCGAACATGTTCCGGAAGCGCCGGAACATGTTCCGAAAGCGCCGGAACATGTTCCGGAAGCACCGGAACATGTTCCGGAAGTGCCGGAACATGTTCCGGAATCGCCGGAACATGTTCCGGAAGCACCGGAACATGTTCCGGAATCGCCGGAACATGTTCCGGAAGCACCGGAACATGTTCCGGAAGCGCCGGAACATGTTCCGGAAGGACCGGAACATGTTCCGGAATCGCCGGAACATGTTCCGGAAGGACCGGAACATGTTCCGGAAGCACCGGAACATGTTCCGGAATCGCCGGAACATGTTCCGGAAGCGCCAGAACATGTTCCGGAAGCACCGGAACATGTTCCGGAAGGACCGGAACATGTTCCGGAAGCACCGGAACATGTTCCGGAATCGCCGGAACATGTTCCGGAAGCGCCGGAACATGTTCCGGGATCGCCGGAACATGTTCCGGAAGGACCGGAACATGTTCCGGAAGCACCGGAACATGTTCCGGAAGCACCGGAACATGTTCCGGAATCGCCGGAACATGTTCCGGAAGCACCGGAACATGTTCCAGAAGCGCCGGAACATGTTCCGGAAGCGCCGGAACATGTTCCGGAATCGCCGGAACATGTTCCGGAAGGACCGGAACATGTTCCGGAAGGACCGGAACATGTTCCGGAATCGCCGAAACATGTTCCGGAAGGACCGGAACATGTTCCGGAAGCACCGGAACATGTTCCGGAAGCGCCGGAACATGTTCCGGAAGCGCCGGAACATGTTCCGGAAGCACCGGAACATGTTCCGGAAGGACCGGAACATGTTCCGGAAGCGCCGGAACATGTTCCGGAAGCACTGGAACATGTTCCGGCGATTCCGGAACATGTTCCGGTGCTTCCGGAACATGTTCCGGAAGCACCGGAACATGTTCCAGTGCTTCCGGAACATGTTCCGGAAGCACCGGAACATGTTCCGGAATCGCCGGAACATGTTCCAGAATCGCCGGAACATGTTCCGGAAGCACCGGAACATGTTCCGGAAGCGCCGGAACATGTTCCGGAATCGCCGGAACATGTTCCGGAAGCGCCGGAACATGTTCCGGAAGCACCGGAACATGTTCCGGAAGCACTGGAACATGTTCCGGAAGGACCGTAACATGTTCCGGAAGCGCCGGAACATGTTCCGGAATCGCCGGAACATGTTCCGGAAGCACCGGAACATGTTCCGGAAGCACCGGAACATGTTCCGGAAGCACCGGAACATTTTCCGGAAGCACCGGAACATGTTCCGGAATCGCCGGAACATGTTCCGGAAGCGCCGGAACATGTTCCGGGATCGCCGGAACATGTTCCGGAAGGACCGGAACATGTTCCGGAAGCACCGGAACATGTTCCGGAAGCGCCGGAACATGTTCCGGAAGCGCCGGAAGATGTTCCGGAAGGACCGGAACATGTTCCGGAAGGACCGAAACATGTTCCGGAAGCACCGGAACATGTTCCGGAATCGCCGGAACATGTTCTGGAAGGACCGGAACATGTTCCGGAAGGACCGGAACATGTTCCGGAAGCACCGGAACATGTTCCGGCGATTCCGGAACATGTTCCGGTGCTTCCGGAACATGTTCCGGCGCTTCCGGAACATGTTCCGGTGCTTCCGGAACATGTTTCGGCGATTCCGGAACATGTTCCGGAAGGACCGGAACATGTTCCGGAAGGACCGGAACATGTTCCGGAAGCACCGGAACATGTTCCGGAAGCGCCGGAACATGTTCCGGAAGCGCCGGAACATGTTCCGGAAGCACCGGAACATGTTCCGGAAGCGCCGGAACATGTTCCGGAAGCGCCGGAACATGTTCCGGAAGCGCCGGAACATGTTCCGGAATCGCCGGAACATGTTCCGGAATCGCCGGAACATGTTCCGGAATCGCCGGAACATGTTCCGGAAGCACCGGAACATGTTCCGGAAGCGCCGGAACATGTTCCGGAAGCACCGGAACATGTTCCGGAATCGCCGGAACATGTTCCGGAATCGCCGGAACATGTTCCGGAAGGACCGGAACATGTTCCGGAAGCGCCGGAACATGTTCCGGAATCGCCGGAACATGTTCCGGAAGCACCGGAACATGTTCCGGAAGCGCCGCAACATGTTCCGGAAGCGCCGGAACATGTTCCGGAAGGACCGGAACATGTTCCAGAAGCACCGGAACATGTTCCGGAAGCGCCGGAACATGTTCCGGAAGGACCGGAACATGTTCCGGAAGGACCGGAACATGTTCCGGAAGCACCGGAACATGTTCCGGAAGCACCGGAACATGTTCCGGAAGCGCCGGAACATGTTCCGGAAGCACCGGAACATGTTCCGGAAGGACCGGAACATGTTCCGGAAGCGCCGGAACATGTTCCGGAATCGCCGGAACATGTTCCGGAATCGCCGGAACATGTTCCGGAAGCACCGGAACATGTTCCGGAAGCGCCGGAACATGTTCCGGAAGGACCCGAACATGTTCCGGAAGCACCGGAACATGTTCCGGAATCGCCGGAACATGTTCCGGAAGGACCGGAACATGTTCCGGAATCGCCGGAACATGTTCCGGAAGGACCGGAACATGTTCCGGAAGCACCGGAACATGTTCCGGAAGCACCGGAACATGTTCCGGAATCGCCAGAACATGTTCCGGAAGCACCGGAACATGTTCCGGAAGCGCCGGAACATGTTCCGGAATCGCCGGAACATGTTCCGGAAGCACCGGAACATGTTCCGGAAGCGCCGGAACAAGTTCCGGAATCGCCGGAACATGTTCCGGAAGCGCCGGAACATGTTCCGGAAGCGCCGGAACATGTTCCGGAAGCACCGGAACATGTTCCGGAATCGCCGGAACATGTTCCGGAAGGACCGGAACATGTTCCGGAAGCGCCGGAACATGTTCCGGAAGCACCGGAACATGTTCCGGAAGCACCGGAACATGTTCCGGAATCGCCGGAACATGTTCCGGAAGCGCCGGAACATGTTCCGGGATCGCCGGAACATGTTCCGGAAGGACCGGAACATGTTCCGGAAGCACCGGAACATGTTCCGGAAGCGCCGGAACATGTTCCGGAAGCGCCGGAACATGTTCCGGAAGCACCGGAACATGTTCCGGAAGGACCGGAACATGTTCCGGAAGCACCGGAACATGTTCCGGAAGCACCGGAACATGTTCCGTGATCGCCGGAACATGTTCCAGAAGGACCGGAACATGTTCCGGAAGGACCGGAACATGTTCCGGAAGCACCGGAACATGTTCCGGAAGCGCCGGAACATGTTCCGGAAGCGCCGGAACATGTTCCGGAAGCACCGGAACATGTTCCGGAATCGCCGGAACATGTTCCCGAAGGACCGGAACATGTTCCGGAAGCACCGGAACATGTTCCGGAAGCACCGGAACATGTTCCGGAAGCGCCGGAACATGTTCCGGAATCGCCGGAACATGTTCCGGAAGCACCGGAACATGTTCCGGAAGCGCCGGAACATGTTCCGGAAGGACCGGAACATGTTCCGGAAGGACGGGAACATGTTCCGGAAGGACCGGAACATGTTCCGGAAGGACGGGAACATGTTGCGGAAGGACCGGAACATGTTCCGGAAGCACCGGAACATGTTCCGGAATCGCCGGAACATGTTCCGGAAGGACCGGAACATGTTCCGGAATCGCCGGAACATGTTCCGGAAGGACCGGAACATGTTCCGGAAGCACCGGAACATGTTCCGGAAGCACCGGAACATGTTCCGGAATCGCCAGAACATGTTCCGGAAGCACCGGAACATGTTCCGGAAGCGCCGGAACATGTTCCGGAATCGCCGGAACATGTTCCGGAAGCACCGGAACATGTTCCGGAAGCGCCGGAACAAGTTCCGGAATCGCCGGAACATGTTCCGGAAGCGCCGGAACATGTTCCGGAAGGACCGGAACATGTTCCGGAAGCACCGGAACATGTTCCGGAATCGCCGGAACATGTTCCGGAAGGACCGGAACATGTTCCAGAAGCGCCGGAACATGTTCCGGAAGCACCGGAACATGTTCCGGAAGCACCGGAACATGTTCCGGAAGCACCGGAACATGTTCCGGAAGCACCGGAACATGTTCCGTGATCGCCGGAACATGTTCCAGAAGGACCGGAACATGTTCCGGAAGGACCGGAACATGTTCCGGAAGCACCGGAACATGTTCCGGAAGCGCCGGAACATGTTCCGGAAGCGCCGGAACATGTTCCGGAAGCACCGGAACATGTTCCGGAATCGCCGGAACATGTTCCCGAAGGACCGGAACATGTTCCGGAAGCACCGGAACATGTTCCGGAAGCACCGGAACATGTTCCGGAAGCGCCGGAACATGTTCCGGAATCGCCGGAACATGTTCCGGAAGCACCGGAACATGTTCCGGAAGCGCCGGAACATGTTCCGGAAGGACCGGAACATGTTCCGGAAGGACGGGAACATGTTCCGGAAGGACCGGAACATGTTCCGGAAGGACGGGAACATGTTGCGGAAGGACCGGAACATGTTCCGGAAGCACCGGAACATGTTCCGGAATCGCCGGAACATGTTCCGGAAGCACCGGAACATGTTCCGGAAGGACCGGAACATGTTCCGGAAGCACCCGAACATGTTCCGGAAGCGCCGGAACATGTTCCGAAAGCGCCGGAACATGTTCCGGAAGCACCGGAACATGTTCCGCAAGTGCCGGAACATGTTCCGGAATCGCCGGAACATGTTCCGGAAGCACCGGAACATGTTCCGGAATCGCCGGAACATGTTCCGGAAGCACCGGAACATGTTCCGGAAGCGCCGGAACATGTTCCGGAAGGACCGGAACATGTTCCGGAATCGCCGGAACATGTTCCGGAAGGACCGGAACATGTTCCGGAAGCACCGGAACATGTTCCGGAATCGCCGGAACATGTTCCGGAAGCGCCAGAACATGTTCCGGAAGCACCGGAACATGTTCCGGAAGGACCGGAACATGTTCCGGAAGCACCGGAACATGTTCCGGAATCGCCGGAACATGTTCCGGAAGCGCCGGAACATGTTCCGGGATCGCCGGAACATGTTCCGGAAGGACCGGAACATGTTCCGGAAGCACCGGAACATGTTCCGGAAGCGCCGGAACATGTTCCGGAAGCGCCGGAACATGTTCCGGAAGCACCGGAACATGTTCCGGAAGGACCGGAACATGTTCCGGAAGCACCGGAACATGTTCCGGAAGCACCGGAACATGTTCCGTGATCGCCAGAACATGTTCCAGAAGGACCGGAACATGTTCCGGAAGGACCGGAACATGTTCCGGAAGCGCCGGAACATGTTCCGGAAGGACCGGAACATGTTCCGGAAGGACGGGAACATGTTCCGGAAGGACCGGAACATGTTCCGGAAGGACAGGAACATGTTCCGGAAGGACCGGAACATGTTCCGGAAGCACCGGAACATGTTCCGGAATCGCCGGAACATGTTCCGGAAGCACCGGAACATGTTCCGGAAGGACCGGAACATGTTCCGGAAGCACCGGAACATGTTCCGGAAGGACCGGAACATGTTCCGGAAGGACCGGAACATGTTCCGGAAGCACCCGAACATGTTCCGGAAGCGCCGGAACATATTCCGAAAGCGCCGGAACATGTTCCGGAAGCACCGGAACATGTTCCGGAAGTGCCGGAACATGTTCCGGAATCGCCGGAACATGTTCCGGAAGCACCGGAACATGTTCCGGAATCGCCGGAACATGTTCCGGAAGCACCGGAACATGTTCCGGAAGCGCCGGAACATGTTCCGGAATCGCCGGAACATGTTCCGGAAGCACCGGAACATGTTCCGGAAGCGCCGGAACATGTTCCGGAAGGACCGGAACATGTTCCGGAATCGCCGGAACATGTTCCGGAAGGACCGGAACATGTTCCGGAAGCACCGGAACATGTTCCGGAAGCGCCGGAACATGTTCCGGAAGCGCCAGAACATGTTCCGGAAGGACCGGAACATGTTCCGGAAGGACCGGAACATGTTCCGGAAGCACCGGAACATGTTCCGGAAGCGCCGGAACATGTTCCGGAATCGCCGGAACATGTTCCGGAATCGCCGGAACATGTTCCGGAAGCACCGGAACATGTTCCGGAAGCGCCGGAACATGTTCCGGAAGCGCCGGAACATGTTCCGGAAGCGCCGGAACATGGTCCGGAATCGCCGGAACATGTTCCGGAAGCGCCGGAACATGTTCCGGAAGCACCGGAACATGTTCCGGAAGGACCGGAACATGTTCCGGAAGCGCCGGAACATGTTCCGGAATCGCCGGAACATGTTCCGGAAGCACCGGAACATGTTCCGGAAGCGCCGGAACACGTTCCGGAATCGCCGGAACATGTTCCGGAAGCGCCGGAACATGTTCCGGAAGGACCGGAACATGTTCCGGAAGCACCGGAACATGTTCCGGAAGGACCGGAACATGTTCCGGAAGTACCGGAACATGTTCCGGAATCGCCGGAACATGTTCCGGAAGGACCGGAACATGTTCCGGAAGCGCCGGAACATGTTCCGGAAGCGCCGGAACATGTTCCGGAAGCGCCGGAACATGTTCCGGAATCGCCGGAACATGTTCCGGAAGGACCGGAACATGTTTCGGAAGGACCGGAACATGTTCCGGAATCGCCGGAACATGTTCCGGAAGGACCGGAACATGTTCCGGAAGCACCGGAACATGTTCCGGAAGCGCCGGAACATGTTCCGGAAGCGCCGGAACATGATCCGGAATCGCCGGAACATGGTCCGGAATCCCCGGAACATGTTCCGGAAGGACCGGAACATGTTCCGGAAGCACCGGAACATGTTCCGGTGCTTCCGGAACATGTTCCGGAAGCACCGGAACATGTTCCGGAAGCACCGGAACATGTTCCGGTGCTTCCGGAACATGTTCCGGAAGGACCGGAACATGTTCCGGAAGCGCCGGAACATGTTCCGGAAGCACCGGAACATGTTCCGGAAGCGCCGGAACATGTTCCGGAATCGCCGGAACATGTTCCGGAAGCGCCGGAACATGTTCCGGAAGCACCGGAACATGTTCCGGAAGCACCGGAACATGTTCCGGAAGCACCGGAACATGTTCTGGAAGGACCGTAACATGTTCCGGAAGCGCCGGAACATGTTCCGGAAGCACCGGAACATGTTCCGGAATCGCCGGAACATGTTCCGGAAGGACTGGAACATGTTCCGGAAGCACCGGAACATGTTCCGGAATCGCCGGGACATGTTCCGGAAGCGCCGGAACATGTTCCGGGATCGCCGGAACATGTTCCGGAAGCACCGGAACATGTTCCGGAAGGACCGGAACATGTTCCGGAAGCGCCGGAACATGTTCCGGAATCGCCGGAACACGTTCCGGAAGCACCGGAACATGTTCCGGAAGCGCCGGAACATGTTCCGGAAGGACCGGATATTGTTCCGGAAGGACCGGAACATGTTCCGGAAGGACCGGATATTGTTCCGGAAGGACCGGAACATGTTCCGGAAGCACCGGAACATGTTCCGGAAGCGCCGGAACATGTTCCGGAAGGACCGGAACATGTTCCGGAAGCACCGGAACATGTTCCGGAAGCACCGGAACATGTTCCGGAAGCGCCGGAACATGTTCCGGAATCGCCGGAACATGTTCCGGAAGCACCGGAACATGTTCCGGAAGCACCGGAACATGTTCCGGAATCGCCGGAACATGTTCCGGAAGCACCGGAACATGTTCCGGAAGCGCCGGAACATGTTCCGGAAGCGCCGGAACATGTTCCGGAAGGACCGGAACATGTTCCGGAAGCACCGGAACATGTTCCGGAAGGACCGGAACATGTTCCGGAAGTACCGGAACATGTTCCGGAATCGCCGGAACATGTTCCGGAAGGACCGGAACATGTTCCGGAAGCACCGGAACATGTTCCGGAAGCGCCGGAACATGTTCCGGAAGGACCGGAACATGTTCCGGAAGCGCCGGAACATGTTCCGGAATCGCCGGAACATGTTCAGGAAGCACCGGAACATGTTCCGGAAGGACCGGAACATGTTCCGGAAGCGCCGGAACATGTTCCGGAATCGCCGGAACATGTTCCGGAAGGACCGGAACATGTTCCGGAAGCACCGGAACATGTTCCGGAAGCACCAGAACATGTTCCGGAAGCGCCGGAACATGTTCCGGGATCGCCGGAACATGTTCCGGAAGGACCGGAATATGTTCCGGAAGGACCGGAACATGTTCCCGAAGCGCCGGAACATGTTCCGGAATCGCCGGAACATGTTCCGGAAGCACCGGAACATGTTCCGGAAGCGCCGGAACATGTTCCGGAAGGACCGGAACATGTTCCGGAAGGACCGGAACATGTTCCGGAAGGACCGGAACATGTTCCGGAAGCACCGGAACATGTTCCGGAATCGCCAGAAACATGTTCCGGAAGGACCGGAACATGTTCCGGAAGCACCGGAACATGTTCCGGAAGCGCCGGAACATATTCAGGAATCGCCGGAACATGTTCCGGAAGCACCGGAACATGTTCCGGAAGCACCGGAACATGTTCCGGAATCGCCGGAACATGTTCCGGAAGCACAGGAACATGTTCCGGAAGCGCCGGAACATGTTCCGGGATCGCCGGAACATGTTCCGGAAGCACCGGAACATGTTCCGGAAGGACCGGAACATGTTCCGGAATCGCCGGAACATGTTCCGGAATCGCCGGAACACGTTCCGGAAGCACCGGAACATGTTCCGGAAGCGCCGGAACATGTTCCGGAAGGACCGGATATTGTTCCGGAAGGACCGGAACATGTTCCGGAAGCACCGGAACATGTTCCGGAAGCACCGGAACATGTTCCGGAATCGCCGGAAAATGTTCCGGAAGGACCGGAACATGTTCCGGAAGCACCGGAACATGTTCCGGAAGCACCGGAACATGTTCCGGAAGCGCCGGAACATGTTCCGGAATCGCCGGAACATGTTCCGGAAGCACCGGAACACGTTCCGGAAGCACCGGAACATGTTCCGGAATCGCCGGAACATGTTCCGGAAGCACCGGAACATGTTCCGGAAGCGCCGGAACATGTTCCGGAATCGCCGGAACATGTTCCGGAAGGACCGGAACATGTTCCGGAAGGACCGGAACATGTTCCGGAAGGACCGGAACATGTTCCGGAATCGCCGAAACATGTTCCGGAAGGACCGGAACATGTTCCGGAAGCACCGGAACATGTTCCGGAAGCGCCGGAACATGTTCCGGAAGCGCCGGAACATGTTCCGGAAGCACCGGAACATGTTCCGGAAGGACCGGAACATGTTCCGGAAGGACCGGAACATGTTCCGGAAGCGCCGGAACATGTTCCGGAATCGCCGGAACATGGTCCGGAATCGCCGGAACATGTTCCGGAAGGACCGGAACATGTTCCGGAAGCACCGGAACATGTTCCGGTGCTTCCGGAACATGTTCCGGAAGCACCGGAACATGTTCCGGAATCGCCGGAACATGTTCCGGAATCGCCGGGACATGTTCCGGAAGCACCGGAACATGTTCCGGAAGCGCCGGAACATGTTCCGGAATCGCCGGAACATGTTCCGGAAGCGCCGGAACATGTTCCGGAAGGACCGGAACATGTTCCGGAAGGACCGGAACATGTTCCGGAATCGCCGGAACATGTTCCGGAAGGACCGGAACATGTTCCGGAAGCACCGGAACATGTTCCGGAAGCGCCGGAACATGTTCCGGAAGCGCCGGAACATGTTCCGGAAGCACCGGAACATGTTCCGGAAGGACCGGAACATGTTCCGGAAGCACCGGAACATGTTCCGGAATAGCCGGAACATGTTCCGGAAGCACCGGAACATGTTCCGGAAGCGCCGGAACATGTTCCGGAAGGACCGGAACATGTTCCGGAAGGACCGGAACATGTTCCGGAAGCGCCGGAACATGTTCCGGAATCGCCGGAACATGTTCCGGAAGCACCGGAACATGTTCCGGAAGCGCCGGAACATGTTCCGGAAGCGCCGGAACATGTTCCGGAAGGACCGGAACATGTTCCGGAAGCACCGGAACATGTTCCGGAAGGACCGGAACATGTTCCGGAAGTACCGGAACATGTTCCGGAATCGCCGGAACATGTTCCGGAAGGACCGGAACATGTTCCGGAAGGACCGGAACATGTTCCGGAAGCACCGGAACATGTTCCGGAAGCGCCGGAACATGTTCCGGAAGGACCGGAACATGTTCCGGAAGCGCCGGAACATGTTCCGGAATCGCCGGAACATGTCCCGGAAGCACCGGAACATGTTCCGGAAGGACCGGAACATGTTCCGGAAGCGCCGGAACATGTTCCGGAATCGCCGGAACATGTTCCGGAAGGACCGGAACATGTTCCGGAAGCACCGGAACATGTTCCGGAAGCACTGGAACATGTTCCGGAAGCGCCGGAACATGTTCCAGTGCTTCCGGAACATGTTCCGGAAGGACCGGAACATGTTCCGGAAGGACCGGAACATGTTCCGGAAGCACCGGAACATGTTCCGGAATCGCCGGAACATGTTCCGGAAGGACCGGAACATGTTCCGGAAGCACCGGAAAATGTTCCGGAAGCACCGGAACATGTTCCGGAAGCGCCGGAACATATTCAGGAATCGCCGGAACATGTTCCGGAAGCACCGGAACATGTTCCGGAAGCACCGGAACATGTTCCGGAATCGCCGGAACATGTTCCGGAAGCACAGGAACATGTTCCGGAAGCGCCGGAACATGTTCCGGAATCGCCGGAACATGTTCCGGAAGCACCGGAACATATTCCGGAAGGACCGGAACATGTTCCGGAATCGCCGGAACATGTTCCGGAAGGACCGGAACATGTTCCGGAAGCACCGGAACATGTTCCGGAAGCGCCGGAACATGTTCCGGAAGCGCCGGAACATGCTCCGGAAGCACCGGAACACGTTCCGGAAGGACCGGAACATGTTCCGGAAGCGCCGGAACATGTTCCGGAATCGCCGGAACATGGTCCGGAAGCGCCGGAACATGTTCCGGAATCGCCGGAACATGTTCCAGAAGCACCGGAACATGTTCCGGAAGCACCGGAACATGTTCCGGAATCGCCGGATCATGTTCCGGAAGCACCGGAACATGTTCCGGAAGGACCGAAACATGTTCCGGAAGCGCCGGAACATGTTCCGGAATCGCCGGATCATGTTCCGGAAGCACCGGAACATGTTTCGGAAGCGCCGGAACATGTTCCGGAATCGCCGGAACATGTTCCGGAAGCGCCGGAACATGTTCCGGAAGCAGCGGAACATGTTCCGGAAGCACCGGAACATGTTCCGGAAGGACCGGAACATGTTCCGGAAGCGCCGGAACATGTTCCGGAATCGCCGGAACATGTTCCGGAAGCACCGGAACATGTTCCGGAAGCGCCGGAACATGTTCCGGAAGGACCGGAACATGTTCCGGAAGCGCCGGAACATGTTCCGGAAGGACCGGAACATGTTCCGGAAGCACCGGAACATGTTCCGGAATCGCCGGGACATGTTCCGGAAGCGCCGGAACATGTTCCGGAATCGCCGGAACATGTTCCGGAAGGACCGGAACATGTTCCGGAAGCACCGGAACATGTTCCGGAAGCGCCGGAACATGTTCCGGAAGCACCGGAACATGTTCCGGAAGCACCGGAACATGTTCCGGAAGGACCGGAACATGTTCCGGAAGGACCGGAACATGTTCCGGAATCGCCGGAACATGTTCCGGAAGGACCGGAACATGTTCCGGAAGCACCGGAACATGTTCCGGAAGGACCGGAACATGTTCCGGAAGCGCCGGAACATGTTCCGGAAGCGCCGGAACATGCTCCGGAAGCACCGGAACACGTTCCGGAAGGACCGGAACATGTTCCGGAAGCGCCGGAACATGTTCCGGAATCGCCGGAACATGGTCCGGAAGCGCCGGAACATGTTCCGGAATCGCCGGAACATGTTCCAGAAGCACCGGAACATGTTCCGGAAGCACCGGAACATGTTCCGGAATCGCCGGATCATGTTCCGGAAGCACCGGAACATGTTCCGGAAGGACCGGAACATGTTCCGGAAGCGCCGGAACATGTTCCGGAATCGCCGGATCATGTTCCGGAAGCACCGGAACATGTTTCGGAAGCGCCGGAACATGTTCCGGAATCGCCGGAACATGTTCCGGAAGCGCCGGAACATGTTCCGGAAGCACCGGAACATGTTCCGGAAGCACCGGAACATGTTCCGGAAGGACCGGAACATGTTCCAGAAGCGCCGGAACATGTTCCGGAATCGCCGGAACATGTTCCGGAAGCACCGGAACATGTTCCGGAAGCGCCGGAACATGTTCCGGAAGCACCGGAACATGTTCCGGAAGCGCCGGAACATGTTCCGGAAGGACCGGAACATGTTCCGGAAGCACCGGAACATGTTCCGGAATCGCCGGGACATGTTCCGGAAGCGCCGGAACATGTTCCGGAATCGCCGGAACATGTTCCGGAAGGACCGGAACATGTTCCGGAAGCACCGGAACATGTTCCGGAAGCGCCGGAACATGTTCCGGAAGCACCGGAACATGTTCCGGAAGGACCGGAACATGTTCCGGAAGGACCGGAACATGTTCCGGAAGGACCGGAACATGTTCCGGAATCGCCGGAACATGTTCCGGAAGGACCGGAACATGTTCCGGAAGCACCGGAACATGTTCCGGAAGCACCGGAACATGTTCCGGAAGCGCCGGAACATGTTCCGGAATCGCCGGAACATGTTCCGGAAGCACCGGAACATGTTCCGGAAGCGCCGGAACATGTTCCGGAATCGCCGAAACATGTTCCGGAAGCACCGGAACATGTTCCGGAAGCGCCGGAACATGTTCCGGAAGCACCGGAACATGTTCCGGAAGGACCGGAACATGTTCCGGAAGCACCGGAACATGTTCCGGAAGCGCCGGAACATGTTCCGGAAGGACCGGAACATGTTCCGGAAGCGCCGGAACATGTTCCGGAATCGCCGGAACATGTTCCGGAAGCACCGGAACATGTTCCGGAAGCGCCGGAACATGTTCCGGAATCGCCGGAACATGTTCCGGAAGCACCGGAACATGTTCCGGAAGCGCCGGAACATGTTCCGGAAGGACCGGAACATGTTCCGGAAGGACCGGAACATGTTCCGGAAGGACCGGAACATGTTCCGGAATCGCCGGAACATGTTCCGGAAGGACCGGAACATGTTCCGGAAGGACCGGAACATGTTCCGGAAGCACCGGAACATGTTCCGGAAGCGCCGGAACATGTTCCGGAAGCGCCGGAACATGTTCCGGAATCGCCGGAACATGTTCCGGAAGCACCGGAACATGTTCCGGAAGCGCCGGAACATGTTCCGGAATCGCCGAAACATGTTCCGGAAGCACCGGAACATGTTCCGGAAGCGCCGGAACATGTTCCGGAAGCACCGGAACATGTTCCGGAAGGACCGGAACATGTTCCGGAAGCACTGGAACATGTTCCGGAAGCGCCGGAACATGTTCCGGAAGGACCGGAACATGTTCCGGAAGGACCGGAACATGTTCCGGAAGCACCGGAACATGTTCCGGAATCGCCTGAACATGTTCCGGAAGGACCGGAACATGTTCAGGAATTACCGGAACATGTTCCGGAAGCACCGGAACATGTTCCGGAAGCACCGGAACATGTTCCGGAAGCGCCGGAACATGTTCCGGAATCGCCGGAACATGTTCCCGAAGGACCGGAACATGTTCCGGAATCGCCGGAACATGTTCCCGAAGGACCGGAACATGTTCCGGAAGCACCGGAACATGTTCCGGAAGCACCGGAACATGTTCCGGAAGCGCCGGAACATGTTCCGGAAGGACCGGAACATGTTCCGGAAGGACTGGAACATGCTCCGGAAGGACCGGAACATGTTCCGGAAGCGCCGGAACATGTTCCGGAATCGCCGGAACATGTTCCGGAAGGACCGGAACATGTTCCGGAAGCACCGGAACATGTTCCGGAAGCACCGGAACATGTTCCGGAAGCGCCGGAACATGTTCCGGAAGCACCGGAACATGTTCCGGAAGGACCGGAACATGTTCCGGAAGCACCGGAACATGTTCCGGAAGCGCCAGAACATGTTCCGGAAGGACCGCAACATGTTCCGGAATCGCCGGAACATGTCCCGGAAGCACCGGAACATGTTCCGGAAGCGCCGGAACATGTTCCGGAATCGCCGGAACATGTTCCGGAATCGCCGGAACATGTTCCGGAAGGACCGGAACATGTTCCGGAAGCACCGGAACATGTTCCGGAAGCACCGGAACATGTTCCGGAAGCGCCGGAACATGTTCCGGGATCGCCGGAACATGTTCCGGAGGGACCGGAACATGTTCCGGCGATTCCGGAACATGTTCCGGCGCTTCCGGAACATGTTCCGGTCCTTCCGGAACATGTTCCGGAAGCACCGGAACATGTTCCGGAAGCGCCGGAACATGTTCCGGAAGGACCGGAACATGTTCCGGAAGGACCGGAACATGTTCCGGAAGCACCGGAACATGTTCCGGAAGCACCGGAACATGTTCCGGAATCGCCGGAACATGTTCCGGAAGGACCGGAACATGTTCCGGAAGCACCGGAAAATGTTCCGGAAGCACCGGAACATGTTCCGGAAGCGCCGGAACATGTTCAGGAATCGCCGGAACATGTTCCGGAAGCACCGGAACATGTTCCGGAAGCGCCGGAACATGTTCCGGAATCGCCGGAACATGTTCCGGAAGCACCGGAACATGTTCCGGAAGCACCGGAACACGTTCCGGAAGGACCGGAACATGTTCCGGAAGCGCCGGAACATGTTCCGGAATCGCCGGAACATGTTCCAGAAGCGCCGGAACATGTTCCGGAATCGCCGGAACATGTTCCGGAATCGCCGGAACATGTTCCAGAAGCACCGGAACATGTTCCGGAAGCACCGGAACATGTTCCGGAATCGCCGGATCATGTTCCGGAAGCACCGGAACATGTTCCGGAAGGACCGGAACATGTTCCGAAAGCGCCGGAACATGTTCCGGAATCGCCGGATCATGTTCCGGAAGCACCGGAACATGTTTCGGAAGCGCCGGAACATGTTCCGGAATCGCCGGAACATGTTCCGGAAGCGCCGGAACATGTTCCGGAAGCACCGGAACATGTTCCGGAAGCACCGGAACATGTTCCGGAAGGACCGGAACATGTTCCGGAAGCGCCGGAACATGTTCCGGAAGCACCGGAACATGTTCCGGAAGCGCCGGAACATGTTCCGGAAGCACCGGAACATGTTCCGGAATCGCCGGAACATGTTCCGGAAGGACCGGAACATGTTCCGGAAGCACCGGAACATGTTCCGGAATCGCCGGGACATGTTCCGGAAGCGCCGGAACATGTTCCGGAATCGCCGGAACATGTTCCGGAAGGACCGGAACATGTTCCGGAAGCACCGGAACATGTTCCGGAAGCACCGGAACATGTTCCGGAAGCGCCGGAACATGTTCCGGAATCGCCGGAACATGTTCCGGAAGCACCGGAACATGTTCCGGAAGCGCCGGAACATGTTCCGGAAGCGCCGGAACATGTTCCGGAAGCACCGGAACATGTTCCGGAAGCGCCGGAACATGTTCCGGAAGGACCGGAACATGTTCCGGAAGGACCGGAACATGTTCCGGAAGGACCGGAACATGTTCCGGAAGGACCGGAACATGTTCCGGAATCGCCGGAACATGTTCCGGAAGGACCGGAACATGCTCCGGAAGCACCGGAACATGTTCCGGAAGCGCCGGAACATGTTCCGGAAGGACCAGAACATGTTCCGGAAGCGCCCAAACATGTTCCGGAAGGACCGGAACATGTTCCGGAATCGCCGGAACATGTTCCGGAAGCACCGGAACATGTTCCGGAAGCACCGGAACATGTTCCGGAAGCGCCGGAACATGTTCCGGAAGCGCCGGAACATGTTCCGGAAGCACCGGAACATGTTCCGGAATCGCCGGAACATGTTTCGGAAGGACCGGAACATGTTCCGGAAGCGCCGGAACATGTTCCGGAAGCACCGGAACATTATCCGGAATCGCTGGAACATGTTCCGGAAGCACCGGAACATGTTCCGGAAGCACCGGAACATGTTCCGGAACCACCGGGACATGTTCCGGAAGCGCCGGAACATGTTCCGGAATCGCCGGAACATGTTCCGGAAGGACCGGAACATGTTCCGGAAGCACCGGAACATGTTCCGGAAGCACCGGAACATGTTCCGGAAGGACCGGAAGATGTTCTGGAAGGACCGGAACATGTTCCGGAAGGACCGGAACATGTTCCGGAAGCGCCGGAACATGTTCCGGAAGCACCGGAACATGTTCCGGAAGCACCGGAACATGTTCCGGAAGCGCCGGAACATGTTCCGGAATCGCCGGAACATGTTCCGGAATCGCCGGAACATGTTCCGGAAGCACCGGAACATGTTCCGGAAGCGCCGGAACATGTTCCGGAATCGCCGGAACATGTTCCGGAAGCACCGGAACATGTTCCGGAAGCGCCGGAACATGTTCCGGAAGCACCGGAACATGTTCCGGAAGCACCGGAACATGTTCCGGAAGCGCCGGAACATGTTCCGGAAGCACCGGAACATGTTCCGGAATCGCCGGAACATGTTCCGGAAGCACCGGAACATGTTCCGGAAGGACCGGAACATGTTCCGGAAGCGCCGGAACATGTTCCGGAAGCACCGGAACATGTTCCGGAAGGACCGGAACATGTTCCGGAAGCGCCGGAACATGTTCCGGAATCGCCGGAACATATTCCGGAAGCACCGGAACATGTTCCGGAAGCGCCGGAACATGTTCCGGAATCGCCGGAACATGTTCCGGAAGCACCGGAACATGTTCCAGAAGCACCGGAACATGTTCCGGAATCGCCGGAACATGTTCCGGAAGCACCGGAACATGTTCCGGAAGGACCGGAACATGTTCCGGAAGCACCGGAACATGTTCCGGAAGCGCCGGAACATGTTCCGGAAGCACCGGAACATGTTCCGGAAGCACCGGAAGATGTTCCGGAAGCGCCGGAGCATGTTCCGGAATCGCCGGAACATGTTCCAGAAGCACCAGAACATGTTCCGGAAGCACCGGAACATGTTCCGGAAGGACCGGAGCATGTTCCGGAAGCGCCGGAACATGTTCCGGAATCGCCGGAACATGTTCCGGAAGCACCGCAACATGTTCCGGAAGCGCCGGAACATGTTCCGGAAGCACCGGAACATGTTCCGGAATCGCCGGAACATGTTCCGGAAGCACCGGAACATGTTCCGGAAGCACCGGAACATGTTCCGGAAGCACCGGAACATGTTCCGGAAGCACCGGAACATGTTCCGGAAGCACTGGAACATGTTCCGGAAGCACCGGAACATGTTCCGGAAGCGCCGGAACATGTTCCGGAAGCACCGGAACATGTTCCGGAAGCGCCGGAACATGTTCCGGAATCGCCGGAACATGTTCCGGAAGGACCGGAACATGTTCCGGAAGCACCGGAACATGTTCCGGAAGCACCGGAACATGTTGCGGAATCGCCGGAACATGTTCCGGAAGGACCGGAACATGTTCCGGAAGCACCGGAACATGTTCCGGAAGCGCCGGAACATGTTCCGGAAGGACCGGAACATGTTCCGGAAGCGCCGGAACATGTTCCGGAAGCACCGGAACATGTTCCGGAAGCGCCGCAACATGTTCCGGAATCGCCGGAACATGTTCCGGAAGCACCGGAACATGTTCCGGAAGCGCCGGAACATATTCCGGAAGCACCGGAACATGTTCCGGAAGGACCGGAACATGTTCCGGAAGCACCGGAACATGTTCCGGAAGCGCCCGAACATGTTCCGGAAGGACCGGAACATGTTCCGGAATCGCCGGAACATGTTCCGGAAGCACCGGAACATGTTCCGGAAGCACCGGAACATGTTCCGGAAGCACCGGAACATGTTCCGGAAGCGCCGGAACATGTTCCGGAAGCGCCGGAACATGTTCCGGAATCGCCGGAACATGTTCCGGAATCGCCGGAACATGTTCCGGAAGCACCGGAACATGTTCCGGAAGCGCCGGAACATGTTCCGGAATCGCCGGAACATGTTCCGGAAGCACCGGAACATGTTCCGGAAGCGCCGGAACATGTTCCGGAAGCACCGGAACATGTTCCGGAAGCACCGGAACATGTTCCGGAAGCGCCGGAACATGTTCCGGAAGCACCGGAACATGTTCCGGAATCGCCGGAACATGTTCCGGAAGCACCGGAACATGTTCCGGAAGGACCGGAACATGTTCCGGAAGCGCCGGAACATGTTCCGGAAGCACCGGAACATGTTCCGGAAGGACCGGAACATGTTCCGGAAGCGCCGGAACATGTTCCGGAAGGACCGGAACATGTTCCGGAATCGCCGGAACATGTTCCGGAAGCACCGGAACATGTTCCGGAAGCGCCGGAACATGTTCCGGAAGCACCGGAACATGTTCCGGAAGCACCGGAACATGTTCCGGAAGCGCCGGAACATGTTCCGGAAGCACCGGAACATGTTCCGGAATCGCCGGAACATGTTCCGGAAGCACCGGAACATGTTCCGGAAGGACCGGAACATGTTCCGGAAGCGCCGGAACATGTTCCGGAAGCACCGGAACATGTTCCGGAAGGACCGGAACATGTTCCGGAAGCGCCGGAACATGTTCCGGAATCGCCGGAACATATTCCGGAAGCACCGGAACATGTTCCGGAAGCGCCGGAACATGTTCCGGAATCGCCGGAACATGTTCCGGAAGCACCGGAACATGTTCCAGAAGCACCGGAACATGTTCCGGAATCGCCGGAACATGTTCCGGAAGCACCGGAACATGTTCCGGAAGGACCGGAACATGTTCCGGAAGCACCGGAACATGTTCCGGAAGCGCCGGAACATGTTCCGGAAGCACCGGAACATGTTCCGGAAGCACCGGAAGATGTTCCGGAAGCGCCGGAGCATGTTCCGGAATCGCCGGAACATGTTCCAGAAGCACCAGAACATGTTCCGGAAGCACCGGAACATGTTCCGGAAGGACCGGAGCATGTTCCGGAAGCGCCGGAACATGTTCCGGAATCGCCGGAACATGTTCCGGAAGCACCGCAACATGTTCCGGAAGCGCCGGAACATGTTCCGGAAGCACCGGAACATGTTCCGGAATCGCCGGAACATGTTCCGGAAGCACCGGAACATGTTCCGGAAGCACCGGAACATGTTCCGGAAGCACCGGAACATGTTCCGGAAGCACCGGAACATGTTCCGGAAGCACTGGAACATGTTCCGGAAGCACCGGAACATGTTCCGGAAGCGCCGGAACATGTTCCGGAAGCGCCGGAACATGTTCCGGAAGCGCCGGAACATGTTCCGGAATCGCCGGAACATGTTCCGGAAGGACCGGAACATGTTCCGGAAGCACCGGAACATGTTCCGGAAGCACCGGAACATGTTGCGGAATCGCCGGAACATGTTCCGGAAGGACCGGAACATGTTCCGGAAGCACCGGAACATGTTCCGGAAGCGCCGGAACATGTTCCGGAAGGACCGGAACATGTTCCGGAAGCACCGGAACATGTTCCGGAAGCGCCGCAACATGTTCCGGAATCGCCGGAACATGTTCCGGAAGCACCGGAACATGTTCCGGAAGCGCCGGAACATATTCCGGAAGGACCGGAACATGTTCCGGAAGGACCGGAACATGTTCCGGAAGCACCGGAACATGTTCCGGAAGCGCCCGAACATGTTCCGGAAGGACCGGAACATGTTCCGGAATCGCCGGAACATGTTCCGGAAGCACCGGAACATGTTCCGGAAGCACCGGAACATGTTCCGGAAGCACCGGAACATGTTCCGGAAGCGCCGGAACATGTTCCGGAAGGACCGGAACATGTTCCGGAATCGCCGGAACATGTTCCGGAAGGACCGGAACATGTTCCGGAAGCACCGGAACATGTTCCGGAAGCGCCGGAACATGTTCCGGAAGGACCGGAACATGTTCCGGAAGGACCGGAACATGTGCCGGAAGGACCGGAACATGTTCCGGAGGCACCGGAACATGTTCCGGAATCGCCGGAACATGTTCCGGAAGCACCGGAACATGTTCCGGAAGCGCCGGAACATGTTCCGGAGGGACCGGAACATGTTCCCGAAGCGCCAGAACATGTTCCGGAAGGACCGGAACATGTTCCGGAAGGGAAGGACCGGAACATGTTCCGGAAGCACCGGAACATGTTCCGGAAGCACCGGAACATGTTCCGGAAGCGCCGGAACATGTTCCGGAGGGACCGGAACATGTTCCCGAAGCGCCAGAACATGTTCCGGAAGGACCGGAATATGTTCCGGAAGGGAAGGACCGGAACATGTTCCGGAAGCACCGGAACATGTTCCGGAGGCACCGGAACATGGTCTGGAATCGCCGGAACATGTTCCGGAAGCACCGGAACATGTTCCGGAAGCGCCGGAACATGTTCCGGAAGCACTGGAACATGTGCCGGAAGGACCGGAACATGTTCCGGAAGCGCCAGGACATGTTCCGGCGCCTCCGGAACATGTTCCAGAAGGACCGGAACATGGTCCGGAAGGACCGGAACATGTTCCAGAAGCACCGGAACATTATCCGGAAGCGCCGGAACATGTTCCGGAAGGACCGGAACATGTTCCGGAAGGACCGGATCATGTTTCGGAATCGCCGGAACATGTTCCGGAAGCACCGGAACATGTTCCGGAAGCACCGGAACATGTTCCGGAAGGACCGGAACATGTTCCGGAAGCACCGGAACATGTTCCGGAAGCACCGGAACATGTTCCGGAAGGACCGGAACATGTTCCGGAAGCGCCGGAACATGTTCCGGAATCGCCGGAACATGTTCCCACCGGAACATGTTCCGGAATCGCGGGAACATGTTCCGGAAGCACCGGAACATGTTCCGGAAGCACCGGAACATGTTCCGGAAGCGCCGGAACATGTTCCGGGATCGCCGGAACATGTTCCGGAAGGACCGGAACATGTTCCGGAAGCACCGGAACATGTTCCGGAAGGACCGGAACATGTTCCGGAAGGACCGGAACATGTTCCGGAAGCACCGGAACATGTTCCGGAAGCGCCGGAACATGTTCCGGAAGCACCGGAACATGTTCCGGAAGGACCGGAACATGTTCCGGAAGCGCCGGAACATGTTCCGGAATCGCCGGAACATGTTCCGGAAGCACCGGAACATGTTCCGGAAGGACCGGAAAATGTTCCGGAAGCGCCGGAACATGTTCCGGAATCGCCGGAACATGTTCCGGAAGCACCGGAACATGTTCCGGAATCGCCGGAACATGTTCCGGAAGCACCGGAACATGTTCCGGAAGGACCGGAACATGTTCCGGAAGGACCGGAACATGTTCCGGAAGGACCGGAACATGTTCCGGAAGCGCCGGAACATGTTCCGGAAGCACCGGAACATGTTCCGGAAGGACCGGAACATGTTCCGGAAGCGCCGGAACATGTTCCGGAAGCGCCGGAACATGTTCCGGAAGCACCGGAACATGTTCCGGAATCGCCGGAACATGTTCCGGAAGCACCGGAACATGTTCCGGAAGGGCCAGAACATGTTCCGGAAGCAACGAAACATGTTCCGGAATCGCCGCAACGTGTTCCGGAAGCGCCGGAACACGTTCCGGAAGGACCGGAACGTGTTCCGGAAGCACCGGAACATGTTCGGGAAGGACCGGAACATGTTCCGGAAGCACCGGAACATGTTCCGGAAGCGCCGGAACATGTTCCGGAAGCACCGGAACATGTTCCGGAAGCGCCGGAACCTGTTCCGGAATCGCCGGAATATGTTCCGGAAGCACCGGAACATGTTCCGGAAGGACCGGAACATGTTCCGGAAGCGCCGGAACATGTTCCGGAAACACCGGAACATGTTCCGGAATCGCCGGAACATGTTCCGGAAGGACCGGAACATGTTCCGGAAGCACCGCAACATGTTCCGGAAGCGCCGGAACATGTTCCGGAAGCACCGGAACATGTTCCGGGATCGCCGGAACATGTTCCGGAAGGACCGGAACATGTTCCGGAAGCGCCGGAACATGTTCCGGAAGGACCGGAACATGTTCCGGAAGCGCCGGAACATGTTCCGGAATCGCCGGAACATGTTCCGGAAGGACCGGAACACGTTCCGGAAGGACCGGAACATGTTCCGGAAGGACCGGAACATGTTCCGGAAGCGCCGGAACATGTTCCGGAATCGCCGGAACATGTTCCGGAAGCACCGGAACATGTTCCGGAAGCGCCGGAACATGTTCCGGAATCGCCGGAACATGTTCCGGAAGCACCGGAACATGTTCCGGAAGCGCCAGAACATGTTCCGGAAGGACCGGAACATGTTCCGGAAGCACCGGAACATGTTCCGGAAGCGCCGGAACATGTTCTGGAAGCACCGGAACATGTTCCGGAAGCACCGGAACATGTTCCGGAAGCGCCGGAACATGTTCCGGAATCGCCGGAACATGTTCCGGAAGGACCGGAACATGTTCCGGAAGCACCGGAACATGTTCCGGAAGCGCCGGAACATGTTCCGGAAGCGCCGGAACATGTTCCGGAATCGCCGGAACATGTTCCGGAAGCAGCGGAACATGTTCCGGAAGCGCCGGAACATGTTCCGGAAGCACCGGAACATGTTCTGGAATCGCCGGAACGTGTTCCGGAAGCGCCGGAACATGTTCCGGAAGGACCGGAACATGTTCCGGAAGCACCGGAACATGTTCGGGAAGGACCGGAACATGTTCCGGAAGCACCGGAACATGTTCCGGAATCGCCGGAACATGTTCCGGAAGGACCGGAACATGTTCCGGAAGCACCGGAACATGTTCCGGAAGGACCGGAACATGTTCCGGAAGCGCCGGAACATGTTCCGGAAGCACCGGAACATGTTCCGGAAGGACCGGAACATGTTCCGGAAGCGCCGGAACATGTTCCGGAATCGCCGGAACATGTTCCGGAAGCACCGGAACATGTTTCAAAAGGACCGGAACATGTTCCGGAAGCGCCGGAACATGTTCCGGAAGCACCGGAACATGTTCCGGAATCGCCGGAACATGTTCCGGAAGGACCGGAACATGTTCCGGAAGCACCAGAACATGTTCCGGAAGCACCGGAACATGTTCCGGAAGCGCCGGAACATGTTCCGGGATCGCCGGAACATGTTCCGGAAGGACCGGAACATGTTCCGGAAGCGCCGGAACATGTTCCGGAAGGACCGGAACATGTTCCGGAAGCGCCGGAACATGTTCCGGAATCGCCGGAAAATGTTCCGGAAGGACCGGAACGTGTTCCGGAAGGACCGGAACATGTTCCGGAAGCACCGGAACATGTTCCGGAAGCACCGGAACATGTTCCGGAATCGCCGGAACATGTTCCGGAAGGACCGGAACATGTTCCGGAAGGACCGGAACATGTTCCGAAAGGACCGGAACATGTTCCGGAAGCGCCGGAACATGTTCCGGAATCGCCGGAACATGTTCCGGAAGCACCGGAACATGTTCCGGAATCGCCGGAACATGTTCCGGAAGCACCGGAACATGTTCCGGAAGCGCCGGAACATGTTCCGGAATCGCCGGAACATGTTCCGGAAGCACCGGAACATGTTCCGGAAGCGCCGGAACATGTTCCGGAAGCACCGGAACATGTTCCGGAAGGACCGGAACATGTTCCGGAATCGCCGGAACATGTTCCGGAAGGACCGGAACATGGTCCGGAAGCACCGGAACATGTTCCGGAAGCGCCGGAACATGTTCCGGAAGCGCCGGAACATGTTCCGGAACCGCCGGAACATGTTCCGGAATCGCCGGAACATGTTCCGGAATCGCCGGAACATGTTCCGGAAGCGCCGGAACATGTTCCGGAAGCGCCGGAACATGTTCCGGAAGCGCCGGAACATGTTCCGGAAGCGCCGGAACATGTTCCGGAAGCGCCGGAACACGTTCCGGAGGCACCGGAACATGTTCCGGAGGCACCGGAACATGTTCCGGAAGCACCGGAACATGTTCCAGAAGCGCCGGAACATGTTCCGGAAGGACCGGAACATGTTCCGGAAGCACCGGGACATGTTCCGGAAGCGCCGGAACATGTTCCGGAATCGCCGGAACATGTTCCGGAAGGACCGGAACATGTTCCGGAAGCAACGAAACATGTTCCGGAATCGCCGCAACGTGTTCCGGAAGCGCCGGAACACGTTCCGGAAGGACCGGAACGTGTTCCGGAAGCACCGGAACATGTTCGGGAAGGACCGGAACATGTTCCGGAAGCACCGGAACATGTTCCGGAAGCGCCGGAACATGTTCCGGAAGCACCGGAACATGTTCCGGAAGCACCGGAACATGTTCCGGAAGCACCGGAACATGTTCCGGAAGCGCCGGAACATGTTCGGGAAGGACCGGAACATGTTCCGGAAGCGCCGGAACCTGTTCCGGAATCGCCGGAACATGTTCCAGAAGCACCGGAACATGTTCCGGAAGGACCGGAACATGTTCCGGAAGCGCCGGAACATGTTCCGGAAACACCGGAACATGTTCCGGAATCGCCGGAACATGTTCCGGAAGGACCGGAACATGTTCCGGAAGCACCGCAACATGTTCCGGAAGCGCCGGAACATGTTCCGGAAGCGCCGGAACATGTTCCGGGATCGCCGGAACATGTTCCGGAAGGACTGGAACATGTTCCGGAAGCGCCGGAACATGTTCCGGAAGGACCGGAACATGTTCCGGAAGCGCCGGAACATGTTCCGGAATCGCCGGAACATGTTCCGGAAGGACCGGAACACGTTCCGGAAGGACCGGAACATGTTCCGGAAGGACCGGAACATGTTCCGGAAGCGCCGGAACATGTTCCGGAATCGCCGGAACATGTTCCGGAAGCACCGGAACATGTTCCGGAAGCGCCAGAACATGTTCCGGAAGGACCGGAACATGTTCCGGAATCGCCGGAACATGTTCCGGAAGGACCGGAACATGTTCCGGAAGCACCGGAACATGTTCCGGAAGCGCCGGAACATGTTCCGGAAGCACCGGAACATGTTCCGGAAGCACCGGAACATGTTCCGGAAGCGCCGGAACATGTTCCGGAATCGCCGGAACATGTTCCGGAAGGACCGGAACATGTTCCGGAAGCACCGGAACATGTTCCGGAAGCGCCGGGACATGTTCCGGAAGCGCCGGAACATGTTCCGGAATCGCCGGAACATGTTCCGGAAGCACCGGAACATGTTCCGGAAGCGCCGGAACATGTTCCGGAAGCACCGGAACATGTTCAGGAATCGCCGGAACGTGTTCCGGAAGCGCCGGAACATGTTCCGGAAGGACCGGAACATGTTCCGGAAGCACCGGAACATGTTCGGGAAGGACCGGAACATGTTCCGTAAGCACCGGAACATGTTCCGGAATCGCCGGAACATGTTCCGGAAGGACCGGAACATGTTCCGGAAGCACCGGAACATGTTCCGGAAGGACCGGAACATGTTCCGGAAGCGCCGGAACATGTTCCGGAAGCACCGGAACATGTTCCGGAAGGACCGGAACATGTTCCGGAAGCGCCGGAACATGTTCCGGAATCGCCGGAACATGTTCCGGAAGCACCGGAACATGTTTCAAAAGGACCGGAACATGTTCCGGAAGCGCCGGAACATGTTCCGGAAGCACCGGAACATGTTCCGGAATCGCCGGAACATGTTCCGGAAGGACCGGAACATGTTCCGGAAGCACCAGAACATGTTCCGGAAGCACCGGAACATGTTCCGGAAGCGCCGGAACATGTTCCGGGATCGCCGGAACATGTTCCGGAAGGACCGGAACATGTTCCGGAAGCGCCGGAACATGTTCCGGAAGGACCGGAACATGTTCCGGAAGCGCCGGAACATGTTCCGGAATCGCCGGAAAATGTTCCGGAAGCACCGGAACGTGTTCCGGAAGGACCGGAACATGTTCCGGAAGGACCGGAACATGTTCCGGAAGCACCGGAACATGTTCCGGAATCGCCGGAACATGTTCCGGAAGGACCGGAACATGTTCCGGAAGCACCGGAACATGTTCCGAAAGGACCGGAACATGTTCCGGAAGCGCCGGAACATGTTCCGGAAGCACCGGAACATGTTCCGGAAGCGCCGGAACATGTTCCGGAATCGCCGGAACATGTTCCGGAAGCACCGGAACATGTTCCGGAAGCACCGGAACATGTTCCGAAAGGACCGGAACATGTTCCGGAAGCGCCGGAACATGTTCCGGAAGCACCGGAACATGTTCCGGAAGCGCCGGAACATGTTCCGGAAGGACCGGAACATGTTCCGGAAGGACCGGAACATGTTCCGGAATCGCCGGAACATGTTCCGGAAGGACCGGAACATGTTCCGGAAGCACCGGAACATGTTCCGGAAGCGCCGGAACATGTTCCGGAAGCGCCGGAACATGTTCCGGAACCGCCGGAACATGTTCCGGAATCGCCGGAACATGTTCCGGAAGCACCGGAACATGTTCCGGAAGCGCCGGAACATGTTCCGGAAGAACCGGAACATGTTCCGGAAGCACCGGAACATGTTCCGGAAGCGCCGGAACATGTTCCGGAATCGCCGGAACATGTTCCGGAAGCGCCGGAACATGTTCCGGAAGCACCGGAACATGTTCCGGAGGCACCGGAACATGTTCCGGAAGCGCCGGAACATGTTCCGGAATCGCCGGAACATGTTCCGGAAGCACCGGAACATGTTCCGGAAGCGCCGGAACATGTTCCGGAAGCACCGGAACATGTTCCGAAATCGCCGGGACATGTTCCGGAAGCGCCGGAACATGTTCCGGAAGGACCGGAACATGTTCCGGAAGCACCGGGACATGTTCCGGAAGCGCCGGAACATGTTCCGGAATCGCCGGAACATGTTCCGGAAGCACCGGAACATGTTCCGGAAGCGCCGGAACATGTTCCGGAAGCACCGGAACATGTTCCGGAAGCGCCGGAACATGTTCCGGAAGCGCCGGAACATGTTCCGGAAGCACCGGAACATGTTCCGGAAGCACCGGAACATGTTCCGGAAGCGCCGGAACATGTTCCGGAAGCACCGGAACATGTTCCGGAAGCACCGGAACATGTTCCGGAAGCACCGGAACATGTTCCGGAAGCACCGGAACATGTTCCGGAAGCGCCGGAACATGTTCCGGAAGCGCCGGAACATGTTCCGGAAGCACCGGAACATGTACCGGAAGCGCCGGAACATGTTCCGGAAGGACCGGAACATGTTCCGGAAGCACCGGAACATGTTCCGGAATCGCCGGAACATGTTCCGGAATCGCCGGAACATGTTCCGGAAGCACCGGAACATGTTCCGGAAGCACCGGAACATGTTCCGGAATCGCCGGAACATGTTCCGGAAGGACCGGAACATGTTCCGGAAGCACCGGAACATGTTCCGGAATCGCCGGAACATTTTCCGGAAGCACCGGAACATGTTCCGGAAGGACCGGAACATGTTCCGGAAGCGCCGGAACATGTTCCGGAAGCACCGGAACATGTTCCGGATGCACCGGAACATGTTCCGGAATCGCCGGAACATGTTCCGGAAGCACCGGAACATGTTCCGGAAGCGCCGGAACATGTTCCGGAATCGCCGGAACATGTTCCGGAAGCACCGGAACATGTTCCGGAAGCGCCGGAACATGTTCCGGAAAGACCGGAACATGTTACGGAAGGACCGGAACATGTTCCGGAAGGACCGGAACATGTTCCGGAATCGCCGGAACATGTTCTGGAAGGACCGGAACATGTTCCGGAAGCACCGGAACATGTTCCGGAAGCGCCGGAACATGTTCCGGAAGCGCCGGAACATGTTCCGGAAGCACCGGAACATGTTCCGGAACCGCCGGAACATGTTCCGGAAGCGCCGGAACATGTTCCGGAAGCACCGGAACATGTTCCGGAAGCACCGGAACATGTTCCGGAATCGCCGGAACATGTTCCGGAAGCACCGGAACATGTTCCGGAAGCGCCGGAACATGTTCCCGAATCGCTGGAACATGTTCCGGAATCGCTGGAACATGTTCCGGAACCGCCGGAACATGTTCCGGAATCGCCGGAACATGTTCCGGAAGCACCGGAACATGTTCCGGAAGCACCGGAACATGTTCCGGAAGCACCGGAACATGTTCCGGAAGGACCGGAACATGTTCCGGAAGCGCCGGAACATGTTCCGGAATCGCCGGAACATGTTCCGGAAGCACCGGAACATGTTCCGGAAGCACCGGAACATGTTCCGGAAGCACCCGAACATGTTCCGGAAGCACCGGAACATGTTCCGGAAGGACCGGAACATGTTCCGGAAGCGCCGGTACATGTTCCGGAATCGCCGGAACATGTTCCGGAAGCACCAGAACATGTTCCGGAAGCGCCGGAACATGTTCCGGAAGCACCGGAACATGTTCCGGAATCGCCGGAACATGTTCCGGAAGCACCGGAACATGTTCCGGAATCGCCAGAACATGTTCCGGAAGGACCGGAACATGTTCCGGAAGCGCCGGAACATGTTCCGGAAGCACCGGAACATGTTCCGGAAGGACCGGAACATGTTCCGGAAGCGCCGGAACATGTTCCGGAATCGCCGGAACATGTTCCGGAAGCACCGGAACATGTTCCGGAAGGACCGGAACATGTTCCGGAAGGACCGGAACATGTTCCGGAAGCACCGGAACATGTTCCGGAAGCGCCGGAACATGTTCCGGAAGGACCGGAACATGTTCCGGAAGCACCGGAACATGTTCCGGAATCGCCGGAACATTTTCCGGAAGCACCGGAACATGTTCCGGAAGCGCCGGAACATGTTCCGGAAAGACCGGAACATGTTGCGGAAGGACCGGAACATGTTCCGGAAGGACCGGAACATGTTCCGGAATCGCCGGAACATGTTCTGAAAGGACCGGAACATGTTCCGGAAGCACCGGAACATGTTCCAGAAGCGCCGGAACATGTTCCGGAATCGCCGGAACATGTTCCGGAAGCACCGGAACATGTTCCGGAAGCACCGGAACATGTTCCGGAATCGCCGGAAAATGTTCCGGAAGCACCGGAACATGTTCCGGAAGCGCCTGAACATGTTCCGGAATCGCGGGAACATGTTCCGGAAGCACCGGAACATGTTCCGGAAGCACCGGAACATGTTCCGGAAAGACCGGAACATGTTACGGAAGGACCGGAACATGTTCCGGAAGGACCGGAACATGTTCCGGAATCGCCGGAACATGTTCTGGAAGGACCGGAACATGTTCCGGAAGCGCCGGAACATGTTCCGGAAGCACCGGAACATGTTCCGGAAGGACCGGAACATGTTCCGGAAGCACCGGAACATGTTCCGGAAGCACCGGAACATGTTCCGGAATCGCCGGAACATGTTCCGGAAGCACCGGAACATGTTCCGGAATCGCCAGAACATGTTCCGGAAGGACCGGAACATGTTCCGGAAGCGCCGGAACATGTTCCGGAAGCACCGGAACATGTTCCGGAAGGACCGGAACATGTTCCGGAAGCGCCGGAACATGTTCCGGAATCGCCGGAACATGTTCCGGAAGCACCGGAACATGTTCCGGAAGGACCGGAACATGTTCCGGAAGGACCGGAACATGTTCCGGAAGCACCGGAACATGTTCCGGAAGCGCCGGAACATGTTCCGGAAGGACCGGAACATGTTCCGGAAGCACCGGAACATGTTCCGGAATCGCCGGAACATTTTCCGGAAGCACCGGAACATGTTCCGGAAGCGCCGGAACATGTTCCGGAAAGACCGGAACATGTTGCGGAAGGACCGGAACATGTTCCGGAAGGACCGGAACATGTTCCGGAATCGCCGGAACATGTTCTGAAAGGACCGGAACATGTTCCGGAAGCACCGGAACATGTTCCAGAAGCGCCGGAACATGTTCCGGAATCGCCGGAACATGTTCCGGAAGCACCGGAACATGTTCCGGAAGCACCGGAACATGTTCCGGAATCGCCGGAAAATGTTCCGGAGGCACCGGAACATGTTCCGGAAGCGCCTGAACATGTTCCGGAATCGCGGGAACATGTTCCGGAAGCACCGGAACATGTTCCGGAAGCACCGGAACATGTTCCGGAAAGACCGGAACATGTTACGGAAGGACCGGAACATGTTCCGGAAGGACCGGAACATGTTCCGGAATCGCCGGAACATGTTCTGGAAGGACCGGAACATGTTCCGGAAGCGCCGGAACATGTTCCGGAAGCACCGGAACATGTTCCGGAAGGACCGGAACATGTTCCGGAAGCACCGGAACATGTTCCGGAAGCGCCGGAACATGTTCCGGAACCGCCGGAACATGTTCCGGAATCGCCGGAACATGTTCCGGAAGGACCGGAACATGTTCCGGAAGCACCGGAACATGTTCCGGAAGCACCGGAACATGTTCCGGAAGCACCGGAACATGTTCCGGAATCGCCGGAACATGTTCCGGAAGCACCGGAACATGTTCCGGAAGCGCCGGAACATGTTCCGGAATCGCCGGAACATGTTCCGGAACCGCCGGAACATGTTCCGGAATCGCCGGAACATGTTCCGGAAGCACCGGAACATGTTCCGGAAGCACCGGAACATGTTCCGGAAGGACCGGAACATGTTCCGGAAGGACCGGAACATGTTCCGGAAGGACCGGAACATGTTCCGGAATCGCCGGAACATGTTCCGGAAGCACCGGAACATGTTCCGGAAGCGCCGGAACATGTTCCGGAATCGCCGGAACATGTTCCGGAAGCACCGGAACATGTTCCGGAAGGACCGGAACATGTTCCGGAAGGACCGGAACATGTTCCGGAAGCGCCGGAACATGTTCCGGAATCGCCGGAACATGTTCCGGAAGCACCGGAACATGTTCCGGAAGCACCGGAACATGTTCCGGAAGCACCGGAACATGTTCCGGAAGCGCCGGAACATGTTCCGGAACCGCCGGAACATGTTCCGGAAGGACCGGAACATGTTCCGGAAGCACCGGAACATGTTCCGGAAGCGCCGGAACATGTTCCGGAACCGCCGGAACATGTTCCGGAATCGCTGGAACATGTTCCGGAAGCGCCGGAACATGTTCCGGGATCGCCGGAACATGTTCCGGAAGCACCGGAACATGTTCCGGAATCGCCGGAACATGTTCCGGAAGCACCGGAACATGTTCCGGAAGGACCGGAACATGTTCCGGAAGCACCGGAACATGTTCCGGAATCGCCGGAACATGTTCCGGAAGGACCGGAACATGTTCCGGAAGCACCGGAACATGTTCCGGAATCGCCGGAACATGTTCCGGAAGCACCGGAACATGTTCCGGAAGGACCGGAACATGTTCCGGAAGCGCCGGAACATGTTCCGGAATCGCCGGAACATGTTCCGGAAGCACCGGAACATGTTCCGGAAGCACCGGAACATGTTCCGGAAGCACCGGAACATGTTCCGGAAGCACCGGAACATGTTCCGGAAGGACCGGAACATGTTCCGGAAGGACCGGAACATGTTCCGGAATCGCCGGAACATGTTCCGGAAGCACCGGAACATGTTCCGGAAGCACCGGAACATGTTCCGGAATCGCCGGAACATGTTCCGGAAGGACCGGAACATGTTCCGGAAGCACCGGAACATGTTCCGGAATCGCCGGAACATGTTCCGGAAGCACCGGAACATGTTCCGGAAGGACCGGAACATGTTCCGGAATCGCCGGTACATGTTCCGGAATCGACGGAACATGTTCCGGAAGCACCAGAACATGTTCCGGAAGCGCCGGAACATGTTCCGGAAGCACCGGAACATGTTCCGGAATCGCCGGAACATGTTCCGGAAGCACCGGAACATGTTCCGGAAGCGCCGGAACATGTTCCGGAATCGCCGGAACATGTTCCGGAAGGACCGGAACATGTTCCGGAAGCGCCGGAACATGTTCCGGAAGCACCGGAACATGTTCCGGAAGGACCGGAACATGTTCCGGAAGCGCCGGAACATGTTCCGGAATCGCCGGAACATGTTCCGGAAGCACCGGAACATGTTCCGGAAGGACCGGAACATGTTCCGGAAGGACCGGAACATGTTCCGGAAGCACCGGAACATGTTCCGGAATCGCCGGAACATGTTCCGGAAGGACCGGAACATGTTCCGGAATCGCCGGAACATTTTCCGGAAGCACCGGAACATGTTCCGGAAGGACCGGAACATGTTCCGGAAGCGCCGGAACATGTTCCGGAATCGCCGGAACATGTTCCGGAAGCACCGGAACATGTTCCGGAAGGACCGGAACATGTTCCGGAATCGCCGGAACATGTTCCGGAAGCACCGGAACATGTTCCGGAAGCGCCGGAACATGTTACGGAATCGCCGGAACATGTTCCGGAAGCACCGGAACATGTTCCGGAAGCGCCGGAACATGTTCCGGAAAGACCGGAACATGTTCCGGAAGGACCGGAACATGTTCCGGAAGCACCGGAACATGTTCCGGAATCGCCGGAACATGTTCCGGAAGGACCGGAACATGTTCCGGAAGCACCGGAACATGTTCCGGAATCGCCGGAACATGTTCCGGAAGCACCGGAACATGTTCCGGAAGGACCGGAACATGTTCCGGAAGCGCCGGAACATGTTCCGGAATCGCCGGAACATGTTCCGGAAGCACCGGAACATGTTCCGGAAGCACCGGAACATGTTCCGGAAGCACCGGAACATGTTCCGGAAGGACCGGAACATGTTCCGGAAGCGCCGGTACATGTTCCGGAATCGCCGGAACATGTTCCGGAAGGACCGGAACATGTTCCGGAAGCACCGGAACATGTTCCGGAAGCACCAGAACATGTTCCGGAAGCGCCGGAACATGTTCCGGAAGCACCGGAACATGTTCCGGAATCGCCGGAACATGTTCCGGAAGCACCGGAACATGTTCCGGAAGCGCCGGAACATGTTCCGGAATCGCCGGAAGATGTTCCGGAAGGACCGGAACATGTTCCGGAAGCGCCGGAAGATGTTCCGGAAGCACCGGAACATGTTCCGGAAGGACCGGAACATGTTCCGGAAGCACCGGAACATGTTCCGGAATCGCCGGAACATTTTCCGGAAGCACCGGAACATGTTCCGGAAGCACCGGAACATGTTCCGGAAGCGCCGGAACATGTTCCGGAATCGCCGGAACATGTTCCGGAAGCACCGGAACATGTTCCGGAAGCACCGGAACATGTTCCGGAAGCGCCGGAACATGTTACGGAATCGCCGGAACATGTTCCGGAAGCACCGGAACATGTTCCGGAAGCGCCGGAACATGTTCCGGAAGCACCGGAACATGTTCCGGAAGCACCGGAACATGTTCCGGAAGGACCGGAACATGTTCCGGAAGCGCCGGAACATGTTCCGGAATCGCCGGAACATGTTCCGGAAGCACCGGAACATGTTCCGGAAGGACCGGAACATGTTCCGGAAGCACCGGAACATGTTCCGGAAGCACCGGAACATGTTCCGGAATCGCCGGAACATGTTCCGGAAGGACCGGAACATGTTCCGGAAGCACCGGAACATGTTCCGGAATCGCCGGAACATTTTCCGGAAGCACCGGAACATGTTCCGGAAGGACCGGAACATGTTCCGGAAGCGCCGGAACATGTTCCGGAAGCACCGGAACATGTTCCGGAAGCACCGGAACATGTTCCGGAATCGCCGGAACATGTTCCGGAAGGACCGGAACATGTTCCGGAAGCGCCGGAACATGTTCCGGAATCGCCGGAACATGTTCCGGAAGCACCGGAACATGTTCCGGAAGCGCCGGAACATGTTCCGGAAAGACCGGAACATGTTACGGAAGGACCGGAACATGTTCCGGAAGGACCGGAACATGTTCCGGAATCGCGGGAACATGTTCTGGAAGGACCGGAACATGTTCCGGAAGCACCGGAACATGTTCCGGAAGCGCCGGAACATGTTCCGGAAGCGCCGGAACATGTTCCGGAAGCACTGGAACATGTTCCGGAAGCGCCGGAACATGTTCCGGAACCGCCGGAACATGTTCCGGAATCGCCGGAACATGTTCCGGAAGCACCGGAACATGTTCCGGAAGCACCGGAACATGTTCCGGAAGCACCGGAACATGTTCCGGAATCGCCGGAACATGTTCCGGAAGCACCGGAACATGTTCCGGAAGCGCCGGAACATGTTCCGGAATCGCCGGAACCGCCGGAACATGTTCCGGAATCGCCGGAACATGTTCCGGAAGCACCGGAACATGTTCCGGAAGCACCGGAACATGTTCCGGAAGCACCGGAACATGTTCCGGAAGGACCGGAACATGTTCCGGAAGCGCCGGAACATGTTCCGGAATCGCCGGAACATGTTCCGGAAGCACCGGAACATGTTCCGGAAGCACCGGAACATGTTCCGGAAGCACCCGAACATGTTCCGGAAGCACCGGAACATGTTCCGGAAGGACCGGAACATGTTCCGGAAGCGCCGGTACATGTTCCGGAATCGCCGGAACATGTTCCGGAAGCACCAGAACATGTTCCGGAAGCGCCGGAACATGTTCCGGAAGCACCGGAACATGTTCCGGAATCGCCGGAACATGTTCCGGAAGCACCGGAACATGTTCCGGAAGCGCCGGAACATGTTCCGGAATCGCCGGAACATGTTCCGGAAGGACCGGAACATGTTCCGGAAGCGCCGGAACATGTTCTGGAAGCACCGGAACATGTTCCGGAAGGACCGGAACATGTTCCGGAAGCGCCGGAACATGTTCCGGAATCGCCGGAACATGTTCCGGAAGCACCGAAACATGTTCCGGAAGGACCGGAACATGTTCCGGAAGGACTGGAACATGTTCCGGAAGCACCGGAACATGTTCCGGAAGCGCCGGAACATGTTCCGGAAGCACCGGAACATGTTCCGGAAGCACCGGAACATGTTCCGGAATCGCCGGAACATTTTCCGGAAGCACCGGAACATGTTCCGGAAGGACCGGAACATGTTCCAGAAGCGCCGGAACATGTTCCGGAATCGCCGGAACATGTTCCAGAAGGACCGGAACATGTTCCGGAAGCGCCGGAACATGTTCCGGAATCGCCGGAACATGTTCCGGAAGCACCGGAACATGTTCCGGAAGCGCCGGAACATGTTCCGGAAAGACCGGAACATGTTACGGAAGGACCGGAACATGTTCCGGAAGGACCGGAACATGTTCCGGAATCGCCGGAACATGTTCTGGAAGGACCGGAACATGTTCCGGAAGCACCGGAACATGTTCCAGAAGCGCCGGAACATGTTCCGGAATCGCCGGAACATGTTCCGGAAGCACCGGAACATGTTCCGGAAGCACCGGAACATGTTCCGGAATCGCCGGAAAATGTTCCGGAAGCACCGGAACATGTTCCGGAAGCGCCGGAACATGTTCCGGAATCGCCGGAACATGTTCCGGAAGCACCGGAACATGTTCCGGAAGCGCCGGAACATGTTCCGGAAAGACCGGAACATGTTACGGAAGGACCGGAACATGTTCCGGAAGGACCGGAACATGTTCCGGAATCGCCGGAACATGTTCTGGAAGGACCGGAACATGTTCCGGAAGCGCCGGAACATGTTCCGGAAGCACCGGAACATGTTCCGGAAGGACCGGAACATGTTCCGGAAGCACCGGAACATGTTCCGGAAGCGCCGGAACATGTTCCGGAACCGCCGGAACATGTTCCGGAATCGCCGGAACATGTTCCGGAAGGACCGGAACATGTTCCGGAAGCACCGGAACATGTTCCGGAAGCACCGGAACATGTTCCGGAAGCACCGGAACATGTTCCGGAATCGCCGGAACATGTTCCGGAATCGCCGGAACATGTTCCGGAAGCGCCGGAACATGTTCCGGAACCGCCGGAACATGTTCCGGAATCGCCGGAACATGTTCCGGAAGGACCGGAACATGTTCCGGAAGCACCGGAACATGTTCCGGAAGCACCGGAACATGTTCCGGAAGCGCCGGAACATGTTCCGGAAGCAACGGAACATGTTCCGGAAGGACCGGAACATGTTCCGGAAGGACCAGAACATGTTCCGGAAGCGCCGGAACATGTTCCGGAATCGCCGGAACATGTTCCGGAAGGACCGGAACATGTTCCGGAAGCGCCGGAACATGTTCCGGAAGGACCGGAACATGTTCCGGAAGCACCAGAACATGTTCCGGAAGGACCGGAACATGTTCCGGAAGGACCGGAACATGTTCCGGAAGCACCGGAACATGTTCCGGAAGCGCCGGAACATGTTCCGGAATCGCCGGAACATGTTCCGGAAGCGCCAGAACATGTTCCGGAAGGACCGGAACATGTTCCGGAAGGACCGGAACATGTTCCGGAAGCACCGGAACATGTTCCGGAATCGCCTGAACATGTTCCGGAAGCACCGGAACATGTTCCGGAAGCACCGGAACATGTTCCGGAAGGACCGGAACATGTTCCAGAAGCACCGGAACATGTTCCGGAAGCACCGGAACATGTTCCGGAAGCGCCGGAACATGTTCCGGAAGCAACAGAACATGTTCCGGAAGGACCGGAACATGTTCCGGAAGGACCGGAACATGTTCCGGAAGCGCCGGAACATGTTCCGGAATCGCCGGAACATGTTCCGGAAGGACCGGAACATGTTCCGGAAGCGCCGGAACATGTTCCGGAAGCACCGGAACATGTTCCGGAAGCACCGGAACATGTTCCGGAATCGCCGGAACATGTTCCGGAAGGACCGGAACATGTTCCGGAAGGACCGGAACATGTTCCGGAAGGACCGGAACATGTTCCGGAAGCGCCGGAACATGTTCCGGAAGGACCGGAACATGTTCCGGAATCGCCGGAACATGTTCCGGAAGCACCGGAACATGTTCCGGAATCGCCGGAACATGTTCCAGAAGGACCGGAACATGTTCCGGAAGCGCCGGAACATGTTCCGGAATCGCCGGAACATGTTCCGGAAGCACCAGAACATGTTCCGGAAGCGCCTGAACATGTTCCGGAAGCGCCGGAACATGTTCCAGAAGCACCGGAACATGTTCCGGAATCGCCGGAACATGTTCCGGAAGGACCGGAACATGTTCCGGAAGGACCGGAACATGTTCCGGAAGCACCGGGACATGTTCCGGAAGCGCCGGAACATGTTCCGGAATCGCCGGAACATGTTCCGGAAGGACCGGAACATGTTCCGGAAGGACCGGAACATGTTCCGGAAGCACCGGAACATGTTCCGGAAGCACCGGAACATGTTCCGGAAGCGCCGGAACATGTTCCGGAAGGACCGGAACATGTTCCGGAAGCGCCGGAACATGTTCCGGAATCGCCGGAACATGTTCCGGAAGCACCGGAACATGTTCCGGAAGCGCCGGAACATGTTCCGGAATCGCCGGAACATGTTCCGGAAGGACCGGAACGTGTTCCGGAAGCACCGGAACTTGTTCCGGAATCGCCGGGACATGTTCCGGAAGCGCCGGAACATGTTCCGGAATCGCCGGAACATGTTCCGGAAGGACCAGAACATGTTCCGGAAGGACCGGAACATGTTCCGGAAGCACCGGAACATGTTCCGGAAGCACCGGAACATGTTCCGGAAGCGCCGGAACATGTTCCGGAAGGACCGGAACATGTTCCGGAAGCGCCGGAACATGTTCCGGAATCGCCGGAACATGTTCCGGAAGCACCGGAACATGTTCCGGAAGCGCCGGAACATGTTCCGGAATCGCCGGAACATGTTCCGGAAGCACCGGAACATGTTCCGGAAGCGCCGGAACATGTTCCGGAAGGACCGGAACATGTTCCGGAAGGACCGGAACATGTTCCGGAATCGCCGGAACATGTTCCGGAAAGACCGGAACATGTTCTGGAAGGACCGGAACATGTTCCGGAAGCGCCGGAACATGTTCCGGAATCGCCGGAACATGTTCCGGAAGGACCGGAACATGTTCCGGAAGCGCCGGAACATGTTCCGGAAGGACCGGAACATGTTCCGGAAGGACCGGAACGTGTTCCGGAAGCACCGGAACATGTTCCAGAAGCGCCGGAACATGTTCCGGAATCGCCGGAACATGTTCCGGAAGGACCGGAACATGTTCCGGAAGGACCGGAACATGTTCCGGAAGCACCGGAACATGTTGCGGAATCGCCGGAACATGTTCCGGAAGGACCGGAACATGTTCCGGAAGCACCGGAACATGTTCCGGAAGCACCGGAACATGTTCCGGAAGCGCCGGAACATGTTCCGGAAGGACCGGAACATGTTCCGGAATCGCCGGAACATGTTCCGGAAGCACCGGAACATGTTCCGGAATCGCCGGAACATGTTCCAGAAGGACCGGAACATGTTCCGGAAGCGCCGGAACATGTTCCGGAATCGCCGGAAAATGTTCCGGAAGCACCAGAACATGTTCCGGAAGCGCCTGAACATGTTCCGGAAGCGCCGGAACATGTTCCGGAAGCACCGGAACATGTTCCGGAATCGCCGGAACATGTTCCGGAAGGACCGGAACATGTTCCGGAATCGCCGGAACATGTTCCGGAAGGACCGGAACATGTTCCGGAAGCACCGGAACATGTTCCGGAAGCACCGGAACATGTTCCGGAAGCACCGGAACATGTTCCGGAAGCGCCGGAACATGTTCCGGAAGGACCGGAACATGTTCCGGAAGCGCCGGAACATGTTCCGGAATCGCCGGAACATGTTCCGGAAGGACCGGAACATGTTCCGGAAGCACCGGAACATGTTCCGGAATCGCCGGGACATGTTCCGGAAGCGCCGGAACATGTTCCGGAATCGCCGGAACATGTTCCGGAAGGACCGGAACATGTTCCGGAAGCACCGGAACATGTTCCGGAAGCACCGGAACATGTTCCGGAAGCACCGGAACATGTTCCGGAAGCGCCGGAACATGTTCCGGAAGCACCGGAACATGTTCCGGAAGCGCCGGAACATGTTCCGGAATCGCCGGAACATGTTCCGGAAGCACCGGAACATGTTCCGGAAGCGCCGGAACATGTTCCGGAATCGCCGGAACATGTTCCAGAAGCGCCGGAACATGTTCCGGAAGCGCCGGAACATGTTCCGGAAGGACCGGAACATGTTCCGGAAGGACCGGAACATGTTCCGGAAGGACCGGAACATGTTCCGGAATCGCCGGAACATGTTCCGGAAGGACCGGAACATGTTCCGGAAGCACCGGAACATGTTCCGGAAGCGCCGGAACATGTTCCGGAAGCGCCGGAACATGTTCCGGAATCGCCGGAACATGTTCCGGAAGCACCGGAACATGTTCCGGAATCGCCGAAACATGTTCCGGAAGCACCGGAACATCTTCCGGAAGCGCCGGAACATGTTCCGGAAGGACCGGAACATGTTCCGGAAGCGCCGGAACATGTTCCGGAAGGACCGGAACATGTTCCGGAAGCACCGGAACATGTTCCGGAAGCACCGGAACATGTTCCGGAATCGCCTGAACATGTTCCGGAAGGACCGGAACATGTTCCCGAAGCACCGGAACATGTTCCGGAAGCACCGGAACATGTTCCGGAAGCGCCGGAACATGTTCCGGAATCGCCGGAACATGTTCCGGAAGCACCGGAACATGTTCCGGACGGACCGGAACATGTTCCGGAAGCGCCGGAACATGTTCCGGAATCGCCGGAACATGTTCCGGAAGCACCGGAACATGTTCCGGAAGGACCGGAACATGTTCCGGAAGGACCGGAACATGTTCCCGAAGGACCGGAACATGTTCCGGAAGCACCGGAACATGTTCCGGAAGCGCCGGAACATGTTCCGGAAGGACCGGAACATGTTCCGGAAGGACCGGAACATGCTCCGGAAGGACCGGAACATGCTCCGGAAGCGCCGGAACATGTTCCGGAATCGCCGGAACATGTTCCGGAAGCACCGGAACATGTTCCGGAAGCACCGGAACATGTTCCGGAAGCACCGGAACATGTTCCGGAAGCGCCGGAACATGTTCCGGAAGGACCGGAACATGTTCCGGAATCGCCGGAACATGTTTCGGAAGCACCGGAACATGTTCCGGCGATTCCGGAACATGTTCCGGAAGCACCGGAACATGTTGCGGAATCGCCGGAACATGTTCCGGAAGCACCGGAACATGTTACGGAAGGACCGGAACATGTTCCGGAAGCACCGGAACATGTTCCGGAAGCGCCGGAACATGTTCCGGAAGGACCGGAACATGTTCCGGAATCGCTGGAACATGTTCCGGAAGGACCGGAACATGTTCCGGAAGGACCGGAACATGTTCCGGAAGCGCCCGAACATGTTCCGGAAGGACCAGAACATGTTCCGGAATCGCCGGAACATGTTCCGGAAGCACCGGAACATGTTCCGGAAGCACCGGAACATGTTCCGGAAGCGCCGGAACATGTTCCGGAAGCGCCGGAACATGTTCCGGAAGCACCGGAACATGTTCCGGAATCGCCGGAACATGTTTCGGAAGGACCGGAACATGTTCCGGCAGCGCCGGAACATGTTCCGGAATCGCCGGAACATGTTCCGGAAGCACCGGAACATGTTCCGGAAGCGCCGGAACATGTTCCGGAAGCACCGGAACATGTTCCTGAATCGCCGGAACATGTTCCGGAAGGACCGGAACATGTTCCGGAAGCACCGGAATATGTTCCGGAAGCACCAGGACATGTTCCGGAAGCGCCGGAACATGTTCCGGGATCGCCGGAACATGTTCCGGAAGCGCCGGAACATGTTCCGGAAGCGCCGGAACATGTTCCGGCGCTTCCGGAACATGTTCCGGTCCTTCCGGAACATGTTCCGGTGCTTCCGGAACATGTTCCGGTGCTTCCGGAACATGTTCCGGCGATTCCGGAACATGTTCCGGCGATTCCGGAACATGTTCCGGCGCTTCCGGAACATGTTCCGGTGCTTCCGGAACATGTTCCGGTGCTTCCGGAACATGTTCCGGCGATTCCGGAACATATTCCGGTCCTTCCGGAACATGTTCCGGTCCTTCCGGAACATGTTCCGGCGCTTCCGGAACATGTTCCGGTGCTTCCGGAACATGTTCCGGCGATTCCGGACATGTTCCGGCGCTTCCGCAACATGTTCCGGTGCTTCCGGAACATGTTCCGGTCCTTCCGGAACATGTTCCGGCGCTTCCGGAACATTTTCTGGTCCTTCCGGAACATGTTCCGGTGCTTCTGGAACATGTTCCGGCGCTTCCGGAACATGTTCCGGCGATTCCGGAACATGTTCCGGAAGCACCGGAACATGTTCCGGAAGGACCGGAACATGTTCCGGAAGGACTGGAACATGTTCCGGAATCGCCGGAACATGTTCCGGAAGGACCGGAACATGTTCCGGAAGCACCGGAACATGTTCCGGAAGCGCCGGAACATGTTCCGGAAGCACCGGAACATGTTCCGGAAGGACCGGAAAATGTTCCGGAAGCGCCGGAACATGTTCCGGAAGGACCGGAACATGTTCCAGAAGCACCGGAACATGTTGCGGAAGCGCCGGAACATGTCCGGAATCGCCGGAACATGTTCCGGAAGCACCGGAACATGTTCCGGAAGCGCCGGAACATGTTCCGGAAGGACCGGAACATGTTCCGGAAGGACCGGAATATGTTCCGGAATCGCCGGAACATGTTCCGGAAGCACCGGAACATGTTCCGGAAGGACCGGAACATGTTCCGGAAGCACCGGAACATGTTCCGGAATCGCCGGAACATGTTCCGGAAGCACCGGAACATGTTCCGGAAGCACCGGAACATGTTCCGGAAGCACCGGAACATGTTCCGGAAGCGCCGGAACATGTTCCGGAATCGCCGGAACATGTTCCGGAAGCACCGGAACATGTTCCGGAAGCGCCGGAACATGTTCCGGAAGCACCGGAACATGTTCCGGAAGGACCGGAACATGTTCCGGAAGCGCCGGAACATGTTCCGGAATCGCCGGAACATGTTCCGGAAGCACCAGAACATGTTCCGGAAGCGCCGGAACATGTTCCGGAATCGCCGGAACATGTTCCGGAAGCACTGGAACATGTTCCCGAAGCGCCAGAACATGTTCCGGAAGGACCGGAACATGTTCCGGAAGGACCGGAACATGTTCCGGAAGCACCGGAACATGTTCCGGAATCGCCGGAACATGTTCCGGAAGGACCGGAACATGTTCCGGAAGCGCCGGAACATGTTCCGGAATCGCCGGAACATGTTCCGGAAGCGCCGGAACATGTTCCGGAATCGCCGGAACATGTTCCGGAAGCACCGGAACATGTTCCGGAATCGCCGAAACATGTTCCGGAAGCACCGGAACATCTTCCGGAAGCGCCGGAACATGTTCCGGAAGGACCGGAACATGTTCCGGAAGCGCCGGAACATGTTCCGGAAGGACCGGAACATGTTCCGGAAGGACCGGAACATGTTCCGGAAGCACCGGAACATGTTCCGGAATCGCCTGAACATGTTCCGGAAGGACCGGAACATGTTCCCGAAGCACCGGAACATGTTCCGGAAGCACCGGAACATGTTCCGGAAGCGCCGGAACATGTTCCGGAATCGCCGGAACATGTTCCGGAAGCACCGGAACATGTTCCGGACGGACCGGAACATGTTCCGGAAGCGCCGGAACATGTTCCGGAATCGCCGGAACATGTTCCGGAAGCACCGGAACATGTTCCGGAAGGACCGGAACATGTTCCGGAAGGACCGGAACATGTTCCCGAAGGACCGGAACATGTTCCGGAAGCACCGGAACATGTTCCGGAAGCGCCGGAAAATGTTCCGGAATCGCCGGAACATGTTCCGGAAGGACCGGAACATGTTCCGGAATCGCCGGAACATGTTCCGGAAGCACCGGAACATGTTCCGGCGATTCTGGAACATGTTCCGGCGATTCCGGAACATGTTCCGGAAGCACCGGAACATGTTCCGGAAGCGCCGGAACATGTTCCGGAAGCACCGGAACATGTTCCGGAAGGACCGGAACATGTTCCGGAAGCGCCGGAACATGTTCCGGAATCGCCGGAACATGTTCCGGAAGCACCGGAACATGTTCCGGAAGCGCCGGAACATGTTCCGGAATCGCCGGAACATGTTCCGGAAGCACTGGAACATGTTCCCGAAGCGCCAGAACATGTTCCGGAAGGACCGGAACATGTTCCGGAAGGACCGGAACATGTTCCGGAAGCACCGGAACATGTTCCGGAATCGCCGGAACATGTTCCGGAAGGACCGGAACATGTTCCGGAAGCGCCGGAACATGTTCCGGAATCGCCGGAACATGTTCCGGAAGCACCGGAACATGTTCCGGAATCGCCGGAACATGTTCCGGAAGGACCGGAACATGCTCCGGAAGCGCCGGAACATGTTCCGGAATCGCCGGAACATGTTCCGGAAGGACCGGAACATGTTCCGGAATCGCCGGAACATGTTCCGGAAGCACCGGAACATGTTCCGGCGATTCCGGAACATGTTCCGGCGATTCCGGAACATGTTCCGGAAGCACCGGAACATGTTGCGGAATCGCCGGAACATGTTCCGGAAGCACCGGAACATGTTACGGAAGGACCGGAACATGTTCCGGAAGCACCGGAACATGTTCCGGAAGCGCCGGAACATGTTCCGGAAGGACCGGAACATGTTCCGGAAGCACCGGAACATGTTCCTGAATCGCCGGAACATGTTCCGGAAGGACCGGAACATGTTCCGGAAGCACCGGAATATGTTCCGGAAGCACCAGGACATGTTCCGGAAGCGCCGGAACATGTTCCGGAATCGCCGGAACATGTTCCGGAAGGACCGGAACATGTTCCGGAAGCACCGGAACATGTTCCGGAAGGACCGGAACATGTTCCGGAAGGACCGGAACATGTTCCGGAAGCGCCGGAACATGTTCCGGAATCGCCGGAACATGTTCCGGAAGCACCGGAACATGTTCCGGAAGCGCCGGAACATGTTCCGGAATCGCCGGAACATGTTCCGGAAGCACTGGAACATGTTCCCGAAGCGCCAGAACATGTTCCGGAAGGACCGGAACATGTTCCGGAAGGACCGGAACATGTTCCGGAAGCACCGGAACATGTTCCGGAATCGCCGGAACATGTTCCGGAAGGACCGGAACATGTTCCGGAAGCGCCGGAACATGTTCCGGAATCGCCGGAACATGTTCCGGAAGCACCGGAACATGTTCCGGAATCGCCGGAACATGTTCCGGAAGGACCGGAACATGTTCCGGAAGCACCGGAACATGTTCCGGAAGCACCGGAACATGTTCCGGAAGCGCCGGAACATGTTCCGGAAGGACCGGAACATGTTCCGGAAGGACCAGAACATGCTCCGGAAGGACCGGAACATGTTCCGGAAGCGCCGGAACATGTTCCGGAATCGCCGGAACATGTTCCGGAAGCACCGGAACATGTTCCGGAAGCGCCGGAACATGTTCCGGAATCGCCGGAACATGTTCCGGAATCGCCGGAACATGTTGCGGAAGCACCAGAACATGTTCCGGAAGGACCGGAACATGTTCCGGAAGGACCGGAACATGTTCCGGAAGCACCGGAACATGTTCCGGAATCGCCGGAACATGTTCCGGAAGCACCGGAACATGTTCCGGAATCGCCGGAACATGTTCCGGAAGGACCGGAACATGTTCCGGAAGCACCGGAACATGTTCCGGAAGCACCGCAACATGTTCCGGAAGCGCCGGAACATGTTCCGGAAGGACCGGAACATGTTCCGGAAGGACCGGAACATGCTCCGGAAGGACCGGAACATGTTCCGGAAGCGCCGGAACATGTTCCGGAATCGCCGGAACATGTTCCGCAAGGACCGGAACATGTTCCGGAAGCACCGGAACATGTTCCGGAAGCACCGGAACATGTTCCGGAAGCGCCCGAACATGTTCCGGAAGCACCGGAACATGTTCCGGAAGGACCGGAACATGTTCCGGAAGCGCCGGAACATGTTCCGGAATCGCCGGAACATGTTCCGGAAGCACCGGAACATGTTCCGGAAGCGCCGGAACATGTTCCGGAATCGCCGGAACATGTTCCGGAAGGACCGGAACATGTTCCGGAAGGTCCGGAACATGTTCCGGAATCGCCTGAACATGTTCCGGACGCACCGGAACATGTTCCGGAAGCGCCGGAACTTGTTCCGGAATCGCCGGAACATGTTCCGGAAGCACCGGAACATGTTCCGGAAGCGCCGGAAGATGTTCCGGAAGGACCGGAACATGTTCCGGAAGGACCGGAACATGTTCCGGAAGCACCGGAACATGTTCCGGAAGCGCCCGAACATGTTCCGGAAGGACCGGAACATGTTCCGGAATCGCCGGAACATGTTCCGGAAGCACCGGAACATGTTCCGGAAGCACCGGAACATGTTCCGGAAGCGCCGGAACATGTTCCGGAAGGACCGGAACATGTTCCGGAAGCGCCGGAACATGTTCCGGAATCGCCGGAACATGTTCCGGAAGCACCGGAACATGTTCCGGAAGCGCCGGAACATGTTCCGGAAGGACCGGAACATGTTCCGGAATCGCCGGAACATGTTCCGGAAGGACCGAAACATGTTCCGGAAGCACCGGAACATGTTCCGGAAGCACCGGAACATGTTCCGGAAGCGCCGGAACATGTTCCGGAAGGACCGGAACATGTTCCGGAATCGCCCGAACATGTTCCGGAAGCGCCGGAACATGTTCCGGAAGCACCGGAACATGTGCCGGAAGGACCGGAACATGTTCCGGAGGCACCGGAACATGTTCCGGAATCGCCGGAACATGTTCCGGAAGCACCGGAACATGTTCCGGAGGGACCGGAACATGTTCCCGAAGCGCCAGAACATGTTCCGGAAGGACCGGAACATGTTCCGGAAGGGAAGGACCGGAACATGTTCCGGAAGCACCGGAACATGTTCCGGAGGCACCGGAACATGTTCCGGAATCGCCGGAACATGTTCCGGAAGCACCGGAACATGTTCCGGAAGCGCCGGAACATGTTCCGGAAGCACCGGAACATGTGCCGGAAGGACCGGAACATGTTCCGGAGGCACCGGAACATGTTCCAGAAGCACCGGAACATGTGCCGGAAGGACCGGAACATGTTCTGGAGGCACCGGAACATGTTCCGGAATCGCCGGAACATGTTCCGGAAGCGCCGGAACATGTTCCGGAAGGACCGGAACATGTTCCGGAAGGACCGGAACATTGTCCGGAAGCACCGGAACATGTTCCGGAAGCACCGGAACATTATCCGGAAGCGCCGGAACATGTTCCGGAAGGACCGGAACATGTTCCGGAAGCGCCGGAACATGTTCCGGAATCGCCGGAACATGTTCCCGAATCGCCGGAACATGTTCCGGAAGCACCGGAACATGTTTCGGAAGCGCCGGAACATGTTCCGGAATCGCCGGAACATGTTCCGGTCCTTCCGGAACATGTTCCGGTCCTTCCGGAACATGTTCCGGTCCTTCCGGAACATGTTCCGGTCCTTCCGGAACATGTTCCGGCGCTTCCGGAACATGTTCTGGTGCTTCCGGAACATGTTCCGGCGCTTCCGGAACATGTTCCGGCGCTTCCGGAACATGTTCCGGTCCTTCCGGAACATGTTCCGGCGATTCTGGAACATGTTCCGGTCCTTCCGGAACATGTTCCGGCCCTTCCGGAACATGTTCCGGCGATTCCGGAACATGTTCCGGCGTTTCCGGAACATGTTTCGGAATCGCCGGAACATGTTCCGGAAGGACCGGAACATGTTCCGGAAGCACCGGAACATGTTCCGGAAGCACCGGAACATGTTCCGGAAGGACCGGAACATGTTCCGGAAGCGCCGGAACATGTTCCGGAAGCACCGGAACATGTTCCGGAAGCGCCGGAACATGTTCCGGAAGGACCGGAACATGTTCCGGAAGGACCGGAACATGTTCCGGAATCGCCGGAACATGTTCCGGAAGCACCGGGACATGTTCCGGAAGCGCCGGAACATGTTCCGGAAGGACCGGAACATGTTCCGGAAGGACCGGAACATGTTCCGGAAGGACCGGAACACGTTCCGGAAGCACCGGAACATGTTCCGGAATCGCCGGAACATGTTCCGGAAGCACCGGAACATGTTCCGGCGCTTCCGGAACATGTTCCGGAAGGACCGGAACATGGTCCGGAAGGAGCGGAACATGTTCCGGAAGCACCGGAACATGTTCCGGAAGGACCGGGACATGTTCCGGAAGGGAAGGACCGGAACATGTTCCGGAAGCACCGGAACATGTTCCGGAGGCACCGGAACATGTTCCGGAATCGCCGGAACATGTTCCGGAAGCACCGGAACATGTTCCGGAAGCGCCGGAACATGTTCCGGAAGCACCGGAACATGTGCCGGAAGGACCGGAACATGTTCCGGAGGCACCGGAACATGTTCCAGAAGCACCGGAACATGTGCCGGAAGGACCGGAACATGTTCCGGAGGCACCGGAACATGTTCCGGAATCGCCGGAACATGTTCCGGAAGCGCCGGAACATGTTCCGGAAGGACCGGAACATGTTCCGGAAGGACCGGAACATGTTCCGGAAGGACCGGAACATTGTCCGGAAGGACCGGAACATGTTCCGGAAGCACCGGAACATTATCCGGAAGCGCCGGAACATGTTCCGGAAGGACCGGAACATGTTCCGGAAGCGCCGGAACATGTTCCGGAATCGCCGGAACATGTTCCCGAATCGCCGGAACATGTTCCGGAAGCACCGGAACATGTTTCGGAAGCGCCGGAACATGTTCCGGAATCGCCGGAACATGTTCCGGTCCTTCCGGAACATGTTCCGGTCCTTCCGGAACATGTTCCGGTCCTTCCGGAACATGTTCCGGTCCTTCCGGAACATGTTCCGGTCCTTCCGGAACATGTTCCGGCGCTTCCGGAACATGTTCTGGTGCTTCCGGAACATGTTCGGGTGCTTCCGGAACATGTTCCGGCGCTTCCGGAACATGTTCCGGCGCTTCCGGAACATGTTCCGGTCCTTCCGGAACATGTTCCGGCGATTCTGGAACATGTTCCGGTCCTTCCGGAACATGTTCCGGTCCTTCCGGAACATGTTCCGGCGATTCCGGAACATGTTCCGGCGCTTCCGGAACATGTTTCGGAATCGCCGGAACATGTTCCGGAAGGACCGGAACATGTTCCGGAAGCACCGGAACATGTTCCGGAAGCACCGGAACATGTTCCGGAAGGACCGGAACATGTTCCGGAAGCGCCGGAACATGTTCCGGAAGCACCGGAACATGTTCCGGAAGCGCCGGAACATGTTCCGGAAGGACCGGAACATGTTCCGGAAGGACCGGAACATGTTCCGGAATCGCCGGAACATGTTCCGGAAGCACCGGGACATGTTCCGGAAGCGCCGGAACATGTTCCGGAAGGACCGGAACATGTTCCGGAAGGACCGGAACATGTTCCGGAAGGACCGGAACACGTTCCGGAAGCACCGGAACATGTTCCCGAATCGCCGGAACATGTTCCGGAAGCACCGGAACATGTTCCGGCGCTTCCGGAACATGTTCCGGAAGGACCGGAACATGGTCCGGAAGGAGCGGAACATGTTCCGGAAGCACCGGAACATGTTCCGGAAGGACCGGGACATGTTCCGGAAGGGAAGGACCGGAACATGTTCCGGAAGCACCGGAACATGTTCCGGAGGCACCGGAACATGTTCGGGAATCGCCGGAACATGTTCCGGAAGCACCGGAACATGTTCCGGAAGCGCCGGAACATGTTCCGGAAGCACCGGAACATGTGCCGGAAGGACCGGAACATGTTCCGGAGGCACCGGAACATGTTCCAGAAGCACCGGAACATGTGCCGGAAGGACCGGAACATGTTCCGGAGGCACCGGAACATGTTCTGGAATCGCCGGAACATGTTCCGGAAGCGCCGGAACATGTTCCGGAAGGACCGGAACATGTTCCGGAAGGACCGGAACATGTTCCGGAAGGACCGGAACATTGTCCGGAAGGATCGGAACATGTTCCGGAAGCACCGGAACATTATCCGGAAGCGCCGGAACATGTTCCGGAAGGACCGGAACATGTTCCGGAAGCGCCGGAACATGTTCCGGAATCGCCGGAACATGTTCCCGAATCGCCGGAACATGTTCCGGAAGCACCGGAACATGTTTCGGAAGCGCCGGAACATGTTCCGGAATCGCCGGAACATGTTCCGGTCCTTCCGGAACATGTTCCGGTCCTTCCGGAACATGTTCCGGTCCTTCCGGAACATGTTCCGGTCCTTCCGGAACATGTTCCGGCGCTTCCGGAACATGTTCTGGTGCTTCCGGAACATGTTCCGGCGCTTCCGGAACATGTTCCGGCGCTTCCGGAACATGTTCCGGTCCTTCCGGAACATGTTCCGGCGATTCTGGAACATGTTCCGGTCCTTCCGGAACATGTTCCGGTCCTTCCGGAACATGTTCCGGCGATTCCGGAACATGTTCCGGCGCTTCCGGAACATGTTTCGGAATCGCCGGAACATGTTCCGGAAGGACCGGAACATGTTCCGGAAGCACCGTACATGTTCCGGAAGCACCGGAACATGTTCCGGAAGCACCGGAACATGTTCCGGAAGGACCGGAACATGTTCCGGAAGCGCCGGAACATGTTCCGGAAGCACCGGAACATGTTCCGGAAGCGCCGGAACATGTTCCGGAAGGACCGGAACATGTTCCGGAAGGACCGGAACATGTTCCGGAATCGCCGGAACATGTTCCGGAAGCACCGGGACATGTTCCGGAAGCGCCGGAACATGTTCCGGAAGGACCGGAACATGTTCCGGAAGGACCGGAACATGTTCCGGAAGGACCGGAACACGTTCCGGAAGGACCGGAACACGTTCCGGAAGCACCGGAACATGTTCCGGCGCTTCCGGAACATGTTCCGGAAGGACCGGAACATGGTCCGGAAGGAGCGGAACATGTTCCGGAAGCACCGGAACATGTTCCGGAAGGACCGGGACATGTTCCGGAAGCACCGGAACATGTTCCGAAATCGCCGGAACATGTTCCGGAAGCACCGGAACATGTTCCGGAAGCGCCGGAACATGTTCCGGAAGCACCGGAACATGTTCCGGAATCGCCGGAACATGTTCCGGAAGCACCGGAAGATGTTCCGGAATCGCCGGAACATGTTCCGGAAGGACCGGAACATGTTCCGGAAGCACCGGAACATGTTCCGGAAGCACCGGAACATGTTCCGGAAGCGCCGGAACATGTTCCGGAAGCACCGGAACATGTTCCGGCGCTTCCGGAACATGTTCCGGAAGGACCGGAACATGGTCCGGAAGGACCGGAACATGTTCCGGAAGCACCGGAACATGTTCCGGAAGGACCGGAACATGTTCCGGAAGCACCGGAACATGTTCCGAAATCGCCGGAAAATGTTCCGGAAGCACCGGAACATGTTCCGGAAGCGCCGGAACATGTTCCGGAAGCACCGGAACATGTTCCGGAATCGCCGGAACATGTTCCGGAAGCACCGGAAGATGTTCCGGAATCGCCGGAACATGTTCCGGAAGGACCGGAACATGTTCCGGAAGCACCGGAACATGTTCCGGAAGCACCGGAACATGTTCCGGAAGCGCCGGAACATGTTCCGGAAGGACCGGAACATGTTCCGGAAGGACCGGAACATGTTCCGGAAGCGCCGGAACATGTTCCGGAATCGGCGGAACATGTTCCGGAAGCACCGGAACATGTTCCGGAAGGACCGGAACATGTTCCGGAAGCGCCGGAACATGTTCCGGAATCGCCGGAACATGTTCCGGAAGCACCGGAACATGTTCCGGAAGCGACGAACATGTTCCGGAAGCACCGGAACATGTTCCGGAATCGCGGGAACATGTTCCGGAAGCACCGGAACATGTTCCGGAAGCACCGGAACATGTTCCGGAAGCGCCGGAACATGTTCCGGGATCGCCGGAACATGTTCCGGAAGGACCGGAACATGTTCCGGAAGCACCGGAACATGTTCCGGAAGCGCCGGAACATGTTCCGGAATCGCCGGAACATGTTCCGGAAGCACCGGAACATGTTCCGGAAGCACCGGAACATGTTCCGGAAGCACCGGAACATGTTCCGGAAGCGCCGGAACATGTTCCGGAAGCACCGGAACATGTTCCGGAAGGACCGGAACATGTTCCGGAAGGACCGGAACATGTTCCGGAAGCGCCGGAACATGTTCCGGAATCGCCGGAACATGTTCCGGAAGCACCGGAACATGTTCCGGAAGGACCGGAACATGTTCCGGAAGCGCCGGAACATGTTCCGGAATCGCCGGAACATGTTTCGGAAGCACCGGAACATGTTCCGGAAGCGCCGGAACATGTTCCGGAATCGCCGGAACATGTTCCGGAAGCACCGGAACATGTTCCGGAAGCGCCGGAACATGTTCCGGAAGGACCGGAACATGTTCCGGAAGCACCGGAACATGTTCCGGAAGCACCGGAACATGTTCCGGAAGGACCGGAACATGTTCCGGAAGCGCTGGAACATGTTCCGGAATCGCCGGAACATGTTCCGGAAGCACCGGAACATGTTCCGGAAGCGCCGGAACATGTTCCGGAAGCACCGGAACATGTTCCGGAATCGCGGGAACATGTTCCGGAAGCACCGGAACATGTTCCGGAAGCACCGGAACATGTTCCGGAAGCGCCGGAACATGTTCCGGGATCGCCGGAACATGTTCCGGGATCGCCGGAACATGTTCCGGGATCGCCGGAACATGTTCCGGAAGGACCGGAACATGTTCCGGAAGCACCGGAACATGTTCCGGAAGCGCCGGAACATGTTCCGGAATCGCCGGAACATGTTCCGGAAGCACCGGAACATGTTCCGGTGCTTCCGGAACATGTTCCGGTGCTTCCGGAACATGTTCCGGTGCTTCCGGAACATGTTCCGGTGCTTCCGGAACATGTTCCGGCGCTTCCGGAACATGTTCCGGTGCTTCCGGAACATGTTCCGGCGCTTCCGGAACATGTTCCGGTGCTTCCGGAACATGTTCCGGTCCTTCCGGAACATGTTCCGGCGCTTCCGGAACATGTTCCGGTGCTTCCGGAACATGTTCCGGAAGGACCGGAACATGTTCCGGAATCGCCGGAACATGTTCCGGAATCGCCGGAACATGTTCCGGAAGGACCGGAACATGTTCCGGAAGGACCGGAACATGTTCCGGAAGCGCCGGAACATGTTCCGGAATCGCCGGAACATGTTTCGGAAGCACCGGAACATGTTCCGGAAGCGCCGGAACATGTTCCGGAATCGCCGGAACATGTTCCAGAAGCACCAGAACATGTTCCGGAAGCGCCGGAACATGTTCCGGAAGGACCGGAACATGTTCCGGAAGGACCGGAACATGTTCCGGAAGGACCGGAACATGTTCCGGAATCGCCGGAACATGTTCCGGAAGGACCGGAACATGTTCCGGAAGGACCGGAACATGTTCCGGAAGCGCAGGAACATGTTCCGGAAGCGCCGGAACATGTTCCTGCGCTTCCGGAACATGTTCCGGAAGCACCGGAACATGTTCCGGAAGGACCGGAACATGTTCCGGAAGCGCCGGAACATGTTCCGGAAGGACCGGAACATGTTCCGGAAGGACCGGAACATGTTCCGGAATCGCCGGAACATGTTCCGGAAGGACCGGAACATGTTCCGGAAGGACCGGAACATGTTCCGGAAGCACCGGAACATGTTCCGGAAGCGTCGGAACATGTTCCGGAAGGACCGGAACATGTTCCGGAAGGACCGGAACATGTTCCGGAAGCGCCGGAACATGTTCCGGAATCGCCGGAACATGTTCCGGAAGCACCGGAACATGTTCCGGAAGCGCCGGAACATGTTCCGGAATCGCCGGAACATGTTCCGGAAGCGCCGGAACATGTTCCGGAAACACCGGAACATGTTCCGGAAGCACCGGAACATGTTCCGGAAGGACCGGAACATGTTCCGGAAGCGCCGGAACATGGTCCGGAATCACCGGAACATGTTCCGTAAGCACCGGAACATGTTCCGGAAGCGCCGGAACATGTTCCGGAAGCACCGAAACATGTTCCGGAATCGCCGCAACGTGTTCCGGAAGCGCCGGAACACGTTCCGGAAGGACCGGAACATGTTCCGGAAGCACCGGAACATGTTCGGGAAGGACCGCAACATGTTCCGGAAGCACCGGAACATGTTCCGGAAGCACCGGAACATGTTCCGGAAGGACCGGAACATGTTCCGGAAGCGCCGGAACATGTTCCGGAATCGCCGGAACATGTTCCGGAAGCACCGGAACATGTTCCGGAAGGACCGGAACATGTTCCGGAAGCGCCGGAACATGTTCCGGAAGCACCGGAACATGTTCCGGAATCGCCGGAACATGTTCCGGAAGCACCGGAACATGTTCCGGAAGCGCCGGAACATGTTCCGGGATCGCCGGAACATGTTCCGGAAGGACCGGAACATGTTCCGGAAGCGCCGGAACATGTTCCGGAAGCGCCGGAACATGTTCCGGAAGCACCGGAACATGTTCCGGAAGCGCCGGAACATGTTCCGGAATCGCCGGAACATGTTCCGGAAGCATCGGAACATGTTCCGGAAGCGCCGGAACATGTTCCGGAAGGACCGGAACATGTTCCGGAAGCGCCGGAACATGTTCCGGGATCGCCGGAACATGTTCCGGAAGCACCGGAACATGTTCCGGAAGGACCGGAACATGTTCCGGAAGCGCCGGAACATGTTCCGGAATCGCCGGAACATGTTCCGGAAGCACCGGAACACGTTCTGGAAGGACCGGAACATGTTCCGGAAGGACCGGAACATGTTCCGGAAGCACCGGAACATGTTCCGGAAGCACCGGTACATGTTCCGGAAGGGGCGGATCATGTTCCGGAAGCGCCGGAACATGTTCCGGAATCGCCGGAACATGTTCCGGAAGCACCGGAACATGTTCCGGAAGCGCCGGAACATGTTCTGGAATCGCCGGAACATGTTCCGGAAGCACCGGAACATGTTCCGGAAGCGCCGGAACATGTTCCGGAAGGACCGGAACATGTTCCGGAAGGACCGGAACATGTTCCAGGAAGGACCGGAACATGTTCCGGAATCGCCGGAACATGTTCCGGAAGGACCGGAACATGTTCCGGAAGCACCGGAACATGTTCCGGAAGCGCCGGAACATGTTCTGGAAGCGCCGGAACATGTTCCGGAAGCAACGGAACATGTTCCGGAAGGACCGGAACATGTTCCGGAAGCACCGGAACATGTTCCGGAAGCGCCGGAACATGTTCCGGAATCGCCGGAACATGTTCCGGAAGCACCGGAACATGTTCCGGAAGGACCGGAACATGTTCCGGAAGCGCCGGAACATGTTCCGGAATCGCCGGAACATGTTCCGGAAGCACCGGAACATGTTCCGGAAGCGCCGGAACATGTTCCGGAATCGCCGGAACATGTTCCGGAAGCGCCGGAACATGTTCCGGAAGCACCGGAACATGTTCCGGAAGGACCGGAACATGTTCCGGAAGCGCCGGAACATGTTCCGGAATCGCCGGAACATGTTCCGGAATCGCCGGAATATGTTCCGGAAGCAACGGAACATGTTCCGGAATCGCCGGAACATGTTCCGGAAGCACCGGAACATGTTCCGGAAGCGCCGGAACATGTTCCGGAATCGCCGGAACATGTTCCGGAAGCGCCGGAACATGTTCCGGAAGCACCGGAACATGTTCCGGAAGGACCGGAACATGTTCCGGAAGCGCCGGAACATGTTCCGGAATCGCCGGAACATGTTCCGGAATCGCCGGAATATGTTCCGGAAGCAACGGAACATGTTCCGGAATCGCCGGAACGTGTTCCGGAAGCGCCGGAACATGTTCCGGAAGGACCGGAACATGTTCCGGAAGCACCGGAACATGTTCAAGAAGGACCGGAACATGTTCCGGAAGCACCGGAACATGTTCCGGAATCGCCGGAACATGTTCCGGAAGGACCGGAACATGTTCCGGAAGTACCGGAACATGTTCCGGAAGCACCGGAACATGTTCCGGAAGCGCCGGAACATGTTCCGGAAGCACCGGAACATGTTCCGGAAGGACCGGAAGATGTTCCGGAAGCGCCGGAACATGTTCCGGAAGCGCCGGAACATGTTCTGGAAGCACCGGAACATGTTCCGGAATCGCCGGAACATGTTCCGGAAGCACCGGAACATGTTCCGGAAGCACCGGAACATGTTCCGGAATCGCCGGAACGTGCTCCGGAAGCGCCGGAACATGTTCCGGAAGGACCGGAACATGTTCCGGAAGCACCGGAACATGTTCGGGAAGGACCGGAACATGTTCCGGAAGCACCGGAACATGTTCCGGAATCGCCGGAACATGTTCCCGAAGGACCGGAACATGTTCCGGAAGCACCGGAACATGTTCCGGAATCGCCGGAACATGTTCCGGAATCGCCGGAATATGTTCCGGAAGCACCGGAACATGTTCCGGAATCGCCGGAACGTGTTCCGGAAGCGCCGGAACATGTTCCGGAAGGACCGGAACATGTTCCGGAAGCACCGGAACATGTTCGGGAAGGACCAGAACATGTTCCGGAAGCACCGGAACATGTTCCGGAATCGCCGGAACATGTTCCGGAAGGACCGGAACATGTTCCGGAAGCACCGGAACATGTTCCGGAAGCACCGGAACATGTTCCGGAAGCGCCGGAACATGTTCCGGAAGCACCGGAACATGTTCCGGAAGGACCGGAAGATGTTCCGGAAGCGCCGGAACATGTTCCGGAAGCGCCGGAACATGTTCCGGAATCGCCGGAACATGTTCCGGAAGCGCCGGAACATGTTCCGGAAGCGCCGGAACATGTTCCGGAAGCACCGGAACATGTTCCGGAATCGCCGGAACGTGTTCCGGAAGCGCCGGAACATGTTCCGGAAGGACCGGAACATGTTCCGGAAGCACCGGAACATGTTCGGGAAGGACCAGAACATGTTCCGGAAGCACCGGAACATGTTCCGGAATCGCCGGAACATGTTCCGGAAGGACCGGAACATGTTCCGGAAGCACCGGAACATGTTCCGGAAGCACCGGAACATGTTCCGGAAGCGCCGGAACATGTTCCGGAAGCACCGGAACATGTTCCGGAAGGACCGGAAGATGTTCCGGAAGCGCCGGAACATGTTCCGGAAGCGCCGGAACATGTTCCGGAATCGCCGGAACATGTTCCGGAAGCGCCGGAACATGTTCCGGAAGCGCCGGAACATGTTCCGGAAGCACCGGAACATGTTCTGGAAGCGCCGGAACATGTTCCGGAAGCACCGGAACATGTTCTGGAAGCGCCGGAACATGTTCCGGAATCGCCGGAACATGTTCCGGAAGCACCGGAACATGTTCCGGAAGCACCGGAACATGTTCCGGAATGGCCGGAACGTGTTCCGGAAGCGCCGGAACATGTTCCGGAAGGACCGGAACATGTTCCGGAAGCACCGGAACATGTTCGGGAAGGACCGGAACATGTTCCGGAAGCACCGGAACATGTTCCGGAATCGCCGGAACATGTTGCCGAAGGACCGGAACATGTTCCGGAAGCACCGGAACATGTTCCGGAAGGACCGGAACATGTTCCGGAAGCGCCGGAACATGTTCCGGAAGCACCGGAACATGTTCCGGAAGGACCGGAACATGTTCCGGAAGCGCCGGAACATGTTCCGGAATCGCCGGAACATGTTCCGGAAGCACCGGAACATGTTCCGGAAGGACCGGAACATGTTCCGGAAGCGCCGGAACATGTTCCGGAACCACCGGAACATGTTCCGGAATCGCCGGAACATGTTCCGGAAGGACCGGAACATGTTCCGGAAGCACCGGAACATGTTCCGGAAGCACCGGAACATGTTCCGGAAGCGCCGGAACATGTTCCGGGATCGCCGGAACATGTTCCGGAATCGCCGGAACATGTTCCGGAAGCGCCGGAACATGTTCCGGAACCACCGGAACATGTTCCGGAATCGCCGGAACATGTTCCGGAAGCACCGGAACATGTTCCACAAGGACCGGAACATGTTCCGGAAGCACCGGAACATGTTCCGGAATCGCCGGAACATGTTCCGGAAGGACCGGAACATGTTCCGGAAGCACCGGAACATGTTCCGGAAGGACCGGAACATGTTCCGGAAGGACCGGAACATGTTCCGGAAGCACCGGAACATGTTCCGGAATCGCCGGAACATGTTCCGGAAGCACCGGAACATGTTCCGGAAGCACCGGAACATGTTCCGGAAGCACCGGAACATGTTCCGGAAGGACCGGAACATGTTCCGGAAGCACCGGAACATGTTCCGGAAGGACCGGAACATGTTCCGGAATCGCCGGAATATGTTCCGGAAGGACCGGAACAGGTTCCGGAAGCACCGGAACATGTTCCGGAAGCGCCGAAACATGTTCCGGAAGCGCCGGAACATGTTCCGGAAACACCGGAACATGTTCCGGAAGGACCGGAACATGTTCCGGAAGCGCCGGAACATGTTCCGGAATCGCCGGAACATGTTCCGGAAGCACCGGAACATGTTCCGGAAGCGCCGGAACATGTTCCGGAAGCGCCGGAACATGTTCTGGAATCGCCGGAACATGTTCCGGAAGCACCGGAACATGTTCCGGAAGCGCCGGAACATGTTCCGGAAGGACCGGAACATGTTCCGGAAGGACCGGAACATGTTCCGGAAGCGCCGGAACATGTTCCGGTCCTTCCGGAACATGTTCCGGCGATTCCGGAACATGTTCCGGCGCTTCCGGAACATGTTATGGTGCTCCCGGAACATGTTCCGGAAGCGCCGGAACATGTTCCGGAACCGCCGGAACATGTTCCGGAATCGCCGGAACATGTTCCGAAAGCACCGGAACATGTTCCGGAAGCGCCGGAACATGTTCCGGAATCGCCGGAACATGTTCCGGAAGCGCCGGAACATGTTCCGGAAGCACCGGAACATGTTCCGGAAGGACCGGAACATGTTCCGGAAGCGCCGGAACATGTTCCGGAAGCGCCGGAACATGTTCCGGAAGCACCGGAACATGTTCCGAAAGCGCTGGAACATGTTCCGGAAGCGCCGGAACATGTTCCGGAAGCACCGGAACATGTTCCGGAAGGACCGGAACATGTTCCAGAAGCGCCGGAACATGTTCCGGAATCGCCGGAACATGTTCCGGAAGCACCGGAACATGTTCCAGAAGCGCCGGAACATGTTCTGGAATCGCCGGAACATGTTCCGGAAGCGCCGGAACATGTTCCGGAATCGCCGGAACATGTTCCGGAAGCACCGGAACATGTTCCGGAAGCGCCGGAACATGTTCCGGAAGCACCGGAACATGTTCCGGAAGGACCGGAACATGTTCCGGAAGCGCCGGAACATGTTCCGGAAGCACCGGAACATGTTCCGGAAGGACCGGAACATGTTCCGGAAGCGCCGGAACATGTTCCGGAATCGCCGGAACATGTTCCGGAAGGACCGGAACATGTTCCGGAAGCGCCGGAACATGTTCCGGAATCGCCGGAACATGTTCCGGAAGCACCGGAACATGTTCCGGAAGCACCGGAACATGTTCCGGAATCGCCGGAACATGTTCCGGAAGCGCCGGAACATGTTCCGGAATCGCCAGAACATGTTCCGGAAGCACCGGAACATGTTCCGGAAGCGCCGGAACATGTTCCGGAAGGACCGGAACATGTTCCGGAAGCACCAAAACATGTTCCGGAAGGACCGGAACATGTTCCGGAAGGACCGGAACATGTTCCGGAATCGGCGGAACATGTTCCGGAAGGACCGGAACATGTTCCGGAAGCACCAAAACATGTTCCGGAAGCGCCGGAACATGTTCCGGAAGCGCCGGAACATGTTCCGGAAGCACCGGAACATGTTCCGGAAGCACCGGAACATGTTCCGGAAGCAGCGGAACATGTTCCGGAAGCGCCGGAACATGTTCCGGAAGGACCGGAACATGTTCCGGAATCGCCGGAACATGTTCCGGAAGCACCGGAACATGTTCCGGAAGCGCCGGAACATGTTCCGGAAGCACCGGAACATGTTCCGGAATCGCCGGAACATGTTCCGGAAGGACCGGAACATGTTCCGGAAGCACCGGAACATGTTCCGGAAGGACCGGAACATGTTCCGGAAGCACCGGAACATGTTCCGGAAGCGCCGGAACATGTTCCGGAAGGACCGGAACATGTTCCGGAATCGCCGGAACATGTTCCGGAAGCACCGGAACATGTTCCGGAAGCGCCGGAACATGTTCCGGAAGCGCCGGAACATGTTCCGGAAGCACCGGAACATGTTCCGGAATCGCCGGAACATGTTCCGGAAGGACCGGAACATGTTCCTAAAGCACCGGAACATGTTCCGGAAGCACCGGAACATGTTCCGGAAACACCGGAACATGTTCCGGAAGCACCGGAACATGTTCCGGAATCGCCGGAACATGTTCCGGAATCGCCGGAACATGTTCCGGAAGGACCGGAACATGTTCCGGAAGGACCGGAACATGTTCCGGAAGGACCGGAACATGTTCCGGAATCGCCGGAACATGTTCCGGAAGGACCGGAACATGTTCCGGAAGCACCGGAACATGTTCCGGAAGAGCCGGAACATGTTCCGGAAGCGCCGGAACATGTTCCGGAAGCACCGGAACATGTTCCGGAAGGACCGGAACATGTTCCGGAAGCGCCGGAACATGTTCCGGAATCGCCGGAACATGTTCCGGAAGGACCGGAACATGTTCCAGAAGCGCCGGAACATGTTCCGGAATCGCCGGAACATGTTCCGGAAGCACCGGAACATGTTCCGGAATCGCCGGAACATGTTCCGGAAGGACCGGAACATGTTCCGGAATCGCCGGAACATGTTCCGGAAGGACCGGAACATGTTCCGGAAGCACCGGAACATGTTCCGGAAGAGCCGGAACATGTTCCGGAAGCGCCGGAACATGTTCCGGAAGCGCCGGAACATGTTCCGGAAGCACCGGAACATGTTCCGGAAGGACCGGAACATGTTCCGGAAGCGCCGGAACATGTTCCGGAATCGCCGGAACATGTTCCGGAAGGACCGGAACATGTTCCGGAAGCGCCGGAACATGTTCCGGAATCGCCGGAACATGTTCCGGAAGCACCGGAACATGTTCCGGAAGCACCGGAACATGTTCCGGAATCGCCGGAACATGTTCCGGAAGCACCGGAACATGTTCCGGAAGCGCCGGAACATGTTCCGGAAGGACCGGTACATGTTCCGGAAGCACCAAAACATGTTCCGGAAGGACCGGAACATGTTCCGGAAGGACCGGAACATGTTCCGGAATCGCCGGAACATGTTCCGGAAGGACCGGAACATGTTCCGGAAGCACCAAAACATGTTCCGGAAGCGCCGGAACATGTTCCGGAAGCGCCGGAACATGTTCCGGAAGGACCGGAACATGTTCCGGAAGCACCGGAACATGTTCCGGAAGCAGCGGAACATGTTCCGGAAGCGCCGGAACATGTTCCGGAAGGACCGGAACATGTTCCGGAATCGCCGGAACATGTTCCGGAAGCACCGGAACATGTTCCGGAAGCGCCGGAACATGTTCCGGAAGCACCGGAACATGTTCCGGAATCGCCGGAACATGTTCCGGAAGGACCGGAACATGTTCCGGAAGCACCGGAACATGTTCCGGAAGGACCGGAACATGTTCCGGTGCTTCCGGAACATGTTCCGGCGATTCCGGAACATGTTCCGGAAGCGCCGGAACATGTTCCGGAAGCGCCGGAACATGTTCCGGAAGCGCCGGAACATGTTCCGGAAGCACCGGAACATGTTCCGGAATCGCCGGAACATGTTCCGGAAGCACCGGAACATGTTCCGGAAGCACCGGAACATGTTCCGGAAGCACCGGAACATGTTCCGGAAGCACCGGAACATGTTCCGGAAGCACCGGAACATGTTCCGGAATCGCCGGAACATGTTCCGGAAGCGCCGGAACATGTTCCGGAATCGCCGGAACATGTTCCGGAAGCACCGGAACATGTTCCGGAAGGACCGGAACATGTTCCGGAATCGCCGGAACATGTTCCGGAAGGACCGGAACATGTTCCGGAAGGACCGGAACATGTTCCGGAAGAGCCGGAACATGTTCCGGAAGCGCCGGAACATGTTCCGGAAGAACCGGAACATGTTCCGGAAGGACCGGAACATGTTCCGGAAGCGCCGGAACATGTTCCGGAATCGCCGGAACATGTTCCGGAAGGACCGGAACATGTTCCGGAATCGCCGGAACATGTTCCGGAATCGCCGGAACATGTTCCGGAAGCGCCGGAACATGTTCCGGAATCGCCGGAACATGTTCCGGAATCGCCGGAACATGTTCCGGAAGCGCCGGAACATGTTCCGGAATCGCCGGAACATGTTCCGGAAGCACCGGAACATGTTCCGGAAGCGCCGGAACATGTTCCGGAAGGACCGGAACATGTTCCGGAAGGACCGGAACATGTTCCGGAAGGACCGGAACATGTTCCGGAAGCACCGGAACATGTTCCGGAAGCACCGGAACATGTTCCGGAAGCGCCGGAACATGTTCCGGAAGCGCCGGAACATGTTCCGGAAGCACCGGAACATGTTCCGGAAGCACCGGAACATGTTCCGGAAGCACCAGAACATGTTCCGGAAGCGCCGGAACATGTTCCGGAAGCGCCGGAACATGTTCCGGAAGGACCGGAACATGTTCCGGAAGCGCCGGAACATGTTCCGGAAGCACCGGAACATGTTCCGGAAGCACCGGAACATGTTCCGGAAGCGCCGGAACATGTTCCGGAAGCGCCGGAACATGTTCCGGAAGCACCGGAACATGTTCCGGAAGCGCCGGAACATGTTCCGGAAGCGCCGGAACATGTTCCGGAAGCACCGGAACATGTTCCGGAATCGCCGGAACATGTTCCGGAAGGACCGGAACATGTTCCGGAAGCACCGGGACATGTCCGGAAGCGCCGGAACATGTTCCGGAATCGCCGGAACATGTTCCGGAAGCACCGGAACATGTTCCGGAAGCACCGGAACATGTTCCGGAAGGACCGGAACATGTTCCGGAAGCACCGGAACATGTTCCGGAAGCGCCGGAACATGTTCCGGAAGGACCGGAACATGTTCCGGAATCGCCGGAACATGTTCCGGAATCGCCGGAACATGTTCCGGAAGCACCGGAACATGTTCCGGAAGCGCCGGAACATGTTCCGGAAGCGCCGGAACATGTTCCGGAAGCACCGGAACATGTTCCGGAATCGCCGGAACATGTTCCGGAAGGACCGGAACATGTTCCGGAAGCACCGGAACATGTTCCGGAAGCACCGGGACATGTCCGGAAGCGCCGGAACATGTTCCGGAAGGACCGGAACATGTTCCGGAAGCACCGGAACATGTTCCGGAAGCGCCGGAACATGTTCCGGAAGGACCGGAACATGTTCCGGAATCGCCGGAACATGTTCCGGAAGCACCGGAACATGTTCCGGAAGCGCCCGAACATGTTCCGGAAGCGCCGGAACATGTTCCGGAAGCACCGGAACATGTTCCGGAATCGCCGGAACATGTTCCGGAAGGACCGGAACATGTTCCTAAAGCACCGGAACATGTTCCGGAAGCACCGGAACATGTTCCGGAAACACCGGAACATGTTCCGGAAGCACCGGAACATGTTCCGGAATCGCCGGAACATGTTCCGGAATCGCCGGAACATGTTCCGGAAGGACCGGAACATGTTCCGGAAGGACCGGAACATGTTCCGGAAGGACCGGAACATGTTCCGGAATCGCCGGAACATGTTCCGGAAGGACCGGAACATGTTCCGGAAGCACCGGAACATGTTCCGGAAGAGCCGGAACATGTTCCGGAAGCGCCGGAACATGTTCCGGAAGCACCGGAACATGTTCCGGAAGGACCGGAACATGTTCCGGAAGCGCCGGAACATGTTCCGGAATCGCCGGAACATGTTCCGGAAGGACCGGAACATGTTCCAGAAGCGCCGGAACATGTTCCGGAATCGCCGGAACATGTTCCGGAAGCACCGGAACATGTTCCGGATTCGCCGGAACATGTTCCGGAAGGACCGGAACATGTTCCGGAATCGCCGGAACATGTTCCGGAAGGACCGGAACATGTTCCGGAAGCACCGGAACATGTTCCGGAAGAGCCGGAACATGTTCCGGAAGCGCCGGAACATGTTCCGGAAGCGCCGGAACATGTTCCGGAAGCACCGGAACATGTTCCGGAAGGACCGGAACATGTTCCGGAAGCGCCGGAACATGTTCCGGAATCGCCGGAACATGTTCCGGAAGGACCGGAACATGTTCCGGAAGCGCCGGAACATGTTCCGGAATCGCCGGAACATGTTCCGGAAGCACCGGAACATGTTCCGGAAGCACCGGAACATGTTCCGGAATCGCCGGAACATGTTCCGGAAGCACCGGAACATGTTCCGGAAGCGCCGGAACATGTTCCGGAAGGACCGGAACATGTTCCGGAAGCACCAAAACATGTTCCGGAAGGACCGGAACATGTTCCGGAAGGACCGGAACATGTTCCGGAATCGCCGGAACATGTTCCGGAAGGACCGGAACATGTTCCGGAAGCACCAAAACATGTTCCGGAAGCGCCGGAACATGTTCCGGAAGCGCCGGAACATGTTCCGGAAGGACCGGAACATGTTCCGGAAGCACCGGAACATGTTCCGGAAGCAGCGGAACATGTTCCGGAAGCGCCGGAACATGTTCCGGAAGGACCGGAACATGTTCCGGAATCGCCGGAACATGTTCCGGAAGCACCGGAACATGTTCCGGAAGCGCCGGAACATGTTCCGGAAGCACCGGAACATGTTCCGGAATCGCCGGAACATGTTCCGGAAGGACCGGAACATGTTCCGGAATCGCCGGAACATGTTCCGGAAGCACCGGAACATGTTCCGGAAGCGCCGGAACATGTTCCGGAAGCGCCGGAACATGTTCCGGAAGCACCGGAACATGTTCCGGAATCGCCGGAACATGTTCCGGAAGGACCGGAACATGTTCCGGAAGCACCGGAACATGTTCCGGAAGCACCGGAACATGTTCCGGAAGCACCGGAACATGTTCCGGAATCGCCGGAACATGTTCCGGAAGCGCCGGAACATGTTCCGGAATCGCCGGAACATGTTCCGGAAGCACCGGAACATGTTCCGGAAGGACCGGAACATGTTCCGGAATCGCCGGAACATGTTCCGGAAGGACCGGAACATGTTCCGGAAGGACCGGAACATGTTCCGGAAGCACCGGAACATGTTCCGGAAGAGCCGGAACATGTTCCGGAAGCGCCGGAACATGTTCCGGAAGAACCGGAACATGTTCCGGAAGGACCGGAACATGTTCCGGAAGCGCCGGAACATGTTCCGGAATCGCCGGAACATGTTCCGGAAGGACCGGAACATGTTCCGGAATCGCCGGAACATGTTCCGGAATCGCCGGAACATGTTCCGGAAGCGCCGGAACATGTTCCGGAAGGACCGGAACATGTTCCGGAATCGCCGGAACATGTTCCGGAAGCGCCGGAACATGTTCCGGAATCGCCGGAACATGTTCCGGAAGCACCGGAACATGTTCCGGAAGCGCCGGAACATGTTCCGGAAGGACCGGAACATGTTCCGGAAGGACCGGAACATGTTCCGGAAGGACCGGAACATGTTCCGGAAGCACCGGAACATGTTCCGGAAGCACCGGAACATGTTCCGGAAGCGCCGGAACATGTTCCGGAAGCGCCGGAACATGTTCCGGAAGCACCGGAACATGTTCCGGAAGGACCGGAACATGTTCCGGAAGCACCAGAACATGTTCCGGAAGCGCCGGAACATGTTCCGGAAGCGCCGGAACATGTTCCGGAAGGACCGGAACATGTTCCGGAAGCGCCGGAACATGTTCCGGAAGCACCGGAACATGTTCCGGAAGCACCGGAACATGTTCCGGAAGCGCCGGAACATGTTCCGGAAGCGCCGGAACATGTTCCGGAAGCACCGGAACATGTTCCGGAAGCGCCGGAACATGTTCCGGAAGCGCCGGAACATGTTCCGGAAGCACCGGAACATGTTCCGGAATCGCCGGAACATGTTCCGGAAGGACCGGAACATGTTCCGGAAGCACCGGAACATGTTCCGGAAGCACCGGGACATGTCCGGAAGCGCCGGAACATGTTCCGGAATCGCCGGAACATGTTCCGGAAGCACCGGAACATGTTCCGGAAGCACCGGAACATGTTCCGGAAGCACCGGAACATGTTCCGGAAGCACCGGAACATGTTCCGGAAGCGCCGGAACATGTTCCGGAAGGACCGGAACATGTTCCGGAATCGCCGGAACATGTTCCGGAAGCACCGGAACATGTTCCGGAAGCGCCGGAACATGTTCCGGAAGCGCCGGAACATGTTCCGGAAGCACCGGAACATGTTCCGGAATCGCCGGAACATGTTCCGGAAGGACCGGAACATGTTCCGGAAGCACCGGAACATGTTCCGGAAGCACCGGGACATGTCCGGAAGCGCCGGAACATGTTCCGGAATCGCCGGAACATGTTCCGGAAGCACCGGAACATGTTCCGGAAGCGCCGGAACATGTTCCGGAAGCGCCGGAACATGTTCCGGAAGCACCGGAACATGTTCCGGAAGCGCCGGAACATGTTCCGGAAGCACCGGAACATGTTCCGGAATCGCCGGAACATGTTCCGGAAGGACCGGAACATGTTCCGGAAGGACCGGAACATGTTCCGGAAGCGCCGGAACATGTTCCGGAATCGCCGGAACATGTTCCGGAAGCACCGGAACATGTTCCGGAAGCACCGGAACATGTTCCGGAAGCACCGGAACATGTTCCGGAAGCGCCAGAACATGTTCCGGAATCTCCGGAACATGTTCCGGAAGCGCCGGAACATGTTCCGGAAGCGCCGGAACATGTTCCGGAAGGACCGGAACATGTTCCGGAAGGACCGGAACATGTTCCGGAAGGACCGGAACATGTTCCGGAATCGCCGGAACATGTTCCGGAAGGACCGGAACATGTTCCGGAAGGACCGGAACATGTTCCGGAAGCGCCGGAACATGTTCCGGAAGCACCGGAACATGTTCCGGAATCGCCGGAACATGTTCCGGAAGGACCGGAACATGTTCCGGAAGGACCGGAACATGTTCCGGAAGCACCGGGACATGCTCCGGAAGCGCCGGAACATGTTCCGGAATCGCCGGAACATGTTCCGGAAGCGCCGGAACATGTTCCGGAAGCACCGGAACATGTTCCGGAAGGACCGGAACATGTTCCGGAAGCGCCGGAACATGTTCCGGAATCGCCGGAACATGTTCCGGAAGCACCGGAACATGTTCCGGAAGGACCGGAACATGTTCCGGAATCGCCGGAACATGTTCCGGAAGGAACGGAACATGTTCCGGAAGGACCGGAACATGTTCCGGAAGCGCCGGAACATGTTCCGGAATCGCCGGAAAATTCTCCGGAAGCACCGGAACATGTTCCGGAAGCACCGGAACATGTTCCGGAAGCACCGGAACATGTTCCGGAAGCGCCGGAACATGTTCCGGAAGGACCGGAACATGTTCCGGAAGGACCGGAACATGTTCCGGAATCGCCGGAACATGTTCCGGAAGGACCAGAACATGTTCCGGAAGCACCGGAACATGTTCCGGAAGCGCCGGAACATGTTCCGGAAGCACCGGAACATGTTCCGGAAGCACCGGAACATGTTCCGGAAGCGCCGGAACATGTTCCGGAAGCACCGGAACATGTTCCGGAAGGATCGGAACATGTTCCGGAAGGACCGGAACATGTTCCGGAAGGACCGGAATATGTTCCGGAATCGCCGGAACATGTTCCGGAATCGCCGGAACATGTTCCGGAAGGACCGGAACATGTTCCGGAAGCACCGGAAAATGTTCCGGAAGCGCCGGAACATGTTCCGGAAGCACCGGAACATGTTCCGGAAGCACCGGAACATGTTCCGGAAGCGCCGGAACATGTTCCGGAAGGATCGGAACATGTTCCGGAAGGACCGGAACATGTTCCGGAAGGACCGGAATATGTTCCGGAATCGCCGGAAAATGTTCCGGAATCGCCGGAACATGTTCCGGAAGGACCGGAACATGTTCCGGAAGCACCGGAAAATGTTCCGGAAGGACCAGAACATGTTCCGGAAGGACCGGAACATGTTCCGGAAGCGCCGGAACATGTTCCGGAATCGCCGGAACATGTTCTGGAAGCACCGGAACATGTTCCAGAAGCACCGGAACATGTTCCGGAAGGACCGGAACATGTTCCGGAAGCGCCGGAACATGTTCCGGAATCGCCGGAACATGTTCCGGAAGCACCGGAACATGTTCCGGAATCGCCGGAACATGTTCCGGAAGCACCGGAACATGTTCCGGAAGCACCGGAACATGTTCCGGAAGCGCCGGAACATGTTCCGGAATCGCCGGAAAATGTTCCGGAAGGACCGGAACATGTTCCGGAAGCGCCGGAACATGTTCCGGAATCGCCGGAACATGTTCCAGAAGCACCGGAACATGTTCCGGAAGCACCGGAACATGTTCCGGAATCGCCGGAACATGTTCCGGAAGCGCCGGAACATGTTCCGGAATCGCCGGAACATGTTCCGGAAGCACCGGAACATGTTCCGGAAGCGCCGGAACATGTTCCGGAAGGACCGGAACATGTTCCGGAAGGACCGGAACATGTTCCGGAATCGCCGGAACATGTTCCGGAAGGACCGGAACATGTTCCGGAAGCACCAAAACATGTTCCGGAAGCGCCGGAACATGTTCCGGAAGCGCCGGAAGATGTTCCGGAAGCACCGGAACATGTTCCGGAAGCACCGGAACATGTTCCGGAAGCAGCGGAACATGTTCCGGAAGGACCGGAACATGTTCCGGAAGCGCCGGAACATGTTCCGGAATCGCCGGAACATGTTCCGGAATCGCCGGAACATGTTCCGGAAGCGCCGGAACATGTTCCGGAATCGCCGGAACATGTTCCGGAAGCACCGGAACATGTTCCGGAAGGACCGGAACATGTTCCGGAAGGACCGGAACATGTTCCGGAATCGCCGGAACATGTTCCGGAAGCACCGGAACATGTTCCGGAAGCGCCGGAACGTGTTCCGGAAGGACCGGAACATGTTCCGGAAGGACCGGAACATGTTCCGGAATCGCCGGAACATGTTCCGGAAGGACCGGAACATGTTCCGGAAGCACCATAACATGTTCCGGAAGCGCCGGAACATGTTCCGGAAGCGCCGGAACATGTTCCGGAAGCACCGGAACATGTTCCGGAAGGACCGGAACATGTTCCGGAAGCACCGGAACATGTTCCGGAAGCGCCGGAACATGTTCCGGAACCGCCGGAACATGTTCCGGAATCGCCGGAACATGTTCCGGAAGCACCGGAACATGTTCCGGAAGCGCCGGAACATGTTCCGGAAGCACCGGAACATGTTCCGGAAGCGCCGGAACATGTTCCGGAATCGCCGGAACATGTTCCGGAAGCACCGGAACATGTTCCGGAAGCGCCGGAACATGTTCCGGAATCGCCGGAACATGTTCCGGAAGCGCCGGAACATGTTCCGGAAGCACCGGAACATGTTCCGGAAGGACCGGAACATGTTCCGGAAGCGCCGGAACATGTTCCGGAATCGCCGGAACATGTTCCGGAAGCAACGGAACATGTTCCAGAAGCGCTGGAACATCTTCCGGAAGCGCCGGAACATGTTCCGCAAGCACCGGAACATGTTCCGGAAGGACCGGAACATGTTCCGGAAGCGCCGGAACATGTTCCGGAATCGCCGGAACATGTTCCGGAAGCACCGGAACATGTTCCGGAAGCGCCGGAACATGTTCCGGAATCGCCGGAACATGTTCCGGAAGCACCGGAACATGTTCCGGAAGCACCGGAACATGTTCCGGAAGGACCGGAACATGTTCCGGAAGCGCCGGAACATGTTCCGGAAGCACCGGAACATGTTCCGGAAGGACCGGAACATGTTCCGGAAGCACCGGAACATGTTCCGGAAGCGCCGGAACATGTTCCGGAACCGCCGGAACATGTTCCGGAATCGCCGGAACATGTTCCGGAAGCACCGGAACATGTTCCGGAAGCGCCGGAACATGTTCCGGAAGGACCGGAACATGTTCCGGAAGCGCCGGAACATGTTCCGGAATCGCCGGAACATGTTCCGGAAGCACCGGAACATGTTCCGGAAGCGCCGGAACATGTTCCGGAATCGCCGGAACATGTTCCGGAAGCGCCGGAACATGTTCCGGAAGCACCGGAACATGTTCCGGAAGGACCGGAACATGTTCCGGAAGCGCCGGAACATGTTCCGGAATCGCCGGAACATGTTCCGGAAGCAACGGAACATGTTCCAGAAGCGCTGGAACATGTTCCGGAAGCGCCGGAACATGTTCCGGAAGCACCGGAACATGTTCCGGAAGGACCGGAACATGTTCCGGAAGCGCCGGAACATGTTCCGGAATCGCCGGAACATGTTCCGGAAGCACCGGAACATGTTCCGGAAGCGCCGGAACATGTTCCGGAATCGCCGGAACATGTTCCGGAAGCGCCGGAACATGTTCCGGAAGGACCGGAACATGTTCCGGAATCGCCGGAACATGTTCCGGAAGGACCGGAACATGTTCCGGAAGCACCGGAACATGTTCCGGAAGCGCCGGAACATGTTCCGGAAGCGCCGGAACATGTTCCGGAAGGACCGGAACATGTTCCAAAAGCGCCGGAACATGTTCCGGAATCGCCGGAACATGTTCCGGAAGGACCGGAACATGTTCCGGAAGCGCCGGAACATGTTCCGGAATCGCCAGAACATGTTCCGGAAGCACCGGAACATGTTCCGGAAGCACCGGAACATGTTCCGGAATCGCCGGAACATGTTCCGGAAGCGCCGAAACATGTTCCGGAATCGCCGGAACATGTTCCGGAAGCACCGGAACATGTTCCGGAAGCGCCGGAACATGTTCCGGAAGGACCGGAACATGTTCCGGAAGGACCGGAACATGTTCCGGAAGGACCGGAACATGTTCCGGAATCGCCGGAACATGTTCCGGAAGGACCGGAACATGTTCCGGAAGCACCGGAACATGTTCCGGAAGCGCCGGAACATGTTCCGGAAGCGCCGGAACATGTTCCGGAAGGACCGGAACATGTTCCGGAAGCACCGGAACATGTTCCGGAAGCGCCGGAACATGTTCCGGAACCGCCGGAACATGTTCCGGAATCGCCGGAACATGTTCCGGAAGCACCGGAACATGTTCTGGAAGCGCCGGAACATGTTCCGGAAGCACCGGAACATGTTCCGGAAGGACCGGAACATGTTCCGGAAGCGCCGGAACATGTTCCGGAAGCACCGGAACATGTTCCGGAAGCACCGGAACATGTTCCGGAAGCGCCGGAACATGTTCCGGAATCGCCGGAACATGTTCCGGAAGGACCGGAACATGTTCCGGAAGCGCCGGAACATGTTCCGGAATCGCCGGAACATGTTCCGCAAGCGCCGGAACATGTTCCGGAAGCACCGGAACATGTTCCGGAAGGACCGGAACATGTTCCGGAATCGCCGGAACATGTTCCGGAAGCACCGGAACATGTTCCGGAAGCGCTGGAACATGTTCCGGAAGCGCCGGAACATGTTCCGGAAGCACCGGAACATGTTCCGGAAGGACCGGAACATGTTCCGGAAGCGCCGGAACATGTTCGAGAATCGCCGGAACATGTTCCGGAAGCGCCGGAACATGTTCCGGAATCGCCGGAACATGTTCCGGAAGCACCGGAACATGTTCCGGAAGCGCCGGAACATGTTCCGGAAGGACCGGAACATGTTCCGGAAGGACCGGAACATGTTCCGGAAGGACCGGAACATGTTCCAGAATCGCCGGAACATGTTCCGGAAGCACCGGAACATGTTCCGGAAGCACCGGAACATGTTCCGGAAGCGCCGGAACATGTTCCGGAAGCGCCGGAACATGTTCCGGAAGCACCGGAACATGTTCCGGAAGGACCGGAACATGTTCCGGAAGCGCCGGAACATGTTCCGGAAGCGCCGGAACATGTTCCGGAAGCACCGGAACATGTTCCGGAAGCACCGGAACATGTTCCGGAAGCACCGGAACATGTTCCGGAAGCGCCGGAACATGTTCCGGAAGGACCGGAACATGTTCCGGAAGGACCGGAACATGTTCCGGAAGCGCCGGAACATGTTCCGAAATCGCCGGAACATGTTCCGAAATCGCCGGAACATGTTCCGAAATCGCCGGAACATGTTCCGGAAGCACCGGAACATGTTCCGGAAGCACCGGGACATGTTCCGGAATCGCCGGAACATGTGCCGGAAGGACCGGAACATGTTCCGGAAGCACCGGAACATGTTCCGGAAGCACCGGAACATGTTCCGGAAGCGCCGGAACATGTTCCGGAAGCACCGGAACATGTTCCGGAAGGACCGGAACATGTTCCGGAAGCGCCGGAACATGTTCCGGAATCGCCGGAACATGTCCCGGAAGCACCGGAACATGTTCCGGAAGCGCCGGAACATGTTCCGGAATCGCCGGAACATGTTCCGGAAGCACAGGAACATGTTCCGGAAGCGCCGGAACATGTTCCGGAAGGACCGAAACATGTTCCGGAAGGACCGGAACATGTTCCGGAAGGACCGGAACATGTTCCGGAAGCGCCGGAACATGTTCCGGAAGCGCCGGAACATGTTCCGGAAGCACCGGAACATGTTCCGGAAGGACCGGAACATGTTCCGGAAGCGCCGGAACATGTTCCGGAAGCGCCGGGACATGTTCCGGAAGCACCGGAACATGTTCCGGAAGAACCGGAACATGTTCCGGAAGCGCCGGAACATGTTCCGGAATCGCCGGAACATGTTCCGGAAGCACCGGAACATGTTCCGGAAGCGCCGGAACATGTTCCGGAATCGCCGGAACATGTTCCGGAAGCGCCGGAACATGTTCCGGAAGCGCCGGAACATGTTCCGGAAGCACCGAAACATGTTGCGGAAGCACCGGAACATGTTCCGGAAGGACCGGAACATGTTCCGGAAGCGCCGGAACATGTTCCGGAATCGCCGGAACATGTACCGGAAGCACCGGAACATGTTCCGGAAGCGCCGGAACATGTTCCGGAAGCACCGGAACATGTTCCGAAATCGCCGGAACATGTTCCGGAAGGACCGGAACATGTTCCGGAAGCACCGGAACATGTTCCGGAAGCGCCGGAACATGTTCCGGAAGCACCGGAACATGTTCCGGAAGGACCGGAACATGTTCCGGAAGCGCCGGAACATGTTCCGGAATCGCCGGAACATGTTCTGGAAGCACCGGAACATGTTCCGGAAGCACCGGAACATGTTCCGGAAGGACCGGAACATGTTCCGGAAGCGCCGGAACATGTTCCGGAATCGCCGGAACATGTTCTGGAAGCACCGGAACATGTTCCGGAAGTACCGGAACATGTTCCGGAAGGACCGGAACATGTTCCGGAAGCACCAGAACATGTTCCGGAAGGACCGGAACATGTTCCGGAAGCGCCGGAACATGTTCCGGAATCGCCGGAACATGTTCTGGAAGCACCGGAACATGTTCCGAAAGCACCGGAACATGTTCTGGAAGGACGGCAACATGTTCCGGAAGCACCAGAACATGTTCCGGAAGCGCCGGAACATGGTCCGGAAGCGCCGGAACATGTTCCGGAATCGCCGGAACATGTTCCGGAAGCACCGGAACATGTTCCGGAAGCGCCGGAACATGTTCCGGAAGCACCGGAACATGTTCCGGAAGGACCGGAACATGTTCCGGAAGCGCCGGAACATGTTCCGGAATCGCCGGAACATGTTCTGGAAGCACCGGAACATGTTCCGGAAGTACCGGAACATGTTCCGGAAGGACCGGAACATGTTCCGGAAGCACCAGAACATGTTCCGGAAGGACCGGAACATGTTCCGGAAGCGCCGGAACATGTTCCGGAATCGCCGGAACATGTTCTGGAAGCACCGGAACATGTTCCGGAAGCACCGGAACATGTTCCGGAAGCACCGGGACATGTTCCGGAATCGCCGGAACATGTGCCGGAAGGACCGGAACATGTTCCGGAAGCACCGGAACATGTTCCGGAAGCACCGGAACATGTTCCGGAAGCGCCGGAACATGTTCCGGAAGCACCGGAACATGTTCCGGAAGGACCGGAACATGTTCCGGAAGCGCCGGAACATGTTCCGGAATCGCCGGAACATGTCCCGGAAGCACCGGAACATGTTCCGGAAGCGCCGGAACATGTTCCGGAATCGCCGGAACATGTTCCGGAAGCACAGGAACATGTTCCGGAAGCGCCGGAACATGTTCCGGAAGGACCGAAACATGTTCCGGAAGGACCGGAACATGTTCCGGAAGGACCGGAACATGTTCCGGAAGCGCCGGAACATGTTCCGGAAGCGCCGGAACATGTTCCGGAAGCACCGGAACATGTTCCGGAAGGACCGGAACATGTTCCGGAAGCGCCGGAACATGTTCCGGAAGCGCCGGGACATGTTCCGGAAGCACCGGAACATGTTCCGGAAGAACCGGAACATGTTCCGGAAGCGCCGGAACATGTTCCGGAATCGCCGGAACATGTTCCGGAAGCACCGGAACATGTTCCGGAAGCGCCGGAACATGTTCCGGAATCGCCGGAACATGTTCCGGAAGCGCCGGAACATGTTCCGGAAGCGCCGGAACATGTTCCGGAAGCACCGAAACATGTTGCGGAAGCACCGGAACATGTTCCGGAAGGACCGGAACATGTTCCGGAAGCGCCGGAACATGTTCCGGAATCGCCGGAACATGTACCGGAAGCACCGGAACATGTTCCGGAAGCGCCGGAACATGTTCCGGAAGCACCGGAACATGTTCCGAAATCGCCGGAACATGTTCCGGAAGGACCGGAACATGTTCCGGAAGCACCGGAACATGTTCCGGAAGCACCGGAACATGTTCCGGAAGGACCGGAACATGTTCCGGAAGCGCCGGAACATGTTCCGGAATCGCCGGAACATGTTCTGGAAGCACCGGAACATGTTCCGGAAGCACCGGAACATGTTCCGGAAGGACCGGAACATGTTCCGGAAGCGCCGGAACATGTTCCGGAATCGCCGGAACATGTTCTGGAAGCACCGGAACATGTTCCGGAAGTACCGGAACATGTTCCGGAAGGACCGGAACATGTTCCGGAAGCACCAGAACATGTTCCGGAAGGACCGGAACATGTTCCGGAAGCGCCGGAACATGTTCCGGAATCGCCGGAACATGTTCTGGAAGCACCGGAACATGTTCCGGAAGCACCGGAACATGTTCTGGAAGGACGGGAACATGTTCCGGAAGCACCAGAACATGTTCCGGAAGCGCCGGAACATGGTCCGGAAGCGCCGGAACATGTTCCGGAATCGCCGGAACATGTTCCGGAAGCACCGGAACATGTTCCGGAAGCGCCGGAACATGTTCCGGAAGCACCGGAACATGTTCCGGAAGGACCGGAACATGTTCCGGAAGCGCCGGAACATGTTCCGGAAGCGCCGGAACATGTTCCGGAATCGCCGGAACATGTTCCGGAAGCGCCGGAACATGTTCCGGAAGGACCGGAACATGTTCCAGAAGGACCGGAACATGTTCCGGAAGCACCGGAACATGTTCCGGAATCGCCGGAACATGTTCCGGAAGGACCGGAACATGTTCCGGAAGCACCGGAACATGTTCCGGAAGCGCCGGAACATGTTCCGGAAGCACCGGAACATGTTCCGGAAGGACCGGAACATGTTCCGGAAGCGCCGGAACATGTCCCGGAATCGCCGGAACATGTTCCGGAAGCACCGGAACATGTTCCGGAAGCACCGGAACATGTTCCGGAATCGCCGGAACATGTTCCGGAAGCACCGGAACATGTTCCGGAAGCGCCGGAACATGTTCCGGAATCGCCGGAACATGTTCCGGAAGCACCGGAACATGTTCCGGAAGCGCCGGAACATGTTCCGGAAAGACCGGAACATGTTACGGAAGGACCGGAATATGTTCCGGAAGGACCGGAACATGTTCCGGAATCGCCGGAACATGTTCCGGAAGGACCGGAACATGTTCCGGAAGCACCGGAACATGTTCCGGAAGCGCCGGAACATGTTCCGGAAGCGCCGGAACTTGTTCCGGAAGCACCGGAACATGTTCCGGAAGGACCGGAACATGTTCCGGAAGCACCGGAACATGTTCCGGAAGGACCGGAACATGTTTCGGAAGCACCGGAACATGTTGCGGAAGCGCCGGAACATGTTCCGGAAGCGCCGGAACATGTTCCGGAAGGACCGGAACATGTTCCGGAAGCGCCGGAACATGTTCCGGAAGCGCCGGAACATGTTCCGGAAGCGCCGGAACATGTTCCGGAAGCACCGGAACATGTTCCGGAAGCACCGGAACATGTTCCGGAAGCGCCGGAACATGTTCCGGAATCGCCGGAACATGTTCCGGAAGCACCGGAACATGTTCCGGAAGCGCCGGAACATGTTCCGGAAGGACCGGAACATGTTCCGGAAGGACCGGAACATGTTCCGGAAGGACCGGAATATGTTCCGGAATCGCCGGAACATGTTCCGGAAGGACCGGAACATGTTCCGGAAGCACCGGAACATGTTCCGGAAGCGCCGGAACATGTTCCGGAAGCACCGGAACATGTTCCGGAAGGACCGGAACATGTTCCGGAAGCGCCGGAACATGTTCCGGAATCGCCGGAACATGTTCCGGAAGCGCCGGAACATGTTCCGGAATCGCCGGAACATGTTCCGGAAGCGCCGGAACATGTTCCGGAAGCACCGGAACATGTTCCGGAAGCGCCGGAACATGTTCCGGAAGCACCGAAACATGTTGCGGAAGCACCGGAACATGTTCCGGAATCGCCGGAACATGTTCCGGAAGCGCCGGAACATATTCCGGAAGGACCGGAACATGTTCCAGAAGGACCGGAACATGTTCCGGAAGCACCGGAACATGTTCCGGAATCGCCGGAACATGTTCCGGAAGGACCGGAACATGTTCCGGAAGGACCGGAACATGTTCCGGAAGCACCGGAACATGTTCCGGAAGCGCCGGAACATGTTCCGGAATCGCCGGAACATGTTCCGGAAGCACCGGAACATGTTCCGGAAGCACCGGAACATATTCCGGAATCGCCGGAACATGTTCCGGAAGCACCAGAACATGTTCCGGAAGCGCCGGAACATGTTCCGGAATCGCCGGAACATGTTCCGGAAGCACCGGAACATGTTCCGGAAGCGCCGGAACATGTTCCGGAAAGACCGGAACATGTTACGGAAGGACCGGAATATGTTCCTGAAGGACCGGAAAATGTTCCGGAATCGCCGGAACATGTTCCGGAAGGACCGGAACATGTTCCGGAAGGACCGGAACATGTTCCGGAAGCACCGGAACATGTTCCGGGACCGCCGGAACATGTTCCGGAATCGCCGGAACATGTTCCGGAAGGACCGGAACATGTTCCGGAAGGACCGGAACATGTTCCGGAAGGACCGGAACATGTTCCAGAAGCGCCGGAACATGTTCCGGAATCGCCGGAACATGTTCCGGAAGCACCGGAACATGTTCCGGAAGCGCCGGAACATGTTCCGGAAGCACCGGAACATGTTCCGGAATCGCCGGAACATGTTCCGGAAGCACCGGAACATGTTCCGGAAGCACCGGAACATGTTCCGGAAGCGCCGGAACATGTTCCGGAAGGACCGGAACATGTTCCGGAAGGACCGGAACATGCTCCGGAAGGACCGGAACATGTTCCGGAAGCGCCGGAACATGTTCCGGAATCGCCGGAACATGTTCCGGAAGCACCGGAACATGTTCCGGAAGCGCCGGAACATGTTCCGGAAGCACCGGAACATGTTCCGGAATCGCCGGAACATGTTCCGGAAGCACCGGAACATGTTCCGGAAGCGCCGGAACATGTTCCGGAATCGCCGGAACATGTTCCGGAAGCACCGGAACATGTTCCGGAAGCGCCGGAACATGTTCCGGAAGGACCGGAACATGTTCCGGAAGGACCGGAACATGTTCCGGAAGGACCGGAACATGTTCCGAAAGCACCGCAACATGTTCCGGAAGCACCATAACATGTTCCGTAAGCGCCGGAACATGTTCCGGAAGGACCGGAACATGTTCCAGAATCGCCGGAACATGTTCCGGAAGCACCGGAACATGTTCCGGAAGCGCCGGAACATGTTCAGGAATCGCCGGAACATGTTCCGGAAGCACCGGAACATGTTCCGGAAGCACCGGAACATGTTCCGGAAGCACCGGAACATGTTCCGGAAGGACCGGAACATGTTCCGGAAGGACCGGAACATGTTCCGGAAGGACCGGAACATGTTCCGGAAGGACCGGAACATGTTCCGGAATCGCCGGAACATGTTGGGGAAGCACCGGAACATGTTCCGGAATCGCTGGAACATGTTCCGGAAGGACCGAAACATGTTCCGGAATCGCCGGAACATGTTCCGGAAGCGCCGGAACATGTTCCGGAAGGACCGGAACATGTTCCGGAAGGACCGGAACATGTTCCGGAAGCCCCGGAACATGTTCCGGAAGCACCGGAACATGTTCCGGAAGCACCGGGACATGTTCCGGAAGCGCCGGAACATGTTCCGGAATCGCCGGAACATGTTCCGGAAGGACCGGAACATGTTCCGGAAGCACCGGAACATGTTCCGGAAGCACCGGAACATGTTCCGGAAGCGCCGGAACATGTTCCGGAAGGACCGGAACATGTTCCGGAAGGACCGGAACATGTTCCGGAATCGCCGGAACATGTTCCGGAAAGACCGGAACATGTTCCGGAAGCACCGGAACATGTTCCGGAAGCGCCGGAACATGTTCCGGAAGCACCGGAACATGTTCCGGAAGGACCGGAACATGTTCCGGAAGCGCCGGAACATGTTCCGGAATCGCCGGAACATGTTCCGGAAGCGCCGGAACATGTTCCGGAATCGCCGGAACATGTTCCGGAAGCGCCGGAACATGTTCCGGAAGCACCGGAACATGTTCCGGAAGCGCCGGAACATGTTCCGGAAGCACCGAAACATGTTGCGGAAGCACCGGAACATGTTCCGGAATCGCCGGAACATGTTCCGGAAGCGCCGGAACATATTCCGGAAGGACCGGAACATGTTCCAGAAGGACCGGAACATGTTCCGGAAGCACCGGAACATGTTCCGGAATCGCCGGAACATGTTCCGGAAGGACCGGAACATGTTCCGGAAGCACCGGAACATGTTCCGGAAGCGCCGGAACATGTTCCGGAATCGCCGGAACATGTTCCGGAAGCACCGGAACATGTTCCGGAAGCACCGGAACATATTCCGGAATCGCCGGAACATGTTCCGGAATCGCCGGAACATGTTCCGGAAGCACCGGAACATGTTCCGGAAGCGCCGGAACATGTTCCGGAAAGACCGGAACATGTTACGGAAGGACCGGAATATGTTCCTGAAGGACCGGAAAATGTTCCGGAATCGCCGGAACATGTTCCGGAAGGACCGGAACATGTTCCGGAAGCACCGGAACATGTTCCGGAAGCGCCGGAACATGTTCCGGAAGCGCCGGAACTTGTTCCGGAAGCACCGGAACATGTTCCGGAAGGACCGGAACATGTTCCGGAAGCACCGGAACATGTTCCGGAACCGCCGGAACATGTTCCGGAATCGCCGGAACATGTTCCGGAAGGACCGGAACATGTTCCGGAAGGACCGGAACATGTTGCGGAAGCGCCGGAACATGTTCCGGAAGCACCGGAACATGTTCCGGAAGGACCGGAACATGTTCCGGAAGCGCCGGAACATGTTCCGGAAGGACCGGAACATGTTCCGGAAGGACCGGAACATGTTCCGGAAGCGCCGGAACATGTTCCGGAATCGCCGGAACATGTTCCGGAAGCACCGGAACATGTTCCGGAAGCGCCGGAACATGTTCCGGAAGCACCGGAACATGTTCCGGAATCGCCGGAACATGTTCCGGAAGCACCGGAACATGTTCCGGAAGCACCGGAACATGTTCCGGAAGCGCCGGAACATGTTCCGGAAGGACCGGAACATGTTCCGGAAGGACCGGAACATGCTCCGGAAGGACCGGAACATGTTCCGGAAGCGCCGGAACATGTTCCGGAATCGCCGGAACATGTTCCGGAAGCACCGGAACATGTTCCGGAAGCGCCGGAACATGTTCCGGAAGCACCGGAACATGTTCCGGAATCGCCGGAACATGTTCCGGAAGCACCGGAACATGTTCCGGAAGCGCCGGAACATGTTCCGGAATCGCCGGAACATGTTCCGGAAGCACCGGAACATGTTCCGGAAGCGCCGGAACATGTTCCGGAAGGACCGGAACATGTTCCGGAAGGACCGGAACATGTTCCGGAAGGACCGGAACATGTTCCGGAAGCACCATAACATGTTCCGTAAGCACCGCAACATGTTCCGGAAGCACCATAACATGTTCCGTAAGCGCCGGAACATGTTCCGGAAGGACCGGAACATGTTCCAGAATCGCCGGAACATGTTCCGGAAGCACCGGAACATGTTCCGGAAGCGCCGGAACATGTTCCGGAATCGCCGGAACATGTTCCGGAAGCACCGGAACATGTTCCGGAAGCGCCGGAACATGTTCCGGAATCGCCGGAACATGTTCCGGAAGCACCGGAACATGTTCCGGAAGCACCGGAACATGTTCCGGAAGCACCGGAACATGTTCCGGAAGCGCCGGAACATGTTCCGGAAGGACCGGAACATGTTCCGGAAGGACCGGAACATGTTCCGGAAGGACCGGAACATGTTCCGGAAGCGCCGGAACATGTTCCGGAAGCACCGGAACATGTTCCGGAAGGACCGGAACATGTTCCGGAAGCGCCGGAACATGTTCCGGAATCGCCGGAACATGTTCCGGAAGGACCGGAACATGTTTCGGAAGGACCGGAACATGTTCCGGAATCGCCGGAACATGTTCCGGAAGGACCGGAACATGTTCCGGAAGCACCGGAACATGTTCCGGAAGGACCGGAACATGTTCCGGAAGCGCCGGAACATGTTCCCGAATCGCCGGAACATGTTCTGGAAGCACCGGAACATGTTCCGGAAGCGCCGGAACATGTTCCGGAAGGACCGGAACATGTTCCGGAAGGACCGGAACATGTTCCGGAAGCACCGCAACATGCTCCGGAAGCACCGGAACATGTTCCGGAAGCGCCGGAACATGTTCCGGAAGGACCGGAACATGTTCCAGAATCGCCGGAACATGTTCCGGAAGCGCCGGAACATGTTCCGGAATCGCCGGAACATGTTCCGGAAGGACCGGAACATGTTCCGGAAGCACCGGAACATGTTCCGGAAGCACCGGAACATGTTCCGGAAGCACCGGAACATGTTCCGGAAGCGCCGGAACATGTTCCGGAAGGACCGGAACATGTTCCGGAATCGCCGGAACATGTTCCGGAAGCACCGGAACATGTTCCGGAATCGCCGGAACATGTTCCGGAAGGACCGGAACATGTTCCGGAAGCACCGGAACATGTTCCGGAAGCACCGGGACATGTTCCGGAATCGCCGGAACATGTTCCGGAAGGACCGGAACATGTTCCGGAAGCACCGGAACATGTTCCGGAAGCGCCGGAACCTGTTCCGGAATCGCCGGAACATGTTCCGGAAGCACCGGAACATGTTCCGGAAGCACCGGAACATGTTCCGGAAGCACCGGAACATGTTCCGGAAGCGCCGGAACATGTTCCGGAAGGACCGGAACATGTTCTGGAAGCACTGGAACATGTTCCGGAAGCACCGGAACATGTTCCGGAAGCACCGGAACATGTTCCGGAAGCGCCGGAACATGTTCCGGAAGCACCGGAACATGTTCCGGAAGCACCGGAACATGTTCCGGAATCGCCGGAACATGTTCCGGAAGGACCGGAACATGTTCCGGAAGCACCGGAACATGTTCCGGAAGCACCGGGACATGTTCCGGAAGCGCCGGAACATGTTCCGGAAGCACCGGAACATGTTCCGGAAGCGCCGGAACATGTTCCGGAAGCACCGGAACATGTTCCGGAAGGACCGGAACATGTTCCGGAAGCGCCGGAACATGTTCCGGAATCGCCGGAACATGTTCCGGAAGGACCGGAACATGTTCCGGAAGGACCGGAACATGTTCCGGAATCGCCGGAACATGTTCCGGAAGGACCGGAACATGTTCCGGAAGCACCGGAACATGTTCCGGAAGCGCCGGAACATGTTCCGGAATCGCCGGAACATGTTCCGGAAGCACCGGAACATGTTCCGGAAGCACCGGAACATGTTCCGGAAGCACCGGAACATGTTCCGGAAGCACCGGAACATGTTCCGGAAGCACCGGAACATGTTCCGGAATCGCCGGAACATGTTCCGGAAGCACCGGAACATGTTCCGGAAGCACCGGAACATGTTCCGGAAGGACCGGAACATGTTCCGGAATCGCCGGAACATGTTCCGGAAGGACCGGAACATGTTCCGGAAGCACCGGAACAGGTTCCGGAAGCGCCGGAACATGTTCCGGAATCGCCGGAACATGTTCCGGAAGGACCGGAACATGTTCCGGAAGCACCGGAACATGTTCCGGAAGCACCGGGACATGTTCCGGAAGCGCCGGAACATGTTCCGGAATCGCCGGAACATGTTCCGGAAGGACCGGAACATGTTCCGGAAGGACCGGAACATGTTCCGGAATCGCCGGAACATGTTCCGGAAGGACCGGAACATGTTCCGGAAGCACCGGAACATGTTCCGGAAGCGCCGGAACATGTTCCGGAATCGCCGGAACATGTTCCGGAAGCACCGGAACATGTTCCGGAAGCACCGGAACATGTTCCGGAAGCACCGGAACATGTTCCGGAAGCGCCGGAACATGTTCCGGAAGCGCCGGAACATGTTCCGGAAGCACCGGAACATGTTCCGGAAGCACCGGAACATGTTCCGGAATCGCCGGAACATGTTCCGGAAGCACCGGAACATGTTCCGGAATCGCCGGAACATGTTCCGGAAGCACCGGAACATGTTCCGGAAGCACCGGAACATGTTCCGGAAGGACCGGAACATGTTCCGGAATCGCCGGAACATGTTCCGGAAGGACCGGAACATGTTCCGGAAGCACCGGAACATGTTCCGGAAGCGCCGGAACATGTTCCGGAATCGCCGGAACATGTTCCGGAAGCGCCGGAACATGTTCCGGAAGGACCGGAACATGTTCCGGAATCGCCGGAACATGTTCCGGAAGGACCGGAACATGTTCAGGAAGGACCGGAACATGTTCCGGAATAGCCGGAACATGTTCCGGAAGCACCGGAACATGTTCCGGAAGCACCGGAACATGTTCCAGAAGCGCCGGAACATGTTCCGGAAGCACCGGAACATGTTCCGGAAGGACCGGAACATGTTCCGGAAGCGCCGGAACATGTTCCGGAAGCACCGGAACATGTTCCGGAAGCACCGGAACATGTTCCGGAAGGACCGGAACATGTTCCGGAAGCGCCGGAACATGTTCCGGAAGGACCGGAACATGTTCCGGAAGGACCGGAACATGTTCCGGAATCGCCGGAACATGTTCCGGAAGGACCGGAACATGTTCCGGAAGCACCGGAACATGTTCCGGAAGCGCCGGAACATGTTCCGGAATCGCCGGAACATGTTCTGGAAGCACCGGAACATGTTCCGGAAGCACCGGAACATGTTCCGGAAGGACCGGAACATGTTCCGGAAGCGCCGGAACATGTTCCGGAAGGACCGGAACATGTTCCGGAAGGACCGGAACATGTTCCGGAAGGACCGGAACATGTTCCGGTCCTTCCAGAACATGTTCCGGAAGCAGCGGAACATGTTCCGGAATCGCCGGAACATGTTCCGGAAGGACCGGAACATGTTCCGGAAGGACCGGAACATGTTCATGAAGCGCCGGAACATGTTCCGGAAGCACCGGAACATGTTCCGGAAGGACCGGAACATGTTCCGGAAGCGCCGAAACATGTTCCGGAATCGCCGGAACATGTTCCGGAAGCACCGGAACATGTTCCGGAAGGACCGGAACATGTTCCGGAAGCACCGCAACATGTTCCGGAAGCACCGCAACATGTTCCGGAAGGACCGGAACATGTTCCGGAAGCGCCGGAACATGTTCCGGAAGGACCGGAACATGTTCCGGAATCGCCGGAACATGTTCCGGAAGCACCGGAACATGTTCCGGAAGCGCCGGAACATGTTCCGGAATCGCCGGAACATGTTCCGGAAGCGCCGGAACAGGTTCCGGAAGCACCGGAACATGTTCCGGAATCGCCGGAACATGTTCCGGAAGCACCGGAACATGTTCCGGAAGGACCGGAACATGTTCCGGAATCGCCGGAACATGTTCCGGAAGGACCGGAACATGTTCCGCAAGCACCGGAACATGTTCCGGAATCGCCGGAACATGTTCCGGAAGGACCGGAACATGTTCCGCAAGCACCGGAACATGTTCCGGAATCGCCGGAACATGTTCCGGTCCTTCCGGAACATGTTCCGGAAGCACCGGAACATGTTCCGGAAGCACCGGAACATGTTCCGGAAGCACCGGAACATGTTCCGGAAGGACCGGAACATGTTCCGGAAGCGCCGGAACATGTTCCGGAATCGCCGGAACATGTTCCGGAAGGACCGGAACATGTTCCGGAAGCACCGGAACATGTTCCGGAAGCGCCGGAACATGTTCCGGAAGCACCGGAACATGTTCCGGAATCGCCGGAACATGTTCCGGAAGCACCGGAACATGTTCCGGAAGGACCGGAACATGTTCCGGAAGCGCCGGAACATGTTCCGGAAGCGCCGGAACATGTTCCGGAAGGACCGGAACATGTTCCGGAAGGACCGGAACATGTTCCGGAATCGCCGGAACATGTTCCGGAAGCACCGGAACATGTTCCGGAAGCACCGGAACATGTTCCGGAAGCACCGGAACATGTTCCGGAAGGACCGGAACATGTTCCGGAAGCGCCGGAACATGTTCCGGAAGGACCGGAACATGTTCCGGAAGGACCGGAACATGTTCCGGAAGGACCGGAACATGTTCCGGAAGCGCCGGAACATGTTCCGGAAGCACCGGAACATGTTCCGGAAGGACCGGAACATGTTCCGGAAGGACCGGAACATGTTCCGGAAGCGCCGGAACATGTTCCGGAAGCACCGGAACATGTTCCGGAAGGACCGGAACATGTTCCGGAAGGACCGGAACATGTTCCGGAATCGCCGGAACATGTTCCGGAAGGACCGGAACATGTTCCGGAAGGACCGGAACATGTTCCGGAAGGACCGGAACATGTTCATGAAGCGCCGGAACATGTTCCGGAAGGACCGGAACATGTTCCGGAAGCACCGGAACATGTTCCGGAAGGACCGGAACATGTTCCGGAAGCGCCGGAACATGTTCCGGAATCGCCGGAACATGTTCCGGAAGCACCGGAACATGTTCCGGAAGGACCGGAACATGTTCCGGAAGGACCGAAACATGTTCCGGAAGCACCGCAACATGTTCCGGAAGCACCGGAACATGTTCCGGAAGCGCCGGAACATGTTCCGGAAGGACCGGAACATGTTCCGGAATCGCCGGAACATGTTCCGGAAGCACCGGAACATGTTCCGGAAGCGCCGGAACATGTTCCGGAATCGCCGGAACATGTTCCGGAAGCGCCGGAACAGGTTCCGGAAGCACCGGAACATGTTCCGGAATCGCCGGAACATGTTCCGGAAGCACCGGAACATGTTCCGGAAGGACCGGAACATGTTCCGGAATCGCCGGAACATGTTCCGGAAGGACCGGAACATGTTCCGGAAGCACCGGAACATGTTCCGGAAGCGCCGGAACATGTTCCGGAATCGCCGGAACATGTTCCGGAAGCACCGGAACATGTTCCGGAAGCACCGGAACATGTTCCGGAAGCACCGGAACATGTTCCGGAAGCGCCGGAACATGTTCCGGAAGCGCCGGAACATGTTCCGGAATCGCCGGAACATGTTCCGGAAGCGCCGGAACATGTTCCGGAATCGCCGGAACATGTTCCGGAAGGACCGGAACATGTTCCGGAAGCACCGGAACATGTTCCGGAAGCGCCGGAACATGTTCCGGAAGCACCGGAACATGTTCCGGAATCGCCGGAACATGTTCCGGAAGCACCGGAACATGTTCCGGAAGGACCGGAACATGTTCCGGAAGCGCCGGAACATGTTCCGGAATCGCCGGAACATGTTCCGGAAGCACCGGAACATGTTCCGGAAGGACCGGAACATGTTCCGGAAGGACCGGAACATGTTCCGGAAGCGCCGGAACATGTTCCGGAAGGACCGGAACATGTTCCGGAAGCACCGGAACATGTTCCGGAAGGACCGGAACATGTTCCGGAAGCGCCGGAACATGTTCCGGAATCGCCGGAACATGTTCCGGAAGGACCGGAACATGTTTCGGAAGGACCGGAACATGTTCCGGAATCGCCGGAACATGTTCCGGAAGGACCGGAACATGTTCCGGAAGCACCGGAACATGTTCCGGAAGGACCGGAACATGTTCCGGAAGCGCCAGAACATGTTCCCGAATCGCCGGAACATGTTCCGGAAGCACCGGAACATGTTCCGGAAGCGCCGGAACATGTTCCGGAAGGACCGGAACATGTTCCGGAAGGACCGGAACATGTTCCGGAAGCACCGCAACATGCTCCGGAAGCACCGGAACATGTTCCGGAAGCGCCGGAACATGTTCCGGAAGGACCGGAACATGTTCCAGAATCGCCGGAACATGTTCCGGAAGCACCGGAACATGTTCCGGAAGCGCCGGAACATGTTCCGGAATCGCCGGAACATGTTCCGGAAGGACCGGAACATGTTCCGGAAGCACCGGAACATGTTCCGGAAGCACCGGAACATGTTCCGGAAGGACCGGAACATGTTCCGGAAACACCGGAACATGTTCCGGAAGCACCGGAACATGTTCCGGAAGCGCCGGAACATGTTCCGGAAGGACCGGAACATGTTCCGGAATCGCCGGAACATGTTCCGGAAGCACCGGAACATGTTCCGGAATCGCCGGAACATGTTCCGGAAGGACCGGAACATGTTCCGGAAGCACCGGAACATGTTCCGGAAGCACCGGGACATGTTCCGGAAGCGCCGGAACATGTTCCGGAAGCACCGGAACATGTTCCGGAAGCGCCGGAACATGTTCCGGAAGCACCGGAACATGTTCCGGAAGGACCGGAACATGTTCCGGAAGCGCCGGAACATGTTCCGGAATCGCCGGAACATGTTCCGGAAGGACCGCAACATGTTCCGGAAGGACCGGAACATGTTCCGGAATCGCCGGAACATGTTCCGGAAGGACCGGAACATGTTCCGGAAGCACCGGAACATGTTCCGGAAGCGCCGGAACATGTTCCGGAATCGCCGGAACATGTTCCGGAAGCACCGGAACATGTTCCGGAAGCGCCGGAACATGTTCCGGAAGCACCGGAACATGTTCCGGAAGCACCGGAACATGTTCCGGAATCGCCGGAACATGTTCCGGAAGCACCGCAACATGTTCCGGAAGCACCGGAACATGTTCCGGAAGGACCGGAACATGTTCCGGAATCGCCGGAACATGTTCCGGAAGGACCGGAACATGTTCCGGAAGCACCGGAACATGTTCCGGAAGCGCCGGAACATGTTCCGGAATCGCCGGAACATGTTCCGGAAGCACCGGAACATGTTCCGGAAGCGCCGGAACATGTTCCGGAAGCGCCGGAACATGTTCCGGAAGCACCGGAACATGTTCCGGAAGGACCGGAACATGTTCCGGAAGCGCCGGAACATGTTCCGGAAGGACCGGAACATGTTCCGGAATCGCCGGAACATGTTCCGGAAGGACCGGAACATGTTCCGGAAGGACCGGAACATGTTCAGGAAGGACCGGAACATGTTCCGGAATAGCCGGAACATGTTCCGGAAGCACCGGAACATGTTCCGGAAGCACCGGAACATGTTCCAGAAGCGCCGGAACATGTTCCGGAAGCACCGGAACATGTTCCGGAAGGACCGGAACATGTTCCGGAAGCGCCGGAACATGTTCCGGAAGCACCGGAACATGTTCCGGAAGGACCGGAACATGTTCCGGAAGGACCGGAACATGTTCCGGAAGCGCCGGAACATGTTCCGGAAGCACCGGAACATGTTCCGGAAGCGCCGGAACATGTTCCGGAATCGCCGGAACATGTTCCGGAAGCACCGGAACATGTTCCGGAAGCGCCGGAACATGTTCCGGAAGGACCGGAACATGTTCCGGAAGGACCGGAACATGTTCCGGAAGGACCGGAATATGTTCCGGAATCGCCGGAACATGTTCCGGAATCGCCGGAACATGTTCCGGAAGGACCGGAACATGTTCCGGAAGGACCAGAACATGTTCCGGAAGCACCGGAACATGTTCCGAAAGCGCCGGAAAATGTTCCGGAAGGACCAGAACATGTTCCGGAAGGACCGGAACATGTTCCGGAAGCGCCGGAAGATGTTCCGGAATCGCCGGAACATGTTCTGGAAGCACCGGAACATGTTCCGGAAGCACCGGAACATGTTCCGGAAGGACCGGAACATGTTCCGGAAGCGCCGGAACATGTTCCGGAATCGCCGGAACATGTTCCGGAATCGCCGGAACATTTTCCGGAAGCACCGGAACATGTTCCGGAAGCACCGGAACATGTTCCGGAAGCGCCGGAACATGTTCCGGAATCGCCGGAAAATGTTCCGGAAGGACCGGAACATGTTCCGGAAGCGCCGGAACATGTTCCGGAAGCACCGGAACATGTTCCGGAAGGACCAGAACATGTTCCGGAAGCGCCGGAACATGTTCCGGAATCGCCGAAACATGTTCCGGAAGCACCGGAACATGTTCCGGAAGCGCCGGAACATGTTCCGGAAGCGCCGGAACATGTTCCGGAATCGCCGAAACATGTTCCGGAAGCACCGGAACATGTTCCGGAATCGCCGAAACATGTTCCGGAAGCACCGGAACATGTTCCGGAAGCGCCGGAACATGTTCCGGAATCGCCGGAACATGTTCCGGAAGGACCGGAACATGTTCCGGAAGCACCGGAACATGTTCCGGAAGCACCGGAACATGTTCCGGAAGCACCGGAACATGTTCCGGAAGGACCGGAACATGTTCCGGAAGGACCGGAACATGTTCCGGAAGGACCGGAACATGTTCCGGAAGCACCGGAACATGTTCCGGAAGCACGGGAACATGTTCCGGAAGCACGGGAACATGTTCCGGAAGGACCGGAACATGTTCCGGAAGCGCCGGAACATGTTCCGGAAGCACAGGAACATGTTCCGGAAGTGCCGGAACATGTTCCGGAAGGACCGGAACATGTTCCGGAAGGACCGGAACATGTTCCGGAAGGACCGGAACATGTTCCCGAATCGCCGGAACATGTTCCGGAAGGACCGGAACATGTTCCGGAAGGACCGGAACATGTTCCGGAAGGACCGGAACATGTTCCGGAAGCGCCGGAACATGTTCCGGAAGCGCCGGAACATGTTCCGGAAGCGCCGGAACATGTTCCGGAAGCACCGGAACATGTTCCGGAAGCACCGGTTCCGGAAGCACCGGAACATGTTCCGGAAGCACCGGAACATGTTCCGGAAGCACCGGAACATGTTCCGGAAGGACCGGAACATGTTCCGGAAGCGCCGGAACATGATTCGGAAGCACCGGAACATGTTCCGGAAGCACCGGAACATGTTCCGGAAGCGCCGGAACATGTTCCGGAATCGCCGGAACATGTTCCGGAAGCACCGGAACATGTTCCGGAAGCGCCGGAACATGTTCCGGAAGGACCGGAACATGTTCCGGAAGGACCGGAACATGTTCCGGAAGGACCAGAATATGTTCCGGAATCGCCGGAACATGTTCCGGAAGGACCGGAACATGTTCCGGAAGCACCGGAACATGTTCCGGAAGCACCGGAACATGTTCCGGAAGCGCCGGAACATGTTCCGGAAGCACCGGAACATGTTCCGGAAGGACCGGAACATGTTCCGGAAGCGCCGGAACATGTTCCGGAATCGCCGGAACATGTTCTGGAAGCACCGGAACATGTTCCGGAAGCACCGGAACATGTTCCGGAAGGACCGGAACATGTTCCGGAAGCGCCGGAACATGTTCCGGAATCGCCGGAACATGTTCCGGAAGCACCAGAACATGTTCCGGAAGCGCCGGAACATGTTCCGGAATCGCCGGAACAAGTTCCGGAAGCACCGGAACATGTTCCGGAAGCGCCGGAACATGTTCCGGAAGGACCGGAACATGTTCAGGAAGCGCCGGAACATGTTCCGGAATCGCGGAAACATATTCCGGAAGCACCGGAACATGTTCCGGAAGGACCGGAACATGTTCCGGAAGGACCGGAACATGTTCCGGAAGCGCCGGAACATGTTCCGGAATCGCCGGAACATGTTCCGGAAGGACCGGAACATGTTCCGGAAGCACCGGAACATGTTCCGGAAGCGCCGGAACATGTTCCGGAAGCACCGGAACATGTTCCGGAAGGACCGGAACATGTTCCGGAAGCGCCGGAACATGTTCCGGAATCGCCGGAACATGTTCCGGAAGGACCGGAACATGTTCCGGAAGCACCGGAACATGTTCCGGAATCGCCGGAACATGTTCCGGAAGCACCGGAACATGTTCCGGAAGCGCCGGAACATGTTCCGGAAGCACCGGAACATGTTCCGGAAGCGCCGGAACATGTTCCGGAAAGACCGGAACATGTTACGGAAGGACCGGAATATGTTCCGGAAGGACCGGAACATGTTCCGGAATCGCCGGAACATGTTCCGGAAGGACCGGAACATGTTCCGGAAGCGCCGGAACATGTTCCGGAAGCACCGGAACATGTTCCGGAAGGACCGGAACATGTTCCGGAAGCACCGGAACATGTTCCGGGAGCGCCGGAACATGTTCCGGAACCGCCGGAACATGTTCCGGAATCGCCGGAACATGTTCCGGAAGGACCAGAACATGTTCAGGAAGCACCGGAACATGTTGCGGAAGCGCCGGAACATGTTCCGGAAGCACCGGAACATGTTCCGGAAGGACCGGAACATGTTCCGGAAGCGCCGGAACATGTTCCGGAATCGCCGGAACATGTTCCGGAAGGACCGGAACATGTTCCGGAAGCGCCGGAACATGTTCCAGGATCGCCGGAACATGTTCCGGAAGCACCGGAACATGTTCCGGAAGGACCGGAACATGTTCCGGAAGCGCCGGAACATGTTCCGGAATCGCCGGAACATGTTCCGGAAGCACCGGAACATGTTCCGGAAGCGCCGGAACATGTTCCGGAAGCACCGGAACATGTTCCGGAATCGCCGGAACATGTTCCGGAAGGACCGGAACATGTTCCGGAAGCACCAGAACATGTTCCAGAAGCACCGGAACATGTTCCGGAAGCGCCGGAACATGTTCCGGAAGGACCGGAACATGCTCCGGAAGGACCAGAACATGTTCCGGAAGGACCGGAACATGTTCCGGCAGCACCGGAACATGTTCCGGAAGCGCCGGAACATGTTCCGGAATCGCCGGAACATGTTCCGGAAGCACCGGAACATGTTCCGGAATCGCCGGAACATGTTCCGGAAGGACCAGAACATGTTCCGGAAGCACCGGAACATGTTGCGGAAGCGCCGGAACATGTTCCGGAAGCACCGGAACATGTTCCAGAAGGACCGGAACATGTTCCGGAAGCGCCGGAACATGTTCCGGAATCGCCGGAACATGTTTCAGAAGGACCGGAACATGTTCCGGAAGCGCCGGAACATGTTCCGGAATCGCCGGAACATGTTTCGGAAGGACCGGAACATGTTCCGGAAGGACCGGAACATGTTCCGGAAGCACCGGAACATGTTCCGGAAGCGCCTGAACATTTTCCGGAAGCACCGGAACATGTTCCGGAAGCACCGGAACATGTTCCGGAAGCGCCGGAACATGTTCCGGAATTGCCGGAACATGTTCCGGAAGCACCGGAACATGTTCCGGAAGCACCGGAACATGTTCCAGAAGGACCGGAACATGTTCCGGAAGCGCCGGAACATGTTCCGGAATCGCCGGAACATGTTCCGGAAGCACCGGAACATGTTCCGGAAGCGCCGGAACATGTTCCGGAAGCACCGGAACATGTTCCGGAATCGCCGGAACATGTTCCGGAAGGACCGGAACATGTTCCGGAAGCACCGGAATATGTTCCGGAAGCACCGGAACATGTTCCGGAAGCGCCGGAACATGTTCCGGAAGGACCGGAACATGCTCCGGAAGCACCGGAACATGTTCCGGAAGCGCCGGAACATGTTCCGGAAGCGCCGGAACATGTTCCGGAAGCACCGGAACATGTTCCGGAAGCACCGGAACATGTTCCGGAAGCACCGGAACATGTTCCGGAAGCACCGGAACATGTTCCGGAAGCGCCGGAACATGTTCCGGAAGCACCGGAACATGTTCCGGAAGCACCGGAACATGTTCCGGAATCGCCGGAACATGTTCCGGAATCGCCGGAACATGTTCCGGAAGCACCGGAACATGTTCCGGAAGCACCGGAACATGTTCCGGAAGGACCGGAACATGTTCCGGAAGCACCGGAACATGTTCCGGAAGCGCCGGAACATGTTCCGGAAGGACCGGAACATGTTCCGGAATCGCCGGAACATGTTCCGGAAGCACCGGAACATGTTCCGGAAGCGCCGGAACATGTTCCGGAAGCGCCGGAACATGTTCCGGAAGCACCGGAACATGTTCCGGAAGCGCCGGAACATGTTCCGGAAGGACCGGAACATGTTCCGGGAGCACCGGGACATGTCCGGAAGCGCCGGAACATGTTCCGGAATCGCCGGAACATGTTCCGGAAGCACCGGAACATGTTCCGGAAGCACCGGAACATGTTCCGGAAGCACCGGAACATGTTCCGGAAGCGCCGGAACATGTTCCAGAAGCACTGGAACATGTTCCGGAAGCGCCGGAACATGTTCCGGAAGCGCCGGAACATGTTCCGGAAGGACCGGAACATGTTCCGGAAGGACCGGAACATGTTCCGGAAGCGCCGGAACATGTTCCGGAAGCACCGGAACATGTTCCGGAAGCACCGGAACATGTTCCGGAAGCACCGGAACATGTTCCGGAAGCACCGGAACATGTTCCGGAAGCACCGGAACATGTTCCGGAAGCGCCGGAACATGTTCCGGAAGGACCGGAACATGTTCCGGAAGGACCGGAACATGTTCCGGAAGGACCGGAACATGTTCCGGAAGGACCGGAACATGTTCCGGAATCGCCGGAACATGTTCCGGAAGGACCGGAACATGTTCCGGAAGCGCCGGAACATGTTCCGGAAGCGCCGGAACATGTTCCGGAAGCACCGGAACATGTTCCGGAAGCACCGGAACATGTTCCGGAAGCACCGGAACATGTTCCGGAAGGACCAGAACATGTTCCGGAAGGACCGGAACATGTTCCGGAATCGCCGGAACATGTTCCGGAGAGACCGGAACATGTTCCGGAAGGACCGGAACATGTTCCGGAAGCGCCGGAACATGTTCCGGAAGCACCGGAACATGTTCCGGAAGCGCCGGAACATGTTCCGGAAGGACCGGAACATGTTCCGGAAGCACCGGAACATGTTCCGGAAGCACCGGAACATGTTCCGGAAGCGCCGGAACATGTTCCGGAAGCACCGGAACATGTTCCGGAAGCGCCGGAACATGTTCCGGAATCGCCGGAACATGTTCCGGAAGCACCGGAACATGTTCCGGAAGCGCCGGAACATGTTCCGGAAGGATCGGAACATGTTCCGGAAGGACCGGAACATGTTCCGGAAGGACCGGAATATGTTCCGGAATCGCCGGAACATGTTCCGGAATCGCCGGAACATGTTCCGGAAGGACCGGAACATGTTCCGGAAGCACCGGAAAATGTTCCGGAAGGACCAGAACATGTTCCGGAAGGACCGGAACATGTTCCGGAAGCGCCGGAACATGTTCCGGAATCGCCGGAACATGTTCTGGAAGCACCGGAACATGTTCCAGAAGCACCGGAACATGTTCCGGAAGGACCGGAATATGTTCCGGAAGCGCCGGAACATGTTCCGGAATCGCCGGAACATGTTCCGGAAGCACCGGAACATGTTCCGGAATCGCCGGAACATGTTCCGGAAGCACCGGAACATGTTCCGGAAGCACCGGAACATGTTCCGGAAGCGCCGGAACATGTTCCGGAATCGCCGGAAAATGTTCCGGAAGGACCGGAACATGTTCCGGAAGCGCCGGAACATGTTCCGGAAGCACCGGAACATGTTCCGGAAGGACCGGAACATGTTCCGGAAGCGCCGGAACATGTTCCGGAATCGCCGAAACATGTTCCGGAAGCACCGGAACATGTTCCGGAATCGCCGGAACATGTTCCGGAATCGCCGGAATATGTTCCGGAAGCACCGGAACATGTTCCGGAAGCGCCGGAACATGTTCCGGAAGGACCGGAACATGTTCCGGAAGCACCGGAACATGTTCCGGAATCGCCGGAACATGTTCCGGAAGCACCGGAACATGTTCCGGAAGCACCGGAACATGTTCCGGAAGCGCCGGAACATGATCCGGAAGCACCGGAACATGTTCCGGAAGCACTGGAACATGTTCCGGAAGGACCGGAACATGTTCCGGAAGCGCCGGAACATGTTCCGGAATCGCCGGAACATGTTCCGGAAGCACCGGAACATGTTCCGGAAGCGCCGGAACATGTTCCGGAAGCACCGGAACATGTTCAGGAATCTCCGGAATTGCCGGAACATGTTCCGGAAGGACCGGAACATGTTCCGGAAGCACCGGAACATGTTCCGGAAGCACCGGAACATGTTCCGGAAGCGCCGGAACATGTTCCGGAAGCACCAGAACATGTTCCAGAAGGACCGGAACATGTTCCGGAAGCGCCGGAACATGTTCCGGAAGGACCGGAACATGTTCCGGAAGGACCGGAACATGTTCCGGAAGCGCCGGAACATGTTCCGGAAGCACCGGAACATGTTCCGGAAGCACCGGAACATGTTCCAGAAGGACCGGAACATGTTCCGGAAGCGCCGGAACATGTTCCGGAAGGACCGGAACATGTTCCGGAAGGACCGGAACATGTTCCGGAAGCGCCGGAACATGTTCCGGAAGGACCGGAACATGTTCCGGAAGGACCGGAACATGTTCCGGAAGCACCGGAACATGTTCCGGAATCGCCGGAACATGTTCCGGAAGGACCGGAACATGTTCCGGAAGCGCCGGAACATGTTCCGGAATCGCCGGAACATGTTCCGGAAGCACCGGAACATGTTCCGGAAGCGCCGGAACATGTTCCGGAAGGACCGGAACATGTTCCGGAATCGCCGGAACATGTTCCGGAAGGACCGGAACATGTTCCGGAAGCACCGGAACATGTTCCGGAAGCGCCGGAACATGTTCCGGAAGGACCGGAACATGTTCCGGAATCGCCGGAACATGTTCCGGAAGCACCGGAACATGTTCCGGAAGCTTCCGGAACATGTTCCGGCGCTTCCGGAACATGTTCCGGTGCTTCCGGAACATGTTCCGGAATCGCCGGAACATGTTCCGGGAGGACCGGAACATGTTCCGGAACATGTTCCGGCGCTTCCGGAACATGTTCCGGTGCTTCCGGAACATGTTCCGGAATCGCCGGAACATGTTCCGGAAGGACCGGAACATGTTCCGGAAGCACCGGAACATGTTCCGGAAGCGCCGGAACATGTTCCGGAAGCACCAGAAAATATTCCGGAAGGACCGGAACATGTTCTGGAAGCGCCGGAAGATGTTCCGGAATCGCCGGAACATGTTCCGGAAGCACCGGAACATGTTCCGGAAGCACCGGAACATGTTCCGGAAGCACCGGAACATGTTCCGGAAGCACCGGAACATGTTCCGGAAGCACCGGAACATGTTCCGGAAGCACCAGAACATGTTCCGGAAGCGCCGGAACATGTTCCGGAAGGACCGGAACATGTTCCGGAAGGACCGGAACATGGTCCGGAAGGACCGGAACATGTTCCGGAAGCACCGGAACATTATCCGGAAGCGCCGGAACATGTTCCGGAAGGACCGGAACATGTTCCGGAAGGACCGGAACATGTTTCGGAATCGCCGGAACATGTTCCGGAAGCACCGGAACATGTTCCGGAAGCACCGGAACATGTTCCGGAAGCGCCGGAACATGTTCCGGAATCGCCGGAACATGTTCCGGAATCGCCGGAACATGTTCCGGAAGCACCGGAACATGTTCCGGAAGCGCCGGAACATGTTCCGGAAGGACCGGAACATGTTCCGGAAGCGCCGGAACATGTTCCGGAAGCACCGGAACATGTTCCGGAAGCGCCGGAACATGCTCCGGAATCGCCGGAACATGTTCCGGAAGCACCGGAACATGTTCCGGAAGCGCCGGAACATGTTCCGGAAGCACCGGAACATGTTCCGGAAGGACCGGAACATGTTCCGGAATCGCCGGAACATGTTCCGGAAGCACCGGAACATGTTCCGGAAGGACCGGAACATGTTCCGGAAGCACCGGAACATGTTCCGGAATCGCCGGAACATGTTCCGGAAGCACCGGAACATGTTCCGGAAGCGCCGGAACATGTTCCGGAAGGACCAGAACATGTTCCGGAAGGACCGGAACATGTTCCGGAAGGACCGGAACATGTTCCGGAAGCACCGGAACATGTTCCGGAAGCACCGGAACATGTTCCGGAAGCACCGGAACATGTTCCGGAAGCACCGGAACATGTTCCGGAAGCACCGGAACATGTTCCGGAAGCGCCGGAACATGTTCCGGAAGCACCAGAACATGTTCCGGAAGCGCCGGAACATGTTCCGGAAGGACCGGAACATGTTCCGGAAGGACCGGAACATGGTCCGGAAGGACCGGAACATGTTCGGGAAGCACCGGAACATTATCCGGAAGCGCCGGAACATGTTCCGGAAGGACCGGAACATGTTCCGGAAGGACCGGAACATGTTTCGGAATCGCCGGAACATGTTCCGGAAGCACCGGAACATGTTCCGGAAGCACCGGAACATGTTCCGGAAGCGCCGGAACATGTTCCGGAATCGCCGGAACATGTTCCGGAATCGCCGGAACATGTTCCGGAAGCACCGGAACATGTTCCGGAAGCGCCGGAACATGTTCCGGAAGGACCGGAACATGTTCCGGAAGCGCCGGAACATGTTCCGGAAGCACCGGAACATGTTCCGGAAGCGCCGGAACATGCTCCGGAATCGCCGGAACATGTTCCGGAAGCACCGGAACATGTTCCGGAAGCGCCGGAACATGTTCCGGAAGCACCGGAACATGTTCCGGAAGGACCGGAACATGTTCCGGAATCGCCGGAACATGTTCCGGAAGCACCGGAACATTTCCGGAAGGACCGGAACATGTTCCGGAAGCACCGGAACATGTTCCGGAAGCGCCGGAACATGTTCCGGAAGCGCCGGAACATGTTCCGGAATCGCCGGAACATCTTCCGGAATCGCCGGAACATGTTCCGGAAGCACCGGAACATGTTCCGGAAGCGCCGGAACATGCTCCGGAAGGACCGGAACATGTTCCGGAATCGCCGGAACATGTTCCGGAAGGACCGGAACATGTTCCGGAGGCACCGGAACATGTTCCGGAATCGCCGGAACATGTTCCGGAATCGCCGGAACATGTTCCGGAAGCACCGGAACATGTTCCGGAAGCACCGGAACATGTTCCGGAAGGACCGGAACATGTTCCGGAAGGACCGGAACATGGTCCGGAAGGACCGGAACATGTTCCGGAATCGCCGGAACATGTTCCGGAATGGCTGGAACATGTTCCGGAATCGCCGGAACATGTTCCGGAAGCACCGGAACATGTTCCGGAATCGCCGGAACATGTTCCGGTCCTTCCGGAACATGTTCCGGTGCTTCCGGAACATGTTCCGGCGATTCCGGAACATGTTCCGGCGATTCCGGAACATGTTCCGGCGATTCCGGAACATGTTCCGGCGCTTCCGGAACATGTTCCGGTGCTTCCGGAACATGTTCCGGTGCTTCCGGAACATGTTCCGGCGATTCCGGAACATGTTCCGGTGCTTCCGGAACATGTTCCGGCGCTTCCGGAACATGTTCCGGTGCTTCCGGAACATGTTCCGGAATCGCCGGAACATGTTCCGGGAGGACCGGAACATGTTCCGAAACATGTTCCGGCGCTTCCGGAACATGTTCCGGTGCTTCCGGAACATGTTCCGGTCCTTCCGGAACATGTTCCGGCGATTCCGGAACATGTTCCGGAAGCACCGGAACATGTTCCGGAAGCGCCGGAACATGTTCCGGAAGCACCAGAAAATATTCCGGAAGGACCGGAACATGTTCTGGAAGCGCCGGAAGATGTTCCGGAATCGCCGGAACATGTTCCGGAAGCACCGGAACATGTTCCGGAAGGACCGGAACATGTTCCGGAAGCACCGGAACATGTTCCGGAATCGCCGGAACATGTTCCGGAAGCACCGGAACATGTTCCGGAAGCACCGGAACATGTTCCGGAAGCACCGGAACATGTTCCGGAATCGCCGGAACATGTTCCGGAAGCACCGGAACATGTTCCGGAAGCGCCGGAACATGTTCCGGAAGCACCAGAACATGTTCCGGAAGCGCCGGAACATGTTCCGGAAGGACCGGAACATGTTCCGGAAGGACCGGAACATGGTCCGGAAGGACCGGAACATGTTCCGGAAGCACCGGAACATTATCCGGAAGCGCCGGAACATGTTCCGGAAGGAGCGGAACATGTTCCGGAAGGACCGGAACATGTTTCGGAATCGCCGGAACATGTTCCGGAAGCACCGGAACATGTTCCGGAAGCACCGGAACATGTTCCGGAAGCGCCAGAACATGTTCCGGAATCGCCGGAACATGTTCCGGAATCGCCGGAACATGTTCCGGAAGCACCGGAACATGTTCCGGAAGCGCCGGAACATGTTCCGGAAGCACCGGAACATGTTCCGGAAGGACCGGAACATGTTCCGGAATCGCCGGAACATGTTCCGGAAGCACCGGAACATGTTCCGGAAGGACCGGAACATGTTCCGGAAGCACCGGAACATGTTCCGGAATCGCCGGAACATGTTCCGGAAGCACCGGAACATGTTCCGGAAGCGCCGGAACATGTTCCGGAAGCACCAGAACATGTTCCGGAAGCGCCGGAACATGTTCCGGAAGGACCGGAACATGTTCCGGAAGGACCGGAACATGGTCCGGAAGGACCGGAACATGTTCCGGAAGCACCGGAACATTATCCGGAAGCGCCGGAACATGTTCCGGAAGGACCGGAACATGTTCCGGAAGCACCGGAACATGTTCCGGAAGCGCCGGAACATGTTCCGGAAGCACCAGAACATGTTCCGGAAGCGCCGGAACATGTTCCGGAAGGACCGGAACATGTTCCGGAAGGACCGGAACATGGTCCGGAAGGACCGGAACATGTTCCGGAAGCACCGGAACATTATCCGGAAGCGCCGGAACATTATCCGGAAGCGCCGGAACATGTTCCGGAAGGACCGGAACATGTTCCGGAAGGACCGGAACATGTTTCGGAATCGCCGGAACATGTTCCGGAAGCACCGGAACATGTTCCGGAAGCACCGGAACATGTTCTGGAAGCGCCGGAACATGTTCCGGAATCGCCGGAACATGTTCCGGAATCGCCGGAACATGTTCCGGAAGCACCGGAACATGTTCCAGAAGCGCCGGAACATGCTCCGGAATCGCCGGAACATGTTCCGGAAGGACCGGAACATGTTCCGGAATCGCCGGAACATGTTCCGGTCCTTCCGGAACATGTTCCGGTGCTTCCGGAACATGTTCGGGTCCTTCCGGAACATGTTCCGGTGCTTCCGGAACATGTTCCGGTCCTTCCGGACATGTTCCGGTCCTTCCGGAACATGTTCCGGCGCTTCCGGAACATCTTCCGGCGCCTCCGGACTATGTTCCGGTGCTTCCGGAACATGTTCCGGTCCTTCCGGAACATGTTCCGGTGCTTCCGGAAACTTCTTCCGGCGCTTCCGGGACATGTTCCGGTGCTTCCGGAACATGTTCCGGTGCTTCCGGAACATGTTCCGGTCCTTCCGGAACATGTTCCGGCGCTTCCGAAACATGTTCCGGTCCTTCCGGAACATGTTCCGGTGCTTCCGGAACATGTTGCGGCGCTTCCGGAACATGTTCCGGCGCTTCCGGAACGTGTTCCGGCGCTTCCGGAACATGTTCCGGTGCTTCCGGAACATGTTCCAGTGCTTCCGGAACATGTTCCGGCGCTTCCGGAACATGTTCCGGTGCTTCCGGAGCATGTTCCGGCGCTTCCGGAACGTGTTCCGGCGCTTCCGGAACGTGTTCCGGTGCTTCCGGAACATGTTCCGGTCCTTCCGGAACATGTTCCGGCGCTTCCGGAACATGTTCCGGTCTTTCCGGAACATGTTCCGGTCCTTCCGGAACATGTTCCGGTCCTTCCGGAACATGTTCCGGTCCTTCCGGAACATGTTCCGGTGCTTCCGGAACATGTTCCGGTCCTTCCGGAACATGTTCCGGCGCTTCCGGAACATGTTCCGGCGCCTCCGGACTATGTTCCGGTGCTTCCGGAACATGTTCCGGTGCTTCCGGAACATGTTCCGGCGCTCCCGGAACATGTTCCGGTCCTTCCGGAACATGTTCCGGCGCTTCCGGAACATGTTCCGGTCCTTCCGGAACATGTTCCGGTCCTTCCGGAACATGTTCCGGCGCTTCATGAACATGTTCCGGTGCTTCCGGAACATGTTCCGGTCCTTCCGGAACATGTTCCGGTCCTTCCGGAACATGTTCCGGCGCTTCCGGAACATGTTCCGGCGCTTCCGGAACATGTTCCGGTGCTTCCAGAACATGTTCTGGCGCTTCCGGAACATGTTCCGGTGCCTCCGGAACATGTTCCGGCGCTTCCGGAACATGTTCCGGCGCCTCCGGAACATGTTCCGGTGCTTCCGGAACATGTTCCGGTCCTTCCGGAACATGTTCCGGCGCTTCATGAACATGTTCCGGTCCTTCCGGAACATGTTCCGGTCCTTCCGGAACATGTTCTGGTCCTTCAGGAACATGTTCCGGCGCTTCCGGAACATGTTCCGGTGCTTCCAGAACATGTTCTGGTGCTTCCGGAACATGTTGCGGCGCTTCCGGAACATGTTCCGGTGCTTCCGGAACATGTTGCGGCGCTCCCGGAACATGTTCCGGTGCTTCCGGAACATGTTCCGGTTTTTCCTGAACATGTTCCGGTCCTTCGGAAACATGTTCTGGTCCTTCCGGAACATGTTCCGGCGCTTCATGAACATGTTCCGGTCCTTCCGGAACATGTTCCGGTGCTTCCGGAACATGTTCCGGTCCTTCCGGAACATGTTCCGGTCCTTCCAGAACATGTTCCGGCGCTTCCGGAACATGTTCCGGCGCCTCCGGACTATGTTCCGGTGCTTCCGGAACATGTTCCGGTCCTTCCGGAACATGTTCCGGTGCTTCCGGAACATATTCCGGCGCTTCCGGAACATGTTCCGGTGCTTCCGGAACATGTTCCGGTGCTTCCGGACCATGTTCCGGTGCTTCCGGAACATGTTCCGGCGCTTCCGGAACATGTTCCGGTGCTTCCGGAACATGTTCCGGTGCTTCCGGAACATGTTTCGGCGCTTCCGGAACATGTTCCGGCGCTTCCGGAACGTGTTCCGGTGCTTCCGGAACATGTTCCGGTGCTTCCGGAACATGTTCCGGTGCTTCCGGAACATGTTCCGGCGCTTCCGGAACATGTTCCGGTGCTTCCGGAACATGTTCCGGCACTTCCTGAACGTGTTCCGGCGCTTCCGGAACATGTTCCGGTGCTTCCGGAACATGTTCTGGTGCTTCCGGAACATGTTCCGGCGCTCCCGGATCATGTTCCGGTCCTTCCGGAACATGTTCCGGTCCTTCCGGAACATGTTCCGCTCCTTCCGGAACATGTTCCGGCGCTTCATTAACATGTTCCGGTGCTTCCGGAACATGTTCCGATGCTTCGGGAACATGTTCCGGTCCTTCCGGAACATGTTCCGGCGCTTCCGGAACATGTTCCGGTGCTTCCGGAACATGTTCCGGAAGCACCGGAACATGTTCCGGTCCTTGCGGAACATGTTCCGGTCCTTCAGGAACATGTTCCGGCGCTTGCGGAACATGTTCCGGTGCTTCCGGAACATGTTCCGGTGCTTCCGGAACATGTTCTGGTGCTTCCGGAACATGTTCGGGTGCTTCCGGAACATGTTCCGGCGCTTCCGGAACATGTTCCGGCGCTTCCGAAACATGTTCCGGTCCTTCCGGTACATGTTTCGGCGCTTCCGGAACATGTTCCGGCGCTTCCGGAACATGTTCCGGCGCCTCCGGACTATGTTCCGGTGCTTCCGGAACATGTTCCGGTCTTTCCGGAACATGTTCCGGTGCTTCCGGAACATATTCCGGCGGATCCGGAACATGTTCCGGTCCTTCCGGAACATGTTCCGGTGCTTCCAGAACATGTTCCGGTCCTTCCAGAACATGTTCCGGCGCTTCCGGAACATGTTCCGGCGCTTCCGGAACATGTTCCGGTGCTTCCGGAACATGTTCCGGCGCTTGCAGAACATGTTCCGGCGCTTCCGGAACGTGTTCCGGCGCTTCCGGAACATGTTCCGGTCCTTCCGGAACATGTTCCGGCGCTTCCGGAACGTGTTCCGGCGCTTCCGGAACATGTTCCGGTCCTTCCGGAACATGTTCCGGTCCTTCCGGAACATGTTCCGGCGCTTCCGGAACATGTTCCGGTGCTTCCGGAACATGTTCCGGTGCTTCCGGAACATGTTTCGGCGCTTCCGGAACATGTTCCGGCGCTTCCGGAACATGTTCCGGTCCTTCCGGAACATGTTCCGGTCCTTCCGGAACATGTTCTGGTCCTTCCGGAACATGTTCCGGCGCTTCATGAACATGTTCCGGTCCTTCCGGAACATGTTCCGGTGCTTCCGGAACATGTTCCGGTGCTCCCGGAACATGTTTCGGCGCTTCCGGAACATGTTCCGGCGCTTCCGGAACATGTTCCGGTCCTTCCGGAACATGTTCCGGTCCTTCCGGAACATGTTCCGGTTATTCCGGAACATGTTCCGGCGCTTCATGAACATGTTCCGGTCCTTCCGGAACATGTTCCGGTGCTTCCGGAACATGTTCCGGCGCTTCCGGAACATGTTCCGGTGCTTCCGGAACATGTTCTGGCGCTTCCGGAACATGTTCCGGTGCTTCCGGAACATGTTCCGGTGCTTCCGGAACATGTTTCGGCGCTTCCGGAACATGTTCCGGTGCTTCCGGAACATGTTCCGGTGTTTCCGGAACATGTTCCGGTGCTTCCGCAACGTGTTCCGGCGCTTCCGGAACATGTTCCGGTGCTTCCGCAACGTGTTCCGGCGCTTCCGGAACATGTTCCGGTGCTTCCGGAACATGTTCCGGCGCTTCCGGAACGTGTTCCGGCGCTTCCGGAACGTGTTCCGGCGCTTCCGGAACGTGTTCCGACGCTTCCGGAACATGTTCCGGTGCTTCCGGAACATGTTCCGGCGCTTCCGGAACATGTTTCGGTGCTTCCGGAACATGTTCCGGTGCTTCCGGAACATGTTCCGGTGCTTCCGGAACATGTTCCGGTGCTTCCGGAACATGTTTCGGCGCTTCCGGAACTTGTTCCGGCGCTTCCGGAACATGTTCCGGTCCTTCCGGAACATGTTCCGGTGCTTCCGGAACATGTTCCGGCGCTTCCGGAACGTGTTCCGGCGCTTCCGGAACGTGTTCCGGCGCTTCCGGAACGTGTTCCGGAAGCACCGGAACATGTTCCGGTGCTTCCGGAACATGTTCCGGTGCTTCCGGAACATGTTCCGGTGCTTCCGGAACATGTTCCGGCGCTTCCGGAACATGTTCCGGCGCTTCCGGAACATGTTCCGGTGCTTCCGGAACATGTTCCGGTGCTTCCGGAACATGTTCCGGTGCTCCCGGAACATGTTTCGGCGCTTCCGGAACATGTTCCGGCGCTTCCGGAACATGTTCCGGTCCTTCCGGAACATGTTCCGGTCCTTCCGGAACATGTTCCGGTTATTCCGGAACATGTTCCGGCGCTTCATGAACATGTTCCGGTCCTTCCGGAACATGTTCCGGTGCTTCCGGAACATGTTCCGGCGCTTCCGGAACATGTTCCGGTGCTTCCGGAACATGTTCTGGCGCTTCCGGAACATGTTCCGGTGCTTCCCGAACATGTTCCGGCGCTTCCGGAACATGTTCCGGTGCTTCCGGAACATGTTCCGGTCCTTCCGGAACATGTTCCGGTTATTCCGGAACATGTTCCGGCGCTTCATGAACATGTTCCGGTCCTTCCGGAACATGTTCCGGTGCTTCCGGAACATGTTCCGGCGCTTCCGGAACATGTTCCGGTGCTTCCGGAACATGTTCTGGCGCTTCCGGAACATGTTCCGGTGCTTCCCGAACATGTTCCGGCGCTTCCGGAACATGTTCCGGTGCTTCCGGAACATGTTCCGGCGCTTCCGGAACATGTTCCGGTGCTTCCGGAACATGTTCCGGCGCTTCCGGAACATGTTCCGGTGCTTCCGCAACGTGTTCCGGCACTTCCGGAACATGTTCCGGTGCTTCCGGAACATGTTCCGGCGCTTCCGGAACGTGTTCCGGCGCTTCCGGAACGTGTTCCGGCGCTTCCGGAACGTGTTCCGACGCTTCCGGAACATGTTCCGGTGCTTCCGGAACATGTTCCGGCGCTTCCGGAACATGTTCCGGTGCTTCCGGAACATGTTCCGGTGCTTCCGGAACATGTTCCGGTGCTTCCGGAACATGTTCCGGTGCTTCCGGAACATGTTTCGGCGCTTCCGGAACTTGTTCCGGCGCTTCCGGAACATGTTCCGGCGCTTCGGGAACATGTTCCGGTGCTTCCGGAACATGTTCCGGTGCTTCCGGAACATGTTTCGGCGCTTCCGGAACATGTTCAGGCGCTTCCGGAACATGTTCCGGTCCTTCCGGAACATGATCCGGTCCTTCCGGAACATGTTCTGGTCCTTCCGGAACATGTTCCGGCGCTTCATGAACATGTTCCGGTCCTTCCGGAACATGTTCCGGTGCTTCCGGAACATGTTCCGGTGCTTCCGGAACATGTTCCAGTGCTTCCGGAACATGTTCCGGCGCTTCCGGAACATGTTTCGGCGCCTCCGGACTATGTTCCGGTGCTTCCGGAACATGTTCCGGTCCTTCCGGAACATGTTCCGGTGCTTCCGGAACATATTCCGGCGCTTCCGGAACATGTTCCGGTCCTTCCGGAACATGTTCCGGTCCTTCCGGAACATGTTCCGGTCCTTCTGGAACATGTTCCGGTCCTTCCGGAACATGTTCCGGCGCTTCCGGAACATGTTCCGGTGCTTCCGCAACATGTTCCAGTGCTTCCGGAACATGTTCCGGAAGCACTGGAACATGTTCCGGTGCTTCCGGAACATGTTCCGGTGCTTCCGGGACATGTTCTGGTGCTTCCTGAACGTGTTCTGGTGCTTCCGGAACATGTTCCGGTGCTTCCGGAACATGTTCCGGCGCTTCCGGAACATGTTCCGGCGCTTCCGAAACATGTTCCGGTCCTTCCGGAACATGTTTCGGCGCTTCCGGAACATGTTCCGGCGCTTCCGGAACGTGTTCCGGCGCTTCTGGACCGTGTTCCGGCGCTTCCGGAACATGCACCGGTGCTTCCGGAACATGTTCCACCGGTGCTTCCGGAACATGTTCCAGTGCTTCCGGAACATGTTCCGGAACATGTTCCAGTGCTTCCGGAACACGTTCCGGTGCTTCCGGAACGTGTTCCGGCGCTTCCGGAACGTGTTCCGGCGCTTCCGGAACATGTTCCGGCGCTTCCGGACCGTGTTCCGGCGCTTCCGGAACATGTTCCGGTGCTTCCGGACCGTGTTCCGGCGCTTCCGGAACATGTTCCGGTGCTTCCGGAGCATGTTCCGGTGCTTCCGGAACATGTTCCGGCGCTCCCGGAACATGTTCCGGTCCTTCCGGAACATGTTCCGGCGCTTCCGGAACATGTTCCGGTCCTTCCGGAACATGTTCCGGTCCTTCCGGAACATGTTTCGGCGCTTCATGAACATGTTCCGGTGCTTCCGGAACATGTTCCGGTGCTTCCGGAACATGTTCCGGTGCTTCCGGAACATGTTCCGGCGCTTCCGGAACATGTTCCTGCGCTTCCGGAACATGTTCCGGCGCCTCCGGACTATGTTCCGGTGCTTCCGGAACATGTTCCGGTCCTTCCGGAACATGTTCCGGTGCTTCCGGAACATATTCCGGCGCTTCCGGAACATGTTCCGGTCCTTCCGGAACATGTTCCGGTGCTTCCGGAACATGTTCCGGTGCTTCCGGAACATGTTCCGGTGCTTCCGGAACATGTTCCGGCGCTTCCGGAACATGTTCCGGCGCTTCCGGAACATGTTCCAGCGCCTCCGAAACATGTTCCGGTCCTTCCAGAACATGTTCCGGCGCTTCCGGAACTTGTTCCGGCGCTTCCGGAACATGTTCCGGTCCTTCCGGAACATGTTCCGGTCCTTCCGGAACATGTTCCGGTGCTTCCGGAACATGTTCCGGCGCTTTCGGAACATGTTCCGATGCTTCCGGAACATGTTCCGGTGCTTCCGGAACATGTTTCGGCGCTTCCGGAACATGTTCCGGCGCTTCCGGAACATGTTCCGGTCCTTCCGAAACATGTTCTGGTCCTTCCGGAACATGTTCCGGCGCTTCATGAACATGTTCCGGTCCTTCCGGAACATGTTCCGGTGCTTCCGGAACATGTTCCGGCGCTTCCGGAACATGTTCCGGTGCTTCCGGAACATGATCCGGTGCTTCCGGAACATGTTCCGGTGCTTCCGGAACATGTTCCGGCGCTTCCGGAACATGTTCCGGTCCTTCCGGAACATGTTTCGGTGCTTCCGGAACATGTTTCGGCGCTTCATGAACATGTTCCGGTGCTTCCGGAACATGTTCCGGTGCTTCCGGAACATGTTCCGGTGCTTCCGGAACATGTTCCGGCGCTTCCGGAACATGTTCCTGCGCTTCCGGAACATGTTCCGGCGCCTCCGGACTATGTTCCGGTGCTTCCGGAACATGTTCCGGTCCTTCCGGAACATGTTCCGGTGCTTCCGGAACATATTCCGGCGCTTCCGGAACATGTTCCGGTCCTTCCGGAACATGTTCCGGTGCTTCCGGAACATGTTCCGGTGCTTCCGGAACATGTTCCGGTGCTTCCGGAACATGTTCCGGCGCTTCCGGAACATGTTCCGGCGCTTCCGGAACATGTTCCAGCGCCTCCGAAACATGTTCCGGTCCTTCCAGAACATGTTCCGGCGCTTCCGGAACTTGTTCCGGCGCTTCCGGAACATGTTCCGGTCCTTCCGGAACATGTTCCGGTCCTTCCGGAACATGTTCCGGTGCTTCCGGAACATGTTCCGGCGCTTTCGGAACATGTTCCGATGCTTCCGGAACATGTTCCGGTGCTTCCGGAACATGTTTCGGCGCTTCCGGAACATGTTCCGGCGCTTCCGGAACATGTTCCGGTCCTTCCGAAACATGTTCTGGTCCTTCCGGAACATGTTCCGGCGCTTCATGAACATGTTCCGGTCCTTCCGGAACATGTTCCGGTGCTTCCGGAACATGTTCCGGCGCTTCCGGAACATGTTCCGGTGCTTCCGGAACATGATCCGGTGCTTCCGGAACATGTTCCGGTGCTTCCGGAACATGTTCCGGCGCTTCCGGAACATGTTCCGGTCCTTCCGGAACATGTTTCGGTGCTTCCGGAACATGTTCCGGTCCGTCTGGAACATGTTCCGGTCCTTCCGGAACATGTTCCGGCGCTTCCGGAACATGTTCCGGTGCTTCCGGAACATGTTCCGGTGCTTCCGGAACATGTTTCGGCGCTTCCGGAACATGTTCCGGTGCTTCCGGAACATGTTCCGGTGCTTCCGGAACATGTTCCGGCGCTTCCGGAACATGTTCCGGTCCTTCCGGAACATGTTCCGGTCCTTCCGGAACATGTTCCGGTCCTTCCGGAACATGTTCTGGTCCTTCCGGAACATGTTCCGGCGCTTCATGAACATGTTCCGGTCCTTCCGGAACATGTTCCGGTGCTTCCGGAACATGTTCCGGCGCTTCCGGAACATGTTCCGGTGCTTCCGGAACATGTTCCGGCGCTTCCGGAACATGTTCCGGTGCTTCCGGAACATGTTCCGGTGCTTCCGGGACATGTTTCGGCGCTTCCGGAACATGTTCCGGTGCTTCCGGAACATGTTCCGGTGTTTCCGGAACATGTTCCGGTGCTTCCGGAACATGTTCGGGTGCTTCCGGAACATGTTCCGGTGCTTCCGGAACATGTTCCGGCGCTTCCGGAACATGTTCCGGTGCTTCCGGAACATGTTCCGGCGCTTCCGGAACATGTTCCGGTGCTTCCGGAACATGTTCCGGCGCTTCCGGAACGTGTTCCGGCGCTTCCGGAACATGTTCCGGCGCTTCCGGAACATGTTCCGGTCCTTCCGGAACATGTTCCGGTGCTTCCGGAACATGTTCCGGCGCTCCCGGAACATGTTCCGGTGCTTCCGGAACATGTTCCGGCGCTTCGGGAACATGTTCCGGTGCTTCCGGAACATGTTCCGGTGCTTCCGGAACATGTTTCGGCGCTTCCGGAACATGTTCAGGCGCTTCCGGAACATGTTCCGGTCCTTCCGGAACATGATCCGGTCCTTCCGGAACATGTTCTGGTCCTTCCGGAACATGTTCCGGCGCTTCATGAACATGTTCCGGTCCTTCCGGAACATGTTCCGGTGCTTCCGGAACATGTTCCGGTGCTTCCGGAACATGTTCCAGTGCTTCCGGAACATGTTCCGGCGCTTCCGGAACATGTTTCGGCGCCTCCGGACTATGTTCCGGTGCTTCCGGAACATGTTCCGGTCCTTCCGGAACATGTTCCGGTGCTTCCGGAACATATTCCGGCGCTTCCGGAACATGTTCCGGTCCTTCCGGAACATGTTCCGGTCCTTCCGGAACATGTTCCGGTCCTTCTGGAACATGTTCCGGTCCTTCCGGAACATGTTCCGGCGCTTCCGGAACATGTTCCGGTGCTTCCGCAACATGTTCCAGTGCTTCCGGAACATGTTCCGGAAGCACTGGAACATGTTCCGGTGCTTCCGGAACATGTTCCGGTGCTTCCGGGACATGTTCTGGTGCTTCCTGAACGTGTTCTGGTGCTTCCGGAACATGTTCCGGTGCTTCCGGAACATGTTCCGGCGCTTCCGGAACATGTTCCGGCGCTTCCGAAACATGTTCCGGTCCTTCCGGAACATGTTTCGGCGCTTCCGGAACATGTTCCGGCGCTTCCGGAACGTGTTCCGGCGCTTCTGGACCGTGTTCCGGCGCTTCCGGAACATGCACCGGTGCTTCCGGAACATGTTCCACCGGTGCTTCCGGAACATGTTCCAGTGCTTCCGGAACATGTTCCGGAACATGTTCCAGTGCTTCCGGAACACGTTCCGGTGCTTCCGGAACGTGTTCCGGCGCTTCCGGAACGTGTTCCGGCGCTTCCGGAACATGTTCCGGCGCTTCCGGACCGTGTTCCGGCGCTTCCGGAACATGTTCCGGTGCTTCCGGACCGTGTTCCGGCGCTTCCGGAACATGTTCCGGTGCTTCCGGAGCATGTTCCGGTGCTTCCGGAACATGTTCCGGCGCTCCCGGAACATGTTCCGGTCCTTCCGGAACATGTTCCGGCGCTTCCGGAACATGTTCCGGTCCTTCCGGAACATGTTCCGGTCCTTCCGGAACATGTTTCGGCGCTTCATGAACATGTTCCGGTGCTTCCGGAACATGTTCCGGTGCTTCCGGAACATGTTCCGGTGCTTCCGGAACATGTTCCGGCGCTTCCGGAACATGTTCCTGCGCTTCCGGAACATGTTCCGGCGCCTCCGGACTATGTTCCGGTGCTTCCGGAACATGTTACGGTCCTTCCGGAACATGTTCCGGTGCTTCCGGAACATATTCCGGCGCTTCCGGAACATGTTCCGGTCCTTCCGGAACATGTTCCGGTGCTTCCGGAACATGTTCCGGTGCTTCCGGAACATGTTCCGGTGCTTCCGGAACATGTTCCGGCGCTTCCGGAACATGTTCCGGCGCTTCCGGAACATGTTCCAGCGCCTCCGAAACATGTTCCGGTCCTTCCAGAACATGTTCCGGCGCTTCCGAAACATGTTCCGGTCCTTCCGGAACATGTTTCGGCGCTTCCAGAACATGTTCCGGCGCTTCCGGAACGTGTTTCGGCGCTTCCGGAACACGTTCCGGTGCTTCCGGAAAATGTTCCGGTGCTTCCGAAACATGTTCCGGTGCTTCCGGAACATGTTCCGGTGCTTCCGGAACATGTTCCGGTGCTTCCGGAACATGTTCCGGTGTTTCCGGGACATGTTCCGGTGCTTCCGGGAAATGTTCCGGTGCTTCCGGAACATGTTCCGGTGCTTCCGGAACATGTTTCGGCGCTTCCGGAACATGTTCCGGAAGCACCGGAACATGTTCCGGAAGCACCAAAACATGTTCCGGAAGCGCCGGAACACGTTCCGGAAGCGCCGGAACACGTTCCGGAAGCGCCGGAACATGTTCCGGTCCTTCTAGAACATGTTCCGGTCCTTCCGGAACATGTTCCGGTCCTTCCGGAACATGTTCTGGCGCTTCCGGAACATGTTCCGGCGCATCATGAAGATGTTCCGGTCCTTCCGGAACATGTTCCGGTGCTTCCGGAACACGTTCCGGAAGCGCCGGAACATGTTCCGGTGCATCCGGAACATGTTCTGGTCCTTCCCGAACATGTTCCGGTCCTTCCGGAACATGTTCCGGTGCTTCCGGAACATGTTCCGGTGCTCCCGGAACATGTTCCGGTCCTTCCTGATCATGTTCCGGTCCTTCCGGAACATGTTCCGGTGCTTCCGGAACATGTTCCGGTGCTTCCGGAACATGTTCCGGCGCTCCCGGAACATGTTCCGGCGCTTCCGGAACATGTTCCGGTCCTTCCGGAACATGTTCCGGTCCTTCCGGAACATGTTCCGGTCCTTCCGGAACATGTTCTGGCGCTTCTGGAACATGTTCCGGCGCATCATGAACATGTTCCGGTCCGTCCGGAACATGTTCCGGTGCTCCGGAACATGTTCCGGTGCTTCCGGAACATGTTCCGGTGCTTCCGGAACATGTTCCGGTCCTTCCGGAACATGTTCCGGTCCTTCCGGAACATGTTCCGGCGCTTCCGGAACATGTTCCGGCGCCTCCGGACTACGTTCCGGTGCTTCCGGAACATGTTCCGGTGCTTCCGGAACATGTTCCGGCGCTTCATGAACATGTTCCGGTCCTTCCGGAACATGTTCCGGTGCTTCCGGAACATGTTCCGGCGCTTCCGGAACATGTTCCGGCGCTTCCGAAACATGTTCCGGTCCTTCCGGAACATGTTCCAGTGCTTCGGGAACATGTTCCGGTGCTTCCGGAACATGTTCCGGCGCTTCCAGAACATGTTCCGACGCTTCCGGAACATGTTCCGGTGCTTCCGGAACGTGTTCCGGTGCTTCCGGAACATGTTCCGGTCCTTCCGGAACATGTTCTGGTGCTTCCGGAACATATTCCGGCGCTTCCGGAACATGTTCTGGTCCTTCCGGAACATGTTCCGGTGCTTCCGGAACATGTTCCGGTCCTTCCGGAACATGTTCCGGTGCTTCCGGAACATGTTCCGGCGCTTCCGGAACATGTTCCGGTGCTTCTGGAACATGTTCCGGTGCTTCCGGAACATGTTTCGGCGCTTCCGGAACATGTTCCGGCGCTTCCGGAACATGTTCCGGCGCTTCCGGAACGTGTTCCGGCGCTTCCGGAACATGTTCCGGTGCTTCCGGAACATGTTCCGGTGCTTCCGGAACATGTTCCGGCGCTTCCGGAACATGTTCCGGTCCTTCCGGAACATGTTCCGGTGCTTCCGGAACATGTTCCAGTGCTTCCGGAACATGTTCCAGTGCTTCGGGAACAAGTTCCGGTGCTTCTGGAACATGTTCCGGTGCTTCCGGAACATGTTCCGGTCCTTCTGGAACATGTTCCGGTCCTTCCGGAAAATGTTCCGGCGCTTCCGGAACATGTTCCGGCGCTTCCGGAACATGTTCCGGTGCTTCCGGAACATGTTCCGGTGCTTCCGGAACATGTTCCGGTCCTTGCGGAACATGTTCCGGTCCTTCAGGAACATGTTCCGGCGCTTCCGGAACATGTTCCGGTGCTTCCGGAACATGTTCCGGTGCTTCCGGAACATGTTCCGGTGCTTCCGGAACGCGTTCTGGTGCTTCCAGAACATGTTCCGGTGCTTCCGGAACATGTTCCGGCGCTTCCGGAACATATTCCGGCGCTTCCGAAACATGTTCCGGTCCTTCCGGAACATGTTTCGGCGCTTCCGGAACATGTTCCGGCGCTTCCGGAACATGTTCCGGCGCTTCCGGAACATGTTCCGGTGCTTCCGGAACATGTTCCGGTGCTTCCGGAACATGTTCCGGTGCTTCCGGAACATGTTCCGGTGCTTCCGGAACATGTTCGGGTCCTTTCGGAACATGTTCGGGTCCTTCGGGAACATGTTCCGGCGCTTCCGGAACATGTTCCGGTGCTTCCGGAACATGTTCCGGCGCTTCCGGAACATGATCCGGTGCTTCAGGAACATGTTCCGGTGCTTCCGGAACATGTTCTGGTGCTTCCGGAACATGTTCCGGTGCTTCCGGAACATGTTCCGGTGCTTCCGGAACATGTTCCTGCGCTTCCGGAACATGTTCCGGTGCTTCCGGAACATGTTCCAGTGCTTCCGGAACATGTTCTGGTGCTTCCGGAACATGTTCCGGCGCTTCTGGAACATGTTCCGGTGCTTCCGAAACATGTTCCGGCGCTTCCGGAACATGTTCGGGCGCCTCCGGACTATGTTCCGGTGCTTCCGGAACATGTTCCGGTCCTTCCGGAACATGTTCCCGTACTTCCAGAACATGTTCCAGCTCTTCCGGAACATGTTCCGGTCCTTCCGGAACGTGTCCCGGTGCTTCCGGAACATGTTCCAGTGCTTCCGGAACATGTTCCGGTGCTTCCGGAACATGTTCCGGTGCTTCCGGAACATGTTCCGGCGCTTCCGGAACATGTTCCGGCGCTTCCGGAACATGTTCCAGTGCTTCGGGAACATGTTCCGGTGCTTCCGGAACATGTTCCAGTGCTTCGGGAACATGTTCCGGTCCTTCCGGAACGTGTCCCGGTGCTTCCGGAACATGTTCCAGTGCTTCCGGAACATGTTCCGGTGCTTCCGGAACATGTTCCGGTGCTTCCGGAACATGTTCCGGCGCTTCCGGAACATGTTCCGGCGCTTCCGGAACATGTTCCTGCGCTTCCGGAACATGTTCCGGTGCTTCCGGAACATGTTCCAGTGCTTCGGGAACATGTTCCGGTGCTTCCGGAACATGTTCCGGTGCTTCCGGAACATGTTCCGGCGCTTCTGGAACATGTTCCGGTGCTTCCGAAACATGTTCCGGCGCTTCCGGAACATGTTCGGGCGCCTCCGGACTATGTTCCGGTGCTTCCGGAACATGTTCCGGTCCTTCCGGAACATGTTCCGGTACTTCCAGAACATGTTCCAGCGCTTCCGGAACATGTTCCGGTCCTTCCGGAACGTGTTCCGGTGCTTCCGGAACATGTTCCAGTGCTTCCGGAACATGTTCCGGTGCTTCCGGAACATGTTCCGGTGCTTCCGGAACACGTTCCAGCGCTTCCGGAACATGTTCCGGTGCTTCCGGCCGGAACGTGTTCCGGCGCTTCCGGAACATGTTCCGGTGCTTCCGGAACATGTTCCGGTGCTTCCGGAACATGTTCCGTTCCTTCTGGAACATGTTCCGGCGCTTCCGGAACATGTTCCGGTCCTTCCGGAACATGTTCCGGTCCTTCCGGAACATGTTCCGGTCCTTCCGGAACATGTTCTGGTCCTTCCGGAACATGTTCCGGCGCTTCATGAACATGTTCTGGTCCTTCCGGAACATGTTCCGGTGCTTCCGGAACATGTACCGGTGCTTCCGGAACATGTTCCGGTCCTTCCGGAACATGTTCCGGTGCTTCCGGAACACCGGAACATGTTCCGGTCCTTCCGGAACATGTTCCGGCCCTTCCGGAATATGTTCCGGTCCTTCCGGAACATGTTCCGGTCCTTCCGGAACATGTTCCGGTCCTTCCGAAAGATGTTCTGGTCCTTCCGGAACATGTTCCGGTCCTTCCGGAACATGTTCCGGTCCTTCCGGAAAATGTTCCGGTGCTTCCGGAACATGTTCCGGTGCTTCCGGAACATGTTCCGGTGCTTCCGGAACATGTTCCGGTGCTTCCGGAACATGTTCCGGTCCTTCCGGAACATGTTCCGGCGCTTCCGGAACACGTTCCGGTGCTTCCGGAACATGTTCCGGTGCTTCCGGAACATGTTCGGGTCCTTTCGGAACATGTTCGGGTCCTTCTGGAACATGTTCCGGCGCTTCCGGAACATGTTCCGGTGCTTCCGGAACATGTTCCGGCGCTTCCGGAACATGATCCAGTGCTTCAGGAACATGTTCCGGTGCTTCCGGAACATGTTCTGGTGCTTCCGGAACATGTTCCGGTGCTTCCGGAACATGTTCCGGTCCTTCCGGAACATGTTCCGGCGCTTCCGGAACATGTTCCGGTGCTTCAGGAACATGTTCCGGTCCTTCCGGAACATGTTCCGGTCCTTCCGGAACATGTTCCGGTCCTTCCGGAACATGTTCCGGTGCTTCCGGAACATGTTCCGGTGTTTCCGGAACATGTTCCGGTGCTTCCGGAACATGTTCCGGTGCTTCCGGAACATGTTCCGGTCCTTCCGGAACATGTTCCGGTGCTTCCGGAACATGTTCCGGCGCTTCCGGAACATGTTCCGGTGCTTCCGGAACATGTTCCAGTGCTTCGGGAACATGTTCCGGTGCTTCCGGAACATGTTCCGGTGCTTCCGGAACATGTTCCGGCGCTTCTGGAACATGTTCCGGTGCTTCCGGAACATGTTCCGGCGCTTCCGGAACATGTTCGGGCGCCTCCGGACTATGTTCCAGTGCTTCCGGAAAATGTTCCGGTCCTTCCGGAACGTGTTCCGGTGCTTCCGGAACATGTTCCGGTGCTTCCGGAACATGTTCCGGTGCTTCCGGAACATGTTCCGGTGCTTCCGGAACATGTTCCGGCGCTTCCGGAACATGTTCCGGTGCTTCCGGAACACGTTCCGGCGCTTCCGGAACGTGTTCCGGCGCTTCCGGAACATGTTCCGGTGCTTCCGGAACATGTTCCGTTCCTTCTGGAACATGTTCCGGCGCTTCCGGAACATGTTCCGGTCCTTCCGGAACATGTTCCGGTCCTTCCGGAACATGTTCCGGTCCTTCCGGAACATGTTCTGGTCCTTCCGGAACATGTTCCGGCGCTTCATGAACATGTTCTGGTCCTTCCGGAACATGTTCCGGTGCTTCCGGAACATGTACCGGTGCTTCCGGAACATGTTCCGGTCCTTCCGGAACATGTTCCGGTGCTTCCGGAACACCGGAACATGTTCCGGTCCTTCCGGAACATGTTCCGGCCCTTCCGGAATATGTTCCGGTCCTTCCGGAACATGTTCCGGTCCTTCCGGAACATGTTCCGGTCCTTCCGAAAGATGTTCTGGTCCTTCCGGAACATGTTCCGGTGCTTCCGGAACATGTTCCGGTCCTTCCGGAACATGTTCCGGTGCTTCCGGAACATGTTCCAGCGCTCCCGGAACATGTTCCGGTCCTTCCGGAAAATGTTCCGGTGCTTCCGGAACATGTTCCGGCGCTTCCGGAACATGTTCCGGTGCTTCCGGAACATGTTCCGGTGCTTCCGGAACATGTTCCGGTGCTTCCGGAACATGTTCCGGTCCTTCCAGAACATGTTCCGGCGCTTCCGGAACACGTTCCGGTGCTTCCGGAACATGTTCCGGTGCTTCCGGAACATGTTCGGGTCCTTTCGGAACATGTTCGAGTCCTTCTGGAACATGTTCCGGCGCTTCCGGAACATGTTCCGGTGCTTCCGGAACATGTTCCGGCGCTTCCGGAACATGATCCAGTGCTTCAGGAACATGTTCCGGTGCTTCCGGAACATGTTCTGGTGCTTCCGGAACATGTTCCGGTGCTTCCGGAACATGTTCCGGTCCTTCCGGAACATGTTCCGGCGCTTCCGGAACATGTTCCGGTGCTTCAGAAACATGTTCCGGTGCTTCCGGAACATGTTCCGGTCCTTCCGGAACATGTTCCGGTCCTTCCGGAACATGTTCCGGTGTTTCCGGAACATGTTCCGGTCCTTCCGGAACATGTTCCGGTGCTTCCGGAACATGTTCCGGCGCTTCCGGAACATGTTCCGGTGCTTCCGGAACATGTTCCAGTGCTTCGGGAACATGTTCCGGTGCTTCCGGAACATGTTCCGGTGCTTCCGGAACATGTTCCGGCGCTTCTGGAACATGTTCCGGTGCTTCCGGAACATGTTCCGGCGCTTCCGGAACATGTTCGGGCGCCTCCGGACTATGTTCCAGTGCTTCCGGAACATGTTCCGGTCCTTCCGGAACGTGTTCCGGTGCTTCCGGAACATGTTCCGGTGCTTCCGGAACATGTTCCGGTGCTTCCGGAACATGTTCCGGTGCTTCCGGAACATGTTCCGGCGCTTCCGGAACATGTTCCGGTGCTTCCGGAACACGTTCCGGCGCTTCCGGAACGTGTTCCGGCGCTTCCGGAACATGTTCCGGTGCTTCCGGAACATGTTCCGGTCCTTCCGGAACATGTTCTGGTCCTTCCGGAACATGTTGCGGCGCTTCATGAACATGTTCTGGTCCTTCCGGAACATGTTCCGGTCCTTCCGGAACATGTTCCGGCGCTTCCGGAACATGTTCCGGCGCCTCCGGAACATGCTCCGGCGCTTCCAGAACATGTTCCGGTCCTTCCGGAACATGTTCCGGTGCTTCCGGAACACCGGAACATGTTCCGGTCCTTCCGGAACATGTTCCGGTCCTTCCGGAATATGTTCCGGTCCTTCCGGAACATGTTCCGGTCCTTCCGGAACATGTTCCGGTCCTTCAGAAAGATGTTCTGGTCCTTCCGGAACATGTTCCGGTCCTTCCGGAACATGTTCCGGAAGCGCCGGAACATGTTCCGGAAGCACCGGAACATGTTCCGGAAGGACCGGAACATGTTCCGGAAGCGCTGGAACATGTTCCGGAAGGACCGGAACATGTTCCGGAAGGACCAGAACATCTTTCTGAAGGACCGGAACATGTTCCGGAAGGACCGGAACATGTTCCGGAAGGACCGGAACATATTCCGGAAGGACCGGAACATGTTCCGGAAGGACCGGAACATGTTCCGGTGTTCCGGAAGCACCGGAACATGTTCCGGAAGGACCGGAACATGTTCCGGAAGCGCCGGAACATGTTCCGGAAGGACCGGAACATGTTCTGGAAGCGCCGGAGCATGTTCCGGAGGCGCCGGAACATGTGCCGGAAGCACCGGAACATGTTCCTGAAGCACCGGAACATGTTCCGGAAGCGCCGGAACATGTTCCGGAAGGACCGGAACATGTTCCGGAAGCACCGGAACATGTTCCGGAAGCACCGGAACATGTTCCGGAAGCACCGGAACATGTTCGGGAAGGACCAAAACATCTTTCTGAAGGACCGGAACATGTTCCGGTGCTTCCGGAACATGTTCCGGTGCTTCCGGAACATGTTCCGGTCCTTCTGGAACATGTTCCCGCGCTTCCGGAACATGTTCCGGTGCTTCCGGAACATGTTTGGGTCCTTTCGAAACATGTTCGGGTCCTTCGGAAACATGTTCCGGCGCTTCCGGAACATGTTCCGGTGCTTCCGGAACATGTTCCGGCGCTTCCGGAACATGATCCGGTGCTTCGGAACATGGTCCGGTGCTTCCGGAACATGTTCCGGTGCTTCCGGAACATGTTCCGGTGCTTCCGGAACATGTTCCGGTCCTTCCGGAACATGTTCCGGCGCTTCCGGAACATGTTCCGGTGCTTCAGGAACATGTTCCGGTGCTTCCGGAACATGTTCCGGTCCTTCCGGAACATGTTCCGGCGCTTCCGGAACATGTTCCGGCGCTTCCGGAACATGTTCCGGCGCTTCAGGAACATGTTCCGGTGCTTCCGGAACATGTTCCGGTGCTTCCGGAACATGTTCCGGCGCTTCCGGAACATGTTCCGGTGCTTCCGGAACATGTTCCGGCGCTTCCGGAACATGATCCGGTGCTTCGGAACATGGTCCGGTGCTTCCGGAACATGTTCCGGTGCTTCCGGAACATGTTCCGGTGCTTCCGGAACATGTTCCGGTCCTTCCGGAACATGTTCCGGCGCTTCCGGAACATGTTCCGGTGCTTCAGGAACATGTTCCGGTGCTTCCGGAACATGTTCCGGTCCTTCCGGAACATGTTCCGGCGCTTCCGGAACATGTTCCGGTCCTTCCGGAACATGTTCCGGCGCTTCCGGAACATGTTCCGGTCCTTCCGGAACATGTTCCGGTGCTTCCGGAACATGTTCCGGTGCTTCTGGAACATGTTACGGTGCTTCCGGAACATGTTCCGGTGCTTCCGGAACTTCCGGTCCTTCCGGAACATGTTCGGGCGCTTCCGGAACGTGTTCCGGCGCTTCCGGAACATGTTCCGGTGCTTCCGGAAAATGTTGCGGTCCTTCCGGAACATGTTGCGGTCCTTCCGAAACATGTTCCGGTGCTTCCGGAACATGTTCCGGTGCTTCCAGAACATGTTCACGTCCTTCCGGAACATGTTCCGGTCCTTCCGGAACATGTTCCGGTGCTTTCGGAAAATGTTCCAGTCCTTCCGGAAAATGTTCCGGTCCTTCCGGAACATGTTCCGGCGCTTCCGGAACATGTTCGGGTCCTTCCGGAACATGTTCCGGTGCTTCCGGAACACCGGAACATGTTCCGGTCCTTCCGGAACATGTTCCGGTCCTTCCGGAACATGTTCCGGTGCCTCGGGAACATGTTGCGGTGCTTGCGGAACATGTTGCGGTGCTTGCGGAACATGTTCCGGTCCTTCCGGAACATGTTCCGGCGCTTCCGGAACATGTTCCGGTGCTTCCGGAACATGTTCCGGTGCTTCCGGAACATGTTCGGGTCCTTCCGGAACATGTTCCGGTCCTTCCGGAACATGTTCCCGCGCCTCCGGAACATGTTCCGGTCCTTCCGGAACATGTTCCGGTCCTTCCGGAACATGTTCCGGTCCTTCCGGAACATGTTCCGGCGCTTCCGGAACATGTTCCGGCGCTTCCGGAACATGTTCCGGTGCTTCCGGAACATGTTCCGGTGCTTTCGGAACATGTTCCGGAAGCATCGGAACATGTTCCGGTGGTTTCGGAACATGTTCCGGTGCTTGCGGAACATGTTCCGGTCCTTCCGGAACATGTTCCGGCGCTTCCGGAACATGTTCCGGTGCTTCCGGAACATGTTCCGGTGCTTCCGCAACATGTTCCGGCGCTTCCGGAACATGTTCCGGTCCTTCCGGAACACGTTCCGGTGCTTCCGGAACATGTTCCGGTGCTTCCGGAAAATGTTCCGGTCCTTCCGGAAAATCTTCCGGTCCTTCCGGAACATGTTCCGGTGCCTCGGGAACATGTTCCGGCGATTCCGGAACATGTTCCGGCGCTTCCGGAACATGTTCCGGTGCCTTCGGAACATGTTCCGGACCTTCCGGAACATGTTCCGGTCCTTCCGGAACCGGTCCTTCCGGAACATGTTCCGGCGCTTCCGGAACATGTTCCGGCGCTTTCGGAACATGTTCTGGTCCTTCCGGAACATGTTCCGGCGCTTGCGGAACATGTTCCGGTGCTTCCGGAACATGTTCGGGTCCTTCCAGAACATGTTCCGGTGCTTCCGGAACATGTTCCGGCGCTTCCGGAACATGTTCCGGTCCTTCCGGAACATGTTCCGGTCCTTCCGGAACATGTCCCGGCGCTTCCGGAACATGTCCCGGCGCTTCCGGAACATGTTCCGGCGCTTCCGGAACATGTTCCGATGCTTCCGGAACATGTTGCGGTGCTTGCGGAACATGTTCCGGCGCTTCCCGAACATGTTCCGGTGCTTCCGGAACATGTTCCGGCGCTTCCGGAACATGATCCGGTGCTTCAGGAACATGTTCCGGTGCTTCCGGAACATGTTCCGGTCCTTGCGGAAGATGTTCCGGTGCTTCCGGAACATGTTCCGGTGCTTCCGGAACATGTTCCGGTCCTTCCGGAACATGTTCCGGCGCTTCCGGAACATGATCCGGTGCTTCAGGAACATGTTCCAGTGCTTCCGGAATATGTTCCGGTCCTTCCGGAACATGTTCCGGTGCTTCCGGAACATGTTCCGGTGCTTCCGGAACATGTTCCGGTGCTTCCGGAACATGTTCCGGTGCTTCCGGAACATGTTCCGGCGCTTCCGGAACATGTTCCGGTGCTTCTGGAACATGTTCCGGTCCTTCCGGAACATGTTCCGGTCCTTCCGGAACATGTTCCGGTGCTTCCGGAACATGTTCCGGTCCTTCCGGAACATGTTCCGGCGCTTCCGGAACATGTTCCGGTGCTTCCGGAACATCTTCGGGTCCTTCCGGAACATGTTCCGGCGTTTCCGGAACATGTTCCGGTGCTTCCGGAACATGTTCCGGCGCTTCCGGAACATGATCTGGTGCTTCCGGAACATGTTCCGGTCCTTCCGGAACATGTTCCGGTCCTTCCGGAACATGTTCTGGTCCTTCCGGAACATGTTCCGGCGCTTCCGGAACATGTTCCGGTCCTTCCGGAACATGTTCCGGTGCCTCCGGAACATGTTCCGGTGCTTCCGGAACACGTTCCGGTGCTTCTGGAACATGTTCCAGAAGCACCGGAACATGGTCCGGTGCTTCCGGAACATGTTCCGGTCCTTCCGGAACATGTTCCGGCGCTTCCGGAACGTGTTCCGGCGCTTCCGGAACATGTTCCGGTGCTTCCGGAAAATGTTGCGGTCCTTGCGGAACATGTTCCGGTCCTTCCAGAACATGTTCCGATCCTTCCGGAACATGTTCCGGGGCTTCCGGAACATGTTCCGGTGCTTCCGGAACATGTTCCTCCGGCGCTTCCGGAACATGTTCCGGTCCTTCCGGAACATGTTCCGGTGCTTCCGGAACATGTTCCGGTCCTTCCGGAACATGTTCCGGTGCTTCCGGAACATGTTCCGGTCCTTCCGGAACATGTTCCGGCGCTTCCTGAACATGTTCCGGTGCTTCAGGAACATGTTCCGGTGCTTCCGGAACATGTTCCGGTCCTTCCGGAACATGTTCACGTCCTTCCGGAACATGTTCCGGTCCTTCCGGAACACGTTCCGGTGCTTCCGGAACATGTTCCGGCGCTTCCAGATCATGTTCCGGAAGCATCGGAACATGTTCCGGAAGCGCCGGAAAATGTTCCGGCGCTCTCGGAACATGTTCCGGTCCTTCCGGAACATGTTGCGGTGCTTGCGGAACATGTTCCGGTCCTTCCGGAACATGTTCCGGCGCTTCCGGAACATGTTCCGGTGCCCCGGGAACATGTTCCGGTGCCTCCGGAACATGTTCCGGCGCTTCCGGAACATGTTCCGGTGCCTCCGGAACATGTTCCGGTCCTTCCGGAACATGTTCCGGTCTTTCCGGAACATGTTCCGGCGCTTCCTGGTCCTTCCGGAACATGTTCCGGTGCTTCCGGAACATGTTCCGGTCCTTCCGGAACATGTTCTGGTGCTTCCGGAACATGTTCCGGTGCTTCCGGAACATGTTCCGGTGCTTCCGGAACATGTTCCGGTGCTTCCAGAACATGTTCCGGCATTTCCGGAACATGTTCCGGTCCTTCCGGAACATGTTCCGGTCCTTTCGGAACATGATCCGGCGCTTCCGGAACATGTTCCGGTGCTTCCGGAACATGTTCGGGTCCTTCCGGAACATGTTCCGGCGCTTCCCGAACATGTTCCGGTGCTTCCGGAACATGTTCCGGCGCTTCCGGAACATGATCCGGTGCTTCAGGAACATGTTCCGGTGCTTCCGGAACATGTTCCGGTCCTTGCGGAAGATGTTCCGGTGCTTCCGGAACATGTTCCGGTCCTTCCGGAACATGTTCCGGCGCTTCCGGAACATGATCCGGTGCTTCAGGAACATGTTCCAGTGCTTCCGGAATATGTTCCGGTCCTTCCGGAACATGTTCCGGTGCTTCCGGAACATGTTCCGGTGCTTCCGGAACATGTTCCGGTGCTTCCGGAACATGTTCCGGTGCTTCCGGAACATGTTCGGGTCCTTCCGGAACATGTTCCGGCGCTTCCCGAACATGTTCCGGTGCTTCCGGAACATGTTCCGGCGCTTCCGGAACATGATCCGGTGCTTCAGGAACATGTTCCGGTGCTTCGGGAACATGTTCCGGTCCTTGCGGAAGATGTTCCGGTGCTTCCGGAACATGTTCCGGTCCTTCCGGAACATGTTCCGGCGCTTCCGGAACATGTTCCGGTGCTTCCGGAACATGTTCCGGTCATTCCGGAACATGTTCCGGCGCTTCCGGAACATGATCCGGTGCTTCAGGAACATGTTCCAGTGCTTCCGGAATATGTTCCGGTCCTTCCGGAACATGTTCCGGTGCTTCCGGAACATGTTCCGGTGCTTCCGGAACATGTTCCGGTGCTTCCGGAACATGTTCCGGTGCTTCCGGAACATGTTCCGGCGCTTCCGGAACATGTTCCGGTGCTTCTGGAACATGTTCCGGTCCTTCCGGAACATGTTCCGGTCCTTCCAGGAACATGTTCCGGTGCTTCCGGAACATGTTCCGGTCCTTCCGGAACATGTTCCGGCGCTTCCGGAACATGTTCCGGTGCTTCCGGAACATCTTCGGGTCCTTCCGGAACATGTTCCGGCGTTTCCGCAACATGTTCCGGTGCTTCCGGAACATGTTCCGGCGCTTCCGGAACATGATCTGGTGCTTCCGGAACATGTTCCGGTCCTTCCGGAACATGTTCCGGTGCTTCCGGAACATGTTCCGGTCCTTCCGGAACATGTTCTGGTCCTTCCGGAACATGTTCCGGCGCTTCCGGAACATGTTCCGGTCCTTCCGGAACATGTTCCGGTGCCTCCGGAACATGTTCCGGTGCTTCCGGAACACGTTCCGGTGCTTCTGGAACATGTTCCAGAAGCACCGGAACATGGTCCGGTGCTTCCGGAACATGTTCCGGTCCTTCCGGAACACGTTCCGGCGCTTCCGGAACGTGTTCCGGCGCTTCCGGAACATGTTCCGGTGCTTCCGGAAAATGTTGCGGTCCTTGCGGAACATGTTCCGGTCCTTCCAGAACATGTTCCGATCCTTCCGGAACATGTTCCGGGGCTTCCGGAACATGTTCCGGTGCTTCCGGAACATGTTCCTCCGGCGCTTCCGGAACATGTTCCGGTCCTTCCGGAACATGTTCCGGTGCTTCCGGAACATGTTCCGGTCCTTCCGGAACATGTTCCGGTGCTTCCGGAACATGTTCCGGTCCTTCCGGAACATGTTCCGGCGCTTCCTGAACATGTTCCGGTGCTTCAGGAACATGTTCCGGTGCTTCCGGAACATGTTCCGGTCCTTCCGGAACATGTTCCGGTGCTTCCGGAACACCGGAACATGTTCCGGTCCTTCCGGAACATGTTCCGGTCCTTCCGGAACATGTTCTGGTCCTTCCGGAACATGTTCTGGTCCTTCCGGAACATGTTCCGGCGCTTCCGGAACATGTTCCGGTCCTTCCGGAACATGTTCCGTTGCTTCCGGAACATGTTCCGGTCCTTCCGGAACATGTTCCGGTCCTTCCGGAACATGTTTCGGCGCTTCCGGAACATGTTCCGGTGCTTCCGGAACATATTCCGGCGCTTCCGGAACATGTTCCGGTGCTTCCGGAACATGTTCGGGTCCTTTCGGAACATGTTCGGGTCCTTCCGGAACATGTTCCGGCGCTTCCGGAACATGTTCCGGTGCTTCCGGAACATGTTCCGGCGCTTCCGGAACATGATCCGGTGCTTCAGGAACATGTTCCGGTGCTTCCGGAACATGTTCGGGTCCTTCCGGCACATGTTCCGGTGCTTCCGGAACATGTTCCGGTGCTTCCGGAACATGTTCCGGTGCTTCCGGAACATGTTCCGGTCCTTCTGGAACATGTTCCGGCGCTTCCGGAACGTGTTCCGGCGCTTCTGGAACATGTTCCGGTGCTTCCGGAAAATGTTGCGGTCCTTCCGGAACATGTTCCGGTCCTTCCAGAACATGTTCCGGTCCTTCCGGAACATGTTCCGGGGCTTCCGGAACATGTTCCGGGGCTTCCGGAACATGTTCCGGTGCTTCCGGAACATGTTCCGGTGCTTCCGGAACATGTTCCGGTGCTTCTGGAACATGTTCCGGCGCTTCTGGAACATGTTCCGGTCCTTCCGGAACATGTTCCGGTGCTTCCGGAACACCGGAACATGTTCCGGTTCTTCCGGAACATGTTCCGGTCCTTCCGGAACGTGTTCCGGTCCTTCCGGAACATGTTCCGGTGCTTCCGGAACATGTTCCGGCGCTTCCGGAACATGTTCCGGTGCCTCGGGAACATGTTCCGGCGATTCCGAAACATGTTCCGGCGCTTCCGGAACATGTTCCGGTGCCTCCGGAACATGTTCCGGTCCTTCCGAAACATGTTCCGGTGCTTCCGCAACATGTTCCGGTGCTTCCGGAACATGTTGCGGTGCTTGCGGAACATGTTCCGGTCCTTCCGGAACATGTTCCGGTCCTTCCGGAACATGTTCCGGCGCTTCCGGAACATGTTCCGGTCCTGCCGGAACATGTTCCGGCGGTTCCGGAACATGTTCCGGTGCTTCCGGAACATGTTCCGGCGCTTCCGGAACATGTTCCGGTGCCTCGGGAACATGTTCCGGCGATTCCGGAACATGTTCCGGCGCTTCCGGAACATGTTCCGGTGCCTCCGGAACATGTTCCGGTCCTTCCGGAACATGTTCCGGCGCTTCCTGGTCCTTCCGGAACATGTTCCGGTGCTTCCGGAACATGTTCCGGTGCTTCCGGAACATGTTCCGGTCCTTCCGGAAGATGTTCTGGTGCTTCCGGAACATGTTCCGGTCCTTCCGGAACATGTTCCGGCGCTTCCGGAACATGTTCCGGTCCTTCCGGAACATGTTCCGGTCCTTCCGGAACATATTCCGGCGCTTCCGGAACATGTTCCGGTGCTTCCGGAACATGTTCCGGCGCTTCCGGAACATGTTCCGGTGCTTCCGGAACATGTTCGGGTCCTTTCGGAACATGTTCGGGTCCTTCCGGAACATGTTCCGGCGCTTCCAGAACATGATCCGGTGCTTCAGGAACATGTTCCAGTGCTTCCGGAATATGTTCCGGTCCTTCCGGAACATGTTCCGGTGCTTCCGGAACATGTTCCGGTGCTTCCGGAACATGTTCCGGTGCTTCCGGAACATGTTCCGGTGCTTCCGGAACATGTTCGGGTCCTTCCGGAACATGTTCCGGCGCTTCCCGAACATGTTCCGGTGCTTCCGGAACATGTTCCGGCGCTTCCGGAACATGATCCGGTGCTTCAGGAACATGTTCCGGTGCTTCCGGAACATGTTCCGGTCCTTGCGGAAGATGTTCCGGTGCTTCCGGAACATGTTCCGGTCCTTCCGGAACATGTTCCGGCGCTTCCGGAACATGTTCCGGTGCTTCCGGAACATGTTCCGGTCCTTCCGGAACATGTTCCGGCGCTTCCGGAACATGATCCGGTGCTTCAGGAACATGTTCCAGTGCTTCCGGAATATGTTCCGGTCCTTCCGGAACATGTTCCGGTGCTTCCGGAACATGTTCCGGTGCTTCCGGAACATGTTCCGGTGCTTCCGGAACATGTTCCGGTGCTTCCGGAACATGTTCCGGCGCTTCCGGAACATGTTCCGGTGCTTCTGGAACATGTTCCGGTGCTTCCGGAACATGTTCCGGTCCTTCCGAAACATGTTCCGGTGCTTCCGGAACATGTTCCGGTCCTTCCGGAACATGTTCTGGTCCTTCCGGAACATGTTCCGGCGCTTCCGGAACATGTTCCGGTCCTTCCGGAACATGTTCCGGTGCCTCCGGAACATGTTCCGGTGCTTCCGGAACATGTTCCGGTGCTTCTGGAACATGTTCCGGCGCTTCCGGAACATGTTCCGGTCCTTCCGGAACATGTTTCGGTGCTTCCGGAACATGGTCCGGTGCTTCCGGAACATGTTCCGGTCCTTCCGGAACATGTTCCGGCGCTTCCGGAACGTGTTCCGGCGCTTCCGGAACATGTTCCGGTGCCTCCGGAAAATGTTGCGGTCCTTCCGGAACATGTTCCGGTCCTTCCAGAACATGTTCCGATCCTTCCGGAACATGTTCCGGCGCTTCCGGAAGATGTTCCGGTCCTTCCGGAACATGTTCCGGTGCTTCCGGAACATGTTCCGGTCCTTCCGGAACATGTTCCGGTCCTTCCGGAACATGTTCCGGTCCTTCCGGAACATGTTCCGGCGCTTCCGGAACATGTTCCGGTGCTTCAGGAACATGTTCCGGTCCTTCCGGAACATGTTCCGGTCCTTCCGGAACATGTTCCGGTGCTTCCGGAACACCGGAACATGTTCCGGTTCTTCCGGAACATGTTCCGGTCCTTCCGGAACGTGTTCCGGTCCTTCCGGAACATGTTCCGGTGCTTCCGGAACATGTTCCGGCGCTTCCGGAACATGTTCCGGTGCCTCGGGAACATGTTCCGGCGATTCCGAAACATGTTCCGGCGCTTCCGGAACATGTTCCGGTGCCTCCGGAACATGTTCCGGTCCTTCCGAAACATGTTCCGGTGCTTCCGCAACATGTTCCGGTGCTTCCGGAACATGTTGCGGTGCTTGCGGAACATGTTCCGGTCCTTCCGGAACATGTTCCGGTCCTTCCGGAACATGTTCCGGCGCTTCCGGAACATGTTCCGGTCCTGCCGGAACATGTTCCGGCGGTTCCGGAACATGTTCCGGTGCTTCCGGAACATGTTCCGGCGCTTCCGGAACATGTTCCGGTGCCTCGGGAACATGTTCCGGCGATTCCGGAACATGTTCCGGCGCTTCCGGAACATGTTCCGGTGCCTCCGGAACATGTTCCGGTCCTTCCGGAACATGTTCCGGCGCTTCCTGGTCCTTCCGGAACATGTTCCGGTGCTTCCGGAACATGTTCCGGTGCTTCCGGAACATGTTCCGGTCCTTCCGGAAGATGTTCTGGTGCTTCCGGAACATGTTCCGGTCCTTCCGGGACATGTTCCGGCGCTTCCGGAACATGTTCCGGTCCTTCCGGAACATGTTCCGGTCCTTCCGGAACATATTCCGGCGCTTCCGGAACATGTTCCGGTGCTTCCGGAACATGTTCCGGCGCTTCCGGAACATGTTCCGGTGCTTCCGGAACATGTTCGGGTCCTTTCGGAACATGTTCGGGTCCTTCCGGAACATGTTCCGGCGCTTCCAGAACATGATCCGGTGCTTCAGGAACATGTTCCAGTGCTTCCGGAATATGTTCCGGTCCTTCCGGAACATGTTCCGGTGCTTCCGGAACATGTTCCGGTGCTTCCGGAACATGTTCCGGTGCTTCCGGAACATGTTCCGGTGCTTCCGGAACATGTTCGGGTCCTTCCGGAACATGTTCCGGCGCTTCCCGAACATGTTCCGGTGCTTCCGGAACATGTTCCGGCGCTTCCGGAACATGATCCGGTGCTTCAGGAACATGTTCCGGTGCTTCCGGAACATGTTCCGGTCCTTGCGGAAGATGTTCCGGTGCTTCCGGAACATGTTCCGGTCCTTCCGGAACATGTTCCGGCGCTTCCGGAACATGTTCCGGTGCTTCCGGAACATGTTCCGGTCCTTCCGGAACATGTTCCGGCGCTTCCGGAACATGATCCGGTGCTTCAGGAACATGTTCCAGTGCTTCCGGAATATGTTCCGGTCCTTCCGGAACATGTTCCGGTGCTTCCGGAACATGTTCCGGTGCTTCCGGAACATGTTCCGGTGCTTCCGGAACATGTTCCGGTGCTTCCGGAACATGTTCCGGCGCTTCCGGAACATGTTCCGGTGCTTCTGGAACATGTTCCGGTGCTTCCGGAACATGTTCCGGTCCTTCCGAAACATGTTCCGGTGCTTCCGGAACATGTTCCGGTCCTTCCGGAACATGTTCTGGTCCTTCCGGAACATGTTCCGGCGCTTCCGGAACATGTTCCGGTCCTTCCGGAACATGTTCCGGTGCCTCCGGAACATGTTCCGGTGCTTCCGGAACATGTTCCGGTGCTTCTGGAACATGTTCCGGCGCTTCCGGAACATGTTCCGGTCCTTCCGGAACATGTTTCGGTGCTTCCGGAACATGGTCCGGTGCTTCCGGAACATGTTCCGGTCCTTCCGGAACATGTTCCGGCGCTTCCGGAACGTGTTCCGGCGCTTCCGGAACATGTTCCGGTGCCTCCGGAAAATGTTGCGGTCCTTCCGGAACATGTTCCGGTCCTTCCAGAACATGTTCCGATCCTTCCGGAACATGTTCCGGCGCTTCCAGAAGATGTTCCGGTCCTTCCGGAACATGTTCCGGTGCTTCCGGAACATGTTCCGGTCCTTCCGGAACATGTTCCGGTCCTTCCGGAACATGTTCCGGTCCTTCCGGAACATGTTCCGGCGCTTCCGGAACATGTTCCGGTGCTTCAGGAACATGTTCCGGTCCTTCCGGAACATGTTCCGGTCCTTCCGGAACATGTTCCGGTCCTTCCAGAACATGTTCCGGTCCTTCCGGAACATGTTCCGGTCCTTCCGGAACATGTTTCGGCGCTTCCGGAACATGTTCCGGTGCTTCCGGAACATATTCCGGCGCTTCCGGAACATGTTCCGGTGCTTCCGGAACATGTTCGGGTCCTTTCGGAACATGTTCGGGTCCTTCCGGAACATGTTCCGGCGCTTCCGGAACATGTTCCGGTGCTTCCGGAACATGATCCGGTGCTTCAGGAACATGTTCCGGTGCTTCCGGAACATGTTCCGGTCCTTCCGGCACATGTTCCGGTGCTTCCGGAACATGTTCCGGTCCTTCCGGAACATGTTCCGGTCCTTTCGGAACATGTTCCGGTGCTTCCGGAACATGTTCCGGTCCTTCCGGAACATGTTCCGGTGCCTCCGGAACATGTTCCGGTGCTTCCGGAACATGTTCCGGTGCTTCCGGAACATGTTCCGGTGCCTCCGGAACATGTTCCGGTGCTTCCGGAACATGTTCCGGTGCTTCTGGAACATGTTCCGGCGCTTCCAGAACATGTTCCGGTCCTTCCGGAACATGTTTCGGTGCTTCCGGAACATGGTCCGGTGCTTCCGAAACATGTTCCGGTCCTTCCGGAACATGTTCCGGCGCTTCCGGAACGTGTTCCGGCGCTTCCGGAACATGTTCCGGTGCTTCCGAAAAATGTTGCGGTCCTTCCGGAACATGTTCCGTTCCTTCCAGAACATGTTCCGATCCTTCCGGAACATGTTCCGGGGGTTCCGGAACATGTTCCGGTGCTTCCGGAACATGTTCCGGCGCTTTCAGAACATGTTCCGGTCCTTACGGAACATGTTCCGGTGCTTCCGGAACATGTTCCGGTGCTTCCGGAACATGTTCCGGCGCTTCCGGAACATGTTCCGGTGCTTCAGGAACATGTTCCGGTCCTTCCGGAACATGTTCCGGTCCTTCCGGAACATGTTCCGGTCCTTCCGGAACATGTTCCGGTGCTTCCGGAACATGTTCCGGTCCTTCCGGAACATGTTTCGGCGCTTCCGGAACATGTTCCGGTGCTTCCGGAACATATTCCGGCGCTTCCGGAACATGTTCCGGTGCTTCCGGAACATGTTCGGGTCCTTTCGGAACATGTTCGGGTCCTTCCGGAACATGTTCCGGCGCTTCCGGAACATGTTCCGGTGCTTCCGGAACATGTTCCGGCGCTTCCGGAACATGATCCGGTGCTTCAAAAACATGTTCCGGTGCTTCCGGAACATGTTCCGGTGCTTCCGGCACATGTTCCGGTGCTTCCGGAACATGTTCCGGTCCTTCCGGAACATGTTCCGGTCCTTTCGGAACATGTTCCGGTGCTTCCGGAACATGTTCCGGTCCTTCCGGAACATGTTCCGGCGCTTCCGGAACATGTTCCGGTGCTTCCGGAACATGTTCCGGTGCTTCCGGAACATGTTCCGGTCCTTCCAGAACATGTTCCGGTCCTTCCGGAACATGTTCCGGCGCTTCCGGAACATGTTCCGGTGCTTCCAGAACATGTTCGGGTCCTTCCGGAACATGTTCCGGCGCTTCCGGAACATGTTCCGGTGCTTCCGGAACATGTTCCGGCGCTTCCGGAACATGATCCGGTGCTTCAGGAACATGTTCCGGTGCTTCCGGAACATGTTCCGGTCCTTCCGGAACATGTTCCGGTGCTTCCGGAACATGTTCCGGTCCTTCCGGAACATGTTCTGGTCCTTCCGGAACATGTTCCGGCGCTTCCGGAACATGTTCCGGTCCTTCCGGAACATGTTCCGGTGCTTCCGGAACATGTTCCGGTGCTTCTGGAACATGTTCCGGCGCTTGGGTGGGGGAAAATTGGCTTGCGCGGGGGGGGGGTCGTTGGAGCCCCTTTTCCGGACCCCCCCCCCCCTCCTTGGCTCCCGTGACGGGGCCTTCAAAAAGGTCATAGATGGTGGTAAATAAAGTTGAACTTCCATTGAGGGGGGGGGGGGGGGCAGCAGTGGTGGTATTTATGTCCGGTCAATTCCGGCTACATCCCATAGCACAAAAAAAAATTGAGGAGATGTAGCGCCCCACCTTGGCCTCCTGCTGCCACAGACGACTGAGAGGCGGAAGTCAATGACGACACATCAGAGGAATCGGAATCAGAACTTGAGGTGTCATTGCTTGAGTCAGAGCTAGTGTTGGAGTCCGATTCAGATGCAGAGCTGGACGCGGAGCATGTGGAAGGGGCTGAAGTGGTAGGATGTGATGAAGGAGCATAGTTGGGATCAGCCAATTCCGAAGCAACGTCGCGTCTTTCTGAGGAACACTCTGGACAAAACCAGGAAGAATCAGGGATGCAGGCAACAGGGGGGACACAACATTGTTGATGATAGCCCACAGTGGTACTATGGTCACCATCACAGAGCAAGATATCATTCCCCTCGGATGTCTCTCCGCTCAAACAGATTGCGCAGACAATATCCGAGCCATCAGAGTCCGGTTCATTTTCCAGGACATCTTGCACATGGGCCATTTCAGCACTCTCCACAGGCAAGCCTTTAGCCTCCCTAATAATTTGAATGTAGTTGTACACCCGCTGCACCAACTCAGGTTTTGGGCCATTGCTACACAACCCCTGGTTCATGAGTACTCGCTTCAAATTACTAACAGTGCACTGTCCATTGATCCCCAATGAACCACGCAACTGTCGCAAGAGGCGTTCCACGTCAGCCAAAACACCTCCCCTTCGGATCTGCCACAAGGGTGTCACACCTGTGAAACATCAAAACCCTAACATCACGGTTGAGCGCACTAGGGAACTGCCCCCTAGGCCCTGCCCGTGCCCCTTTTATACCCCGTAGGGACCGGCGGGAGTTAGTTCCGGAATTCAGTGAAAAAATGGCAAAAATGGGGGGAAAATTGGTACTTTACCATGGTTTCTGTCACGGGAGCCCCATTGCTAGACCCCCCCCCCCCCTCCTTCGGGGGGCTCCCGTGACCCCCCCCCCGCGCAAGCCAATTTTCCCCTTGCCCTTCCAGAACATGTTCCGGTCCTTCCGGAACATGTTTCGGTGCTTCCGGAACATGGTCCGGTGCTTCCGGAACATGTTCCGGTCCTTCCGGAACATTTTCCGGCGCTTCCGGAACGTGTTCCGGCGCTTCCGGAACATGTTCCGGTGCTTCCGAAAAATGTTGCGGTCCTTCCGGAACATGTTCCGTTCCTTCCAGAACATGTTCCGATCCTTCCGGAACATGTTCCGGGGCTTCCGGAACATGTTCCGGTGCTTCCGGAACATGTTCCGGCGCTTCCAGAACATGTTCCGGTCCTTCCGGAACATGTTCCGGTGCTTCCGGAACATGTTCCGGTGCTTCCGGAACATGTTCCGGTCCTTCCAGAACATGTTCCGATCCTTCCGGAACATGTTCCGGGGCTTCCGGAACATGTTCCGGTGCTTCCGGAACATGTTCCGGCGCTTCCAGAACATGTTCCGGTCCTGCCGGAACATGTTCCGGTGCTTCCGGAACATGTTCCGGTGCTTCCGGAACATGTTCCGGTCCTTCCGGAACATGTTCCGGTCCTTCCGGAACATGTTCCGGCGCTTCCGGAACATGTTCCGGTGCTTCAGGAACATGTTCCGGTCCTTCCGGAACATGTTCCGGTCCTTCCGGAACATGTTCCGGTCCTTCCGGAACATGTTCCGGTGCTTCCGGAACATGTTCCGGTCCTTCCGGAACATGTTTCGGCGCTTCCGGAACATGTTCCGGTGCTTCCGGAACATATTCCGGCGCTTCCGGAACATGTTCCGGTGCTTCCGGAACATGTTCGGGTCCTTTCGGAACATGTTCGGGTCCTTCCGGAACATGTTCCGGTGCTTCCGGAACATGTTCCGGCGCTTCCGGAACATGATCCGGTGCTTCAGGAACATGTTCCGGTGCTTCCGGAACATGTTCCGGTGCTTCCGGCACATGTTCCGGTGCTTCCGGAACATGTTCCGGTCCTTCCGGAACATGTTCCGGTCCTTTCGGAACATGTTCCGGTGCTTCCGGAACATGTTCCGGTCCTTCCGGAACATGTTCCGGCGCTTCCGGAACATGTTCCGGTGCTTCCGGAACATGTTCCGGTGCTTCCGGAACATGTTCCGGTCCTTCCGGAACATGTTCCGGTCCTTCCGGAACATGTTCCGGCGCTTCCGGAACATGTTCCGGTGCTTCCAGAACATGTTCGGGTCCTTCCGGAACATGTTCCGGCGCTTCCGGAACATGTTCCGGTGCTTCCGGAACATGTTCCGGCGCTTCCGGAACATGATCCGGTGCTTCAGGAACATGTTCCGGTGCTTCCGGAACATGTTCCGGTCCTTCCGGAACATGTTCCGGTGCTTCCGGAACATGTTCCGGTCCTTCCGGAACATGTTCTGGTCCTTCCGGAACATGTTCCGGCGCTTCCGGAACATGTTCCGGTCCTTCCGGAACATGTTCCGGTGCTTCCGGAACATGTTCCGGTGCTTCTGGAACATGTTCCGGCGCTTCCAGAACATGTTCCGGTCCTTCCGGAACATGTTTCGGTGCTTCCGGAACATGGTCCGGTGCTTCCGGAACATGTTCCGGTCCTTCCGGAACATGTTCCGGCGCTTCCGGAACGTGTTCCGGCGCTTCCGGAACATGTTCCGGTGCTTCCGAAAAATGTTGCGGTCCTTCCGGAACATGTTCCGTTCCTTCCAGAACATGTTCCGATCCTTCCGGAACATGTTCCGGGGCTTCCGGAACATGTTCCGGTGCTTCCGGAACATGTTCCGGCGCTTCCAGAACATGTTCCGGTCCTTCCGGAACATGTTCCGGTGCTTCCGGAACATGTTCCGGTGCTTCCGGAACATGTTCCGGTCCTTCCAGAACATGTTCCGATCCTTCCGGAACATGTTCCGGGGCTTCCGGAACATGTTCCGGTGCTTCCGGAACATGTTCCGGCGCTTCCAGAACATGTTCCGGTCCTTCCGGAACATGTTCCGGTGCTTCCGGAACATGTTCCGGTGCTTCCGGAACATGTTCCGGTCCTTCCGGAACATGTTCCGGTCCTTCCGGAACATGTTCCGGCGCTTCCGGAACATGTTCCGGTGCTTCAGGAACATGTTCCGGTCCTTCCGGAACATGTTCCGGTCCTTCCGGAACATGTTCCGGTCCTTCCGGAACATGTTCCGGTGCTTCCGGAACATGTTCCGGTCCTTCCGGAACATGTTTCGGCGCTTCCGGAACATGTTCCGGTGCTTCCGGAACATATTCCGGCGCTTCCGGAACATGTTCCGGTGCTTCCGGAACATGTTCGGGTCCTTTCGGAACATGTTCGGGTCCTTCCGGAACATGTTCCGGTGCTTCCGGAACATGTTCCGGCGCTTCAGGAACATGATCCGGTGCTTCAGGAACATATTCCGGTGCTTCCGGAACATGTTCCGGTGCTTCCGGCACATGTTCCGGTGCTTCCGGAACATGTTCCGGTCCTTCCGGAACATGTTCCGGTCCTTTCGGAACATGTTCCGGTGCTTCCGGAACATGTTCCGGTCCTTCCGGAACATGTTCCGGCGCTTCCGGAACATGTTCCGGTGCTCCCGGAACATGTTCCGGTGCTTCCGGAACATGTTCCGGTCCTTCCGGAACATGTTCCGGTCCTTCCGGAACATGTTCCGGCGCTTCCGGAACATGTTCCGGTGCTTCCAGAACATGTTCGGGTCCTTCCGGAACATGTTCCGGCGCTTCCGGAACATGTTCCGGTGCTTCCGGAACATGTTCCGGCGCTTCCGGAACATGATCCGGTGCTTCAGGAACATGTTCCGGTGCTTCCGGAACATGTTCCGGTCCTTCCGGAACATGTTCCGGTGCTTCCGGAACATGTTCCGGTCCTTCCGGAACATGTTCTGGTCCTTCCGGAACATGTTCCGGCGCTTCCGGAACATGTTCCGGTCCTTCCGGAACATGTTCCGGTGCTTCCGGAACATGTTCCGGTGCTTCTGGAACATGTTCCGGCGCTTCCAGAACATGTTCCGGTCCTTCCGGAACATGTTTCGGTGCTTCCGGAACATGGTCCGGTGCTTCCGGAACATGTTCCGGTCCTTCCGGAACATGTTCCGGCGCTTCCGGAACGTGTTCCGGCGCTTCCGGAACATGTTCCGGTGCTTCCGAAAAATGTTGCGGTCCTTCCGGAACATGTTCCGTTCCTTCCAGAACATGTTCCGATCCTTCCGGAACATGTTCCGGGGCTTCCGGAACATGTTCCGGCGCTTCCAGAACATGTTCCGGTGCTTCCGGAACATGTTCCGGTGCTTCGGGAACATGTTCCGGTGCTTCCGGAACATGTTCCGGTCCTTCCGGAACATGTTCCGGTCCTTCCGGAACATGTTCCGGCGCTTCCGGAACATGTTCCGGTGCTTCCGGAACATGTTCCGGTCCTTCAGGAACATGTTCCGGTCCTTCCGGAACATGTTCCGGTCCTTCCGGAACATGTTCCGGTCCTTCCGGAACATGTTTCGGCGCTTCCGGAACATGTTCCGGTGCTTCCGGAACATATTCCGGCGCTTCCGGAACATGTTCCGGTGCTTCCGGAACATGTTCGGGTCCTTTCGGAACATGTTCGGGTCCTTCCGGAACATGTTCCGGCGCTTCCGGAACATGTTCCGGTGCTTCCGGAACATGTTCCGGCGCTTCCGGAACATGATCCGGTGCTTCAGGAACATGTTCCGGTGCTTCCGGAACATGTTCCGGTCCTTCCGGCACATGTTCCGGTGCTTCCGGAACATGTTCCGGTCCTTCCGGAACACGTTCCGGTCCTTTCGGAACATGTTCCGGTGCTTCCGGAACATGTTCCGGTCCTTCCGGAACATGTTCCGGTGCTTCGGGAACATGTTCTGGCGCTTCCGGAACATGTTCCGGTCCTTCCGGAACATGTTCCGGTGCTTCCGGAACATGTTCCGGTCCTTCCGGAACATGTTCCGGTCCTTCCGGAACATGTTCCGGCGCTTCCGGAACGTGTTCCGGCGCTTCCGGAACATGTTCCGGTGCTTCCGGAAAATGTTGCGGTCCTTCCGGAACATGTTCCGGTCCTTCCGGAACATGTTCCGGGGCTTCCGGAACATGTTCCGGTCCTTCCGGAACATGTTCCGGGGCTTCCGGAACATGTTCCGGTGCTTCTGGAACATGTTCCGGCGCTTCTGGAACATGTTCCGGTCCTTCCGGAACATGTTCCGGTGCTTCCGGAACATGTTCCGGTACTTCCGGAACATGTTCCGGTGCTTCCGGAACATGTTCCGGTCCTTCCGAAACATGTTCCGGCGCTTCCGGAACATGTTTCGGTGCTTCAGGAACATGTTCCGGTGCTTCCGGAACATGTTCCGGTCCTTCCGGAACATGTTCCGGTGCTTCCGGAACACCGGAACATGTTCCGGTCCTTCCGGAACATGTTCCGGTCCTTCCGGAACATGTTCCGGTGCTTCCCGAACATGTTCCGGTGCTTCTGGAACATGTTCCGGCGCTTCCGGAACATGTTCCGGTCCTTCCGGAACATGTTCCGGCGCTTCCGGAACATGTTCCGGCGCTTCCGGAACATGTTCCGGTGCTTCCGGAAAATGTTGCGGTCCTTCCGGAACATGTTCCGGTGCTTCCGGAACATGTTCCGGTGCTCCCGGAACATGTTCGGGTCCTTCCGGATTATGTTCCGGCGCTTCCGGAGCATGTTCCGGTGCTTCCGGAACATGTTCTGGTCCTTCCGGAACATGTTCCGGTGCCTCGGCAACATGTTGCGGCGATTCTTCCGGAACATGTTCCGGTGCCTCGGCAACATGTTCCGGCGATTCCGGAACATGTTCTGGTCCTTCCGGAACATGTTCCGGCGCTTCCGGAACATGTTCCGGTGCCTGGGGAACATGTTCCGGCGATTCCGGAACATGTTCCGGCGCTTCCGGAACATGTTCCGGTGCTTCCGCAACATGTTCCGGCGCTTCCGGAACATGTTCCGGCGCTTGCGGAACATGTTCCGGCGCTTTCGGAACGTGTTCGAGTCCTTCCGGAACATGTTGCGGTGCTTGCGGAACATGTTCCGGTCCTTCCGGAACATGCTCTGGTGCTTCCAAAACATGTTCCGGCGCTTCCGGAACATGTTCCGGCGCTTCCTGAACATGTTCCAGCGCTTCCGGAACATGTTCCGGTGCTTCCGGAACATGTTCGGTTCCTTCCGGAACATGTTCCGGCGCTTCCGGAACATGTTCCGGTGCTTCCAGAACATCTTCCGGCGCTTCCGGAACATGTTCCGGTCCTTCCGGAACATGTTCCGGCGCTTCCCGGTCCTTCCGGAACATGTTCCGGCGGTTCCGGAACATGTTCCGGCGGTTCCGGAACATGTTCCGGCGCTTCCGGAACATGTTCCGGTCCTTCCGGAACATGTTCCAGTCCTTCCGGAACATGTTCCGGTCCTTCCGGAACATGTTCCGGTCCTTCCGAAACATGTTCCGGCGCTTCCCGGTCCTTCCGGAACATGTTCCGGCGCTTCCGGAACATGTTCCGGCGCTTCCGGAAAATAGTCCGGTGCTTCCGGAACATGTTCCGGCGCTTCCGGAACATGTTCCGGTCCTTCCGGAACATGTTCCGGTCCTTCCGAAACATGTTCCGGCGCTTCCCGGTCCTTCCGGAACATGTTCCGGCGCTTCCGGAACATGTTCCGGCGCTTCCGGAAAATGTTCCGGTCCTTCCGGAACATGTTCCGGCGCTTCCGGAACATGTTCCGGAATCGCCGGAACATGTTCCCGAGGCATCGGAACATGTTCCGGCGCTTTCGGAACATGTTCCCGTCCTTCCGGAACATGTTGCGGTGCTTGCGGAACATGTTCCGCTCCTTCCGGAACATGTTCCGGTCCTTCCGGAACATGTTCCGGCGCTTCCGCAACATATTCCGGCGCTTCCGGAACATGTTCCGGCGCTTCCGGAACATGTTCCGGTGCTTCCGGAACATGTTCCGGTGCTTCCGGAACATGTTCGGGTCCTTCCGGAACATGTTCCGGCGCTTCCGGAACATGTTCCGGTGCTTCCGGAACATGTTCGGGTCCTTCCGGAACATGTTCCGGCGCTTCCGGAACATGTTCCGGTCCTTCCAGAACATGTTCCGGCGCTTCCCGGTCCTTCCGGAACATGTTCCGGCGCTTCCAGAACATGTTCCGGCGCTTCCGGAACATGTTCCGGTCCTTCCAGAACATGTTCCGGTCCTTCCGGAACATGTTCCGGTCCTTCTGGAACATGTTTCTGTCCTTCCGAAACAAGTTCCGGCGCTTCCCGGTCCTTCCGGAACATGTTCCGGCTCTTCCGGAACATGTTCCGGCGCTTCCGGAAAATGTTCCGGTGCTTGCGGAACATGTTCCGGCGCTTCCGGAACATGTTCCGGTCCTTCCGGAACATGTTCCGGTCCTTCCGGCACATGTTCCGGTCCTTCCAGAACATGTTCCGGTCCTTCCGAAACATGTTCCGGCGCTTCCGGAACATGTTCGGGTCCTTCCGGAACATGTTCCGGCGCTTCCGGAACATGTTCCGGTGATTCCGGAACACCGGAACATGTTCCGGTCCTTCCGGAACATGTTCCGGTGCCTCCGGAACATGTTCTGGTCCTTCCGGAACATGTTTCGGCGCTTCCGGAACATGTTCCGGTGCCTCGGCAACATGTTCCGGCGATTCCGGAACATGTTCCGGCGCTTCCGGAACATGTTCCGGTGCCTCCGGAACATGTTCCGGTCCTTCCGGAACATGTTCCGGTCCTTCCGGAACCGGTCCTTCCGGAACATGTTCCGGCGCTTCCGGAACATGTTCTGGCGCTTTCGGAACATGTTCCGGTCCTTCCGGAACATGTTGCGGTGCTTGCGGAACATGTTGCGGTGCTTGCGGAACATGTTCCGGTCCTTCCGGAACATGTTCCGGCGCTTCCGGAACATGTTCCGGCGCTTCCGGAACATGTTCCGGTGCTTCCGGAACATGTAACATGTTCCGGTGCTTCCGGAACATGTTCCGGTCCTTCCGGAACATGTTCCGGCGCTTCCGGAACATGTTCCGGCGCTTCCGGGACATGTTCCGGTCCTTCCGGAACATGTTCCGGTGCTTCCGGAACATGTTCCGGTCCTTCCGGAACATGTTTCGGCGCGTCCGGAACATGTTCCGGTGCCTCGGGAACATGTTCCGGCGATTCCGGAACATGTTCCGGCGCTTCCGGAACATGTTCCGGTGCCTCCGGAACATGTTCCGGTCCTTCCGGAACATGTTCCGGTGTTTCCGCAACATGTTCCGGCGCTTCCGGAACATGTTCCGGCGCTTGCGGAACATGTTCCGGCGCTTTCGGAACATGTTCCGGCGCTTCCGGAACATGTTCCGGTCCTTCCGGAACATGTTCCGGTCCTTCCGGAAGATGTTCCGGTCCTTCTGGAACATGTTCCTGTCCTTCCGAAACAAGTTCCGGCGCTTCCCGGTCCTTCCGGAACATGTTCCGGCGCTTCCGGAACATGTTCCGGCGCTTCCGGAAAATGTTCCGGTGCTTCCGGAACATGTTCCGGCGCTTCCGGAACATGTTCCGGTCCTTCCGGAACATGTTCCGGTCCTTCCGAAACATGTTCCGGTCCTTCCGGAACATGTTCCGGTCCTTCCGAAACATGTTCCGGCGCTTCCGGAACATGTTCGGGTCCTTCCGGAACATGTTCCGGCGCCTCCGGAACATGTTCCGGTGCTTCCGGAACACCGGAACATGTTCCGGTGCTTCCGGAACATGTTCCGGTCCTTCCGGAACATGTTCCGGTGCTTCCGGAACATGTTCCGGCGCTTCCGGAACATGTTCCGGTGCCTCGGCAACATGTTCCGGCGATTCCGGAACATGTTCCGGCGCTTCCGGAACATGTTCCAGTGCCTCCGGAACATGTTCCGGTCCTGCCGGAACCGGTCCTTCCGGAACATGTTCCGGCGCTTCCGGAACATGTTCTGGCGCTTTCAGAACATGTTCCGGAAGGACCGGAAGGACCGGAACATGTTCCGGAAGGACCGGAACATGTTCCGGAAGCGCCGGAACATGTTCCGGAAGCACCGGAACATTTTCCGGAAGCGCCGGAACATGTTCCGGAAGCGCCGGAACATGTTCCGGAAGGACCGGGAAGCGCCGGAACTTGTTTCGGAAGGACAGGAACATGTTCCAGAAGGACCGGAACATGTTCCGGAAGGACCGGAACATGATCCGGAAGGACCGGAACATGTTCCGGTAGCGCCGGAACATGTTCCGGAAGCGCCGGAATATGTTCCGGAAGGAACGGAACATGTTCCGGAAGCACCGGAACATGTTCCGGAAGCACCGGAACATGTTCCGGAAGCGCCGGAACATGTTCCGGAAGCGCCGGAATATGTTGCGGAAGGACCGGAACATGTTCCGGAAGGACCGGAACATGTTCCGCAAGCACCGCAACATGTTCCGGAAGGACCGGAACATGTTCCGAAAGCGCCAGAACATGTTCCGGAAGCGCCGGAACATGTTCCGGAAGGACCGGTTCCGGAAGGACCGGAACATGTTCCGGAAGGACCGGAACATGTTCCGGAGGCACCGGAACATGTTCCGGAAGGACCGGAACATGTTCCGGAAGGACCGGAACATGTTCCGGAAGCGCCGGAACATGTTCCGGAAGCACCGGAACATTTTCCGGAAGCGCCGGAACATGCTCCGGAAGCGCCGGAACATGTTCCGGAAGGACCGGGAAGCGCCGGAACTTGTTTCGGAAGGACAGGAACATGTTCCGGAAGGACCGGAACATGTTCCGGAAGCACCGGAACATGTTCCGGAAGCGCCGGAACATGTTCCGGAAGCGCCGGAATATGTTGCGGAAGGACCGGAACATGTTCCGGAAGGACCAGAACATGTTCCGGAAGGACCGGAACATGTTCCGGAAGGACGGGAACATGTTCCGAAAGCGCCGGAACATGTTCCGGTGCCTCCGGAACATGTTCCGGTCCTTCCGGATCATGTTCCGGTGCTTCCGCAACATGTTCCGGCGCTTCCGGAACATGTTCCGGCGCTTGCGGAACATGTTCCGGCGCTTTCGGAACATGTTCCGGTCCTTCCGGAACATGTTGCGGTGCTTGCGGAACATGTTCCGGAAGCGCCGGAACATGTTCCGGAAGCACCGGAACATTTTCCGGAAGCGCCGGAACATGTTCCGGAAGCGACGGAACATGTTCCGGAAGGACCGGGAAGCGCCGGAACATGTTTCGGAAGGACCGGAACATGTTCCGGAAGGACCGGAACATGTTCCGGAAGGATTGGAACATGTTCCGGAAGGACCGGAACATGTTCCGGAAGCGCCGGAACATGTTCCGGAACCGCCGGAACACGTTCCCGAACCGCCGGAACATGTTCCGGAGTGAGAGGGGAAGCGCCGGAACATGTTCCGGAAGGACCGGAACATGTTCCGGAAGCGCCGGAACATGTTCCGGAAGCACCGGAACATGTTCCGGAAGCGCCGGAACATGTTCCGGAAGGACCCGAACATGTTCCGGAAGCACCGGAACATGTTCCGGAAGCGCCGGAACATGTTCCTGAAGCACCGGAACATGTTCCGGAAGCGCCGGAACATGTTTTGGAAGCACCAGAGCATGTTCCGGAAGGACCGGAACATGTTCCGCAAGCACCGCAACATGCTCCGGAAGGACCGGAACATGTTCCGAAAGCGCCGGAACATGTTCCGCAAGCGCCGGAACATGTTCCGGAAGCGCCGGAACATGTTGCGGAAGCACCGGAACATGTTCCGGAAGGACCGGAACATGTTCCGGAGGCACCGGAACATGTTCCGGAAGCGCCGGAACATGTTCCGGAATCGCCGGAACAAGTTCCCCAGGCACCGGAACATGTTCCGGAAGCGCCGGAACATGTTCCGGAAGGACCAGAACATGTTCCGGAAGCACCGGAACATGTTCCGGAAGGACCGGAACATGTTCCGGAAGGACCGGAACATGTTCCGGAAGCAACGGAACATGTTCCGGAAGCACCGGAACATGTTCCGGAAGGACCGCAACATTTTCCGGAAGCACCGGAACATGTTCCGGAAGGACCGGAACATGTTCCGGAAGCACCGGAACATGTTCCGGAAGCGCCGGAACATGTTCCGGAATCGCCGGAACATGTTGCCGAGGCACCGGGACATGTTCCGGAAGAATCGCCGGAACATGTTGCCGAGGCACCGGAACATGTTCCGGAAGGACCAGAACATGTTCCGGAAGCACCGGAACATGTTCCGGAAGGACCGGAACATGTTCCGGAAGGACCGGAACATGTTCCGGTGTTCCGGAAGCACCGGAACATGTTCCGGAAGCGCCGAAACATAATCTGGAAGGACCCGAACATGTTCCGGAAGCACCGGAACATGTTCCGGAAGCACCGGAACATGTTCCGGAAGGACCGCAACATTTTCCGGAAGCACCGGAACATGTTCCGGAAGGACCGGAACATGTTCCGGAAGCACCGGAACATGTTCCGGAAGCACCGGAACATGTTCGGGAAGCACCGGAACATGTTCCGGAAGCGCCGGAACATGTTCCGGAAGGACCAGAACATGTTCCGGAAGGACCGGAACATGTTCCGGAAGGACCGGAACATGTTCCGGAAGGACCGGAACATGTTCCGGTGTTCCGGAAGCACCAGAATATGTTCCGGAAGGACCGGAACGTGTTCCGGAAGCACCGGAACATGTTCCTGAAGCACCGAAACATGTTCCGGAAGCGCCGGAACATGTTCCGGAAGGACCGGAACATGTTCCGGAAGCACCAGAACATGTTCCGGAAGTACCGGAACATGTTCCGGAAGCACCGGAACTTGTTCCGGAAGGACCGCAACATTTTCCGGAAGCACCGGAACATGTTCCGGAAGCGCCGGAACACGTTCCGGAAGCGCCGGAACATGTTCCGGAAGGACCGGAACATGTTCCGGAAGGACCGGAACATGTTCCGGAAGCACCAGAACATGTTCCGGAAGGACCGGAACATGTTCCGGAAGCGCCAGAAAATGTTCCAGAAGCACCGGAACATGTTCCGGAAGCGCCGGAACATGTTCCGGAAGGACCAGAACATGTTCCGGAAGGACCGGAACATGTTCCGGAAGCGCCGGAACATGTTCCGCAAGGACCGGAACATGTTCCGGAAGCACCGGAACATGTTCCTGAAGCACCGGATCATGTTCCGGAAGCGCCGGAACATGTTCCGGAAGCACCGGAACATGTTCCGGAAGCGCCGGAACATGTTCCGAAAGGACCCGAACATGTTCCGGAAGCACCGGAACATGTTCCGGAAGCGCCGGAATACGTTCCGGAAGCACCGGAACATGTTCCGGAAGCGCCGAAACATGTTCCGGAAGGACCGGAACATGTTCCGGAAGGACCGGAACATGTTCCGGAAGCACCGGAACATGTTCCGGAAGCGCCGGAACATGTTCCGGAAGGACCGGAACATGTTCCGGAAGCGCCGGAACATGTTCCGGAAGGACCCGAACATGTTCCGAAAGGACCCGAACATGTTCCGGAAGCACCGGAACATGTTCCGGAAGCGCCGGAATATGTTCCGGAAGCACCGGAACATGTTCCGGAAGCGCCGAAACATGTTCCGGAAGGACCGGAACATGTTCCGGAAGCACCGGAACATGTTCCGGAAGGACCGGAACATGTTCCGGAAGCGCCGGAACATGTTCCGGAAGCGCCGGAACATGTTCCGGAAGCGCCGGAACATGTTCCGGAAGGACCGGAACATGTTCCGGAAGGACCGGAACATGTTCCGGAAGCACCGGAACATGTTCCTGAAGCACCGGAACATGTTCCGGAAGGATCGGAACATGTTCTGGAAGGACCGGAACATGTTCCGGAAGGACCGCTACATTTTCCGGAAGCACCGGAACATGTTCCGGAAGCGCCGGAACACGTTCCGGAAGCGCCGGAACGTGTTCCGGAAGGACCGGAACATGTTCCGGAAGCGCCATAACATGTTCCGGAAGCACCGGATCATGTTCCGGAAGCGCCAGAAAATGTTCCGGAAGCACCGGAACATGTTCCGGAAGGACCGGAACATGTTCCGGAAGCACCGGAACATGTTCCTGAAGCACCGGATCATGTTCCGGAAGCGCCGGAACATGTTCCGGAAGCACCGGATCATGTTCCGGAAGCGCCGGAACATGTTCCGGAAGGACCCGAAAATGTTCCGGAAGCACCGGAACATGTTCCGGAAGCGCCGGAACATGTTCCGGAAGCACCGGAACATGTTCCGGAAGAGCCGGAACATGTTCCGGAAGGACCGGAACATGTTCCGGAAGCACCGGAACATGTTCCGGAAGGACCGGAACAGGTTCCGGTGTTCCGGAAGCACCGGAACATGTTCCAGAAGCACCGGAACATGTTCCGGAAGCGCCGGAACATGTTCCTGAAGCACCGGATCATGTTCCGGAAGCGCCGGAACATGTTCCGGAAGCACCGGAACATGTTCCGGAAGGACCGGAACATGTTCCGGAAGGACCAGAACATGTTCCGGAAGCACCGGAACATGTTCCGGAAGGACCGGAACATGTTCCGGAAGCACCGGAACATGTTCCTGAAGCACCGGATCATGTTCCGGAAGCGCCGGAACATGTTCCGGAAGCGCCGGAACATGTTCCGGAAGGACCCGAACATGTTCCGAAAGGACCCGAACATGTTCCGGAAGCACCGAAACATGTTCCGGAAGCGCCGGAACATGTTCCGGAAGCACCGGAACATGTTCCGGAAGCGCAGGAACATGTTCCGGAAGGACCGGAACATGTTCCGGAAGCACCGGAACATGTTCCGGAAGGACCGGAACATGTTCCGGAAGCGCCGGAACATGTTTTGGAAGCACCGGAACATGTTCCGGAAGCACCGGAACATAGTCCGGAGGCGCCGGAACATGTTGCGGAAGCGCCGGAACATGTTCCGGAAGCACCAGAACATGTTCCGGAGAGACCGGAACATGTTCCGGAAGCACCGGAACATGTTCCTGAAGCACCGGATCATGTTCCGGAAGCGCCGGAACATGTTCCGGAAGCACCGGAACATGTTCCGGAAGCGCCGGAACATGTTCCGGAAGGACCCGAACATGTTCCAGAAGCACCGGAACATGTTCCGGAAGCGCCGGAACATGTTCCGGAAGCGCCGGAACATGTTCCGGAAGGACCAGAACATGTTCCGGAGAGACCGGAACATGTTCCGGAAGCACCGGAACATGTTCCGGAAGGACCGGAACAAGTTCCGGAAGCACCGGAACAAGTTTCTTGAAGCACCGGATCATGTTCCGGAAGCGCCGGAACATGTTCCGGAAGGACCCGAACATGTTCCGGAAGCACCGGAACATGTTCCGGAAGCACCGGAACATGTTCCGGAAGAGCCGGAACATGTTCCCGAAGGACCGGAACATGTTCCGGAAGCACCGGAACATGTTCCGGAAGCACCGGAACATGTTCCGGAAGCACCGGAACATGTTCCAGAAGCGCCGGAACATGTTCCGGAAGCGCCGGAACATGTTCCGGAAGGACCGGAACATGTTCCGGAAGGACCGGAACATGTTCCGGAAGCACCGGAACATGTTCCTGAAGCACCGGATCATGTTCCGGAAGCGCCGGAACATGTTCCAGAAGCACCGGAACATGTTCCGGAAGCGCCGGAAAATGTTCCGGAAGGACCCGAACATGTTCCGAATGGACCCGAACATGTTCCGGAAGCGCCGGAACATGTTCCGGAAGCACCGGAACATGTTCCGGAAGCGCCGGAACATGTTCCGGAAGGACCGGAACATGTTCCGGAAGGACCGGAACATGTTCCGGAAGCACCGGAACATGTTCCGGAAGGACCGGAACATGTTCCGGAAGCGCCGGAACATGTTCTGGAAGCACCGGAACATGTTCCGGAAGCACCGGAACATAGTCCGGAGGCGCCGGAACATGTTCCGGAAGCGCCGGAACATGTTCCGGAAGGACCGGAACATGTTCCGGAAGCACCAGAACATGTTCCGGAAGGACCGGAACATGTTCCAGAAGCACCGGAACATGTTCCGGAAGCACCGGAACATGTTCCGGAAGGACCAGGAAGCGCCGGAACATGTTCCGGAAGGACTGGAACACGTTCCGGAAGGACCAGAACATGTTCCGGAGGCACCGGAACATGTTCCGGAAGGACCGGAACATGTTCCGGAAGGACCGGAACATGATCCGGTGTTCCGGGAGCACCGGAACATGTTCCGGAAGCGCCGGAACATGTTCCGGAAGGACCCGAACATGTTCCGGAAGCACCGGAACATGTTCCGGAAGCACCGGAACATGTTCCGGAAGCGCCGGAACATGTTCTGGAAGCGCCGGAACATGTTCCGGAAGGACCGGAACATGTTCCGGAGGCACCGGAACATGTTCCGGAAGCGCCGGAACATGTTCCTGAAGGACCGGAACATTTTCCGGAAGGACCGGAACATTTTCTGGAAGCACCGGAACATGTTCCGGAAGCACCGGAACATGTTCCGGAAGGACCGGAACATGTTCCGGAAGGACGACAACATGTTCCGGAAGCACCGGAACATGTTCCGGAAGCACCAGAACATGTTCCGGAAGCACCGGAACATGTTCCTGAAGCACCGGATCATGTTCCGGAAGCACCGGAACATGTTCCGGAAGCGCCGGAACATGTTCCGGAAGGACCCGAACATGTTCCGAAAGGACCCGAACATGTTCCGGAAGCACCGGAACATGTTCTGGAAGCACCGGAACATGTTCCGGAAGCACCGGAACATGTTCCGGAAGCGCCGGAACATGTTCCGGAAGGACCGGAACATGTTCCGGAAGCACCGGAACATGTTCCGGAAGCACCGGAACATGTTCCGGAAGCACCGGAACATGTTCCGGAAGGACCGGAACATGTTCCGGAAGGACCGGAACATGTTCCGGAAGCACCGGAACATGTTCCGGAAGCGCGGGAACATGTTCCGGAAGCGCCGGAATATGTTCCGGAAGCACCGGAACATGTTCCGGAAGCGCCGAAACATGTTCCGGAAGGACCGGAACATGTTCCGGAAGCACCGGAACATGTTCCGGAAGGACCGGAACATGTTCCGGAAGCGCCGGAACATGTTCCGGAAGCGCCGGAACATGTTCCGGAAGCGCCGGAACATGTTCCGGAAGGACCAGAACATGTTCCGGAAGGACCGGAACATGTTCCGGAAGCACCGGAACATGTTCCGGTAGCACCGGAACATGTTCCGGAAGGATCGGAACATGTTCTGGAAGGACCGGAACATGTTCCGGAAGGACCGCTACATTTTCCGGAAGCACCGGAACATGTTCCGGAAGGACCGGAACATGTTCCGGAAGCACCGGAACATGTTCCTGAAGCACCGGATCATGTTCCGGAAGCGCCGGAACATGTTCCGGAAGCACCGGATCATGTTCCGGAAGCGCCGGAACATGTTCCGGAAGGACCCGAAAATGTTCCGGAAGCACCGGAACATGTTCCGGAAGCGCCGGAACATGTTCCGGAAGCACCGGAACATGTTCCGGAAGAGCCGGAACATGTTCCGGAAGGACCGGAACATGTTCCGGAAGCACCGGAACATGTTCCGGAAGGACCGGAACAGGTTCTGGAAGGACCGGAACATCTTCCGGAAGGACCGCTACATTTTCCGGAAGCACCGGAACATGTTCCGGAAGGACCGGAACATGTTCCGGAAGCACCGGAACATGTTCCTGAAGCACCGGATCATGTTCCGGAAGCGCCGGAACATGTTCCGGAAGCACCGGATCATGTTCCGGAAGCGCCGGAACATGTTCCGGAAGGACCCGAAAATGTTCCGGAAGCACCGGAACATGTTCCGGAAGCGCCGGAACATGTTCCTGAAGCACCGGATCATGTTCCGGAAGCGCCGGAACATGTTCCGGAAGCACCGGAACATGTTCCGGAAGGACCGGAACATGTTCCGGAAGGACCAGAACATGTTCCGGAAGCACCGGAACATGTTCCGGAAGGACCGGAACATGTTCCGGAAGCACCGGAACATGTTCCTGAAGCACCGGATCATGTTCCGGAAGCGCCGGAACATGTTCCGGAAGCGCCGGAACATGTTCCGGAAGGACCCGAACATGTTCCGAAAGGACCCGAACATGTTCCGGAAGCACCGAAACATGTTCCGGAAGCGCCGGAACATGTTCCGGAAGCACCGGAACATGTTCCGGAAGCGCAGGAACATGTTCCGGAAGGACCGGAACATGTTCCGGAAGGACCGGAACATGTTCCGGAAGCACCGGAACATGTTCCGGAAGGACCGGAACATGTTCCGGAAGCGCCGGAACATGTTTTGGAAGCACCGGAACATGTTCCGGAAGCACCGGAACATAGTCCGGAGGCGCCGGAACATGTTGCGGAAGCGCCGGAACATGTTCCGGAAGCACCAGAACATGTTCCGGAGAGACCGGAACATGTTCCGGAAGCACCGGAACATGTTCCTGAAGCACCGGATCATGTTCCGGAAGCGCCGGAACATGTTCCGGAAGCACCGGAACATGTTCCGGAAGCGCCGGAACATGTTCCGGAAGGACCCGAACATGTTCCAGAAGCACCGGAACATGTTCCGGAAGCGCCGGAACATGTTCCGGAAGCGCCGGAACATGTTCCGGAAGGACCAGAACATGTTCCGGAGAGACCGGAACATGTTCCGGAAGCACCGGAACATGTTCCGGAAGGACCGGAACAAGTTCCGGAAGCACCGGAACATGTTCCTGAAGCACCGGATCATGTTCCGGAAGCGCCGGAACATGTTCCGGAAGGACCCGAACATGTTCCGGAAGCACCGGAACATGTTCCGGAAGCACCGGAACATGTTCCGGAAGAGCCGGAACATGTTCCCGAAGGACCGGAACATGTTCCGGAAGCACCGGAACATGTTCCGGAAGGACCGGAACATGTTCCGGAAGCACCGGAACATGTTCCAGAAGCGCCGGAACATGTTCCGGAAGCGCCTGAACATGTTCCGGAAGGACCGGAACATGTTCCGGAAGCACCGGAACATGTTCCGGAAGCACCGGAACATGTTCCTGAAGCACCGGATCATGTTCCGGAAGCGCCGGAACATGTTCCAGAAGCACCGGAACATGTTCCGGAAGCGCCGGAAAATGTTCCGGAAGGACCCGAACATGTTCCGAATGGACCCGAACATGTTCCGGAAGCGCCGGAACATGTTCCGGAAGCACCGGAACATGTTCCGGAAGCGCCGGAACATGTTCCGGAAGGACCGCAACATGTTCCGGAAGGACCGGAACATGTTCCGGAAGCACCGGAACATGTTCCGGAAGGACCGGAACATGTTCCGGAAGCGCCGGAACATGTTCTGGAAGCACCGGAACATGTTCCGGAAGCACCGGAACATAGTCCGGAGGCGCCGGAACATGTTCCGGAAGCGCCGGAACATGTTCCGGAAGGACCGGAACATGTTCCGGAAGCACCAGAACATGTTCCGGAAGGACCGGAACATGTTCCAGAAGCACCGGAACATGTTCCGGAAGCACCGGAACATGTTCCGGAAGGACCAGGAAGCGCCGGAACATGTTCCGGAAGGACTGGAACACGTTCCGGAAGGACCAGAACATGTTCCGGAGGCACCGGAACATGTTCCGGAAGGACCGGAACATGTTCCGGAAGGACCGGAACATGATCCGGTGTTCCGGGAGCACCGGAACATGTTCCGGAAGCGCCGGAACATGTTCCGGAAGGACCCGAACATGTTCCGGAAGCACCGGAACATGTTCCGGAAGCACCGGAACATGTTCCGGAAGCGCCGGAACATGTTCTGGAAGCGCCGGAACATGTTCCGGAAGGACCGGAACATGTTCCGGAGGCACCGGAACATGTTCCGGAAGCGCCGGAACATGTTCCTGAAGGACCGGAACATTTTCCGGAAGGACCGGAACATTTTCTGGAAGCACCGGAACATGTTCCGGAAGCACCGGAACATGTTCCGGAAGGACCGGAACATGTTCCGGAAGGACGACAACATGTTCCGGAAGCACCGGAACATGTTCCGGAAGCACCAGAACATGTTCCGGAAGCACCGGAACATGTTCCTGAAGCACCGGATCATGTTCCGGAAGCACCGGAACATGTTCCGGAAGCGCCGGAACATGTTCCGGAAGGACCCGAACATGTTCCGAAAGGACCCGAACATGTTCCGGAAGCACCGGAACATGTTCTGGAAGCACCGGAACATGTTCCGGAAGCACCGGAACATGTTCCGGAAGCGCCGGAACATGTTCCGGAAGGACCGGAACATGTTCCGGAAGCACCGGAACATGTTCCGGAAGCACCGGAACATGTTCCGGAAGCACCGGAACATGTTCCGGAAGGACCGGAACATGATCCGGAAGCACCGGAACATGTTCCGGAAGCGCGGGAACATGTTCCGGAAGCACCGGAACATGTTCCGGAAGGACCCGAACATGTTCCGGAAGCACCGGAACATGTTCCGGAAGCACCGGAACATGTTCCGGAAGCGCCGGAACATGTTCCGGAAGGACCGGAACATGTTCCGGCGCTTCCGGAACATGTTCCCGAGGCACCGGAACATGTTCCGGAAGCACCGGAACATGTTCCGGAAGGACCGGAACATGTTCCGGTGTTCCGGAAGCACCGGAACATGTTCCGGAAGCGCCGGAACATGTTCCGGGAGGACCCGAACATGTTCCGGAAGCACCGGAACATGTTCCGGAAGCACCGGAACATGTTCCGGAAGCGCCGGAACATGTTCCGGAAGCGCCGGAACATGTTCCGGAAGGACCGGAACATTTTCAGGAAGGACCGGAACATTTTCCGGAAGCACCGGAACATGTTCCGGAAGGACCGGAACATGTTCCGGAAGGACGTGAACATGTTCCGGAAGCACCGGAACATGTTCCGGAAGCACGGGAACATGTTTCGGAAGGACCGGAACATGTTCCGGAAGGACCGCAACATTTTCCGGAAGCACCGGAACATGTTCCGGAAGCGCCCGAACATGTTCCGGAAGGACCGGAAGTTCCGGAAGCACCGGAACATGTTCCGGAAGCACCGGAACATTTACCGGAAGGACCGGAACATGTTCCGGAAGCGCCGGAACATGTTCCAGAAGCACCGGAACATGTTCCGGAAGCACCGGAACATGTTCCGGAAGGACCGGAACATGTTCCGGAAGGACCTGAACATGTTCCGGAAGCGCCGGAACATGTTCCGGAAGGACCGGAACATGTTCCGGAAGGACCGGAACATGTTCCGGAAGGACCGGAACATGTTCCGGTGTTCCGGAAGCACCGGAACATGTTCCGGAAGGACCGGAACATGTTCCGGAAGCACCGGAACATGTTCCTGAAGCACCGGAACATGTTCCGGAAGCGCCGGAACATGTTCCGGAAGCACCAGAACATGTTCCGGAAGCACCGGAACATGTTCCGGAAGCACCAGAACATGTTCCGGAAGCACCGGAACATGTTCCTGAAGCACCGGATCATGTTCCGGAAGCGCCGGAACATGTTCCGGAAGCACCGGAACATGTTCCGGAAGCGCCGGAACATGTTCCGGAAGGACCCGAACATTTTCCGAAAGGACCCGAACATGTTCCGGAAGCACCGGAACATGTTCTGGAAGCACCGGAACATGTTCCGGAAGCACCTGAACATGTTCCGGAAGCGCCGGAACATGTTCCGGAAGGACGGGAACATGTTCCTGAAGCACCGGAACATGTTCCGGAAGCACCGGAACATGTTCCTGAAGCACCGGAACATGTTCCGGAAGCGCCGGAACATGTTCCGGAAGGACCGGAACATGTTCCGGAAGCACCGGAACATGTTCCTGAAGCACCGGAACATGTTCCGGAAGCGCCGGAACATGTTCCGGAAGGACCGGAACATGTTCCGGAAGCACCGGAACATGTTCCGGAAGCGCCGGAACATGTTCCGGAAGCGCCGGAACACGTTCCGGAAGCGCCCGAACATGTTCCGGAAGGACCGGAAGTTCCGGAAGCACCGGAACATGTTCCGGAAGCACCGGAACATTTACCGGAAGGACCGGAACATGTTCCGGAAGCGCCGGAACATGTTCCAGAAGCACCGGAACATGTTCCGGAAGCACCGGAACATGTTCCGGAAGGACCGGAACATGTTCCGGAAGGACCGGAACATGTTCCGGTGTTCCGGAAGCACCGGAACATGTTCCGGAGGGACCGGAACATGTTCCGGAAGGACCGGAACATGTTCCGGAAGCACCGGAACATTTTCCGAAAGCACCGGAACATGTTCCGGAAGCACCGGAACATGTTCCTGAAGCACCGGAACATGTTCCGGATGCGCCGAAACATGTTCCGGAAGGACCGGAACATGTTCCGGAAGGACCGGAACATGTTCCGGAAGCACCGGAACATGTTCCGGAAGGACCGGAACATGTTCCGGAAGCACCGGAACATGTTCCGGAAGCGCCTGAACATGTTCTGGAAGGACCAGAACATCTTTCCGAAGGACCGGAACGTGTTCCGGAAGGACCGGAACATGTTCCGGAAGGACCGGAACATATTCCGGAAGGACCGGAACATGTTCCGGAAGGACCGGAACATGTTCCGGTGTTCCGGAAGCACCGGAACATGTTCGTGAAGGACCGGAACATGTTCCGGAAGCGCCGGAACATGTTCCGGAAGGACCAGAACATGTTCCGGAAGGACCGAAACATGTTCCGGTGTTCCGGAAGCACCGGAACGTGTTCCGGAAGGACCGGAACATGTTCCGGAAGCGCCGGAACATGTTCCGGAGGCGCCGGAACATGTGCCGGATGCACCGGAACATGTTCCTGAAGCACCGGAACATGTTCCGGAAGCGCCGGAACATGTTCCGGAAGGACCGGAACATGTTCCGGAAGCACCGGAACATGTTCCGGAAGCGCCGGAACATGTTCCGGAAGCGCCGGAACACGTTCCGGAAGCGCCCGAACATGTTCCGGAAGGACCGGAAGTTCCGGAAGCACCGGAACATGTTCCGGAAGCACCGGAACATTTACCGGAAGGACCGGAACATGTTCCGGAAGCGCCGGAACATGTTCCAGAAGCACCGGAACATGTTCCGGAAGCACCGGAACATGTTCCGGAAGGACCGGAACATGTTCCGGAAGGACCGGAACATGTTCCGGTGTTCCGGAAGCACCGGAACATGTTCCGGAGGGACCGGAACATGTTCCGGAAGGACCGGAACATGTTCCGGAAGCACCGGAACATTTTCCGAAAGCACCGGAACATGTTCCGGAAGCACCGGAACATGTTCCGGAAGGACCTGAACATGTTCCGGAAGCGCCGGAACATGTTCCGGAAGGACCGGAACATGTTCCGGAAGGACCGGAACATGTTCCGGAAGGACCGGAACATGTTCCGGTGTTCCGGAAGCACCGGAACATGTTCCGGAAGGACCGGAACATGTTCCGGAAGCACCGGAACATGTTCCTGAAGCACCGGAACATGTTCCGGAAGCGCCGGAACATGTTCCGGAAGGACCGGAACATGTTCCGGAAGCACCGGAACATGTTCCGGAAGCACCAGAACATGTTCCGGAAGCACCGGAACATGTTCCGGAAGTACCGGAACATGTTCCGGAAGCACCGGAACATGTTCCTGAAGCACCGGATCATGTTCCGGAAGCGCCGGAACATGTTCCGGAAGCACCGGAACATGTTCCGGAAGCGCCGGAACATGTTCCGGAAGGACCCGAACATTTTCCGAAAGGACCCGAACATGTTCCGGAAGCACCGGAACATGTTCTGGAAGCACCGGAACATGTTCCGGAAGCACCTGAACATGTTCCGGAAGCGCCGGAACATGTTCCGGAAGGACGGGAACATGTTCCTGAATCACCGGAACATGTTCCGGAAGCACCGGAACATGTTCCTGAAGCACCGGAACATGTTCCGGAAGCGCCGGAACATGTTCCGGAAGGACCGGAACATGTTCCGGAAGCACCGGAACATGTTCCTGAAGCACCGGAACATGTTCCGGAAGCGCCGGAACATGTTCCGGAAGGACCGGAACATGTTCCGGAAGCACCGGAACATGTTCCGGAAGCGCCGGAACATGTTCCGGAAGCGCCGGAACACGTTCCGGAAGCGCCCGAACATGTTCCGGAAGGACCGGAAGTTCCGGAAGCACCGGAACATGTTCCGGAAGCACCGGAACATTTACCGGAAGGACCGGAACATGTTCCGGAAGCGCCGGAACATGTTCCAGAAGCACCGGAACATGTTCCGGAAGCACCGGAACATGTTCCGGAAGGACCGGAACATGTTCCGGAAGGACCTGAACATGTTCCGGTGTTCCGGAAGCACCGGAACATGTTCCGGAGGGACCGGAACATGTTCCGGAAGGACCGGAACATTTTCCGAAAGCACCGGAACATGTTCCGGAAGCACCGGAACATGTTCCTGAAGCACCGGAACATGTTCCGGATGCGCCGAAACATGTTCCGGAAGGACCGGAACATGTTCCGGAAGGACCGGAACATGTTCCGGAAGCACCGGAACATGTTCCGGAAGGACCGGAACATGTTCCGGAAGCACCGGAACATGTTCCGGAAGCGCCTGAACATGTTCTGGAAGGACCAGAACATCTTTCCGAAGGACCGGAACGTGTTCCGGAAGGACCGGAACATGTTCCGGAAGGACCGGAACATATTCCGGAAGGACCGGAACATGTTCCGGAAGGACCGGAACATGTTCCGGTGTTCCGGAAGCACCGGAACATGTTCGTGAAGGACCGGAACATGTTCCGGAAGCGCCGGAACATGTTCCGGAAGGACCAGAACATGTTCCGGAAGGACCGAAACATGTTCCGGTGTTCCGGAAGCACCGGAACGTGTTCCGGAAGGACCGGAACATGTTCCGGAAGCGCCGGAACATGTTCCGGAGGCGCCGGAACATGTGCCGGATGCACCGGAACATGTTCCTGAAGCACCGGAACATGTTCCGGAAGCGCCGGAACATGTACCGGAAAGACCTGAACATGTTCCGGAAGGACCGGAACATGTTCCGGAAGCACCGGATTATGTTCCGGAAGCACCGGAACATGTTCCGGAAGGACCGGAACATGTTCCGGAAGGACCGGAACATGTTCATGAAGCGCCGGAACATGTTCCGGAAGCACCGGAACATGTTCCGGAAGCACCGGAACATGTTCCGGAAGGACCGGAACATGTTCCGGAAGGACCGGAACATGTTCATGAAGCGCCGGAACATGTTCCGGAAGGGACCAGAACATGTTCCGGAAGGACCGGAACATGTTCCGGAAGCGCCGGAACATGTTCCGGAAGCACCGGAACATGTTCCGGCGCTTCCGGAACATGTTCCGGTGCTTCCGGAACATGTTCCGGAAGCACCGGAACATGTTCCGGAAGCACCGGAACACGTTCCGGAAGCACCAGAACATGTTCCGGAACCACCGGAACATGTTCCGGAAGTACCGGAACATGTTCCGGAAGCACCGGAACATGTTCCTGAAGCACCGGATCATGTTCCGGAAGCGCCGGAACATGTTCCGGAAGCACCGGAACATGTTCCGGAAGCGCCGGAACATGTTCCGGAAGGACCCGAACATGTTCCGAAAGGACCCGAACATGTTCCGGAAGCACCGGAACATGTTCCGGAAGCACCGGAACATGTTCCGGAAGCACCTGAACATGTTCCGGAAGCGCCGGAACATGTTCCGGAAGGACGGGAACATGTTCCTGAAGCACCGGAACATGTTCCGGAAGGACCGGAACATGTTCCGGAAGCACCGGAACATGTTCCGGAAGCACCGGAACATGTTCCGGAAGCACCGGAACATGTTCCGAAAGCACCGGAACATGTTCCGGAAGCACCGGAACATGTTCCTGAAGGACCGGAACATGTTCCGGAAGGACCGGAACATGTTCCGGAAGGACCGGAACATGTTCCGGAAGCGCCTGAACATGTTCCGGAAGGACCAGAACATCTTTCGGAAGGACCGGAACATGTTCCGGAAGGACCGGAACATGTTCCGGAAGGACCGGAACATATTCCGGAAGGACCGGAACATGTTCCGGAAGGACCGGAACATGTTCCGGTGTTCCGGAAGCACCGGAACATGTTCCGGAAGGACCGGAACATGTTCCGGAAGCGCCGGAACATGTTCCGGAAGGACCGGAACATGTTCCGGAAGGACCGGAACATGTTCCGGAGGGACCGAAACATGTTCCGGTATTCCGGAAGCACCGGAACGTGTTCCGGAAGGACCGGAACATGTTCCGGAAGCGCCGGAACATGTTCCGGAGGCGCCGGAACATGTGCCGGAAGCACCGGAACATGTTCCTGAAGCACCGGAACATGTTCCGGAAGCGCCAGAAAAATGATGTGGAAAGACCTGAACATGTTCCGGAAGGACTGGAACATGTTCCGGAAGCACCGGATTCTATTCCGGAAGCACCGGAACATGTTCCGGAAGGACCGGAACATGTTCCGGAAGGACCGGATCATGTTCATGAAGCGCCGGAACATGTTCCGGAAGCACCGGAACATGTTCCGGAAGCACCGGAACATGTTCCGGAAGGACCGGAACATGTTCCGGAAGGACCGGAACATGTTCCGGAAGCACCAGAACATGTTCCGGAAGGACCGGAACATGTTCCGGAAGGACCGGAACATGTTCATGAAGCGCCGGAACATGTTCCGGAAGGGACGAGAACATGTTCCGGAAGGACCGGAACATGTTCCGGAAGGACCGGAACATGTTCCGGAAGCGCCGGAACATGTTCCGGAAGCACCGGAACATGTTCCGGAAGCACCGGAACATGTTCCGGAAGCACCGGAACACGTTCCGGAAGCGCCGGAACACGTTCCAGAAGCGCCGGAACATGTTCCGGAAGCACCGGAACATGTTCCGGAAGCGCCGGAACACGTTCCGGAAGCACCGGAACACGTTCCGGAAGCACCGGAACACGTTCCGGAAGCACCGGAACATGTTCCGGAAGCACCGGAACATGTTCCGGAAGCACCGGAACATGTTCCGGAAGCACCGGAACATGTTCCGGAAGGACCGGAACATGTTCCGGAAGCACCGGAACATGTTCCGGAAGCACCGGAACATTTTCCGGAAGCACCAGAACATGTTCCGGAAGCGCCGGAACACGTTCCGGAAGCGCCGGAACACGTTCCGGAAGCCCCGGAACGTGTTCCGGAAGGACCGGAACATGTTTCGGAAGCGCCGGAACATGTTCCGGAAGCGCGGGAACATGTTCCGGTCCTTCCGGAACATGTTCCGGAAGCACCAGAACACGTTCCGGGAACACCGGAACATGTTCCGGAAGCACCGGAACATGTTCCGGAAGCACCGGAACATGTTCCGGAAGCGCCGGAACATGTTCCGGAAGCGCCGGAACACGTTCCGGAAGCGCCGTAACACGTTCCGGAAGCGCCGGAACGTGTTCCGGAAGGACCGGAACATGTTTCGGAAGCGCCAGAACATGTTCCGGAAGCGCCGGAACATGTTCCGGAAGCACCAGAACACGTTCCGGAAGCACCGGAACATGTTCCGGAAGCACCGGAACATGTTCCGGAAGCGCCGGAACATGTTCCTGAAGGACCGGAACATGTTCCGCAAGCGCCGGAATATGATCCGGAAGCACCGGAACATGTTCCGGAAGGACCGGAACATGTTCCGGAAGCACCGGAACATAGTCCGGAGGCGCCGGAACATGTTCCGGAAGCGCCGGAACATGTTCCGGAAGCGCCGGAACATGTTCCGGAAGCACCGGAACATGTTCCGGAAGGACCGGAACATGTTCATGAAGCGCCGGAACATGTTCCGGAAGCACCGGAACATGTTCCAGAAGCGCCGGAACATGTTCCGGAAGGACCGGAACATGTTCCGGAAGCACCGGAACATGTTCCGGAAGCACCGGAACATGTTCCGGAAGCACCGGAACATGTTCCGGAAGCACCGGAACATGTTCCGGAAGCGCCGGAACATGTTCCGGAAGCACCGGAACATGTTCCGGAAGGACCGGAACATGTTCCGGAAGCACCGGAACATGTTCCGGAAACACCGGAACATGTTCCGGAAACAGCGGAACATGTTCCGGAAGCACCAGAACATGTTCCGGACAGACAGGAACATGTTCCGGAAACACCGGAACATGTTCCGGAAGGACCGGAACATGTTCCGGAAGCACCGGAACATGTTCCGGAAGCACCGGAACATGTTCCGGAAACACCGGAACATGTTCCGGAAGCACCGGAACATGTTCCGGAAGCACCGGAACATTTTCCGGAAGCACCGGAACATGTTCCGGAAGCGCCGGAACACGTTCCGGAAGCGCCGGAACATGTTCCGGAAGCGCCGAAACATGTTCCGGAAGGACCGGAACATGTTTCGGAAGCGCCGGAACATGTTCCGGAAGCGCCGGAACATGTTCCGGAAGCACCGGAACATGTTCCGGAAGCGCCGAAACACGTTCCGGAAGCACCGGAACATGTTCCGGAAGCGCCGAAACACGTTCCGGAAGCACCGGAACATGTTCCGGAAGCACCGGAACATGTTCCAGAAGCACCGGAACATGTTCCGGAAGCGCCGGAACATGTTCCTGAAGGACCGGAACATGTTCCGCAAGGACCGGAACATGTTCCAGAAGCACCGGAACATGTTCCGGAAGCACCGGAACATGTTCCGGAAGGACCGGAACATGTTCCGGAAGGACTGGAACATGTACATGAAGCGCCGGAACATGTTCCGGAAGGGACCAGAACATGTTCCGGAAGGACCGGAACATGTTCCGGAAGCACTGGAACATGTTCCGGAAGCACCGGAACATGTTCCGGAAGCGCCGGAACATGTTCCGGAAGCACCGGAACATGTTTCGGAAGCGCCGGAACATGTTCCGGAAGCGCGGGAACATGTTCCGGAAGCACCGGAACAAGTTCCGGAAGCACCAGAACACGTTCCGGAAACACCGGAACATGTTCCGGAAGCACCGGAACATGTGCCGGAAGCGCCGGAACATGTTCCGGAAGCGCCGGAACACGTTCCGGAAGCGCCGAAAAACACGTTCCGGAAGCGCCGGAACGTGTTCCGGAAGGACCGGAACATGTTTCGGAAGCGCCGGAACATGTTCCGGAAGCGCCGGAACATGTTCCGGAAGCACCGGAACATGTTCCGGAAGCACCAGAACACGTTCCGGAAGCACCGGAACATGTTCCGGAAGCACCGGAACATGTTCCGGAAGCGCCGAAACATGTTCCTGAAGGACCGGAACATGTTCCGCAAGCGCCGGAATATGATCCGGAAGCACCGGAACATGTTCCGGAAGGACCGGAACATGTTCCGGAAGCACCGGAACATAGTCCGGAGGCGCCGGAAAATGTCCCGGAAGCGCCGGAACATGTTCCGGAAGCGCCGGAACATGTTCCGGAAGCACCGGAACATGTTCCGGAAGGACCGGAACATGTTCATGAAGCGCCGGAACATGTTCCGGAAGCACCGGAACATGTTCCAGAAGCGCCGGAACATGTTCCGGAAGGACCGGAACATGTTCCGGAAGCACCGGAACATGTTCCGGAAGCACCGGAACATGTTCCCGAAGCACCGGAACATGTTCCGGAAGCGCCGGAACATGTTCCGGAAGGACCGGAACATGTTCCGGAAGCACCGGAACATGTTCCGGAAGGACCGGAACATGTTCCGGAAACACCGGAACATGTTCCGGAAGCACCGGAACATGTTCCGGAAGCACCGGAACATGTTCCGGAAACACCGGAACATGTTCCGGAAGCACCGGAACATGTTCCGGAAGCACCGGAACATGTTCCGGAAGCACCGGAACATTTTCCGGAAGCACCGGAACATGTTCCGGAAGCGCCGGAACACGTTCCGGAAGCGCCGGAACATGTTCCGGAAGCGCCGAAACATGTTCCGGAAGGACCGGAACATGTTTCGGAAGCGCCGGAACATGTTCCGGAAGCGCCGGAACATGTTCCGGAAGCACCGGAACATGTTGCGGAAGCGCCGAAACACGTTCCGGAAGCACCGGAACATGTTCCGGAAGCACCGGAACATGTTCCGGAAGCACCGGAACATGTTCCGGAAGCGCCGGAACATGTTCCTGAAGGACCGGAACATGTTCCGCAAGGACCGGAACATGTTCCGGAAGCACTGGAACATGTTCCGGAAGCACCGGAACATGTTCCGGAAGGACCGGAACATGTTCCGGAAGGACTGGAACATGTTCCTGAGGCGCCGGAACATGTTCCGGAAGGGACCAGAACATGTTCCGGAAGGACCGGAACATGTTCCAGAAGCGCCGGAACATGTTCCGGAAGGAACGGAACATGTTCCGGAAGCATGGGAACATGTTCCGGTGCTTCCGGAACATGTTCCGGAAGCGCCGGAACACGTTCCAGAAGCGCCGGAACATGTTCCGGAAGCACCGGAACACGTTCCGGAAGCACCGGAACACGTTCCGGAAGCACCGGAACATGTTCCGGAAGCACCGGAACATGTTCCGGAAGCACCGGAACATGTTCCGGAAGCACCGGAACATGTTCCGGAAGCACCGGAACATGTTCCGGAAGCACCGGAACATGTTCCGGAAGCGCCGGAACGTGTTCCGGAAGGACCGGAACATGTTTCGGAAGCGCCGGAACATGTTCCGGAAGCGCCGGAACATGTTCCGGAAGCACCGGAACATGTTCCGGAAACACCAGAACACGTTCCGGAAGCACCTGAACATGTTCCGGAAGCACCGGAACATGTTCCGGAAGCACCGGAACATGTTCCGGAAGCGCCGGAACATGTTCCGGAAGCGCCGGAACACGTTCCGGAAGCGCCGGAACACGTTCCGGAAGCGCCGGAACGTGTTCCGGAAGGACCGGAACATGTTTCGGAAGCGCCGGAACATGTTCCGGAAGCGCCGGAACATGTTCCGGAAGCACCGGAACATGTTCCGGAAGCACCAGAACACGTTCCGGAAGCACCGGAACATGTTCCGGGAGCACCGGAACATGTTCCGGAAGCGCCGGAACATGTTCCTGAAGGACCGGAACATGTTCCGCAAGCGCCGGAATATGATCCGGAAGCACCGGAACATGTTCCGGAAGGACCGGAACATGTTCCGGAAGCACCGGAACATAGTCCGGAGGCGCCGGAACATGTTCCGGAAGCGCCGGAACATGTTCCGGAAGCACCGGAACATGTTCCGGAAGCACCGGAACACGTTCCGGAAGCACCGGAACACGTTCCGGAAGCACCGGAACGTGTTCCGGAAGCACCGGAACATGTTCCGGAAGCACCGGAACATGTTCCGGAAGCACCGGAACATGTTCCGGAAGCGCCGGAACGTGTTCCGGAAGGACCGGAACATGTTTCGGAAGCGCCGGAACATGTTCCGGAAGCGCCGGAACATGTTCCGGAAGCACCGGAACATGTTCCGGAAGCACCGGAACATGTTCCGGAAGCACCGGAACATGTTCCGGAAGCACCTGAACATGTTCCGGAAGCACCGGAACATGTTCCGGAAGCACCGGAACATGTTCCGGAAGCGCCGGAACATGTTCCGGAAGCGCCGGAACACGTTCCGGAAGAGCCGGAACGTGTTCCGGAAGGACCGGAACATGTTTCGGAAGCGCCGGAACATGTTCCGGAAGCACCGGAACATGTTCCGGAAGCACCAGAACACGTTCCGGAAGCACCGGAACATGTTCCGGGAGCACCGGAACATGTTCCGGAAGCGCCGGAACATGTTCCTGAAGGACCGGAACATGTTCCGCAAGCGCCGGAATATGATCCGGAAGCACCGGAACATGTTCCGGAAGGACCGGAACATGTTCCGGAAGCACCGGAACATAGTCCGGAGGCGCCGGAACATGTTCCGGAAGCGCCGGAACATGTTCCGGAAGCACCGGAACATGTTCCGGAAGGACCGGAACATGTTCATGAAGCGCCGGAACATGTTCCGGAAGCACCGGAACATGTTCCAGAAGCGCCGGAACATGTTCCGGAAGGACCGGAACATGTTCCGCAAGCACCGGAACATGTTCCGGAAGCACCGGAACATGTTCCCGAAGCACCGGAACATGTTCCGGAAGCACCGGAACATGTTCCGGAAGCGCCGGAACATGTTCCGGAAGCACCGGAACATGTTCCGGAAGGACCGGAACATGTTCCGGAAGCACCGGAACATGTTCCGGAAGGACCGGAACATGTTCCGGAAGCACCGGAACATGTTCCGGAAGGACCGGAACATGTTCCGGAAGCACCGGAACATGTTCCGGAAGCACCGGAACATGTTCCGGAAACACCGGAACATGTTCCGGAAGCACCGGAACATGTTCCGGAAGCACCGGAACATTTTCCGGAAGCACCGGAACATTTTCCGGAAGCACCAGAACATGTTCCGGAAGCGCCGGAACACGTTCCGGAAGCGCCGGAACATGTTCCGGAAGCGCCGAAACATGTTCCGGAAGGACCGGAACATGTTTCGGAAGCGCCGGAAAATGTTCCGGAAGCGCCGGAACATGTTCCGGAAGCACCGGAACATGTTCCGGAAGCACCGGAACACGTTCCGGAAGCACCGGAACATGTTCCGGAAGCACCGGAACATGTTCCGGAAGCACCGGAACATGTTCCGGAAGCGCCGGAACATGTTCCTGAAGGACCGGAACATGTTCCGGAAGCGCCGGAACATGTTCCGGAAGCACCGGAACATGTTCCGGAAGGACCGGAACATGTTCCGGAAGCGCCGGAATATGATCCGGAAGCACCGGAAAATGTTCCGGAAGGACCGGTACATGTTCCGGAAACACCGGAACATAGTCCGGAGGCGCCGGAACATGTTCCGGAAGCGCCGGAACATGTTCCGGAAGCGCCGGAACATAGTCCGGAAGCGCCAGAACATGTTCCGGAAGCGCCGGAACATGTTCCGGAAGCACCGGAACATGTTCCGGAAGGACCAGAACATGTTCCGGAAGCACCGGAATATGATCCGGAAGCACCGGAACATGTTCCGGAAGGACCGGAACATGTTCCGGAAGCACCGGAACATAGTCCGGAGGCGCCGGAACATGTTCCGGAAGCGCCGGAACATGTTCCGGAAGCACCGGAACATGTTCCGGAAGGACCGGAACATGTTCATGAAGCGCCGGAACATGTTCCGGAAGCACCGGAACATGTTCCAGAAGCGCCGGAACATGTTCCGGAAGGACCGGAACATGTTCCGGAAGCACCGGAACATGTTCCGGAAGCACCGGAACATGTTCCCGAAGCACCGGAACATGTTCCGGAAGCACCGGAACCATGTTCCGGAAGCGCCGGAACATGTTCCGGAAGCACCGGAACATGTTCCGGAAGGACCGGAACATGTTCCGGAAGCACCGGAACATGTTCCGGAAGGACCGGAACATGTTCCGGAAACACCGGAACATGTTCCGGAAGGACCGGAACATGTTCCGGAAGCACCGGAACATGTTCCGGAAGCACCGGAACATGTTCCGGAAACACCGGAACATGTTCCGGAAGCACCGGAACATGTTCCGGAAGCACCGGAACATTTTCCGGAAGCACCGGAACATTTTCCGGAAGCACCAGAACATGTTCCGGAAGCGCCGGAACACGTTCCGGAAGCGCCGGAACATGTTCCGGAAGCGCCGAAACATGTTCCGGAAGGACCGGAACATGTTTCGGAAGCGCCGGAAAATGTTCCGGAAGCGCCGGAACATGTTCCGGAAGCACCGGAACATGTTCCGGAAGCACCGGAACACGTTCCGGAAGCACCGGAACATGTTCCGGAAGCACCGGAACATGTTCCGGAAGCACCGGAACATGTTCCGGAAGCGCCGGAACATGTTCCTGAAGGACCGGAACATGTTCCGGAAGCGCCGGAACATGTTCCGGAAGCACCGGAACATGTTCCGGAAGGACCGGAACATGTTCCGGAAGCGCCGGAATATGATCCGGAAGCACCGGAAAATGTTCCGGAAGGACCGGTACATGTTCCGGAAACACCGGAACATAGTCCGGAGGCGCCGGAACATGTTCCGGAAGCGCCGGAACATGTTCCGGAAGCGCCGGAACATAGTCCGGAAGCGCCAGAACATGTTCCGGAAGCGCCGGAACATGTTCCGGAAGCACCGGAACATGTTCCGGAAGGACCAGAACATGTTCCGGAAGCACCGGAACATGTTCCGGAAGGACCGGAACATGTTCCGGAAGGACCGGAACACGTTCCGGAAGCGCCGGAACATGTTCCGGAAGCGCCGGAACATGTTCCGGAAGCGCCGAAACATGTTCCGGAAGCGCCGGAAAATGTTCCGGAAGCGCCGAAACATGTTCCGGAAGGACCGGAACATGTTCCGGAAGCACCGGAACATAGTCCGGAGGCGCCCGAACATGTTCCGGAAGCGCCGGAACATGTTCCGGAAGCACCGGAACATGTTCCAGAAGCGCCGGAACATGTTCCGGAAGGACCGGAACATATTCCGGAAGCACCGGAACATGTTCCGGAAGCACCGGAACATGTTCCCGAAGCACCGGAACATGTTCTGGAAGCACCGGAAGATGTTCCGGAAGCGCCGGATCATGTTCCGGAAGCACCGGAACATGTTCGGGAAGCACCGGAACATGTTCCGGAAGGACCGGAACATATTCCGGAAGCACCGGAACATGTTCCGGAAGCACCGGAACATGTTCCGGAAGCACCGGAACATGTTCCGGAAGGACCGGAACATGTTCCGGAAGGACCGGAACATTTTCCGGAAGCACCGGAACATGTTCCGGAAGCACCGGAACATGTTCCGGAAACAGCGGAACATGTTCCGGAAGCACCGGAACATGTTCCGGAAGCACCCGGAACATTTTCCAGAAGCACCGGAACATGTTCCTGAAGCACCGGAACATGTTCCGGAAGCGCCGGAACACGTTCCGGAAGCGCCGGAACATGTTCCGGAAGCGCCGAAACATGTTCTGGAAGGACCGGAACATGTTTCGAAAGCACCGGAACATGTTCCGGAAGCACCAGAACACGTTCCGGAAGCACCGGAACACGTTCCGGAAGCACCGGAACATGTTCCGGAAGCGCCGGAACATGTTCCTGAAGGACCGGAACATGTTCCGGAAGGACCGAAACATGTTCCGGAAGCGCCGGAATATGTTCCGGAAGCACCGGAACATGTTCCGGAAGGACCGGAACATGTTCCGGAAGCACCGGAACATGTTCCGGAAGCACCGGAACATGTTCCGGAAGCGCCGGAACATGTTCCGGAAGCACCGGAACATGTTCCCGAAGCACCGGAACATGTTCCGGAAGCACCGGAACATGTTCCGGAAGCGCCGGAACATGTTCCGGAAGCACCGGAACATGTTCCGGAAGCACCGGAACATGTTCCGGAAGCACCGGAACATGTTCCGGAAACACCGGAACATGTTCCGGAAGCACCGGAATATGTTCCGGAAGGACCGGAACATTTTCCGGAAGCGCCGGAACATGTTCCGGAAGCACCGGAACATGTTCCGGAAGCGCCGGAACATGTTCCGGAAGCACCGGAACATGTTCCCGAAGCACCGGAACATGTTCCGGAAGCACCGGAACATGTTCCGGAAGCGCCGGAACATGTTCCGGAAGCACCGGAACATGTTCCGGAAGCACCGGAACATGTTCCGGAAGCACCGGAACATGTTCCGGAAGCACCGGAACATGTTCCGGAAGCACCGGAACATGTTCCGGAAACACCGGAACATGTTCCGGAAGGACCGGAACATTTTCCGGAAGCACCGGAACATGTTCCGGAAGGACCGGAACATGTTCCGGAAACACCGGAACATGTTCCGGAAGCACCGGAACATGTTCCGGAAGCACCGGAACATGTTCCGGAAACACCGGAACATGTTCCGGAAGCACCGGAACATGTTCCGGAAGCACCGGAACATGTTCCGGAAGGACCGGAACATTTTCCGGAAGCACCGGAACGTGTTCCGGAAGCGCCGGAACACGTTCCGGAAGCGCCGGAACATGTTCCAGAAGCGCCGGAACATGTTCCGGAAGCGCCGAAACATGTTCCGGAAGCACCGGAACATGTTCCGGAAGCACCGGAACATGTTCCGGAGCACCGGAACATGTTCCGGAAGGACCGGAACATGTTCATGATGCGCCGGAACATGTTCCGGAAGCGCCAGAACATGTTCCGGAAGGACCGGAACATGTTCCGGAAGGACCGGAACATGTTCGGGAAGGACCGGAACATGTTCCGGAAGCGCCGGAATATGTTCCGGAAGCACCGGAACATGTTCCGGAAGGACCACAACATGTTCCGGAAGCACCGGAACATAGTCCGGAGGCGCCGGAACATGTTCCGGAAGCACCGGAACATGTTCTGGAAGCACCGGAACATGTTCCGGAAGGACCGGAATATGTTCATGAAGCGCCGGAACATGTTCCGGAAGGACCAGAACATGTTCCGGAAGGACCGGAACATGTTCCGGAAGCACCGGAACATGTTCTGGAAGCACCGGAACACGTTCCGGAAGCGCCGGAACATGTTCCGGAAGCGCCGGAACATGTTCCGGAAGCGCCGGAACATGTTCCGGAAGCGCCGAAACATGTTCCGGAAGGACCGGAACATGTTCCGGAAGCACCGGAACATAGTCCGGAGGCGCCCGAACATGTTCCGGAAGCACCGGAACATGTTCCAGAAGCGCCGGAACATGTTCCGGAAGGACCGGAACATGTTCCGGAAGCGCCGGAACATGTTCCGGAAGGACCGGAACATGTTCCGGAAGCACCGGAACATGTTCCGGAAGCGCCGGAACATGTTCCGGAAGCACCGGAACATGTTCCGGAAACACCGGAACATGTTCCGGAAGCACCGGAACTTTTTCCGGAAGGACCGGAACATGTTCCGGAAGCACCGGAACATGTTCCGGAAGCGCCGGAACATGTTCCGGAAGCACCGGAACATGTTCCGGAAACACCGGAACATGTTCCGGAAGCACCGGAACATGTTCCGGAAGCACCGGAACATTTTCCGGAAGCACCGGAACATGTTCCGGAAGCGCCGGAACACGTTCCGGAAGCGCCGGAACATGTTCCGGAAGCACCGGAACATGTTCCGGAAGCGCCGGAACATGTTCCGGAAGCACCGGAACATGTTCCGGAAACACCGGAACATGTTCCGGAAGCACCGGAACATGTTCCGGAAGGACCGGAACATTTTCCGGAAGCACCGGAACATGTTCCGGAAGGACCGGAACATGTTCCGGAAGGACCGGAACATGTTCCGGAAGCACCGGAACATGTTCCGGAAGCACCGGAACATGTTCCCGAAGCACCGGAACATGTTCCGGAGGAAGCGCCGGAACATGTTCCGGAAGGACCGGAACATGTTCCGGAAGCACCGGAACATGTTCCGGAAGCGCCGGAACATGTTCCGGAAGCACCGGAACATGTTCCCGAAGCACCGGAACATGTTCCGGAAGCACCGGAACATGTTCCGGAAGCGCCGGAACATGTTCCGGAAGCACCGGAACATGTTCCGGAAGCACCGGAACATGTTCCGGAAGCACCGGAACATGTTCCGGAAACACCGGAACATATTCCGGAAGCACCGGAATATGTTCCGGAAGGACCGGAACATGTTCCGGAAGCGCCGGAACATGTTCCGGAAGCACCGGAACATGTTCCGGAAGCGCCGGAACATGTTCCGGAAGCACCGGAACATGTTCCGGAAGCGCCGGAACATGTTCCGGAAGCACCGGAACATGTTCCGGAAGCACCGGAACATGTTCCGGAAGCACCGGAACATGTTCCGGAAGCACCGGAACATGTTCCGGAAGCACCGGAACATGTTCCGGAAACACCGGAACATGTTCCGGAAGGACCGGAACATTTTCCGGAAGCACCGGAACATGTTCCGGAAGGACCGGAACATGTTCCGGAAACACCGGAACATGTTCCGGAAGCACCGGAACATGTTCCGGAAGCACCGGAACATGTTCCGGAAACACCGGAACATGTTCCGGAAGCACCGGAACATGTTCCGGAAGGACCGGAACATTTTCCGGAAGCACCGGAACGTGTTCCGGAAGCGCAGGAACACGTTCCGGAAGCGCCGGAACATGATCCAGAAGCGCCGGAACATGTTCCGGAAGCGCCGAAACATGTTCCGGAAGCACCGGAACATGTTCCGGAAGCACCGGAACATGTTCCGGAGCACCGGAACATGTTCCGGAAGGACCGGAACAGGTTCATGATGCGCCGGAACATGTTCCGGAAGCGCCAGAACATGTTCCGGAAGGACCGGAACATGTTCCGGAAGGACCGGAACATGTTCGGGAAGGACCGGAACATGTTCCGGAAGCGCCGGAATATGTTCCGGAAGCACCGGAACATGTTCCGGAAGGACCACAACATGTTCCGGAAGCACCGGAACATAGTCCGGAGGCGCCGGAACATGTTCCGGAAGCGCCGGAACATGTTCCGGAAGCACCGGAACATGTTCTGGAAGCACCGGAACATGTTCCGGAAGGACCGGAATATGTTCATGAAGCGCCGGAACATGTTCCGGAAGGACCAGAACATGTTCCGGAAGGACCGGAACATGTTCCGGAAGCACCGGAACATGTTCTGGAAGCACCGGAACACGTTCCGGAAGCGCCGGAACATGTTCCGGAAGCGCCGGAACATGTTCCGGAAGCGCCGGAACATGTTCCGGAAGCGCCGAAACATGTTCCGGAAGGACCGGAACATGTTCCGGAAGCACCGGAACATAGTCCGGAGGCGCCCGAACATGTTCCGGAAGCACCGGAACATGTTCCAGAAGCGCCGGAACATGTTCCGGAAGGACCGGAACATGTTCCGGAAGCGCCGGAACATGTTCCGGAAGGACCGGAACATGTTCCGGAAGCACCGGAACATGTTCCGGAAGCGCCGGAACATGTTCCGGAAGCACCGGAACATGTTCCGGAAACACCGGAACATGTTCCGGAAGCACCGGAACTTTTTCCGGAAGGACCGGAACATTTTCCGGAAGCACCGGAACATGTTCCGGAAGCACCGGAACATGTTCCGGAAACACCGGAACATGTTCCGGAAGCACCGGAACATGTTCCGGAAGCACCGGAACATTTTCCGGAAGCACCGGAACATGTTCCGGAAGCGCCGGAACACGTTCCGGAAGCGCCGGAACATGTTCCGGAAGCACCGGAACATGTTCCGGAAGCGCCGGAACATGTTCCGGAAGCACCGGAACATGTTCCGGAAACACCGGAACATGTTCCGGAAGCACCGGAACATGTTCCGGAAGGACCGGAACATTTTCCGGAAGCACCGGAACATGTTCCGGAAGGACGGGAACATGTTCCGGAAGGACCGGAACATGTTCCGGAAGCACCGGAACATGTTCCGGAAGCACCGGAACATGTTCCCGAAGCACCGGAACATGTTCCGGAGGAAGCGCCGGAACATGTTCCGGAAGGACCGGAACATGTTCCGGAAGCACCGGAACATGTTCCGGAAGCGCCGGAACATGTTCCGGAAGCACCGGAACATGTTCCGGAAACACCGGAACATGTTCCGGAAGCACCGGAACATGTTCCGGAAGGACCGGAACATTTTCCGGAAGGACCGGAACATGTTCCGGAAGCACCGGAACATGTTCCGGAAACACCGGAACATGTTCCGGAAGCACCGGAACATGTTCCGGAAGCACCGGAACATTTTCCGGAAGCACCGGAACATGTTCCGGAAGCGCCGGAACACGTTCCGGAAGCGCCGGAACATGTTTCGGAAGCGCCGAAACATGTTCCAGAAGGACCGGAACATGTTTCGGAAGCGCCGGAACATGTTCCGGAAGCGCCGGAACATGTTCCGGAAGCACCAGAACATGTTCCGGAAGCAACGGACCACGTTCCTGAAGCACCGGAACATGTTCCGAAAGCACCAAAACATGTTCCGGAAGCACCGGAACATGTTCCGGAAGCGCCGGAACATGTTCCTGAACGACCGGAACATGTTCCGCAAGGACCGGAACATGTTCCGGTGCTTCCGGAACATGTTCCGGAAGCACTGGAACATGTTCCGGAAGCACCGGAACATTTTCCGGAAGCGCCGGAACATGTTCCGGAAGCGCCGGAACATGTTCCGGAAGGACCGGAACATGTTCCGGAAGCACCGCAACATGTTCCGGAAGGACCGGAACATGTTCCGGAAGAACCGGAACATGTTCCGGAAGGGCCGGAATATGTTCCGGAAGCACCGGAACATGTTCCGGAAGGACCGGAACATGTTCCGGAAGCACCGAACATGTTCTGGAAGCGCCGGAACATGTTCCGGAAGCGCCGGAACATGTTCCGGAAGCACCGGAACATGTTCTGGAAGCACCGGAACATGTTCCGGAAGGACCGGAATATGTTCATGAAGCGCCGGAACATGTTCCGGAAGGACCAGAACATGTTCCGGAAGGACCGGAACATGTTCCGGAAGCACCGGAACATGTTCCGGAAGCACCGGAACACGTTCCGGAAGCGCCGGAACATGTTCCGGAAGCGCCGGAACATGTTCCAGAAGCGCCGGAACATGTTCCGGAAGCGCCGAAACATGTTCCGGAAGGACCGGAACATGTTCCGGAAGCACCGGAACATAGTCCGGAGGCGCCCGAACATGTTCCGGAAGCACCGGAACATGTTCCCGAAGCGCCGGAACATGTTCCGGAAGGACCGGAACATGTTCCGGAAGCACCGGAACATGTTCCGGAAGCACCGGAACATGTTCCGGAAGCACCGGAACATGTTCCCGAAGCACCGGAACATGTTCCGGAGGAAGCGCCGGAACATGATCCGGAAGGACCGGAACATGTTCCGGAAGCACCGGAACTTTTTCCGGAAGGACCGGAACATTTTCCGGAAGCACCGGAACATGTTCCGGAAGCACCGGAACATGTTCCGGAAACACCGCAACATGTTCCGGAAGCACCGGAACATGTTCCGGAAGCACCGGAACATTTTCCGGAAGCACCGGAACATGTTCCGGAAGCGCCGGAACACGTTCCGGAAGCGCCGGAACATGTTCCGGAAGCACCGGAACATGTTCCGGAAGCGCCGGAACATGTTCCGGAAGCACCGGAACATGTTCCGGAAACACCGGAACATGTTCCGGAAGCACCGGAACATGTTCCGGAAGGACCGGAACATTTTCCGGAAGCACCGGAACATGTTCCGGAAGGACCGGAACATGTTCCGGAAGGACCGGAACATGTTCCGGAAGCACCGGAACATGTTCCGGAAGCACCGGAACATGTTCCGGAAGCACCGGAACATGTTCCGGAAACACCGCAACATGTTCCGGAAGCACCGGAACATGTTCCGGAAGCACCGGAACATTTTCCGGAAGCACCGGAACGTGTTCCGGAAGCGCCGGAACACGTTCCGGAAGCGCCGGAACATGTTCCGGAAGCACCGGAACATGTTCCGGAAGCGCCGGAACATGTTCCGGAAGCACCGGAACATGTTCCGGAAACACCGGAACATGTTCCGGAAGCACCGGAACATGTTCCGGAAGGACCGGAACATTTTCCGGAAGCACCGGAACATGTTCCGGAAGGACCGGAACATGTTCCGGAAGGACCGGAACATGTTCCGGAAGCACCGGAACATGTTCCGGAAGCACCGGAACATGTTCCCGAAGCACCGGAACATGTTCCGGAGGAAGCGCCGGAACATGTTCCGGAAGGACCGGAACATGTTCCGGAAGCACCGGAACATGTTCCGGAAGCGCCGGAACATGTTCCGGAAGCACCGGAACATGTTCCGGAAACACCGGAACATGTTCCGGAAGCACCGGAACATGTTCCGGAAGGACCGGAACATTTTCCGGAAGCACCGGAACATGTTCCGGAAGCACCGGAACATGTTCCGGAAACACCGGAACATGTTCCGGAAGCACCGGAACATGTTCCGGAAGCACCGGAACATTTTCCGGAAGCACCGGAACATGTTCCGGAAGCGCCGGAACACGTTCCGGAAGCGCCGGAACATGTTTCGGAAGCGCCGAAACATGTTCCGAAAGCGCCGGAACATGTTCCGGAAGCACCGGAACATGTTCCGGAAGCAACGGACCACGTTCCTGAAGCACCGGAACATGTTCCGAAAGCACCAAAACATGTTCCGGAAGCACCGGAACATGTTCCGGAAGCGCCGGAACATGTTCCTGAACGACCGGAACATGTTCCGGAAGCACCGGAACATGTTCCGGAAGCGCCGGAACATGTTCCGGAAGCGCCGGAACATGTTCCGGAAGGACCAGAACATGTTCCGGAAGCACCGCAACATGTTCCGGAAGGACCGGAACATGTTCCGGAAGGACCGGAACATGTTCCGGAAGGGCCGGAATATGTTCCGGAAGCACCGGAACATGTTCCGGAAGGACCGGAACATGTTCCGGAAGCACCGAACATGTTCTGGATGCGCCGGAACATGTTCCGGAAGCGCCGGAACATGTTCCGGAAGCACCGGAACATGTTCTGGAAGCACCGGAACATGCTCCGGAAGGACCGGAATATGTTCATGAAGCGCCGGAACATGTTCCGGAAGGACCAGAACATGTTCCGGAAGGACCGGAACATGTTCCGGAAGCACCGGAACATGTTCCGGAAGCACCGGAACACGTTCCGGAAGCACCGGAACATGTTCCGGAAGCGCCGGAACACGTTCCGGAAGCGCCGGAACATGTTTCGGAAGCGCCGAAACATGTTCCGGAAGGACCGGAACATGTTTCGGAAGCGCCGGAACATGTTCCGGAAGCGCCGGAACATGTTCCGGAAGCACCGGAACATGTTCCGGAAGCAACGGACCACGTTCCTGAAGCACCGGAACATGTTCCGAAAGCACCAAAACATGTTCCGGAAGCACCGGAACATGTTCCGGAAGCGCCGGAACATGTTCCTGAACGACCGGAACATGTTCCGCAAGGACCGGAACATGTTCCGGAAGCGCCGGAACATGTTCCGGAAGGACCGGAACATGTTCCGGAAGCACCGGAACATGTTCCGGAAGGACCGGAACATGTTCCGGAAGGACCGGAACATGTTCCGGAAGGGCCGGAATATGTTCCGGAAGCACCGGAACATGTTCCGGAAGCACCGGAACATGTTCCGGAAACACCGCAACATGTTCCGGAAGCACCGGAACATGTTCCGGAAGCACCGGAACATTTTCCGGAAGCACCGGAACATGTTCCGGAAGCGCCGGAACACGTTCCGGAAGCGCCGGAACATGTTCCGGAAGCACCGGAACATGTTCCGGAAGCGCCGGAACATGTTCCGGAAGCACCGGAACATGTTCCGGAAACACCGGAACATGTTCCGGAAGCACCGGAACATGTTCCGGAAGGACCGGAACATTTTCCGGAAGCACCGGAACATGTTCCGGAAGGACCGGAACATGTTCCGGAAGGACCGGAACATGTTCCGGAAGCACCGGAACATGTTCCGGAAGCACCGGAACATGTTCCGGAAGCACCGGAACATGTTCCGGAAACACCGCAACATGTTCCGGAAGCACCGGAACATGTTCCGGAAGCACCGGAACATTTTCCGGAAGCACCGGAACGTGTTCCGGAAGCGCCGGAACACGTTCCGGAAGCGCCGGAACATGTTCCGGAAGCACCGGAACATGTTCCGGAAGCGCCGGAACATGTTCCGGAAGCACCGGAACATGTTCCGGAAACACCGGAACATGTTCCGGAAGCACCGGAACATGTTCCGGAAGGACCGGAACATTTTCCGGAAGCACCGGAACATGTTCCGGAAGGACCGGAACATGTTCCGGAAGGACCGGAACATGTTCCGGAAGCACCGGAACATGTTCCGGAAGCACCGGAACATGTTCCCGAAGCACCGGAACATGTTCCGGAGGAAGCGCCGGAACATGTTCCGGAAGGACCGGAACATGTTCCGGAAGCACCGGAACATGTTCCGGAAGCGCCGGAACATGTTCCGGAAGCACCGGAACATGTTCCGGAAACACCGGAACATGTTCCGGAAGCACCGGAACATGTTCCGGAAGGACCGGAACATTTTCCGGAAGCACCGGAACATGTTCCGGAAGCACCGGAACATGTTCCGGAAACACCGGAACATGTTCCGGAAGCACCGGAACATGTTCCGGAAGCACCGGAACATTTTCCGGAAGCACCGGAACATGTTCCGGAAGCGCCGGAACACGTTCCGGAAGCGCCGGAACATGTTTCGGAAGCGCCGAAACATGTTCCGGAAGGACCGGAACATGTTTCGGAAGCGCCGGAACATGTTCCGAAAGCGCCGGAACATGTTCCGGAAGCACCGGAACATGTTCCGGAAGCAACGGACCACGTTCCTGAAGCACCGGAACATGTTCCGAAAGCACCAAAACATGTTCCGGAAGCACCGGAACATGTTCCGGAAGCGCCGGAACATGTTCCTGAACGACCGGAACATGTTCCGCAAGGACCGGAACATGTTCCGGAAGCGCCGGAACATGTTCCGGAAGGACCAGAACATGTTCCGGAAGCACCGCAACATGTTCCGGAAGGACCGGAACATGTTCCGGAAGGACCGGAACATGTTCCGGAAGGGCCGGAATATGTTCCGGAAGCACCGGAACATGTTCCGGAAGGACCGGAACATGTTCCGGAAGCACCGAACATGTTCTGGATGCGCCGGAACATGTTCCGGAAGCGCCGGAACATGTTCCGGAAGCACCGGAACATGTTCTGGAAGCACCGGAACATGCTCCGGAAGGACCGGAATATGTTCATGAAGCGCCGGAACATGTTCCGGAAGGACCAGAACATGTTCCGGAAGGACCGGAACATGTTCCGGAAGCACCGGAACATGTTCCGGAAGCACCGGAACACGTTCCGGAAGCACCGGAACATGTTCCGGAAGCGCCGGAACACGTTCCGGAAGCGCCGGAACATGTTTCGGAAGCGCCGAAACATGTTCCGGAAGGACCGGAACATGTTTCGGAAGCGCCGGAACATGTTCCGGAAGCGCCGGAACATGTTCCGGAAGCACCGGAACATGTTCCGGAAGCAACGGACCACGTTCCTGAAGCACCGGAACATGTTCCGAAAGCACCAAAACATGTTCCGGAAGCACCGGAACATGTTCCGGAAGCGCCGGAACATGTTCCTGAACGACCGGAACATGTTCCGCAAGGACCGGAACATGTTCCGGTGCTTCCGGAACATGTTCCGGAAGCACGGGAACATGTTCCGGAAGCACCGGAACATGTTCCGGAAGCGCCGGAACATGTTCCGGAAGCGCCGGAACATGTTCCGGAAGGACCGGAACATGTTCCGGAAGCACCGGAACATGTTCCGGAAGGACCGGAACATGTTCCGGAAGGACCGGAACATGTTCCGGAAGGGCCGGAATATGTTCCGGAAGCACCGGAACATGTTCCGGAGGGACCGGAACATGTTCCGGAAGCACCGAACATGTTCTGGAAGCGCCGGAACATGTTCCGGAAGCGCCGGAACATGTTCCGGAAGCACCGGAACATGTTCCGGTGCTTCCGGAACATGTTCCGGAAGGACGGGACCTTGTTAATGAAGCGCCGGAACACGTTCCGGAAGGACCAGAACATGTTCCGGAAGGACCGGAACATGTTCCGGAAGCGCCGGAACATGTTCCGGAAGCGCCGAAAAATGTTCCGGAAGCACCGGAACATGTTCCGGAAGCGCCGGTACATGTTCCGGAAGCACCAGAACATGTTCCGGAAGGACCGGAACATGTTCCGGAAGCACCGGAACATTTTCCGGAAGCACCGGAACATGTTCCGGAAGCGCCGGAACACGTTCCGGAAGCGCCGGAACATGTTCCGGAAGCACCGGAACATGTTCCGGAAACACCGGAACATGTTCCGGAAGCACCGGAACATGTTCCGGAAGCGCCGAAACATGTTCCAGAAGCACCGGAACATGTTCCGGAAGCACCGGAACATGTTCCGGAAGCGCCGGAACATGTTCCGGAAGCACCGGAACATGTTCCGGAAGCACCGGAACATGTTCCGGAAGCACCGGAACATGTTCCGGAAGGACCGGAACATGTTTCGGAAGCACCGGAACATAGTCCGGAGGCGCCGGATCATGTTCCGGAAGCGCCGGAACATGTTCCGGAAGGACCGGAACATGTTCCGGAAGCACCGGAACATGTTCCGGAAGGACCGGAACATGTTCCGGAAGCACCGGAACATGTTCCGGAAGGACTGGAACATGTTCATGAAGCGCCGGAACATGTTCCGGAAGCAACGGAACATGTTCCGGAAGCACCGGAACATGTTCCGGAAGCACCGGAACATGTTCCGGAAGCACCGGAACATGTTCCGGAAGGACCGGAACATGTTCATGAAGCGCCGGAACATGTTCCGGAAGGACCAGAACATGTTTCGGAAGGACCGGAACATGTTCCGGAAGGACCGGAACATGTTCCGGGAGCGCCGGAACATGTTCCGGAAGCACCGGAACATGTTCCGGAAGCACCGGAACATGTTCCGGAAGCGCCGGAACACGTTCCGGAAGCGCCGGAACATGTTCCGGAAGCACCGGAACATGTTCCGGAAGCGCCGGAACATGTTCCGGAAGCGCCGGAACACGTTCCGGAAGCGCCGGAACATGTTCCGGAAGCACCGGAACATGTTCCGGAAGCGCCGGAACATGTTCCTGAAGGACCGGAACATGTTCCGGAAGCACCGGAACATGTTCCGAAAGCACCGGAACATGTTCCGGAAGCACCGGAACATGTTCCGGAAGGACCGGAACATGTTCCGGAAGCACCGGAACATGTTCCGGAAGCGCCGGAATATGTTCCGGAAGCACCGGAACATGTTCCGGAAGGACCGGAACATGTTCCGGAAGCACCGGAACATAGTCCGGAGGCGCCGGAACATGTTCCGGAAGCGCCGGAACATGTTCCGGAAGGACCGGAACATGTTCCGGAAGGACCGGAACATGTTCCGGAACACCGGAACATGTTCCTGAAGGACCGGAACATGTTCCGGAAGCACCGGAACATGTTCCGGAAGCACCGGAACATGTTCCGGAAGCGCCAGAACATGTTCCGGAGGCGCCCGAACATGTTCCGGAAGCACCGGAACATGTTCCAGAAGCGCCGGAACATGTTCCGGAAGGACCGGAACATGTTCCGGAAGGACCGGAACATGTTCCGGAAGCACCGGAACATGTTCCGGAAGCACCGGAACATGTTCCCGAAGCACCGGAACATGTTCCGGAGGAAGCGCCGGAACATGTTCCGGAAGGACCGGAACATGTTCCGGAAGCACAGGAACATGTTCCGGAAGCGCCGGAACATGTTCCGGAAGCACCGGAACATGTTCCGGAAACACCGGAACATGTTCCGGAAGCACCGGAACATGTTCCGGAAGGACCGGAACATTTTCCGGAAGCACCGGAACATGTTCCGGAAGCACCGGAACATGTTCCGGAAACACCGGAACATGTTCCGGAAGCACCGGAACATGTTCCGGAGGCACCGGAACATTTTCCGGAAGCACCGGAACGTGTTCCGGAAGCGCCGGAACACGTTCCGGAAGCACCGGAACATGTTCCGGAAGCGCCGAAACATGTTCCGGAAGGACCGGAACATGTTTCGGAAGCGCCGGAACATGTTCTGGAAGCGCCGGAACATGTTCCGGAAGCACCGGAACATGTTCCGGAAGCAACGGACCACGTTCCGGAAGCACCGGAACATGTTCCGGAAGCACCAAAACATGTTCCGGAAGCACCGGAACATGTTCCGGAAGCGCCGGAACATGTTCCTGAAGGACCGGAACATGTTCCGCAAGGACCGGAACATGTTCCGGTGCTTCCGGAACATGTTCCGGAAGCACTGGAACATGTTCCGGAAGCGCCGGAACATGTTCCGGAAGCGCCGGAACATGTTCCGGAAGGACCGGAACATGTTCCGGAAGCACCGGAACATGTTCCGGAAGGACCGGAACATGTTCCGGAAGGACCGGAACATGTTCCGGAAGCACCGGAACATAGTCCGGAGGCGCCGGAACATGTTCCGGAAGCGCTGGAACATGTTCCGGAAGCGCCGGAACATGTTCGTTCCGGAAGCACCGGAACATGTTCCGGTGCTTCCGGAACATGTTCCGGAAGGACGGGACCTTGTTAATGAAGCGCCGGAACATGTTCCGGAAGGACCAGAACATGTTCCGGAAGGACCGGAACATGTTCCGGAAGCGCCGGAACATGTTCCGGAAGCGCCGAAACATGTTCCGGAAGCACCGGAACATGTTCCGGAAGCGCCGGTACATGTTCCGGAAGCACCAGAACATGTTCCGGAAGGACCGGAACATGTTCCGGAAGCACCGGAACATGTTCCGGAAGCGCCGGAACATGTTCCGGAAGCACCGGAACACGTTCCGGAAGCGCCGGAACATGTTCCTGAAGGACCGGAACATGTTCCGGAAGCGCCGGAACATGTTCCGGAAGCACCGGAACATGTTCCGGAAGCACCGGAACATGTTCCGGAAGCACCGGAACATGTTCCGGAAACACCGGAACATGTTCCGGAAGCACCGGAACATGTTCCGGAAGCGCCGAAACATGTTCCGGAAGCACCGGAACATGTTCCGGAAGCACCGGAACATGTTCCGGAAGCGCCGGAACATGTTCCGGAAGCACCGGAACATGTTCCGGAAAGACCGGAACATGTTCCGGAAGCGCCGGAATATGTTCCGGAAGCACCGGAACATGTTCCGGAAGGACCGGAACATGTTCCGGAAGCACCGGAACATAGTCCGGAGGCGCCGGAACATGTTCCGGAAGCGCCGGAACATGTTCCGGAAGCACCGGAACATGTTCCGGAAGCACCGGAACATGTTCCGGAAGGACCGGAACATGTTCCGGAAGCACCGGAACATGTTCCGGAAGGACTGGAACATGTTCATGAAGCGCCGGAACATGTTCCGGAAGCAACGGAACATGTTCCGGAAGCGCCGGAACATGTTCCGGAAGCACCGGAACATGTTCCCGAAGCACCGGAACATGTTCCGGAAGCACCGGAACATGTTCCGGAAGCGCCGGAACATGTTCCGGAAGCACCGGAACATGTTCCCGAAGCACCGGAACATATTCCGGAAACACCGGAACATGTTCCAGAAGCACCGGAACATGTTCCGGAAGGACCGGAACATTTTCCGGAAGCACCGGAACATGTTCCGGAAGGACCGGAACATGTTCCGGAAACACCGGAACATGTTCCAGAAGCGCCGGAACACGTTCCGGAAGCGCCGGAACACGTTCCGGAAGCGCCGGAACATGTTCCGGAAGCGCCGGAACATGTTCCGGAAGCGCCGAAACATGTTCCGGAAGCACCGGAACATGTTCCGAAAGCACCGGAACATGTTCCGGAAGGACCGGAACATGTTCCGGAAGCACCGGAACATGTTCCAGAAGCGCCGGAATATGTTCCGGAAGCGCCGGAATATGTTCCGGAAGCACCGGAACATGTTCCGGAACGACCGGAACATGTTCCGGAAGCACCGGAACATAGTCCGGAGGCGCCGGAACATGTTCCGGAAGCGCCGGAACATGTTCCGGAAGGACCGGAACATGTTCCGGAAGCACCGGAACATGTTCCGGAAGCACCGGAACATGTTCCGGAAGGACCGGAACATGTTCCGGAAGCACCGGAACATGTTCCGGAAGGACCGGAACATGTTCATGAAGCGCCGGAACATGTTCCGGAAGGACCAGAACATGTTTCGGAAGGACCGGAACATGTTCCGGAAGGACCGGAACATGTTCCGGGAGCGCCGGAACATGTTCCGGAAGCACCGGAACATGTTCCGGAAGCGCCGGAACACGTTCCGGAAGCGCCGGAACATGTTCCGGAAGCACCGGAACATGTTCCGGAAGCGCCGGAACACGTTCCGGAAGCGCCGGAACATGTTCCGGAAGCACCGGAACATGTTCCGGAAGCGCCGGAACATGTTCCTGAAGGACCGGAACATGTTCCGGAAGCACCGGAACATGTTCCGGAAGCACCGGAACATGTTCCAGAAGCACCGGAACATGTTCCGGAAGGACCGGAACATGTTCCGGAAGCACCGGAACATGTTCCGGAAGCGCCGGAATATGTTCCGGAAGCACCGGAACATGTTCTGGAAGGACCGGAACATGTTCCGGAAGCACCGGAACATAGTCCGGAGGCGCCGGAACATGTTCCGGAAGCGCCGGAACATGTTCCGGAAGGACCGGAACATGTTCCGGAAGGACCGGAACATGTTCCGGAAGCACCGGAACATGTTCCGGAAGGACCGGAACATGTTCATGAAGCGCCGGAACATGTTCCGGAAGGACCAGAACATGTTTCGGAAGGACCGGAACATGTTCCGGAAGGACCGGAACATGTTCCGGAAGCACCGGAACATGTTCCGGAATGACCGGAACATGTTCCGGAAGCACCGGAACATGTTCCGGAAGCGCCGGAACATGTTCCGGAAGCGCCGGAACACGTTCCGGAAGCGCCGGAACATGTTCCGGAAGCACCGGAACATGTTCCGGAAGCGCCGGAACATGTTCCTGAAGGACCGGAACATGTTCCGGAAGCACCGGAACATGTTCCGGAAGGACCGGAACATGTTCCAGAGGCGCCGGAACATGTTCCGGAAGCGCCGGAACATGTTCCGGAAGCACCGGAACATGTTCCGGAAGCGCCGGAACATGTTCCGGAAGCGCCGGAACATGTTCCGGAAGCACCGGAACATGTTCCGGAAGCACCGGAACATGTTCCGGAAGGACCGGAACATGTTCCGGAAGCACCGGAACATGTTCCGGAAGCGCCGGAATATGTTCCGGAAGCACCGGAACATATTCCGGAAGGACCAGAACATGTTCCGGAAGGACCGGAACATGTTCCGGAAGCGCCGGAACATGTTCCGGAAGGACCAGAACATGTTCCGGAAGGACCGGAACATGTTCCGGAAGCGCCGGAACATGTTCCGGAAGCGCCGAAACATGTTCCGGAAGCACCGGAACATGTTCCGGAAGCGCCGGTACATGTTCCGGAAGCACCAGAACATGTTCCGGAAGGACCGGAACATGTTCCGGAAGCACCGGAACATGTTCCGGAAGCGCCGGAACATGTTCCGGAAGCACCGGAACACGTTCCGGAAGCGCCGGAACATGTTCCTGAAGGACCGGAACATGTTCCGGAAGCGCCGGAACATGTTCCGGAAGCACCGGAACATGTTCCGGAAGCACCGGAACATGTTCCGGAAGCACCGGAACATGTTCCGGAAACACCGGAACATGTTCCGGAAGCACCGGAACATGTTCCGGAAGCGCCGAAACATGTTCCGGAAGCACCGGAACATGTTCCGGAAGCACCGGAACATGTTCCGGAAGCGCCGGAACATGTTCCGGAAGCACCGGAACATGTTCCGGAAAGACCGGAACATGTTCCGGAAGCGCCGGAATATGTTCCGGAAGCACCGGAACATGTTCCGGAAGGACCGGAACATGTTCCGGAAGCACCGGAACATAGTCCGGAGGCGCCGGAACATGTTCCGGAAGCGCCGGAACATGTTCCGGAAGCACCGGAACATGTTCCGGAAGCACCGGAACATGTTCCGGAAGGACCGGAACATGTTCCGGAAGCACCGGAACATGTTCCGGAAGGACTGGAACATGTTCATGAAGCGCCGGAACATGTTCCGGAAGCAACGGAACATGTTCCGGAAGCGCCGGAACATGTTCCGGAAGCACCGGAACATGTTCCCGAAGCACCGGAACATGTTCCGGAAGCACCGGAACATGTTCCGGAAGCGCCGGAACATGTTCCGGAAGCACCGGAACATGTTCCCGAAGCACCGGAACATATTCCGGAAACACCGGAACATGTTCCAGAAGCACCGGAACATGTTCCGGAAGGACCGGAACATTTTCCGGAAGCACCGGAACATGTTCCGGAAGGACCGGAACATGTTCCAGAAGCGCCGGAACACGTTCCGGAAGCGCCGGAACACGTTCCGGAAGCGCCGGAACATGTTCCGGAAGCGCCGGAACATGTTCCGGAAGCGCCGAAACATGTTCCGGAAGCACCGGAACATGTTCCGAAAGCACCGGAACATGTTCCGGAAGGACCGGAACATGTTCCGGAAGCACCGGAACATGTTCCGGAAGCGCCGGAATATGTTCCGGAAGCGCCGGAATATGTTCCGGAAGCACCGGAACATGTTCCGGAACGACCGGAACATGTTCCGGAAGCACCGGAACATAGTCCGGAGGCGCCGGAACATGTTCCGGAAGCGCCGGAACATGTTCCGGAAGGACCGGAACATGTTCCGGAAGCACCGGAACATGTTCCGGAAGCACCGGAACATGTTCCGGAAGGACCGGAACATGTTCCGGAAGCACCGGAACATGTTCCGGAAGGACCGGAACATGTTCATGAAGCGCCGGAACATGTTCCGGAAGGACCAGAACATGTTTCGGAAGGACCGGAACATGTTCCGGAAGGACCGGAACATGTTCCGGGAGCGCCGGAACATGTTCCGGAAGCACCGGAACATGTTCCGGAAGCGCCGGAACACGTTCCGGAAGCGCCGGAACATGTTCCGGAAGCACCGGAACATGTTCCGGAAGCGCCGGAACACGTTCCGGAAGCGCCGGAACATGTTCCGGAAGCACCGGAACATGTTCCGGAAGCGCCGGAACATGTTCCTGAAGGACCGGAACATGTTCCGGAAGCACCGGAACATGTTCCGGAAGCACCGGAACATGTTCCAGAAGCACCGGAACATGTTCCGGAAGGACCGGAACATGTTCCGGAAGCACCGGAACATGTTCCGGAAGCGCCGGAATATGTTCCGGAAGCACCGGAACATGTTCTGGAAGGACCGGAACATGTTCCGGAAGCACCGGAACATAGTCCGGAGGCGCCGGAACATGTTCCGGAAGCGCCGGAACATGTTCCGGAAGGACCGGAACATGTTCCGGAAGGACCGGAACATGTTCCGGAAGCACCGGAACATGTTCCGGAAGGACCGGAACATGTTCATGAAGCGCCGGAACATGTTCCGGAAGGACCAGAACATGTTTCGGAAGGACCGGAACATGTTCCGGAAGGACCGGAACATGTTCCGGAAGCACCGGAACATGTTCCGGAATGACCGGAACATGTTCCGGAAGCACCGGAACATGTTCCGGAAGCGCCGGAACATGTTCCGGAAGCGCCGGAACACGTTCCGGAAGCGCCGGAACATGTTCCGGAAGCACCGGAACATGTTCCGGAAGCGCCGGAACATGTTCCTGAAGGACCGGAACATGTTCCGGAAGCACCGGAACATGTTCCGGAAGGACCGGAACATGTTCCAGAGGCGCCGGAACATGTTCCGGAAGCGCCGGAACATGTTCCGGAAGCACCGGAACATGTTCCGGAAGCGCCGGAACATGTTCCGGAAGCGCCGGAACATGTTCCGGAAGCACCGGAACATGTTCCGGAAGCACCGGAACATGTTCCGGAAGGACCGGAACATGTTCCGGAAGCACCGGAACATGTTCCGGAAGCGCCGGAATATGTTCCGGAAGCACCGGAACATATTCCGGAAGGACCGGAACATGTTCCGGAAGCACCGGAACATAGTCCGGAGGCGCCGGAACATGTTCCGGAAGCACCGGAACATGTTCCGGAAGGACCGGAACATGTTCATGAAGCGCCGGAACATGTTCCGGAAGGACCAGAACATGTTTCGAAAGGACCGGAACATGTTCCGGAAGGACCGGAACATGTTCCGGAAGGACCGGAACATGTTCCGGAAGCGCCGGAACATGTTCCGGAAGGACCGGAACATGTTCCGGGAGCGCCGGAACATGTTCCGGAAGCACCGGAACATGTTCCGGAAGAACCGGAACATGTTCCGGAAGCACCGGAACATGTTCCGGAAACACCGGAACATAGTCCGGAGGCGCCGGAACATGTTCCGGAAGCACCGGAACATGTTCCGGAAGGACCGGAACATGTTCATGAAGCGCCGGAACATGTTCCGGAAGGACCAGAACATGTTTCGAAAGGACCGGAACATGTTCCGGAAGGACCGGAACATGTTCCGGAAGGACCGGAACATGTTCCGGAAGCGCCGGAACATGTTCCGGAAGGACCGGAACATGTTCCGGGAGCGCCGGAACATGTTCCGGAAGCACCGGAACATGTTCCGGAAGCACCGGAACATGTTCCGGAAGCACCGGAACATGTTCCGGAAACACCGGAACATGTTCCGGAAGCACCGGAACATGTTCCGGAAGCACCGGAACATTTTCCGGAAGCACCGGAACATGTTCCGGAAGCACCGGAACATGTTCCGGAAGGACCGGAACATGTTCCGGAAGGACCGGAACATGTTCCGGAAGGACCGGAACATGTTCCGGAAGGGCCGGAATATGTTCCGGAAGCACAGGAACATGTTCCGGAAGGACCGGAACATGTTCCGGAAGCACCGGAACATAGTCCGGAGGCGCCGGAACATGTTCCGGAAGGACCGGAACATGTTCCGGAAGGACCGGAACATGTTCCGGAAGCGCCGGAACATGTTCCGGAAGCGCCGGAACATGTTCCGGAAGCACCGGAACATGTTCCGGAAGGACCAGAACATGTTCCGGAAGGACCGGAACATGTTCCGGAAGCGCCGGAACATGTTCCGGAAGCGCCGAAACATGTTCCGGAAGCACCGGAACATGTTCCGGAAGCACCGGAACATGGTCCGGAGGCGCCGGAACATGTTCCGGAAGCGCCGGAACATGTTCCGGAAGGACCGGAACATGTTCCGGAAGCACCGGAACATGTTCCGGAAGCACCGGAACATGTTCCGGAAGCACCAGAACATGTTCCGGAAGCACCGGAACATGTTCCGGAAGGACCGGAACATGTTCATGAAGCGCTGGAACATGTTCCGGAAGGACCAGAACATGTTTCGAAGGGACCGGAACATGTTCCGGAAGCACCGGAACATGTTCCGGGAGCGCCGGAACATGTTCCGGAAGCACCGGAACATGTTCCGGAAGCACCGGAACATGTTCCGGAAGCGCCGGAACACGTTCCGGAAGCGCCGGAACATGTTCCGGAAGCACCGGCACATTTTCCGGAAGCGCCGGAACATGTTCCGGAAGCGCCGGAACACGTTCCGGAAGCGCCGGAACATGTTCCGGAAGCACCGGAATATGTTCCGGAAGCGCCGGAACATGTTCCTGAAGGACCGGAACATGTTCCGGAAGCACCGGAACATGTTCATGAAGCGCCGGAACATGTTCCGGAAGGACCCGAACATGTTTCGGAAGGACCGGAACATGTTCCGGAAGGACCGGAACATGTTCCGGGAGCGCCGGAACATGTTCCGGAAGCACCGGAACATGTTCCGGAAGCACCGGAACATGTTCCGGAAGCGCCGGAACACGTTCCGGAAGCGCCGGAACACGTTCCGGAAGCGCCGGAACATGTTCCGGAAGCGCCGGAACATGTTCCGGAAGCGCCGAAACATGTTCCGGAAGCACCGGAACATGTTCCGGAAGCACCGGAACATGTTCCGGAAGCGCCGGAATATGTTCCGGAAGCACCGGAACATGTTCCGGAAGCACCGGAACATGTTCCGGAAGGACCGGAACATAGTCCGGAGGCGCCGGAAGATGTTCCTGAAGCGCCGGAACATGTTCCGGAAGGACCGGAACATGTTCCGGAAGGACCGGAACATGTTCCGGAAGCACCGGAACATGTTCCGGAAGCACCGGAACATGTTCCGGAAGGACCGGAACATGTTCATGAAGCGCCGGAACATGTTCCGGAAGGACCAGAACATGTTTCGGAAGGACCGGAACATGTTCCGGAAGGACCGGAACATGTTCCGGGAGCGCCGGAACATGTTCCGGAAGCACCGGAACACGTTCCGGAAGCGCCGGAACACGTTCCGGGAAGCGCCGGAACGTGTTCCGGAAGCACCGGAACATGTTCCGGAAGCACCGGAACATGTTCCGGAAGGACCGGAACATGTTCATGAAGCGCCGGAACATGTTCCGGAAGGACCAGAACATGTTTCGGAAGGACCGGAACATGTTCCTGAAGGACCGGAACATGTTCCGCAAGGACCGGAACATGTTCCGGTGCTTCCGGAACATGTTCCGGAAGCACTGGAACATGTTCCGGAAGCACCGGAACATGTTCCGGAAGCGCCGGAACATGTTCCGGAAGCGCCGGAACATGTTCCGGAAGGACCGGAACATGTTCCGGAAGCACCGGAACATGTTCCGGAAGGACCGGAACATGTTCCGGAAGGACCGGAACATGTTCCGGAAGGGCCGGAATATGTTCCGGAAGCACCGGAACATGTTCCGGAAGGACCGGAACATGTTCCGGAAGGACCGGAACATGTTCATGAAGCGCTGGAACATGTTCCGGAAGGACCAGAACATGTTTCGAAGGGACCGGAACATGTTCCGGAAGGACCGGAACATGTTCCGGGAGCGCCGGAACATGTTCCGGAAGCACCGGAACATGTTCCGGAAGCACCGGAACATGTTCCGGAAGCGCCGGAACACGTTCCGGAAGCGCCGGAACATGTTCCGGAAGCACCGGCACATTTTCCGGAAGCGCCGGAACATGTTCCGGAAGCGCCGGAACATGTTCCTGAAGGACCGGAACATGTTCCGGAAGCACCGGAACATGTTCCGGAAGGACCGGAACATGTTCCGGAAGCACCTGAACATGTTCCGGAAGCGCCGGAATATGTTCCGGAAGCACCGGAACATGTTCCGGAAGGACCGGAACATGTTCCGGAAGCACCGGAACATAGTCCGGAGGCGCCGGAACATGTTCCGGAAGCGCCGGAACATGTTCCGGAAGGACCGGAACATGTTCCGGTGCTTCCGGAACATGTTCCGGAAGGACCGGAACATGTTCATGAAGCGCCGGAACATGTTCCGGAAGGACCCGAACATGTTTCGGAAGGACCGGAACATGTTCCGGAAGGACCGGAACATGTTCCGGGAGCGCCGGAACATGTTCCGGAAGCACCGGAACATGTTCCGGAAGCACCGGAACATGTTCCGGAAGCGCCGGAACACGTTCCGGAAGCGCCGGAACACGTTCCGGAAGCGCCGGAACATGTTCCGGAAGCGCCGGAACATGTTCCGGAAGCGCCGAAACATGTTCCGGAAGCACCGGAACATGTTCCGGAAGCACCGGAACATGTTCCGGAAGCGCCGGAATATGTTCCGGAAGCACCGGAACATGTTCCGGAAGCACCGGAACATGTTCCGGAAGGACCGGAACATAGTCCGGAGGCGCCGGAAGATGTTCCGGAAGCGCCGGAACATGTTCCGGAAGCACCGGAACATGTTCCGGAAGGACCGGAACATAGTCCGGAGGCGCCGGAAGATGTTCCGGAAGCACCGGAACATGTTCCGGAAGCACCGGAACATGTTCCGGAAGGACCGGAACATGTTCATGAAGCGCCGGAACATGTTCCGGAAGGACCAGAACATGTTTCGGAAGGACCGGAACATGTTCCGGAAGGACCGGAACATGTTCCGGGAGCGCCGGAACATGTTCCGGAAGCACCGGAACATGTTCCGGAAGCGCCGGAACACGTTCCGGAAGCGCCGGAACGTGTTCCGGAAGCACCGGAACATGTTCCGGAAGCACCGGAACATGTTCCGGAAGGACCGGAACATGTTCATGAAGCGCCGGAACATGTTCCGGAAGGACCAGAACATGTTTCGGAAGGACCGGAACATGTTCCTGAAGGACCGGAACATGTTCCGCAAGGACCGGAACATGTTCCGGTGCTTCCGGAACATGTTCCGGAAGCACTGGAACATGTTCCGGAAGCACCGGAACATGTTCCGGAAGCGCCGGAACATGTTCCGGAAGCGCCGGAACATGTTCCGGAAGGACCGGAACATGTTCCGGAAGGGCCGGAATATGTTCCGGAAGCACCGGAACATGTTCCGGAAGGACCGGAACATGTTCCGCAAGCACCGGAACATAGTCCGGAGGCGCCGGAACATGTTCCGGAAGCGCCGGAACATGTTCCGGAAGCACCGGAACATGTTCCGGAAGCACCGGAACATGTTCCGGAAGCACCGGAACATGTTCCGGAAGGACGGGAGCTTGTTAATGAAGCGCCGGAACATGTTCCGGAAGGACCAGAACATGTTCCGGAAGGACCGGAACATGTTCCGGCGCTTCCGGAACATGTTCCGGAAGCGCCGGAACATGTTCCGGAAGCGCCTAAACATGTTCCGGAAGCACCGGAACATGTTCCGGAAGCGCCGGTACATGTTCCGGAAGCACCAGAACATGTTCCGGAAGGACCGGAACATGTTCCGGAAGCACCGGAACATGTTCCGGAAGCACCGGAACATGTTCCGGAAGCGCCGGAACACATTCCGGAAGCGCCGGAACATGTTCCAGAAGCACCGGAACACGTTCCGGAAGCGCCGGAACATGTTCCTGAAGGACCGGAACAGGTTCCGGAAGCGCCAGAACATGTTCCGGAAGCACCGGAACGTGTTCCGGAAGCACCGGAACATGTTCCGGAAGCACCGGAACATGTTCCGGAAACACCGGAACATGTTCCGGAAGCACCGGAACATGTTCCGGAAGCGCCGAAACATGTTCCGGAAGCGCCGAAACATGTTCCGGAAGCACCGGAACATGTTCCGGAAGCACCGGAACATGTTCCGGAAGGACCGGAACATGTTCCGGAAGCGCCGGAACATGTTCCGGAAGCGCCGGAACATGTTCCGGAAGGACCGGAACATGTTCCGGAAGGACCGGAACATGTTCCGGAAGGACCGGAACATGTTCATGAAGCGCCGGAACATGTTCCGGAAGCGCCGGAACATGTTCCGGAAGCACCGGAACATGTTCCCGAAGCACCGGAACATGTTCCGGAAACACCGGAACATGTTCCAGAAGCACCGGAACATGTTCCGGAAGGACCGGAACATTTTCCGGAAGCACCGGAACATGTTCCGGAAGCGCCGGAACATGTTCCGGAAACACCGGAACATGTTCCAGAAGGACCGGAACATGTTCCGGAAGCGCCGGAACACGTTCCGGAAGCGCCGGAACACGTTCCGGAAACGCCGGAACATGTTCCGGAAGCGCCGGAACATGTTCCGGAAGCGCCGGAATATGTTCCGGAAGCACCGGAAAATGTTCCGGAAGGACCGGAACATGTTCCGGAAGCACCGGAACATAGTCCGGAGGCGCCGGAACATGTTCCGGAAGCGCCGGAACATGTTCCGGAAGGACCGGAACATGTTCCGGAAGGACCGGAACATGTTCCGGAAGCACCGGAACATGTTCCGGAAGCACCGGAACATGTTCCGGAAGGACCGGAACATGTTCCGGAAGCACCGGAACATGTTCCGGAAGGACCGGAACATGTTCATGAAGCGCCGGAACATGTTCCGGAAGGACCAGAACATGTTTCGGAAGGACCGGAACATGTTCCGGAAGGACCGGAACATGTTCCGGGAGCGCCGGAACATGTTCCGGAAGCACCGGAACATGTTCCGGGAGCGCCGGAACATGTTCCGGAAGCACCGGAACATGTTCCGGAAGCACCGGAACATGTTCTGGAAGCGCCGGAACACGTTCCGGAAGCGCCGGAACATGTTCCGGAAGCGCCGGAACACGTTCCGGAAGCGCCGGAACATGATCCGGAAGCACCGGAACATGTTCCGGAAGCGCCGGAACATGTTCCTGAAGGACCAGAACATGTTCCGGAAGCACCGGAACATGTTCCGGAAGGACCGGAACATGTTCCGGAGGCGCCGGAACATGTTCCGGAAGCGCCGGAACATGTTCCGGAAGCACCGGAACATGTTCCGGAAGCGCCGGAACATGTTCTGGAAGGACCGGAACATGTTCCGGAAGCACCGGAACATGTTCCGGAAGCGCCGAAACATGTTCCGGAAGCACTGGAACATGTTCCGGAAGCGCCGAAACATGTTCCGGAAGCACCGGAACATGTTCCGGAAGCACCGGAACATGTTCCGGGAGCGCCGGAACATGTTCCGGAAGCACCGGAACATGTTCCGGAAGCACCGGAACATGTTCCGGAAGCACCGGAACATGTTCCGGAAGCGCCGGAATATGTTCCGGAAGCACCGGAACATGTTCCGGAAGGACCGGAACATGTTCCGGAAGCACCGGAACATGTTCCGGAGGCGCCAGAACATGTTCCGGAAGCACCGGAACATGTTCCGGAAGGACCGGAAGATGTTCCGGAAGTACCGGAACATGTTCCGGAAGGACCGGAACATGTTCATGAAGCGCCGGAACATGTTCCGGAAGGACCAGAACATGTTTCGAAAGGACCGGAACATGTTCCGGAAGGACCGGAACATGTTCCGGTGCTTCCGGAACATGTTCCGGTGCTTCCGGAACATGTTCCGGCGCTTCCGGAACATGTTCCGGCGCTTCCGGAACATCTTCCGGCGCTTCCGGAACATGATCCGGCGCTTCCGGAACATGTTCCGGCGCCTCCGGACTATGTTCCGGTGCTTCCGGAACATGTTCCGGTCCTTCCGGAACATGTTCCGGTGCTTCCGGAACATATTCCGGCGCTTCCGGAACATGTTCTGGTCCTTCCGGAACATGTTCCGGTCCTTCCGGAACATGTTCCGGTCCTTCCGGAACATGTTCCGGCGCTTCATGAACATGTTCCGGTCCTTCCGGAACATGTTCCGGCGCTTCCGGAACATATTCCGGTGCTTCCGGAACATGTTCGGGTCTTTTCGGAACATGTTCCGGTCCTTCCGGAACACGTTTCGGTCCTTCCGGAACATGTTCCGGAAGGACCGGAACATGTTCCGGAAGCAACGGAACATGTTCCGGAAGCGCCGGAACATGTTCCGGAAGGACCGGAACATGTTCCGGAAGGACCGGAACATGTTCCGGAAGCACCGGAACATGTTCCGGAAGGACCGGAACATGTTCATGAAGCGCCGGAACATGTTCCGGAAGGACCAGAACATGTTCCGGAAAGACCGGAACATGTTCCGGAAGCCCCGGAACATGTTCTGGAAGGACCGGAACATGTTCCGGAAGGACCGGAACATGTTCCGGAAGCGCCGGAACATGTTCCCGAAGGACCGGAACATGTTCCGGGAGCGCCGGAACACGTTCCGGAAACACCGGAACACGTTCCGGAAGCGCCGGAACATGATCCGGAAGCGCCGGAACATGATCCGGAAGCGCCGGAACATGTTCCGGAAGCACCGGAACATGTTCCGGAAACGCCGGAACATGTTCCGGAAGCACCGGAACATGTTCCGGAAGGACCGGAACATGTTCCGGAAGCACCGGAACATGTTCCGGAAGCACCGGAACATGTTCCGGAAACGCCGGAACATGTTCCGGAAGGACCGGAACATGTTCCGATCCTTCCGGAACATGTTCCGGTGATTCCGGAACATGTTCCGGAAGGACCCGAACATGTTCCGGAAGCGCCGGAACATGTTCCGGAAGCGCTGGAACATGTTCCGGAAGCGCCGGAACATGTTCCGGAAGCACCGGAACATGTCCTGGAAGGACCGGAACATGTTCCGGAAGCCCCGGATCATGTTCCGGAAGCCCCGGATCATGTTCCGGAAGCCCCGGATCACGTCCCGGAAGGACCGGAACACGTCCCGGAAGCGCCGCAACATGTTCCGGAAGGACCGGAACATGTTCCGGAAGGACCGGAACATGTTCCGGAGGCACTGGAACACGTTCCGGAAGCACCGGAACACGTTCCAGAAGCACCGGAACACGTTCCGAAAGCACCGGAACATGTTCCGGAAGCGCCGGAACATGTTCCGGAACGACCGGAACATGTTCCGGAAGGACCGGAACATGTTCCGGAGGCGCCGGAACATGTTCCGGAGGCGCCGGAACATGTTCCGGAAGCGCCGGAACATGTTCCGGAAGCGCCGGAACATGTTCCGGAAGCGCCGGAACATGTTCCGGAAGCACCGGAACATGTTCTGCAAGGACCGGAACATGTTCCGGAAGCGCCGGAACATGTTCCGGAAGGACCGGAACAAGTTTCAGAAGCACCGGAACATGTTCCGGAAGGACCGGAACATGATCCGGAAGCGCCGGAACGTGTTCCGGAAGCGCCGGAACGTGTTCCTGAAGGACCGGAACATGTTCCGGAAGCGCCGGAACATGTTCCGGAAGCACCGGAACATGTTCCGGAAGGACCGGAACATGATCCGGAAGCGCCGGAACGTGTTCCGGAAGCGCCGGAACGTGTTCCTGAAGGACCGGAACATGTTCCGGAAGCGCCGGAACATGTTCCGGAAGCACCGGAACATGTTCCGGAAGGACCGGAACATGTTCCGGAAGCGCCAGAACATGTTCCGGAAGAGCCGGAACATGTTCCGAAAGCACCGGAGCATGTTCCGGAAGCGCCGGAACAAGTTTCAGAAGCACCGGAACATATTCCGGAAGCACCGGAACATGTTCCGGAAGTACCGGAACATGTTCCGGAAGCGCCGGAACATGTTCCTGAAGGACCGGAACATGTTCTAGAAGGACCGGAACATGTTGCGGTGCTTCCGGAACATGTTCCGGAAGCACTGGAACATGTTCCGGAAGCACCGGAACATGTTCCGGAAGGACCGGAACATGTTCCGGAAGCACCGGAACATGTTCCGGAAGGACCGGAACATGTTCCGGAAGCGCCGGAACATGATCCGGAAGCGCCGGAACGTGTTCCGGAAGCGCCGGAACATGTTCCGGAAGCACCGGAACATGTCCCGGAAGCACCGGAACATGTTCCGGAAGCCCCGGATCATGTTCCGGAAGCACCGGACCATGTTCCGGAAGCACCGGACCATGTTCCGGAAGCACCGGAACATGTTCCGGAAGAACCGGATCATGTTCCGGAAGCACCGGACCATGTTCCGGAAGCACCGGACCATGTTCCGGAAGCACCGGAACATGTTCCGGAAGAACCGGAACATGTTCCGGCGCTTCCGGAACATGTTCCGGCGCTTCCGGAACATGTTCCGCAAGGACCGGAACATGTTGCGGAAGCACCGGAACATGTTCCGGAAGCACCGGAACATGTTCCGGAGGGCCCGAAACATGTTCCGGAAGCACCGGAACATGTTCCGTAAGGACCGGAACATGTTCCGGAGGCGCCGGAACATGTTCCGGAAGCGCCGGAACATGTTCTGGAAGGACCGGAACATGTTCCGGAAGCACCGGAAGACGTTCCGGAAGCACCGGAACACGTTCCGGAAGCGCCGGAACGTGTTCCGGAAGCACCGGAACATGTTCCGGAAGCACCGGAACATGTTCCGGAAGGACCCGAACATGTTCCGGAAGCGCCGGAACATGTTCCGGAAGCACCGGAACATGTCCCGGAAGCACCGGAACATGTTCCGGAAGCCCCGGATCATGTTCCGAAAGCACCGGACCATGTTCCGGAAGCACCGGACCATGTTCCAGAAGCACCGGAACATGTTCCGGAAGAACCGGAACATGTTCCGGCGCTTCCGGAACATGTTCCGCAAGGACCGGAACATGTTCCGGAAGCACCGGAACATGTTCCGGAAGCGCCGGAACATGTTCCGAAAGGACCGGAACATGTTCCGGAAGCACCGGAACATGTTCCGGAAGCACCGGAACATGTTCCGGAAGCACCGG